>OU342771.1:10000000-10633333 GCA_910591435.1 Acronicta aceris | reverse complement strand
AGTTCAAATCCAAGGCACGCACCTCCGCCTTTTCGAAGTCATGTGTGTATTAATAGTTAATTATCACGCGCTTAAACGGTGAACGATAACATCGTGAGGGATTGCCTGAGAAATTTTCTCGATGGCGTGTGAAGTCTGCCAACCCGCAATAGGCCAGCGTGGTGGACATAGCCTAATCCCTTTCATTCTGAGAGTCTCCTCTCAGAATGAAAGGGATTAGGCTATGTCCACCGTGCCTGTCCCGTGCCCAGCAGTGGGACAGTATAATGGGTTGATTATATATATTTGTACTGATATAATATTGTCGATGTTGAAAAAGCAATATGTATCTCGGGTTTTCAAGGTGAGAAAACCTCTTGGGGTCGGGCTAGATGGCGACTACCGTTACGTCGGAAAACACGTGTCGTGTTCATCTGTCTGTCGTAAATAACCTTGATGTGTGTTTCGACTTTTGCGTATGAGAGCTAGTTCGTCCTCTGGGTTGCTGCGGCTTTGTCAGTCTGTAGCAGTTTGTAGTAGGAGCTTTTAAGGCGTCAGAAACTTTCCTGATGTTGAATTTGTCCATGGTTGATGATTATTTAAGTACCATCAGGTGTCTTTTCTGTTTTGTTAGACAATTAAAAAACTAAGCTTATTTTTCTTTAGGTATTGTAATAAAAAAACATATAAGTACTTAGTCGAATCGAAAACCGTATACTTTTTGAAGTCAGCTAAAAAAAAGTTAAAACATCAAACAAGAGCCAGCAAAGAGATTTGCAAGGAAAAAAGTCAGCTTTTATTCCCGATCCCTTGTTTCTAACTCCTAAATAAGTCTCTTCGCCTTTCGAATAAATCGTTTTAGGGTCAAGAAATAAACTGTAGTCAGTTTCACCCTGACCTAAATGTTACTAGCATCACAATTTTGTTCGTTAATCAGGTTAAAGGGTCGATATTTCTTTGTATCCAGATCTCTGACATGAATTAGTGCCTTATTTTGGCGAAGAACCTAGGCACAATTTTCGACCTGGGAATTGTAACCAGCAGTAGCGCATAACTACTAAACCAATGCCTTGGAAGGATGATACAATTAGCTAAATATTAATTAAAAGTTCTTTCTTAATCCCAAAGCATACTTTGTAGAAGCATTATCTCTTTTTGAATACACCAACGGTTTAGAAGGCTTCTTTGTCGCCTTAGCAAAATTAAATTTATAGTGTTGTTCGTGCCGGGGTCGTCGAGCGTCGGCAGTGAAGCCGGATTAGTAGCAATCCCACAATTAACTCTTGCAAAGCTCTTATATTGTAAATTCAGTCTCTCGCTTGCCTACGTGACAGACTCCTATTCAGATTAAGACGCCATCAGACACTGATTGTTGGTGCAAGAGAGCTTTATATATTTTGAAGACTGCCTCATTAGTGTAGTGGTCCCGAGCTCGACTGGTCCAGGGTTTGAAAAGTACCTTTTTAATGGTCTAATTGAAATAAATAATTCTGACTTTGACTTTGAAAAATGAAATTCTCAGTAACTCGGAATTTGAATTTGTGCTCGGTTAGTGGCAATAGGCTCGCCCCCTTTTACATGGGACCTAAACATACCGGCGAACTGTGGGTGTCCCTACGTTAGTACGCCTCTGCGTAACCCTTCGCGGAATACAGGCGTGGTGGTATGTTATGTTAGAATAGGTGTCCTAAAATTTTTGATAACTATAGTGAAGACTACATTATTAAAGAATACACAACGTGAAGCCGGGATGGGCTTTTTTTGGAAGCGATTTCTGTCTTCCTTTGACAGTCGTGAGAGTCCTTTTATATGGTTTTACATTATTTAGGTTTATATTTTTTTGCTTTTTCGTGTGATGATGATGATGATGAGTTGGTGAAAGCCTGGGTTAGGTTAGCTGCGGTGATCTAATGGCTATCGTAGGTAACGTAAAATAAACATATTCAGTCATAATTATCTGTTTGGACTGACATGACATGACACAAGATATAACCTCAATATTGCCTGCAGAAAGACAAAAAATGTTTCTCATATTTCATTAAAAATATCTTGGAGACATAACTAAATACAATCCAAAACTAGCCGCAGAAACGAACGATTTCAAGAAACCCAGACGAAACTGTCTCAAATAAGTATCCTATTTCCCAAATATGCCACGAATATAATATTATGTAATGAAACTATGTCTAGGCAAAGTAAGGGACCTACGCGAAGACGTGACCAACATTTTATATAGGAAAACGATTCCGCGAGGGTACAGTCAAATTACATACAAAATCCACTTTGTCTGAAGAGATCGGTTTTGAAATGTAAATAACCCGTCAAGCATCTCAAACTTATGATTCTATATTTTATGATAGATACACTATCTTCTGCCTGCGACTGCGTCTGCGTGGACCTATGTGCTATTGCAAACTATAATCAATCTGTGCTAAATTTCGTCCAGATCCAATCAGCCGTCCTGGCATAATTGAGTAACAAACATCTATTCATCCATCCATTTATAATTAACATACCATCACGCCTACATTCCCCGAAGGAGTAGGCAGAGACGTACTAATTAACCAAAGTACTAAGTACACCCAAAGTTCACCCGTATGTTTTTTTTTTTTTTTTTTTTTTTTTTTAACTGCAGGAGGGGGAAATCCTCATGGACGCCCAAGCTACCTCACGGATGAGCCAGCTTGGGCAGTGCCGGACTCTTACCGGCTAAAACCCTAACTCCTGCAGTGGAGCATCAGCCCCCGCGATGGATACGGGCGACTGCGTCCGTGTGAGTCATGTGTTGTAAATATGTGTGTAGGTCTGATGATGTAAATGTGTGTTATGTGTTATTGAATTTTTTGAGACTGTTTATGATTGTATTTCCTAGATGTATGAATGTGCTAAGGGTATGTTCGTTTTTAACTACTGTCGGAATATGGTATGGATTAATTTGATAATTGTTGCAGGTGGTTTCGTGGATGTATCTCGTGTTGGTAAATTTTGGACAGGTTTTCAGAAGATGTTCTATTGTTTGGGAAGTGGTATTGTCACAAGGGCATAAATCGTCCTGGACAATCTTGAATCGGTGTAAGTACTGTTTATTATAACCATGCCCGGTGAGAATTTGCGTTAGTTGAAAATCTGGTTTGGTGTATTTTCTTAGTTCCTTGATGGTCTCTGTGTCTGACAACCATTTCTTTACATGTTCACCCGTAGTGGATGTTGTGTATATGTGATTACTTTCAACGTCTGTTTCTTTCTTTCTATGGTATTTATAGTGGCTTATGGGGAATTCATAGAAGTCTGGAGTCTTGTGGAGGGTGGCCGCTTTCTTCGCTTCTCTATCTGCCTCCTCATTTCCTTCCTGTCCTTCGTGCGCTTTGATCCAGACGAAAATGATGCTTCCAGTTTGTGTGATGGTGTTAATATTTTTGTGTATGTTATTGACAATTTGGTTTGTGCTATTTCTGTTTTCTAATTCTTTTAGGGCGGACATGGAATCTGTAAAAATTATGCTGTTGGTGAATTTATTTTGGGCGCAATGAGTGCATGCTTTGTCGATTGCAATGCATTCCGCTTGAAAGACGGAGCAGCTGCTGTGCAGTTTTAGTCGATGGGTGGTTTTTTGGCCATTTGGGTGGTGTATTACGGCAGCGGCTCCCACCTGTTCATCATGTTTGCTACCGTCGGTAAAGATTTTGATAGAGTCTGGTGCGTTGATAAGCTGATTCAATTCATCCTGTGTAATAGCAGTCTTAATGTTAGGGGTGATGCGATCTTTAGGGTGTGGTAGTAGAGCTGGGTGGATGGGTTTGTCGAGAGTTATATCGCTGGGTAAATATTTCGATGTTCCGGATCGTTTAGTTTTTTGTATGTCTGAAGTCTCTTTCACTTTCAGGTCGAGTGGAGTGAAGTCTGCCAGTGCTATTGCTGCTGTTGTAGGGATGGTGCGGAAGCCTCTGATTGCCTTAACTGCGAATCCTCTTTGTAGTTTAATTAAAGCGTGCTGAACTCTTTTGTATTTGAGGGCTGGACTCCATATTTCTGCTGCGTATGTAATAATTGGTTCTATGACGTGTTTATAAATAATTTCTATGTTTTCAGACTGTACTCCCCAAGTGGGACGTACAAATCTGCATAACTGTTGATGGATGGTGTGAGCTTTAGCAATAGCATATTCGCTGTGAGTGATGAATTTAAAGTTTTGGTCTATTATTATGCCTAAAAGTTTTATGTGGTTGTCGAAAGTCAATTTGGTGTTTTCTATGTATATGGTGGCAGATTTAGCTTTCGGGGTGCACGTTATAGTCTGTGTTTTATCAGGTCCAAAGCATAGTTTATTTTGCCTTCCCCAATTTGTGATGGTTTTAAGGGCTTTCGTTGCAGTCTCTCCGAGTTGTAATGGCGATCGCGCCGTGACGATCAACAGCACGTCGTCAGCATATGCTTGTATGTGGCATTCTTCTGGGAGTGGGGTATCTAGAAGTTCGTCCATTATGATGTTCCAGAAGACCGGGCCGAGGACCGATCCCTGGACGCATCCACGTGTTAGAGTTTTGGTGACGGTGGCGTCGGAGAAGATTAAGGTGGCGCGTCTGTTGGTGAGGTAGTTTGTAATTAGTCTGTATAGGTTGGCGGGGCACTTTATGTAGTGTAAACGGTTCAAGAGGGAGGGCCACCAGGCGTGATCAAATGCCCCCTTTATGTCTAGTGACACTGCAACCGTGAGTTTCTTCTGCTGTTTGGCTAGCTTTAGTCTGGTGATGGCTTCGTGTAGGGCGTCGTTAGTGGTGGTTTGTTGTTTGAATCCGTATTGTTTTTTGTTGGATGTTCCAGTGATGTTCATGTGGTATGTGAGACGCTTGGCTATTAGCTTCTCAAAGACTTTGCCAAAGACGTTTATTAGTCCTATTGGGCGGTAAGATTTGAGGGCATTGTAATCAAGTTTGTTGGGTTTGGGTATGGTTTTGACGAATGCCGTTTTCCAGGGGGTGGGGAAATGGGATAAGCGGGTGCAGGAGTTAATGAGGTTGGTGAACAGAGAAGAATAGGTGATGATGAATTGGTGGCAGATGTCAGCGGTGAGGTGGTCGTCTCCGGGAGCTTTATTAGGGTTCATCTCTTTGATGGCTTCTATTATTTCTATTTCTGTGAATTCGGCGTCGTTGTTTGTGTTGGGTATGGTTTCGGCTCGAGATCTGACTGTCTTTTGGTAGTCGTCGTCAGCGGTGTCCTCTGGGAAGAACACGCTGAGGAGGGCCTGCGCAGACTCCGTGCTCGAATTGGTGTATTGGCCGTTTTCCTTACGTAAGGTAGACGGTGGCTTAGGTTGGGGTGTGTTTTTGAGGAGGCGGTTGGTGAGAGACCAAACGTCTTCCTTGCCCTGTCTAGAACAGAAGTTCCTGAAGTTTTCAGTGGAGGCTTTACGTATGGCAGCAGAGTATTCTTCGCGAGCGTCTAGTTGCTCTTTTAGGACGTTAGTCAAGTCTTTTTTACCCTTTTTGAGGTCTCGAACGCGATGGTGTAGGTTTATAACTTTTAATTTTAGGGATTGCAGGTCATCGTTCCACCAGGGGATTCGGTACTTGAACCCCTTCTTGATTAATTTTTTGTCGCATGCGACTCCGATTGCTTTGGTCACCTGGATAATATAGTCGTCAATTTGGTCAGCACTGAGGCTTTCCAAATTGACTTGGTCTAGTTGTAGTCTAGTGATTTCAGATTTGATGGCGGCGTTAACTTCGTCCCAATCAGCGTCTTGAGTGTTGTATTTATATGTAGTGTTAGATTTTTTCTTTTTCAGGTTATGTTTTGTTAGTTTGAGATTGAAGACTATGGAGTGGTGATCGGAAGAGGGTGTCGGGTCGTGGTTAACTTTCCAGGAGTCGATGAGGGTGTGCAGGTTGTTTGATGTGAGTGTCAGGTCTACTATGGAGGTTCTGATTTGGCCGTGTGTGATGGTTTCGAATGTGGGTTCATTTCCTGTGTTGCAGATGTTTAGATCGTTGGCTATTAGGAGGTCTAAAACTTCTTTTCCTCTATGGTTCGCGCGTTGCGATCCCCATACCTCGTGCCAGCCGTTTAGGTCACCGCATATAAGGTGTTTACATCCCTTTGTGTCATTTAAAAATAACTCGAGTTGATTGAGGGTGTTGTGTTCGTCACTTTCAGGCTCTACATAGATGCTGCATATGTATATTTTGGTGTTTTGAAGGGTGAGCTGGACGATGCACAGGTTGGGGGTAGAGTGTTTAGTTATGCCAAGTGTAGCACCTAGGCCTGTTTTAATTGCGATGCAGGCTTTTGTCACTCGGCTTCCGGGAAACTGGTATAAGTCGTAACCGCCTATAGTCGTTAGTGTTTTAGCTTTACCAATGTATGGCTCGGAGATGCAGGCAATAGAGTAGTCGTGAGCTGTGATGTATTGCTTCATTTCGTGGGTTGCCTTGTAGCCCCGCCCCAGGTTGCACTGAAGCACTGTGAGATGGGGGTTCGACTTTTGAGAAGTTCTTGATGTGGGTGTTGGGTGAGGAGAGTTGTTAGTTGAAGACTGATTTTGTTGGATATTGTTGTTATTATGTCGCTGTACTATTGCTGTTTTAGTTGTTGGATCCATAATCGATGCGGGTATTTATTTTTTGTTTAATTGTTTGTATTTTAGGGCAAGTGTTAGAGTTTGCTTTATGTTTGGTGTCAAAATCAGTCTTGAATTTTATGTTGTTGCTATGGCAGTTGAAGCACTTGGGTGCGCCGTTTTTGGCTTTAGTTGGACAGCTATCTACTTGGTGCCCTTCTTCAGCGCAATAAGCGCATGGGCTGATTGATGCTGTGCATTTGCTCTTGGTGTGACCGAACTGTAAGCAGCGCATGCACTGCATAAAGGGGGAGAACTCTTCTACGTGTACTTTTTGGTAGTCTATGGCTACCCGTCCCATGTTTATGAGCTTCCGCCACGCGTTGGGCTGGGTTATAAGTACTGCGTTATAGAGGTTAGCGTTGCGGTTGCTTCGTTTGAAGGCAAGGCGTAAGTCGTCTTCGCATGTGTCTGTAAGTTCGGTGTTTTGGCTGCGGATGATAGCGATGAGGTCCTCTGATGGAATGTCGTTCGGGATGCCTTTGATGATGACCATGGGGTGTAGCTTTTTAGCGGGTTCTGCGTTAACAAGTGTTGAATTCTGTAGTCGCTTCAAAGTATCATCCCTGTGACTGATGTCATCGAATTCAACTCTGACTTTATTATTCGATATGGCCTGAATGCGAGCCGGGGCGTATGTGGAGTTGCGGAATGTAATGCTCTTTTTGAAAGTATCTACTGATTGTTGGCGTGTCTGTGTTTCACATATGTTTTTTGGGGTGATTATTAATGCTGGTCTGCTAGTCGGGATAGGGGGGGAAGGGGCTGCGGTGGGTAAATGGGTTTTGGCGGCTGAGGCGTAGGTCTGGCGTGGGAGTTGGGTGGGTGGAGGAGGTGTGAACGTCTTTTTTAGTGTGGCTATTTCATTCTTAATCGCCTTGGTGACCTCAGAAACTATGGTTGTTTTGAGGCTTTCCTGGGTGGGATCCGAGAGTTGGGGTGTAGTTGAGGTGGGGGGTGTGATTTTGAGTGCGGTGATTTCGTCGAAAATTCGGAGGATGGAAGATTTGTTCTCCTTTTTTAAGCTTCGCCCTTCCAGGATGAGCCTTCGGCAGTCTTTAATTTTGTCTAGGACAAAGGTGTGGAATGTTTGCGGATCAATAGTGAGATATGTTCTAGAGTCGGGGTCGACATTCCCGGGAGATCCGGCTCCGTCGGGTTCATGGGGCCCCTCTTCGTCAGATATCACCCGTATGTTGAGTCTATGTACCTAATAGGGGGCGAGCCTATTGCCATCAACAGGGTAACAAACTCCGAGCTGCTACTGACAATTTCATGGAAAAATCCAATAACACTTTGCTGGGAATCGAACCTAGAAACTCTAGGCATGACGACTGCTAGACTAATGAGGTAGTTAGGTAAAGCTAATGAATTTCATCACGATGCATTCAACTTCGAATCACAATACACCGTAATATCCACTTCATCTTACACAAGGAACACAATTTTGTAAATATTTATTGTTTTAATACTTGATATTATTAAAAAGATGATAAATATGTTTAATACATGCCCCCGAGACTCCTAACTGGTGTCTTCATGAATTATTTCTTTAATAATCCCGTCCTTTGCAATTATTGCACATAAATTCACTTCTCTGAGCATGTAATAGGATTTTTTTAACCAACTGCTGCGGCAATAAGGTGGGTTATGTTTTCTGAGTAATTGGTTTAGTTGTTGCTAGCACTGCTGTCGTGTCTAAGGTTTTGTTTTATTCTTGACTAGCTTCTGCCCACGAGTTTGTCTGCGTGGACTTCAGAATTGGGTCCGACCTGGATAAAAAGTTTTAAAAAGTGTCATTCCAGACAATAATCTATGTCTGTGCCAAATTTCATCCGGATCCGTACAGCTGTTCTTGCGTGAAAGAGTACCAAAGATCCATACACCCATACTCACAGACATTCACGATTATAATATTAATAAGGATTGGCTTACGCTTGACCGCCAGTTCACCTGATGCTGCGATCTACGGTGAAGCGCGCTTGCCTAGAAAAAGCCGTTTTACTCGTGATTTAAAGGTCATGGATTCCATGCCTTGGTTGAGCAAAGTGTTATTGGGTTTTCTTAATTTGCCGGTATGTTTTAGGTATCTGTACTGTACATCTATGCATAACCTTTCGGAAAATATAGGCGTCATGATATGTGTATTGCCTACTCTATCCAAATTTATTACATACATACATAGGTACCATCACGCTTGTATTACCCGAAGGGTTAGGCAGAGGGGTACTAATGTACACACACAGTTCGCCGTTATGTTTAGGTTCCATTTAATAGGGGGGGAGCCTATTGCCATTAACCGGGCACAAATCCAGACTCTGAGCTGCTACTGAGAATTACATAGAAAAAGCCAATAACACTGCTCGACCTGGGGATCGAACCCAGGACCTCTAAGCGTAGCAGTCGCGCTCGGGACCACTAGACTAATGAGGCAGTCCAAATTTATTATTAATTAAATTTTAGTCCATTAAAGAAGATTACCAAAACAAAGAAAAATTAATATTTTTATGGCTTTTAGTAATTCCCTCGATCCAAAGAAAATAATTATGTAAATTATAAATCTTGCGCAGGAATTTTAGGGACCCGCTGAAGAACTCATAAAACCACCAATAACCAAAGAAAAGTAACAGCGGTGCTTCCAAAGCGGAAACTTTATAAATCATGGGGCACAATGGTTCCGTATTCCCATTGTTTTCCAAAGGATGTCATCGCAGTATCCTCGCACAATACGGCGTTTTAAATCAAAATGTATTATTTTTTCTCATTAAAGCTAACTTTTTATATGCGTGAAGCTTCTTTTGTGTGCTTATTTTTTACTGTATTTGGAGAACGAGCTTTGACATTTTCACGCGAGGTTATCGTTCGTTTATATACATTATTAAATAAACATATAATCAAGCCTGTATTCCATGAAGGGTTTGACAGAAGTGTATTGTACTAAGGTACACCCACATTTCGCTAATATGTTTAGGTCCCACGTAATAAGGGGCGAGCCTATTGCCATTAACCGGACACAAATCCAGATTCCGAGCTGCTACTGAGAATTTCATTGAAAACCCCAATAACACTTTGCTCGAATCGATCCCAGGACCTTTAGCGTAGCAGTCGCGATTAGGACCACTAGACTAACAAGGCAGTTGCAATATAGAAAATATTATTTAGACAAAATGAAATGGTAACACAACAAAACGAAAAAAAAAATTCTATCCGTACAAAAAAGTTTGATTTAATCTAAGTACGTCGATACACACGTCATGCTCGTGAACGGGTGCTGTCTGGTCAGCTCTTACTTGCTGTGGCAATCCCATTCTTTCTAATATAACACCTATACTGAATAAATCTTACACATCAAACTGCATAATTCTAAAACTATTTAAAACAAAGTTGTAAAGATTAATAATGTAATCATGTTTTTTTTAAAAAAGAGTATCTATGGAGTTCCTTGCCGGCTCTTCTCCATAAGACCCACTTTTTGGAACCGTGCAACTAGTTTTGACTTTACAAAAGTATCTTTTTTAATGTTCTAATTGAAATAAAACATTTTGAGTTTGACTTTGACCAAAAGGTATGTTTGTATTATTATTTATTTGCATGATAAAGCAAACGACGACATGACATGACGACACGACGTTTGGCGTAGCGGCTGAGCGATCGGCTTCTGCGTCACGTGTTATGGGTTCGATCCCCACACGGAGCAAATATTTGTATGATCTACAGGTTCCGGGTCTGGCGTCTGTGTATGTGAGAATTTGTTTTTTTAAACGCACCGACAATACAGGAGAAAATCCTAGTGTGGGGCAACGTTTAAAAAAAAAACTTAACATCAAAGAGCACAGTTGGGAAATCGAATGCCTAAAAAGTAAAGTTGTGGCAACAATCTCGCAACGTTACTATACTAATAGGACGTCGACATGACAGTTGATTAGCACAAGATTATAAAATAAAGTAGGCATTATAAATATTTAAGCCCAATATTATAATATTGGCATGGATGGCGCAGTGGCGATATGCTCCTGTAGTCGCAGGTTTGATTGCCGTGCAGACCAAATATTTGTCTGGTCTAATTGATAGTTGTTCTAGGAGTAGTTGCATGTATATGAGAATTTGTGATTCATAAACACATCTACGATTTTTTAAGCTTTGTCAAGCAATAATGTCAACGTGTTGGACTTTCTCTTATATAGAGAGAAAGGTATTATCTTCTATCTATCTATCTTATAATCTTATATATCTTATAATAAATCTGTAGAGAGGTCAATTCTGTACATGAAATATATTTCCAAAATAACTATCAGCGGGTGATTAGTGATCGATACTGACGCCAAAAATGCAATCAGTAAAATCTTTGTCTGTCTGTCTGTATGTTCGTTATAGAAACAAAAACCACTCGACGGATTTCAACGAAACTTGGTACAATTGTTCTTCATACTCCTGGGCAGGTTATAGTATACTTTTCATCACGCTACGATCAATAGGAGCAGAGCAGTGAAGGGAAATGTTGGGAAAATGAGTGATTCATGGGAAAGGTTTCAAGCTATAAAACATCACGCTACAACCCTTAGGAACGGAGCAACGCAAGTGAAACCGCGGGCGAAGAACTAGGGAACAAAGTAACTATTCCACGCGGACGAAGTCGCTGGCAAAAGCTAGTCGATAAATAAATGAATGAAAAAGTAATACATGATTTAGAAACGTCTTCAATAGACGTAGATAATAATCGTAGATCTCCAAAGTCATCTCACGGACTCCAAAAATAATACAAATCTACTTAATTATCATTCAATTCCATTCAAATAAAATTAAGATTTATTTATTTTATTTTTATAATATTTTACTTCAATGCAGTTTCTATTTCGTTTTAAAGAAACTTGTTTTAAAGTAAAAATATTCCAATAAAAAGGGAGATTCACTGGACGCTGGAGTGCAATAATTACAAATTAATGCATGAATTAATTATCATACAAATGAAGTTTTAATGTCGCCATGCGAATAAAAATCATTGTTACGTGTTCACCCGTTGGTCGTGGTTATAGGCCATAGAACAATGAATAAAAAAATGGTTTAAACAAATATATATTATATCTATTACAACCTACCATACACGCATCCCGCAGGACTTCTTGAGACAAAAGGCCTTGACTATGTTGTTCTAAAAGTCTAATATATTCCTATAACAAAATTCATTAAAATAAGTACAGCGGTTTAGGCTTAAAAACGTATCAAATAGACAGATATAGTTATTTATTGGTATAGATTATTAAAATACACCAAGCCACTATTTTAATATCTTTCGCGCAGGAAACATTATTTTCGTTAAAAGTACTTTAAAATTTTTAGATAAAAAAAGACACTTGTTTTAATCGGAAGTTCTCTAATTTATCGCAGAATAGCCATTTGATTTAAACCATAACATAGATAACATATAGACAAATAAAAATTATAGTAAAAAAATATACCTACCTACATATAGATAGCACTTGGAGTCAATACGAGAGATATCTAACTATCTTTGTGTATATGAATGTATATTCCCGCCTAAATTCCGAACGACTGCACCAATTTGGAGGATTCTGTTTTTGATGTGTTTATTATTGTCAGGACTAGGATTGGATTAAAGTATTTTTTTAAATCCACCGAAATGTTGGGAAAATTTACGCTGCCGAAGCTACGTAATGATCGGTAGTATTAAATAAATATATTAAATCAAACATAATATTCTTTTTGTCTGGTTGCGTACCTCTTACATAGCACCGTTCAGATGAAAGTGTGCGTTCCAAGGTGACCGGGTATTCTTAGGTCAAGTCAGAGTTGTCGGGTCGTAGGTCAAGAGAATTAGTCGAGGAATGTTGGAGTCTTTTGGAAATCAGTGTGATGAGAAGGCGTATGCTTTGCATGTCTAGACTTCGTATGTTAATGTAGGTCGTTGCGTTTATTCCTAACGAAGATGGCTGTTTGAATAATTCGAATTTATGTATGATTTGTACAGACACACTTCCTAGTGGCCAACTCAGGATATTGGACCAGTCTAGTGAAATAATATGACTGCATGTTCCTCTCAAAGTGAGATAATTATCCTTACTAATATTGTAAACGTGAAAGTTTGTGAGTATGGATGTTTGTTCCTCTTTCACCCCAGAACGGATCTGGATGAAATTTGGACAGATATAGACTATAGTCTGGAATAACACATAGGCTACTTTTTATCCAGGTCGGACCCAATTCTGAAGTCCACGCAGACATAGTCGTGGGCAGAAGCTGGCAATAAATAAAATAATCATCGATATCATAATAACTGCCTTATGAGTCTAGTGATCCTAAGCGCAACAGCTACACTAAAGGTACTGGGTTCTATTCCCAGGTCGAACGAAGTGTTAGCAACAGCTTGGAGTTAGGATTTGAGTCCGGTTAATGACAATAGACTCGCTCCCTATTACATCGGACTGTGTACAACTATGAGCGTAACATTAGTACACCTCTACCAACCCCTTCGGAGAATACAGACGTGATGGTATGGTATTATCTTCGACATATACCTATATTTAGTTACCATGCCAACAGAGATACTCACACTTTATTTCTTTTTCATCTTTTGACCTTTGAGCTATATGTCAAGTTGTATCAAAATTGATTCAGTAATATATGCGTTAACATACAGACACGATCTCACTTTCGCGTGTATAGTGCTAGTCTAGTGTGAATACTAATGTACATTTATGTCGCCAAGTAAAACAGGTCGAAACAAGTTTTTAATAATGACTAGCACTTTTATAGATATCTTTTATCTAAAAAAATAACCTGTCAAGTTACTTAAAAAAAAAACAATTTTAATACTGATTCTCGTAAAACGGGTGCTGTTTAAAAATAAAACCTTTCAGCGCTTAATGGTTTGGTAGGTACATAAAATGCTTACAAATTAATAAACTTGGGTACAATATATGTGAGTACAAAATAATCATGGATTAATTCTGATTACACGACGATTCGAAACTGGTGACTGCCTCATTAGTCTAGTGGTCCGAAGCGCGACTGCTACACTAAAGGTCCTGGGTTCGATCCCCAGGTCGAGCAGTGTTATTGGGTTTTTCTATGAAATTCTTAGTAGCAGCTCGGAGTCTGGATTTGTGCTCGGTGAATGGCTATAAGCTCGCCCCCTATAACATGGGACCTAAACATACCGGCGAACTGTGGGTGTACATTAAGTACGCCTCTGCCAAACCCTTCCGGGAATACAGGCGTGATGGTATGTCGAAAACGGTTATGTTGAAAAATCAAATAAAAATACTTTATTACGGTATTGGTCTTGGCGTAGCAATGATAGTCTAGTAATACGACCAATGGACTACCAAATTGTCGTTTTCAAGTTCAACTCAACTTACGTGGGAGAGCCACGCTTCGGCACGAATGGGCCGGCTCGACCGGAGTGATACCACGGCCTCACAGAAAACCGGCGTTAAACAACGCTTACGTTGTGTGTCGCCGAGTGAGTGAGGTTACCGGAGGCCCAATCCCCTTTTAAACGGTCGGCAACGTACTTGTGACTCCTATGGTGTTGCGGGTGTCCATGGGCGGCGGTAATCGCTTACCATCAGGCGATCCGTCTGCGAATTAACCCTCTTATTCTATTAAAAAAAAAATCACAAGCTTAAACGGTGAAGGAAAACATGGTCAGAAAACTTATCTCGGCGGCGTGTGAAGTCTGCCAACCCGCATTAGGTGGCGCAGTGGACCATAGGCTAACTTCTCCCACTTTGAGCAGAGAGCCGTTCCCAGCAGTGGGATAGCGGATAAAATGATTAAAATTATATTTATTTCTGTAAATAGATCATAAAAAGATACTTTTACAAGTCAATGCTTTACATTTTTTTTTAAACTAGATAGCGCCGGCATTTCCTAACTGACGACCTTTGAGAAGAAACACCGAAACAAACTCAGAGAATCATGGTTTCTTTTAAAGTCCAGACAGTAGTAAATAGTATAATATTATATGTGTGTTACGATGTAGGGCAATATCTGAACAGGCCTTATAAAGAAAGAGCCTTAGCGGCTTTGAGTTGACCTGTCCTGACTGACGGCACGCATACAACAGTCATCGTGTAGCTCAACCATCATTAAGGGAGCTCAACGACCCGTCGCACGACGATACCAGATCAGCAAGACAGATACACCGACAAACAAGCAAGACAGATTGATGATCTTCGTGTAATGTATAGAAATATTGATATTTTATATATTTTTTGTATAAAATTAAAATAGAATACTTATTATATTATATAACAAGTTGCTGTTACCCGCAGTTTCACTCACGTCCCAAAAAGATTAACATACTATAAGTCCGATTCTATGTAAGCGGCAACAAAACACCACCGATCCCCTATACTGCCAACAAAACGCTTCCTCGCGAAGCTCTGGCGACCTTGCTTACCGTTAGGAACACAACGTAGCACGGAGTTATTTGGCTACGATTTTCTGCAAGGTGGAGATACTTGACCAGCTCCAATTGTCAGTGGAATTATTCGATTCCACTATGCCCTACCTGTCTTGTTGATCTATATCTGTCTATCATAATTTGTGTTCGTTTACTAAGGCTAGATTACATTCAAATAAAAAAAAGGTTCAGATTACGTTCAGACTGGCAAGATCTAGGCTTGGTTTATTGCTCCGCATTAGATTTGTCATACTATCTGAAGAGGAATTCTGGTAGGAACCCACTTATAAAATATTTTAAATATAATTTCATTTCTGTTACAGTGACTTAACCAAATGTCACAAAATTTGTGAAAATTGACATTAAATGTCACCAAATGTCATCTCTGTATCAATTCATCGGTCTCGATTAAATCAAATTTGTTCGCGTGTTGTTCTGATAGTCAAAACATTTTAAAAATTAATCTGCGATCTCTACTCAGTTTCTTAAATGTCATATGATATCTACTTTACTCACCTAAAAACAACGTCAAATTATAGTAAGATCGAAAATTGATCTAAATGTGACAATTGTGACGTTTATGACACTTAAACTGGACCGAAATTATAAATATTTTCTATGTAGTTACCAGAATAACATAACTTACCATCATTCTTGTATTTCCCGAGAGTAGGTAGAGGTGTACTAATGTAACCCACAGTTCGTTTTTAGGACCGAGCGTATTGTCATTAGCCGGGCACAATCCGAGTCCGAGCTGCTACTGTGAATTTCATAGAAAAATCCAATAACAAGTCAAGCAAAAGCTTGACCTGGGGATCAAACCCAGGACCTCTAGTGTAGCAGTCACGTGGAACACTAGACTAATGAGACAGTCAGGCTTTGTTTATTAACGATTACTACTAAGCATCGGTCAGCGCAGGCGCAGGTGATTACATAGCACTGACTAAGATTACCGAAACTTTTTGCTGAACTATGACATTATTAATAGGTATAGGCCGTTTTACTTTTTGCAATCGTTGAGAGGACTTTGCGGTTTTAAAGATTACATGTGTAATGTAAAGGTTAATTAATATTCTACATTGTATTTCGCCCACACTAACCCACAGTTAAGCCTCATAGTTACGCCATATTCCGACCATGAGCCAATCTCATAATATTGTTCTAGGAGACTAGCTATTCCCCGCGGTTTCACTCGCGACCTAAAGTGATGCTTAAACTTTCCTCCCTCGTCCCTTAAAATGAGAAAATCCGAAAGCCCTTTCGTAGTGCTCATCTACAGTGCAAAAGGAACCAGAATGCAAAGTTTCAGGGATCTAGCTCTTCAGCTGTGCGTTGATACGTCAGTCAGTGAGGTTCTTCTTTTATACATATTAAAAAAGATAGATTTTTTTTATTCATGGTAGTCTTACGCTTGACCGCCAGTTTGCCTGATGTTAAGCGATACTGCGATCTACGATGGAGCGCGCTTGCCTAGAAGAAACCGATTCACTCGTGATTTAAAGACACCCAGATTATATCTATCAGGGAAGACCCACTCGGGAAGTGCATTCCATATTTCAGCAGTACGTATTATAAAAGTGGACTTAAAGCATTTCCATCGGGCTTTTGGAATGTCCACCGTGAATCGATGATGCTTTTTCGTGCTTCTGGTCGTACGATAGTGGAAAGGGTTAGGTGGGATAAGATCGTGGAGATCTGATGTCCGAAATGTATCCGATAAATCATTATTGCTGTCTGAGTTTGTTTCGCCGTTTCTTCTCAGGGATCATGAGTTACGAACCAAACTCTTATTGACTAGGGATCTTATTCCAAAAAGCCTATGTAAACATCTATATCAACTCTAGATAATAAGCGTTTTGGAATGAAAAATAAAATCAAATCATTTATTCAAATATTACATGACAAAATATTGGTTAGTTACAAAGTCTTACTTGGGTATATTATTTACATAACTTTATGTGCCTGAACTAGGTAACCCTGTGTTTTGGGCGAGAAATATAAATACATATTAAGGACTAAAATAATCACAAAATCATAGAAGAAGTATAACAATAAAATAAAAACAACACACAAATACTTTAACACAATTAACAATTTCTCCGTATCTTCGTAGGCCATGCTTTGAAGGGCTTCCTGGAGTTTTTTTTTTATAATTGCGAGTATAACTATTCTTTATAGCATTAAGACTATTGTAAAGGAGCGGCCCTAGAAACACGAAAAATTTGGCTGTGAAAGCATCTTTAATTCCTGTAGATTGGGGGCAAACTATATCTTTCCGTCTTTTTTTAGTAAACACAGCTGTGAAGGGAAGTGATGTGTGCTGTTTTAGTACTATGCTCATTATGAATAGCTGACGGATAGTTTTTGCAGGATTTATACAGGAGGTTATTGGGAAAAGGGAAAGGGCGAAATGTCACCTTGAGAATCGCTCTTTTTGCTCTTTCAATAGTTAGTAATAAAGTTTTATCTGCTTCATCCCATGATGTAATGCTATGATGTAATTAGTATAGATTGACAAAGCGCAAAGTAAACTTGGATCAGCTATGTAACGCAAATTTTTAAAGGCAAATATGTACTTCCAAATTTTACTACATAAAGTCTGTGACTTCTTAAAAAAGCACCCCAGAGGGGGTCCTGGTGTGCAACGCCTCTTCGGGTACATTCAGGGAATGCCAGATTCCCCGATCGAACAAAATTCTCAGTAGCAGCTCGAAGTTTGGATGTGTGTCTATTAAATAACAAAAAGCTCGTCCCGTATTACATGGGACCTAAACATACCTGAACGTGCTAAACGTGTGCATTAGCCTTATAAGTGATAGTTATATTGCTGCTAGCATACTCAGTTAATAGTTAAATGCATTCTTAGACTAAGATTCCACGATTAGGTAAAAAAAAATCCTAACTTGTTTTTCGTCGTTCAAAATCAAAATATCAAACGTACTGTTGACTTGTTAAGAAAAAAAAAGTTGACCTTTTCTACCGCTAAAGTTATTGGTCGGTATGAGATCATATTATTTGATGTTCCTGTGAGTGTGTATATAAGACACTTGAATCTATATCCAGCATTAGATTGAGCTAGTAGTTCGAATACGCAACATCAAAATGGTAAGTGTGCATGTCAGTGAATCATAGAGTGCTAAATAGTGAATTAGTGTTAAAATGGTTTTTAGAAGTGTTCAGTTTCTGATCGATTCAATGCAATTTTTAAATAATAAGTATTCGTCAAAGTAATGAGAAGGATTGTTTTATTGTTGAAGTGACTTATTTTTAGAATAGATTTTGTTTTTCAATGCATATCTGTCAAGAATAATTAATTAATGATGCCCACAAGTTACTTGTATATTTTATAATTATGGATGTTGATGGGTGAAGTAAGTAGATAATGATTGGTCGGATATTACTGATTGCGCTAACGTTCAAAATGTCAGATTGATAATTAAAGTATTTTTTATTTATTTAATCCATCTTTTTCATTGTTCTGATTGTTATAAAAAGTTAATTTAGCTCAAAATACTTAAAATCGTGCATTGTATCTATTAACTTGTACTAAAATGCATAAGTGCATGTCAAAAAAATATATTTTTAGTGGGGCTGAAATACAGAAACAATCTTAATTTTTTTAACAAGGTGCGTCTTTAACTATTTTTGATCAATGAATATGTTTGTATTTAGAAATCCGCCATCATTGCCGTTTGCATTGTTGCGTGCGCATACGCCGCCGCCGTCGACAAGGACGCTCAGGTTCTCCGCAGCGACTTCCAGCAGACCCCCGAGGGTAACTTCCAGTACGCGTTCGAAACCGAAAACGGCATCTCCGGACAAGCTTCTGGCCAGGTCAAGCCTGTCGGAAAGGTAAGTCCCATACCACGAGTAGGTAAACTCTTACACTGCAGTTGAACTACAAAAATCACTGCTGTTTGCGATGGCTTACGGTCCAAAGTAGCTTGATATTGTGATGATATTTGACCCGTATTTAATTTTTCACAAAAATAACTTCGAGGTCTCCATTGTAGGAATTAGTTCACCCACCTAGCACCCTTCCACCAGTTTCACTTCTTTGCTGTCACACTGTGTGTCCTACACAGGCAGGATAAGGAGTCTTAATTGTTAAAATAATATGCCCTTGACCTTGAAAAACCTAGGTCATTCAAAATGTTTTTGTGCACTAGGTCGATCTGAATCAAACCGAGGACGTGACGCAGACTAGACTAGTATAGGTACACAATTATCAACATTCACAAGTCCACTATGAATCAATTCTCATTTAATTTGGAAGTGTAGTTATAGCCTAGTAATATTATCACTGGACTGCTAAGTACAAGGTCTCGAGTTCAGAGAATTAAAGGCATATACTATATACCTCTTTTTGAAGTCATGTGCGTTTTAATGAATCACGCGCTTAAACGCTGGAGAAATCCTGTCTGTGCCCAGCAGTAGGACAGTACAAAATAATAATAATATAATTTATTACAAAAACTAAAACAATTACGGCAATTTGAGTTCATACTGTGGAAGTTAACTGATAAGCTCTGGATGTTGGTTTAAGCGTTAGGTGTTTTATATATTGGCTTGATAATGATGATGTGAAGTCTGCCAACCTGCAGTAGGCCAGCGTAGTGGACTATAGCATAATCCGTCTTATTCTGAGATGAGATATATGCCTAGCTGCGGGACACTAATGGGTTGCTGATTATCAACATTTTTCTCTAAATTTTGATTATCACGAACCAATGTAATTACATAATCTTTACAGATTATAAAACAAAGTTTCCCCGTCGCGTCATAAACTCAGAAACTACTGAACGGATTTTCATTCAGTTTTCACCGATGGACAAAATAATTCAAGAGTAAATTTTTATGCTATTTATCATCACGCTGCGATCCCTAGGAACAGGAAAAAGCGAATGAAGCCGCGGGATACAGCTAGTAATGTTTAATAATTTATGTTATAGGATGAGGTCGCTCTTGAGGTCACCGGCTCCAGTGGCTACACTGCCCCCGATGGTCAGAACATCCAGCTTACCTACGTCGCCAATGAGAATGGATTCCAACCACAGGTCAGTATATAACACGGACTTATCAGATTTTCTTTAGTATCCCCGAAGTTTAAAGCAGAAATGTACAATACACAAATGTATGTGCGAAACAGTTTCGGAAGTCGGTGGCGAAATTAGAAGATCCGATTAAATGAAAGGCACCGACTTCCGAAACTGTTTCGCACATACAATTTTTTTTAAATTTTGATTTTACTTTTTCTTACAAGGTATTAGTATAAAATTTATACTACGATAAAGTTAATGGCGGTATCTGTGCTAGTATAAACTGTGTGAAAGACTGGCGCCTTCCTCCCACATACTGTATTAGAAGTTATAGAACAAAAGCTATTTATGATGATAGTACTATAGACCTGCGAGGTTATTAGTATTTTACAAATAACTCTGTATATTGTGTGTTTGTAGTCATTTTATTAATGTTTTTTTTTGTTTTACAGGGTGCTCACCTCCCCGTCCCCCCTCAACCCGAACCCCTTCCCGAACACGTCGTCCGCACCTTGAAGTACATCGCGGAGCACCCCTACGTCGAGAAGAAATTGTAAATATAATAACTGCTGATACTTAAGACAGACCAAACCAAACCGACTTTTTGTGAATTGAAATCAACCCTGCAATAAAGCGTAAAATGGCTTTAAGAACTTTATTTTTTTTGTTATCATTTTGTTTCATAGATAATAAATAATGTAAAAACGTTTACCAAAAGTGTTGTTTTAATTCCTTGTTAAAATCTCTTTTCTTTTGACGTATCGATAAAAAGTTTAAGAGAGGCGGGCATAGTGGAATCGAATAATTTCACACACAATTGGAGGTGTTTGACTAGGGAAGTACCTCCACCTTGCAGAAAATCGTAGCCAAATAACAAGGCCAGCAAATGAGCAAGGTCACCAGAGCTTCGCGAGGAAGCGTTGTGTTGGCAGTGTGAGGGACTGGTGGTGTATTGTTACCGCCGCTGTCTTGCAGAATGTCTCCTATGCTGCCAGCCCAACTACACACACTACCACTACAACTACAACATAGCTCCGTGCTATGTTGTGTTCCTAACGGTGAGCAAGGTCGCCAGAGCTCTGTGAGGAAGCGTTTTGTTGGCAGTGTAGGGGACCGCTGGTGTTTTGTTACAGCCGGGCAGCATGTCTCCTATGCTGCCAGCTGCCAGTCCGACTATTCCTCCTTAATTTACAGGGTCGGCAATGCGCGAGTGATACCCCTGGTGGTGTTTTGTTACCGCCGCTGTCATGTATGGCAGCATGTCTCCTATGCTGCCAGACCAACTCCTTAATTTACAGAGTCGTTGCAAGCGTCCATAGGCTACAGTAACCGCTTACCATCAGGCGGGCCGTATGGTTGTTTGCCACCTTAGTAGTATATAAAAAAAAACAAGCAAAACAAACCCCATTTTTTGTTGTGTCTCTCCTAAAGTTGCCTGGAAAAGACCTATGGTCGTGGTAAGACCGCCCATTGTATATTTTAAAAATCGATTTATGTCCTGTGATCAATTATTTTTTGGTGTACAATAAAGCGTATATAATACATAAATGACACGCTTGGCGTAGCGGCTGAGCGATCGGCTTATTCGCCACGTGTTATGGGTTTGATCCCCACACGGAGCAATTACACTCAAAAGCACGAAATCATACAGATTTACAGTAGTTGTTTCGGGTCTGGGTGTGTGTATGTGAGAATTTGTATTTGTAAACGCACCCACGATACAGGAGAAAATACTAGTGTGAGGCAACATTTATTATTTAAATAAAAAAATAAATAGACAGATGTGAAATAATTATTGTAGGAATCCATGACATAGTTCCTTAGTACATACCAAACCCCCTTTTAAAAGGCCGGTTTTTAAATATGGTTTTTTATGGGATAGGGGATCCCATAACAAAAAAATATTTTTCTATCTCGTAAAGTTACGGATGTCTCCATCTTGACAAAAATTCAATAGTCAAATATACTCACAAATTAGTAAATAATGCTTTTACAAATGGGTTTAGGTATAATATTAGGGCAGCGATAATATTAAGCAGCAGCCTAGTGGTATGACCGTTGGACTGCCAAGTCAAAGGTTTCGAATTCGAACCCAAGGCCTCTGACTTTTTGAAGTCAATGAGAGATTTTCTTGATGGCGTGTGAAGTCTGCCAACCCGCAATAGGCCAGGCGTGGTGGACTATAGCCTAATCCCTGTCATTCTGAGAGGAGTGTCGAGTCACTCGTACCCAGTAGTGGGGAAGTATAATGTGTTGATTATGTATAATATTAAGGAGTAGTGTCATTGAAAAATGCATGTATCAACAATCCAAAAGTAATTAAATACGATTTTGAGCCCCAATGTAAATAAAAATTTCTTACATTGATTGCGCGTGACTATTCAGTACTCAGGACTTACAAAATGATATTTTTAATAAAATATAATATTCTACACGTAATTGTTAAATGAAGAATGAAGGTTAATAAGTACGCTAGAGTTTCACATCTTATAAATTAATTTTAACACAGAGTGACGCGAGACAGGGCTGGACTGCGATTTTTTACATTTAATGTTTTGACGGGTTATGGTCGAAATTTCATTATTAAAAAAAAAGCTTTTTAATTCTGTATTATTTTTAATTCAATTAAATTGAATGAAGAATTTTATTGAAATTGTCACATAGGTACTGCTAGAGTTCTCTCATTGCGATATCAGCTACTTAGGTACTTAGATTGGTATTTACCTATTTATGTTTCTCTCTTCCGATCTCCCCCACGTGAGATTGAGTGTGATGTAGCTTGACCCCCTCTCCCCCCTGAACACCTCACGTATTTAATGAACGCCTTCTTAATAAATGTGTTGGCATTAAATAAAATATAGCACATAATAAAGTATAGCAACAAACAATAAAAATGTTATAGAACATACTCTACACTGAACGTATCATTTATCTCAATGGCTCTAACACATGGCTTGATGCCATGTGCAATATTGTGGTCAATGTTGACCGCGGTATGACGTCATTAGTTCACAGGTGGTTGCTATAGCAGTAAGGTCGTAGATTCCATGACCTTGAATATTTAAAGGGGCGGAGCAGTTCAACGAATCAGTCAATAGTTTAAAATATTTTCCCGATACCGGAAGGTTGACATACTCTTTTTTTTTATTATTACATTATTAATCTTTTCAACTTTGTTTTAAATAGTTGCTGAGAATTTTGCAATTGGGTGTATAAGATTTATTTAGTATAGGTGTTATATGAGCACTCCCGATAGACAGCACCCGTTCACGAGCATAGGCTCTAGGCCCTATTACATAGGACCTAAATATACCGGCGAACTTTCTTGGGTGTCTATTATTTCGTCCCCTCTGCCTAACCCATCGGGGAATACAGGCATGATGTTATGTTATGTTAAAATAGTGGACTCAATTGTACAAAAACTTTATAGCAAGACTATCCGTCGATAGATCAACTATCATTATGTGCAAAACAACTTAAAAATGCAACGATGTGGTTTCAACTTAGGGCTCTTACTAACTATACCGTAACCACAGATAATATAACCGTAACCAAGGTAGCAAACGGCCCATATAAAGCGGCGAAGCACATTCGACAGATGAACGATTATGACTACGATTTGCGCGCACAGTTCCATTTTTAGCTAGGTAAAGATGGTTCGTCTCTTTTGTAGTATAATTTAGTAAGAGTACAATTTAAAAGCTCACCAAAATTACTTATTACAACGAACTTTTTATTTATTTATAATCAGCCCGGTTTGTCCCAATGCAGGGCAAAGGTCTCCTCACCCTCCTTCCATTCGTTACGGTTCCGAGCTTTTTCGGCCCAATTATACAAATAGGAGTCCAGTTCTTCCTGCCATCTCCGTCTGGGCTTCTCGCGTCGTCTAACGTGTATTTTACAACCAACTTTATTGGTAGTAAAATAGGTGTATTTCTGGTAGGCGTTTAAAGCATTTTACGAACTCAAACGGGCCAGACAAATTGCAGGCCAATGAATTAGCACACCACTAATCGGGCACAAACTCAAACTTCGAGCTGCTACTAAGAATTTTATAGAAAAACCCAATACAATTTGCTCAACCTGGGAATTGAATCCAGGATTTTTAGCGTAGGTAGCAGAAGCGCTTGGGACTAATGAGGCAATCAGTAAATCAATAAAAAAATTGATAACTATCTGTGTTTTTGCCATTTGCTTTCGTCGCACAATTTACATTGTGTCTAGTTAGTGAGTACCTTAACCTCAATAGGTATAGACAAATATAGTTTAGGTATTATGTAATAACTTATTGGTGCCTTCAGGCTCATCATTATTTAATTTATTAAAATTATATTAATTAGCGACAGGTAAATGTCAAGGTGCATGCTAATAACATACTAATGATTTACCGAGAAACTTATAGAATAATTCCGTGTTGTATAGATAGCCTAGTGACGTGACTGTTGGGCTGCCAAGTCAAAGGTAACAAGTTCAAATCCAAAGCACCTCTGAATTTTCGGAAAAATGTGTGGATGATGTATCTTTAGAGCTGATAGGCACTAATAAAAATAAAATGCCAACATTCCTAAATCTTTTAATAACACGTGTGAATATTTGTGGAAAAAAAAATGTAAGAGAAACCCGACTGTCTCTCTATTTTACTTTAAATTTTATTGTAATCAATACCTACGTTAATAGTTTAGCTGTTAATTCAAATGAATTAAACATTTTAATTAACATGTGTTTTGTTTTGTATAATTAATGTAGTTATAATTTTGTGGCTTATCATTTAATTATAATTATTTATTTATGTTCGAGTCAAGGAAACATTCAACAAATGAGCCTTTTAATTTAAATTGTGCAAATCTTAAAGTAATTAGGGATGTCACTGTTATAATAGTTTCATTAACTATTTTTAAGCACACTGTTTAAATGAGTAAATACAGGTACAGGGTTATTTAAATGTATATCTTGATTGTTTTATTCTGGCCATTTTTGAGCTGTGGAATATGATTCTTTTCTCGGTTACGATAGACGATGTCACACTACACGTTTATTATGTCAATCAGTCAGTTTCTAATCGTATTTATACAGACAAATCTGCATAATGATAATTGAATTCATAGGACATACAATTTGAAATAAGGTTAGATAAAAAAGATTGACTTTGAATTTGACATGCCAACAACGAATAAAAAATACCAATCAGAATATAACTAAAAAATTGTATTTGAATATTTTCATGAATTTCGGTTTAAAAAAAAAACTTAAATACAGTTTGAATTGTTCAACCCTATTGTGTTTGTGATTAATGACATTTTGTCGACATTATAAATTCATTATTCGTTGCATACACGCTACGTGTCGTGTGAAGCATGTCGAGACATACTCGTCGCATATTGATTGCAAACTACTTCATTACTGTTCCTTCCAATCCTGATAGACAAAAGTACTTGAGAAACTTTTTGCGAGGTTTCTTCAAAATTGTGCTGGCTTTTGACAGGCCGGTTGTATGTGGAATTTCTTTCTTCTACTGTAACTGTGGTCCCATACAATTTTTTTCCCTTACAGTCTCATCAGTAGATGAGATATTTTCATATTCATTCATTTCAGTGATATTTTCAGCAAACTCGCGCGTCACCTATTTCATACGAACTTCATAAACACCAGTGGTGTAGTGGGTGTCCGTGGGCGGCGGTAATCGCTTACCATCAGGCCATCCGCCTGCTCATTTTTCCCATAAACCATAAAAAAAAATCTTTTTTTTTAAATGAAACATTGTAATTTTTTGACATTTTTAACAACAGTTATCGATATTAAAATTACTGCAGTTTAGAGTTTTAATTAGTATTATATATACTATAAAGTATATAGATAAATGGATTACATTCCTTTGTATTTATTAGACGCTTATATCGAAATAAGGATGGGGTTATAATCATAGTTGTCATTTGTTATGTAATCTATATATATACAAAAGAAGAACCTGACTGACTGAGGTATCAACACACAGCCGAAACTACAGGAGCTAGATCCCTGAGAGGTTGCATGCTGTTTCCTTTTGTACCGTAGACGAGTACTAAGAAAGGATTTTTGGAAATTCAACCCCTTACGGTGGTGAAAAGAAGGGTAAAAGTTTGTAAGTCCTCACACACTACCATGCGCTTGACATACACGGAGACATCGTTATGATATGTACAGCTGTCATTCGCTGTTGACATTTTCTGACTGTTCAATTGTTTTCTTCCTAAATTAGACTTAACACATTTTATGATATTAAACCTCCATGGTGTACGTACAATGGGCACAGTATATAATATTTTAGTTTAAGTATGCGAAGCTCCGCACTGGAATTCTCGTACATGTATATTTTTTTTTTTTAAAAAGCTTACTAGCAATGTGGGTCGCACATTACTAGTATTCTTGTTAACCCCTCGTGCTAAGCTAAATGCTTGTGTTACGAGTGGGTTCACGTTGGTAGTGCAATGGCTGGGGTTCGAACCGACAACCACATGATTGCAAGTCCGACGCCCTAGCCATTAGGCTACCGCCGCTTTAATTTGTTATGTTATAACTGGAGTTATAGTATTTAATTTTAATATATATATAACATTCTCCCTCATTAGTCTAGTGATCCCAAGCGCGACTAGCTAGACTAGAGGTCCTGGGTTGGAGCCCCAGATCGGGCAAAGTGTTATTGGGTTTTTCTATGAAATTCTCAGTAGCAGCTCGGAGTCTGGATTTGTGCCCGGTTAATGGCTATAGGCTCGCCCCCTATAACATGGGACCTAAACATACCGGCGAACTGTGGGTGTACATTAAGTACGGCTCTGCCTAACCCTTCGGGGAATACAGGTGTGATGATATGTATGTATATATCTAAATAGCTCCGATAACATCGTGAAAATTACTAACTAAAGCAAGAAAAATACGCTGAGATCAAAAATAAGAAAAAAGCCTCGAATACGAAGGAATTAATAATAGACTGCCTCATTAGTCTAGTGGTCCCAAGTGAGACTGCTACACTAGAGGTCCTGGGTTCGATCCCCAGGTCGAGCAAAGTGTTATTGGGTTTTTCTATGAAATTCTCATTAGCAGCTCGGAGTCTGGATTTGTGCCCGGTTAATGGCTATAGGCTCGCTCCCTATAACATGGGACCTAAACATACCGGCGAACTGTGGGTGTACATTAAGTACACCTCTGCCTAACCCTTCGGGGAATACAGGCGTGATGGTATGTGTTAATAATAAAAGCCAGCCGAGACAGCTAAGTAGTAAATTAAAATGTACCTATAGGTAAGTATTAATTAGGTATTCTGCACACGCCCAGCTCGCCTAGAATTCCCGCGGATGATATCATCCTCCTAATAAGATGTCTTAAGGTGACATTCCGTTAAGTCGTGAACTTGACTCGAAGTCTACATTATCAAAGCTTGTTAGATCTGATTGATAAGCTCATGAATAAACATTGAAATGATTGGATTCAGTAGTGACAATATACTCATTAGTGATGTTTAAGGAATATAATCATAATTAAGCTTATCTTTTATGACTCGTTAGTCTAGCGATCCGGGTTTGATTCCCAGGTCGAGCAGTGTTATTGAGTTTTTCTATGAAATTCTCAGTAGCAGCTCGGAGTTTGGGATTTGTGTCCGGTTAATGGCAATAAGCTCGGCCCCTATTACACTGGTCGACCTCAGTGGTGTAGTGGTCGCACACGCGTCTGCTGATCGTGAGGTCCTGAGTTCGATTCCCAGGTTGCGTAAAGCGCTATTGGCAATAACCTCGCCCTCTATTAGGTATAATTACCGGCGATTTTTTTTGTTTAAAAAAGTTCAAGTCCGTTAGTACGTAGCGATTCTGCTGCAGAAATAGAGTCCTTGACCCTTAGTCCAGAAGCCAAGGTCACCGACTTAGCTAAAGAGCAAAAGAGCCATAAAACTACAAAAAATCGATAAGGGAAGACGCCTGTCTTACCGCGACACATAAATCGTCATTAATAAGTCAGAAAACCACTACGATAATATATTTTATGTATTTATAAATGCCAACTACTTACAGCGTACATCAAATATATAAACCGAAAAACTTAGATATGTCACAGTCAAAACTCTTTTTGGGTCATAACTACAATTGACTAACAAACATTAAGGCGGATCGTTCAGCTGAGCCCGCGAAATTCAAATTTCAAGTGATTTTTCGCAGTTTGTAGGTGTATAATAAGTTCTAGATTCATGACAGTTGTAATTGCGACATTAACTATACAACATTCACAACTGAGAACTAAAACCTTTACTTATAAATCTTTATCAAGCCAAAATTGACATTTTACACTACTTTTAGCTACAATAATGATTTTTAAGCAATGGTTTTAGATAAAAATTACCATTACTATGAATGCAGAACTTAATAAAGACCTACAATCTACGAAAAATCACTTGAAATTTGAATTTCGCGGGCTCAGCTGAACGATCCGCCTTAAAATTTATATTTTTACAGCAAATTTTATGAAAAATTCTGGCATGACTTATGAGCCATTTCTAAAAGTATTTTGAAGTGTCGGTAAAATAATTTTTTAGAGTAACGGAAGAAACATAAAACGCGGCATTGCATTTTCGCAACAATTTGCGTTGGCAGTGTGCTGCTGTGCTTCACATTGTCAACATTTGCTGAGACCGTTCCTTTTGTCACACTCATCATGGCACTACTTAGTTGGTAACCTCATATAAAATTAATAAATATATTAATATTAATTAATAAATATATATACAACATTGTAACAATGCAACTATTTACTACTTATCATGTTTTTTGTGGCAATAAACTTATTCTATTCTATTTTATTTTAATAGATGTTTTCTTGAATCTCTTTATCAATAACAGCAATGCATAACAGCAACTCTTTTTACGATATTTAATAAATTGTCATTACCTTGTTTAAAAAATAGGTTTAATTTGGTTGACGTTGATCTTATTTGCTGTGGCAATCCTTTTTCTGTTTATCGAATAAATCTTACCCAGCAAACTGCATAATTCTCAGTAACTATTAATTTTATGTCCTTTTTATTATAACCTAAATTGCTTCTAATGTCTTCTGTTTCTCTTCTGGCGTCTGTGTTGTAAATGCTGTGTTTACCCGTAACTGGCATATATATTAGAATGTTACCCCAAGATCTTGTGTATGAATGTGTCTATATATGTGCTGTGGGCGAACTTAAGATAAAAAAAAAAACGATTCAGAACAAAGTTGTAAAGCTTAATATTGTCATCATGGGGTTTCTTGCCGGCTCTTCTCCATAAGACCCACTTTTTAGAACCGTGCAACTAGTTTTGACTTTTCAAAATTTAAATTAAATTAATTAAATTTTAGTGGTCTAATTGAAATAAAACATTTTAACTGTATCGATCGTTAAAGGTATACCCGAACCGTGGCAGTTCGTAGATATGTGTTTTATTTCTAATGTTTTCTTTTTGTATACGCTTTTATGTTTATCTAATACATCATTTCTTTTTGTGTCTACCACTGTGGAAGAAAGAAACGCATGAATGTACTAGAGACATTTGCTACGATACATGCACAACTATTTTGCTTCTTCCACATAGCAATATAATAGTACAATAGGAAAATTGTCTGAATATTTGACAAAGGTGACAGTGATCTAATTTCAATTATTTTTCTCAGTTAAAACTTATTTTGTCTGGTCAAAAGATTTGCCTGCAACATTAAATTAATTTAATGCGAGGAAACGAAGACACGTCTATTAATAATACAGGTAACAATAAAAAGTTAAAGGTCAGGAATACATTATTTAGTGCTGAATATTGTGTGGCTATTAAATATTAATAAAGAATGAAAGCTGATATAAAAATTAGCTCAACTTACATTAATTACCACGATATAATTATGTTGATATACCTACACGACTATAGATTGGATCAAGGGCAGGAAAATGATAATGTGCTTCTCCTATATTTTTTCGTATTTCTAGACCTGGACGACGATTTAGATTTGTCTTTATGGCCGACTTTTCCATCGCCAGATAACTTTATCAGGGGAATAAATTGGAATTTTTGACAGATTTTTATACAAAATCTGTCAAATGTAAATTTTATTCCTTATATAAAAGGTAAAGGCAATGAAAAAGTCGGCCTTTACGCTTAGACTCGCCGATTTAAGCTATGCCTGCCAGTTAGTCAATGATTTCTCATCAGTAATTTCTGTTATTAAAGGGTAATATTTTTTTTCTCATCACAATTTGCCCAGTATTAAATGCAAGTAGACTATGAAAGATTAAAATTATTTCGCAAGTCGTTTACAATTTCCCACACTTATTTCCTAAAACACTTCTGTTTAATTGGTTTTAGAATATTAATGAGTGCCTAACAAGGTTCAAATTTTCAAAACAAATGTCAGTTAAAATAAACTTGATCTTCCGTCTGTTTGATTTAAGATTGAATTTTGATTTATTGATTGTTATCCAATTACAAAATACCTTATTTTGTTATTTTAAAAATAAAGTTGGTTTTTGGTTGCTGATATCCGAGGTTTTAAATAAGTATAAAAAAAGATAAAAGAATTCGACTTCAAGTATTTAGTGGTATACTTTCAGATGATCAGGCATCAATCAAATTAATATGGTACCAACTGGAAAGTATTCTGTATTAAAAAAAAGGATCAACGAAATCGGATCTAGATCGGCGAAGCTATTCCTAAAATAGGTACATACAAAAAAATGACGAATTGAGAACATCAGATTCTCCGTTTTTGATGACAAACAGTCCACCATTTGCCATTTTTATCTATCTAATATTAAAAATTACAAACTGAGCAAAATTATATTGGGTTGGTTTTTCTGAAATTCTCAGTAGCAGCTCAGAATTTGGGATTCGTGGCAATAGGGAGCCCCAATTGGGATACCGGCGAAATGCGGGTGTACATTAGTACACCTCTGCCTAATCCTTTGTGATATGTTAAAAATATAATATTATTTTAAATATAACATGTGAAATGTCACTCAATGACGGATTTTGGAATATATATTTACAGCCTCCGAGTAGGTTCCTTGAACTTCCTTGTAAACTGTACACACGGATATACCTACATTTCCAGTACAGTTGTTCTCGAATTGTATAGAAGGTAGGTAGCAATTGAAAGACTTTCTTATTATAGAAAAAAAACCGGACAAGTGCGAGTCGACTCGCCCACCGAGGGTTCCGTACAAATACATAGGTACATATTAAAATTAATTACATATGTATAGATATCAGATTTTTCCCTAAACTTGTAGTATAAGACGGTATTCCTTGCCAAATTTTTTAGTTCTAGATCAACGTAAAATATCCTATAAACTTTGATTCCCTTGGGAGTGTCGAAATATACGTTTCTTGCGACATAATCGGCCGTATCTTTTTTACGTTCACTTAGAAGTTTAATTTTTTCACAGCTTCAAGGGACTATTGACCTGAGTATAATAATTTTAAGGATTTAATTTCTCCACGCGTTCCCGAGTTAAAGGGTCTTGACAGACAGACGGACGGACGGACAGACGAAAGGATGGACGGCCGGACGGACAACAAAGTGATCATTTAAGAGTTCCGTTTTTTCTTTTGAGGTACGGAACCCTAAAAAGGAGGAAGATAAAAAATAAATTCCTATTTATTTGATTGGAATTTACTTTTGAATTTCCTCCTTTAGTAGGACATCATTTCATATAAATATATTGCGCTACTTAAAAGCACGAAAACATGTAAAATCCAGTTCTAATTTTAACAAGTGTCGTGTTATATAATTGTATAGAATACTGAGCATAGCTCCTTAGTCGAAGATGAGAAAAAAAGCCATTTTACTTAATCAAAGTACGGATATAACCTTGAATAATACGTTCACCTACTCGCGTAGCATAAATTTAAGTAAATATCACATGGTTTAATAAAATCACTTTGGGAGTGACCAATGATTATGCAATGATTATGAGTACAGATGGTACAATGTCTTTTTTTTTATTTCAATGTCTTTCTTGATTCTTTTCTTTACAATGATTTCGAACATTTTTTACTTTTTACACATATGGACAAAATTATAAAGTGCTCACTGTTCACACTGTTCCTTTACTAAAAAATAACATTATAATCTTAGCATGGAAAATGCAAAAAAATCACAAAAAAGATAGTTAAAGGCATCGTACGATACTGAAGTAATTGTAAAGTAAGTCGTGTCGGTTGAGAAGTAAGGTAACTTGCCTTTCACAGATGTCACCAACGTCACCTTATGACGTAAATTCAGAATGTGAACGCAAAATTTCAATCAGGCGAGTAGGGTTCGCGGTGGCTTTGAGGTCAGAGCGTCTGGTGTATCCAACCAGGAGACGCAGGTTCGAATCCTGCCCGCGATTGAATGTTTTCCTTTACTAAAAAATAACTTTATAAAGTGCTCGCTAAGGACTCTGAGGTGCCTATGTCTGTATGGCTACCGTCTCTGAAGGGATAGGTCATCTATGAACAGTTACAGTTAATTTGGTAGTATTAGTGTTGAGTCGTATTTATTTATTTATAACGAGTAGCTGTTGCCCGCGATTTCAATCACGTCCCAAAAAGATTAACATACTATAAGTCCGATTCTAGGCGGCGTATCAAGATGAAACATGCACCAGATATTTAAGTAAACCTTAGCAATACATCGGTGAAAACTGCATTCAATTCCATGCAGTAGTTTTTCCATGATGCGCGTACAAATATATACAGACAGACAAAAATTCCAAAAAATGATATTTTGGCTTCTGTTGCTCTAATAAAGACTTCTAGTTTTCTTTAATATCTCTAATGTACAGACATCAGCCTGTTACAATTTTATTCTAGGTATTAGATACATTTAATAGTATCTATTTAAATTGTGACGAAAAATACAGTAGGCAAAAAAACTGTACGAGTTACCCACATGTGGTTTTGCAGTGGTAAATTTTAATCTAATATAAACTTGGAGTAGGCATAGAGAATAGCAGTCGTAAATGTTTCACATTCGGGACTATTGCTCTTACTGATTTCGATATTTTTGCTAAAAAACACCTTTATTTTTCGTAGATATCGTAGGCAGGACATGTCTCGCATGCCCAACGAGCTGCGGGCCCGGAAAGCTCAGGATTGGTACCTTGAAACACGGGGTCGCGGCAGATCACGAAGGAGATGGCGGGACGAACTGGATGTCTTCCTTGAGAACTGGAAAGAAGTAGCGCACAATCGTGACCGTTGGAAGGAGTCCTTTGCCCAGCAATAGGACAGTACGGGCTACTAATAAAAAATAAATCGTATCCATCTGAGATCAGTATGGCAAACAGTCGAATCTCCTTTAAATTCAAACTTCGAACATACCTCCAAGCTAGACTCAACTTTAACCTGTCTGTATATATGTATGTTTAAGTACGTATTAAATATCATTGGTATAGAGTGTAAATGTATGTATGTATTTGTTTATTTATAATATGAATATATATGTATAGTCTGGCAATTTCTCTCAATTTTCTAGTGCATCTACTGTCGTTATTATGTTTCTCTGCATCACCTTAAAGTTGTCTGGTAGAAAATGCCTAATGGCATTAAGACTGCCTTTGTACTAACGGTGCATAGAGTATATTAAATAAATAAATATCGTAATGTAATACAAACAATAACGTTCTGAGTACGGATCACCGGATACTGTATTCAGTATTCATTTAGTGTATTTTTAATCATAGGTCCTTGATCTAATAAAATTTATGCATCTCACAATACATCGCATAATCTGTATCACATTTATAGTCTTTGACAAATCGAAGCTGTAAAAACTAAATAACACGTCCTCATTTCTATTCTGGACGTTTAGTATATAAAGACGAACTTGAAATTTTTGAATCAGATCGAAGCAATAGTCGACATCCCACTAGCAAAATGGTAAGTTTTTGGTGTTCTATTTAATTGAATTATCTTTTTGCCACTTAATTAAATAAAAAAAAATACAATTTAAATTATTTTGAGCGAATTTATTGTAGTAAGTGCATATTGACGGTTCATGGTTATTGAATTTTTAATCTCCGGATTAAAAAATACATTAATGAATTTAATAAGTACTTACTAATTTTATTTGTATTTCAAAATAGGCAGGTTTAGATTTTTATACTTTAACTAGCTTTTTGCCCGCGACTTCGTCCGCGTGGAATAGTTACCTTGTTCCATATGAACTTTCATCCCCTATTTCACCCCTACATAGGTCGAAATTTATCAAAATCCTTTCTTAGAGGACGCCTACGTCATAGTAGCTATATGCATGCAAAGTCTCAGCCCGATCGGTTTAAAATTGACAAAGTTTCATACAAACTTTCAATCCCCTATTTTATCCCCTTGGGGGTAGATTGATCAAAATCCTTTCTTAGCGGATGCCTACGTCATAACATCTACCTGCATGCCAAATTTCAGTCCGATCCCTCCAGTGGTTTGGACTGTGCGTTGATAGATCACTATGTCAGTCAGTCACCTTTGAGTTTTATATATATTAAGATATTTATTTTATATGTGTCAATTTTATGGTATTTAATTATTATTCAGTGCATATCGATCTACTTTATATAATATGTAGAAGTAATTCATGCAATAAAATTACAAAAAATAGAACTAATTAAAAAACACGTGTTTAGTAAATGATAGATAACACTAGTGTGTAGTCATTGGTTTGTTGTTTTACTTGTTTAAACTATTTTTAATAAATCTTGGTTCTTACCATAAAATAAATTTTTAAGTAATACAATTACAAAAAAGAAAAACTTATTTGACATACCTCTATTCAAAATCAAAGTCAACTCAAAATGTTTTATATTCCAATTACTTAGACCATTAAATAGCTAATTTTGGAAAATTTAATAATTTTGCATAGTTAATCTCAAAATAATAACAATTCCTAATTATAAGTCGTAAATAATGTTAAATTTTAATGTTTGCATGCCTAAAAAGGTAGATTGTACATGGATCACAATTCTATTTTATCATAGTTAACAACCTATATTATATAGGTACTTACCTACGATCCGTGCAAATAAAGTTCTATTCTAACAATAATAATTTCTAATGCCTTTCAGAAATTCTTAGTAGTTCTCGCCGTCGCAGTCGCGTGCGCAAGCGCCGACGTCTCCCACGTCGTAAAGAGCGACGAGTACGCCGCTCCTATTGTTAAGTCCAGCTACGACCTCAACCCCGATGGTGCCTTCCAGTTTGCCTATGAAACCGGTAATGGCATCTACTCCCAAGCAGCTGGAGCCGTCAAAAACCAGAACTCGGTAAGTAATTTTGTGTTTGTAATTTCACTTCGAGAACATTACGAGTAGTTTGATCACCAACTGCCAGTCACTTCTGTGCATCTTTTTCCCACAGTACAGTATTGTACAAGAGAGACAGCATGAGATAATATTATGCATGAACCATTCCTTTTTTAATCTTGTGCATAGACCTTCCACTCCATACGCTAAATAGCGTGTCAGTAAATTCAATTATTTATCCATATTCAATGTGATTGACCTCTAAACAAATTGCTCTTAATTTATTTCAAATCAATTAATTCGTAGAAAAGTTAATCATCTGCATTATTTACGAAGAAATAGACAAATTAAAGTCGACGACACGTTTGGCGTAGCGGCTGAACGATCGGCTTCTGCGCAACGTGTTGTGGGTTCGATCCCCACACGGAGCAAATATTTGTATGATCTACAGGTAGTTGTTCCGGGTCTGGGTGTTTGTGTTTGTGAGAATTTGTGTTTGTAAACGCACCCACGATACAGGAGAAAATCCTAGTGTGGGGCAACGTTTTTTTTAAAAAAAAAAAAATTAAAGTGTAGGTCTGTATAATGTACATCATATCTATAGATTTCTGTACTTATAAGTATAAATGCTTAAATTCAGCGTGTGTTTAGATCTCATCGGAGGCTTATTGCCATTATTCAATTTCCATGCTTCGTTTAATTTCATAGAATCTATCTCAGGTCTTGTTTTGATTTTCGGTTTAAAGAACTTTATTTTCCACTAGCTTTTGCCAGCGACTTCGTCCGCGTGGAATAGTTACTTTGTTCCCTAGTTCTTCGCCCGTGGTTTCACCTGCGTTGTCCCGTTCCTAAGGGTTGTAGCGTGATGATATATACATTGATAGCTTGAAACGTTTCCCATGAATCACTCATTTTCCCAACATTTCCCTTCACTGCTCTGCTCCTATTGGTCGTATCGTGATGAAAAGTATACTATAACCTGTGGTTTGGGCTGTGCGTTGATAGATCACTATGTCAGTCAGTCAGTCACCTAACGTAAGAGTAGACAAATATAATCAGAAAGCTCCGAACTGCTAAGCTATCGGGAGTTACACGTGTTATTGTGAGTCAACCATAAAAGATAGACATTTGCTGTCGTGGAATATTTTTTATATAACTTTAAGGAAAACATTTCCGTCATACATGATTTCTGTGTAGCTTTAACCATTAAGACTGCACACGCGACGGAAGCTTAAAAAATGGAGTAAGTTCTCCTGTTTTCCCAACATTTCCCTTCACTGCTCTGCTCCTATTGATCGTAGCGTGATGAAAAGTATACTATAACCTGCCCAGGAGTATGAAGAACAATTGTACCAAGTTTCGTTGAAATCCGAAGTGGTTTTTGTTTCTATAACGAACATACAGACAGACAGACAGACAGACAAAAATTTTACTGATTGCATTTTTGGCATCAGTATCGATCACTAATCACCCGCTGATAGTTATTTTGGAAATTATATTTCATGTACAGAATTGACCTCTCTACAGATTTATTATAAGTATAGATTAAGACATTCGTCACTTACATGGAGAACAATAGATTAGAGATTAGAGATTTTGACGATTCTTTTCTGATAGAAAATTCTAGATGGTGGAATTCTAGATGACTCGTTTTGTCTTAAAAGTCCCGTTCAAATTCGATTGTTTTATTCCAATTAGACTGGCATTAGGTAGGCCTACCTTCTATTGAATTATTTTAAAGTCTTTACAGATAGTGGGTCTTACGGGGAAGAACCGGGAAGAAACTCCAACATAATTCCGATAAATAATGAATTAAACAGCCTGGTCAAAATAACTGTGGGCGTCTGAAATTGTCTGAAACTCGGTGTAAAGACGATTAGGTTCGCAAATATTTCCCATTCGTGACTATAAGCTAGTTGAATGATTATTTTTATGATCTTATAATATCTACATACATACACTTACACCTTTTTCTCATAGGGATAGGCAGAAACAACAAAACGCCACTTGCTACAATTCTTGCACACCTCTTTTGCTTCATCCACATTCACACATCTTGTCATACAAACGCGCTAGTTACTAGTACTACTCACCTGACATTTTTGCAGTATCTCACCGATAAGGTCGTTATATGTCTTTCTAGGGCGTGCTCCTCCGGCAACTCCACTGACATTCGCTTTATAAATCCTTTGCGTTAATTACATTGCATCTACTCTCTACTCTAATACAGTTGACCATAAAAGCACTATTTATGGTCAACTGTCCGAAAAAAAAATCGGTTCAAGAATAAGGAAGTTATAAGCATTTTAATTTTATGCTAGAAAGAGAGCGTACTATAACACGTTGTGACGTCAAACCGTGCGTGTACTATATCGATTCTATATTGAAATTCGTTTTGCGGGAAAGGGACAGAGAATCCCCTCTCAATCCCCACCAGAAACTTGAAATGCTATAATAGAATGTTATTAACCGATTGAAATTATTATTTCTGTAGACAAATTATATTTAATAGTATTTTTTAATAGGTATGTTATTTTTCTTAAATCAAACTCCAGGCAATTATCCTATTGTCTTTACTGATTACGATATGTTCGCACTTTTACCTACGCAGCCATTCCGAACGACTAATTTCGGACACTACTTTACAATACTTTTCTTTCAATATTTTTTTTTCTAGTGGTCATTAAATAATCGATCATTTTAATTCAAAGAATGAGAGAAAATTATCGATACTTAAATTAATAACGAATAATGCATATAAGAATATTTATAATTTTTTTTTAAAAGCTTACTAGCAATGTGGGTGGCACATTACTCGTATTCCTGTTAACCCTTCGTGCTAAGCTAAATGCTTGTGTTACGAGTGGATTCACATCGGTTGTGCAATGGATGGGTTTAGCTACCTAGCCATTAGGCTACAGCCGCTTCCTGCCGGCCGATATTATTATAAGTTCATTACCTCAACCTTACCGGTGAAGGGTTATAATGGACACTACTGTCTAGACAAAACGATCATTTGGTGATGTGTCAAGGCCCAAATATATGTTAACTATATGTAAAATTAATTCGAGGAATACGAAGAATAAATTTAGAATAATATATTGATCGTTAAATAAAAGCTTGTGAGACCTTGTTGCCGGGAAATAAATTGATGAGAACCAGTTTTGCCATCACGTTCTAAGCACGTGTGATGATATTGATTTAGATGACAGAATACTGGATTCTTATTAGCTATATTTTACGGCATGGTGTGATTTTATTATTTAATAATCTCACTTGTGACTTCGTCTGTCATTAGTTTGAGAACTAAAGCATTGTTGTTTTATTTTCAGGAATACCCCTCCCTGGAAGTGAATGGTGCTTACAAATACACCGCACCCGATGGTACCGTTGTTGAGACATCTTACGTTGCTAACGAAGAAGGTTTCAAGCCTCAAGTAAGTAGAAAAATGATAACCTTTATCTAGTCACATAAAGCTTGACCAATGATTCAAAAAAGTTATCAAAGGTTTTGACCTCTGTATTTATAATTATATGATTAATGACAAAAGTATAGGTACTCGTTAATAACTTCGATTAACATATAATAATTAATATACAGGGGGTTAAGAAAACCAGTCCGACCCGTGAAGGTATTGTTAGGTATCGACATCTGATTCTATTTTATATATTCATTATCAATTTATAAGAAAAAATCCCCGTACAAAAACCAGTCTGTCGAATCTGAAATGGCAATACTTACGGTGGCAGTGACACCGTTCTTGGGTGCCGAACATAATTACCCATGATGGGTTTATAACATTTTAAAAATTTGCTAGATTTTGGGGTACTTGTGGTAATTTTAATTATACATATACACCATCACATTTAAGTCGTTTTAATGCCGAAAGGACGGTATTATACTCATCACTAGGAATAACTTTTACTATGGAACCAACCCTGAAATCACGAAAAGAACTCGTCAGAGTGTATGGAACAGCTGTTTTTTTTTATGATTTCAGGGTTGGTTCCATAGTATAAGTTATTCCTAGTGATGAGTATAATACCGTCCTTTCGGCATTAAAACGACTTAAATGTGACGGTGTATTTACTTTCATGAATATTTGTTATATATTATGTTTCTTATTTTATTTGGTAATGTGATTTGATTGGGACACCTATATGCCCCTTTTGGATCGGACAGGGTTTTATAAGATAATGTATAGGTCAAATTTTAATTCTATCCCAAGTAGAATGCTGTAAACACTCCAAGGGCTCTCATTATTTTGTTTGATTACGGGTCTTAATCGTTGTTTCTTTCACAGGGCAGCCACATCCCAGTGGCTCCTCCCATCCCTGAGGCGATCGCCCGCAGTCTGGCGTACATCGCTGCCCACCCCCCACCAGTTGAGGCGACCGCCAATGCCGCTTACAAAACCCTTGCCGGTTAAGAAGATCCAGTGAACAGACCCAGCTAGTACAAACTAAACTGCCATTATAGTAAATAAAATATTCGTTTGATATTTGCGTGTTGTTTTTTTTTTTAGGAATCCTTACAAAACTTGGCTTAGATACCGTCAAGACTCAAAAACCGATCAATGGTTATTGAAATTCATATATACTTGCATTACTTGCATACATTCGTTTTCCCATAAGGTCGGGCAGAAAGTACAGTACGCCACTTGTTACGATTCCTACTTACTTATTTCGCTTCGTCCAAGTTCATACATCTTGTCATTTACAGTCGCTGGTCGCTAGTACCACTCACTCTCAGTGAAAGACCGTACCAACCCATAAGGTGGGTGAAATTAATTATGCGTAATATTATGAAAACGTATAGGTCAATGGTTAATGGTTAGCTCGTTTTGGGTGGAAAACGGATTAAGCATTCCATTCCCAATGAACACTTAAAAGTCATTCTTACACAATTCAACTAAAGTAGAAAATAGAATGCAAGTAATGACTTACTTTCAGGCTCTGTATCTCTCACGTATAAACAAGCATTGGTTTTACATGTGAGAGATCATAGCATTCGCAAGAAGGTTAACATTAATTGGCACATGCAGTCTCCTACAATGCACTAGCATCTCCTCTGCAGCGACTACTTACCAACAGGTGGCTCGAATGCTCTTTTCCCGATATATAATATAAAAAAAAAACAAACAGCTAATCAAATAATACATCTTGATAAAAATGTCTTATAAAACATTTCGAATAATTTGATTATTCATGATGAGAAACACGAATGTTCTCAACTTTGCTCTTTTGGTTTTACGAAACTGTTTGATAGTTGATAGGTTCGTTTTCTTTTGTGTTGTAAGCTGACAGAAGATTTTATTTATTTATTAAAATATATATTATTAATACATACATATTACAATTATACATACACTCACGCCTTTCTCCCACAGGGGTAGGCAGAAACTATACATCGCCACTTGTTACGATTCTTGCATACTTCTTTTGCTTTTTCTTTTTTTTTGTATATTAATACACATTAATAAATTATCCAAAAAGGTCAGGTGCGTAGCATGTATGAATGTGGTATAATATAATAATTATATTATTATATAATTCTAAGTATATCGTATAATTATCGAATCGTAATGATGTAGTTTATCATTTACTATAGATTATTTTTTCTAGTATACCATGGACTACATTTATCCTCTTGTTTATCCTGTACATCCAAAGGTTGTCTGGTAGATATCTACCAGACAAGCAAATGTTAGATTCGGAGATTAAACAGTTTTGAATTTTCAATTTTTATTTATCGAAATAGATATTAATTAATTATCGAAATAGTACTAGTTTTAACACTTAGTTTATTTAGACACAACACTGAACTTAGTTTTTGGACAACACTTGAGTTATACACAGCGCGATTGCCTCAGTGAAGGGCAAGAGATAGACCCGGAGTATTATTCTTTGTTCTAAGCTATGCTGAAAACCAAATAAGGCTGGGCAGTAGTACTGGACCACTATTATATTAGGGCTAGATAGCGATAAGACCGCCATTGTACCCTTCGTTTTATAAGGTCTTTTATTTTGATTATTTTATGGTGTACAATAAAGATTATTCTATTCTATTTTATTAATTCTAAATATCTAAGTAGCAGCTCGAAATCTGGATTTGTGCCCGGTTAATGGCAATAGGCTCGCCCCCTATCATATGGAACCTAAACATACCGGTGAACTGTGGGTGTACATTAGTACGCCTCTGCCTAACCTTTCGGGGAATACAGGCGTGATGGTATGTTATTTTATGTTATCAATAAAATAACCTAGTGTCTAGTGAAATGAGCCAAAGATCTCGATTTCCAATCCAAGGCATGACCTCTGACTTTTCGAAATCATCTGCGTATTAATATTCAATTATCACTCGCTTAAACGGCGAAGGAAAACGTCGTGAGGCAATCTTTACGCTTTTTTATGGATTAAGTCGACAAACGAGCTGATAAGCCACCCGGTGGTAAGTAGTCATCGTCGCCCATGGACACCTGCAACACCAGAGGAGTTGCCGTTGCGTTGCCGATCATTGCCCCTACGGACTGCAGACTGAAAGATTTCTCAACCGCGTGTGAATTCTGGCAACCAACAATAGGCTACCGGGGTGGAATAGTTTAGGCTAGCCTAACCTCTCTCACTGAGAAACGAGACCTGTGCCCAGCAGTGACACAATTTATGGGTTGATAATGTTAGAGCAATGTATATAGAATTGGCGTAATCTGTTCCTATGTCATATCTTACAGCTATTGGCTAATAAAATACCCAAATGTGAGATTTCTACAAATATTATTGGTTCAGTAAAATAAAACGGTGCTTAAACTCGTTGTTTATTTTATGAGGTAATTGTATGCGTTCAATTAATATTTTATTTGCACTCGTTTGAGATAGAAAGGCAAGCAACGAATTACGGAGTCAAAGTAGATTTATTAGCAAATTCGTAGATTTAAAGCGCATTGTACAATATAATCATTGGTACAGTCGACAAAAAAGGAATTTGTACAGGCAAACCATTTATCGAAACACTTCCCATTTTGTGAACAAAATGCGATTTCATTAAGGTGCGATTGACGATTTAGACGACATTCGACCACCACCTGAGATTCGACGAGATGTACCCGGCTCTCTCGAGAAATACAAACAGGAGTCTGACCACGGTCATCCCCTATAGGGTCTCCAGCTACCCCTGGGACGTCTCAAAAGCCGCAGCAGCTATCTCCGCAGTACACAAGCTATCAAAGACCACCCGGCTGTCACAAGACGCAAACTTTGGATCAAACGCTACCTGCCACCCTCGTTTTGTTGCTCCACAGGAGAAGTTACCACCTGGGCACGATTTACAGTGGCCAGTTGTGGAAGTCCCTAAATCGACTCCGTACCCAGGTTGGCAGATGCAGAACCAATATGTGAGAATAGGGATTCAGAGATCCTAATCTTGCTCAATGTGACTGCGGCGACCCACAGCTACCTATGTCACATCTATTGGTGTGTCCTTTGTGCCCGTACACCTGCACGAGGGACAATCTCTACGTGGCCACACCTAGCGCCATTGAGGTGTCCTCATACCAGTCGAATATTGTTTAACCATTGACACGAAAAGAAGAAGAATTCAAGTGCGGTTTCATTGAAATGCAATTTTGAGCAGGCCGTGTGTAAAAACGTCGCAGTGGGTGCGACCTAAAAAAAATGGTGTCATGTAATTTTTCACATGCTATCTGCGAAATGTTCCATGTCTACTATAGATACGCTATCACATACTGTGACATCACGGATACAGAAATCTGTTTTGAAAATTATTTGTGTTACTACAATTATATTAAAATTAAACTACAATAATTTGTAATACTTCGATAACGTTCTTGACCTAGCCAACAAGGAACACTAATTTAAAAAGACAAATCGTGCATCATCATTTACCTATTAAAAAAAACAATAAATACATTTGAACTTGAATTTCATAACTGTTATTATAATAACCGTCGAATAGAATAGAAGTCAGGGTCAAACTTCCGATATAAAACCATTATAAAACATGATTATTATTATCCCATTACGATTTTATTTATAATATTTGATACTTAGTTATTTATTTGAAGGTTATATAAGTTGTAATATAAACGATTTGTAAGAAAACTAAACATTATCATCATCAATCCATACACTGTCCCTATGTAGCTATAGTCCACTGTGTCTTGGAAGTGGCTAATGTCGCTAATCCCATGGCCGCGACTGTAGGCCAAGAGGGAAGTCAAGTCTGAGTCCGACACAGACAGCTACCTCCCCAGGCGACAGACGATCAATGAGAATTTTATGCACTTCAAAAAAAAGGTCTACCCACCATCTCAGGCAGTTACTAAGTAAATGTTACGTTATATGTACCGCTAAAAGGTAATACCCGATTAAGTCCGGCTTGGCCGGAGTTTAAAAACTAAATAAATGATAAATATACAATTTCAAGGCCACATTCTCACGGACTCAGGATTATATTGGCTACGACTAGCGAATATCAAGTATATCTCAATAATGACCATATACTTAAAAGCTATTAAATTTTAATATTACTTTAATGAAAATAAACGACCGAAAAACCGGTCAAAACTTCATAAAATTATCAAATATTAGGTACATTTATTTCCATTGAAGTATTTTTCACGAAATGTTAGAATAGGAACATAGATTAAAGGTATTCGAATCCGAATAATAACAATTTGATTAAAGTATGTTTCAATTACAATTTATTTTGGTACTTGTGACGTTTGTACGGGCAATTCGGTCCGCCAGACTCTTAGAGACGAAACGAGACTTGACAGTAGCGTCATATAATTGAGTATCCTTTGGTCATTTGCCATAAGCCTCCTAAGTTGTCTTGGCCTTGTATTACCATTACGCCTATATTACTCGAAGGGTTAGGCAGAAGTGAACTAATAAACACCCACAGTTCGCTGATATGTCTAGGTCACATCTAATCGGGGGTCTAGGTCAATTTAGCATGAAGGACGGTTGATCTAGTACCGAGCCTATTACCGGGGATCTAAATATATCAGCGAATTCTGATTCAGAACAGAATATATTCATTAGGTAATCTGGCTCCTTAGCAAAATAGGAAATACTTTATAATAATTCGATACAAACTAATTAATTATTTTTTAAGTTTTAACAATGCAAATTATAAATCTAGATGTCGAAAATTTATGTATCAGTATAATTTATTGTTCAGGACACCATATTGCTATATATATCTCTTGACATTTAAATGAAAGACTAAAGGTAGATATAAAACTAAATGTTGGAATATTAAATATAGGATAATTTTTACATTTGAAGGATGAAGATTTTATTATATAGATCCAAGAGGTGGAGTAGCCGATAGAGTTACTTAAAATGAACAAATATTTTTTTGAAAATAAAGTTAGTTTCTTTTTAATAATTGATTATAGCGGCAAACGAGCAGACGAGCTACCTATTGGTAGGTAGTTATCGCCGCCCATAGAACTCTGCAACACCAAAGGAGTTGCTGATGCATTGCCGAGCCTTAAGAGCCCTTACTGACTGCAGACTGCCAGAGCCACAGCAACCGAGGGGAAACTGGCTCTTACGCGCAAGTCGAAAGAGGCACCAAGGTGCTTTACGAGAGTCTCCGACTTAAAGGTGGTCGCCAGCCAGTCAGACCCCAAGAGGTCCTACCACCGAGCAAGTCAGATATTTTCTCACTTCTTACGAGATGCAAGTGAGGAACAATATTCTATAAAAAATTAGAAAATTTTGAGAAATTTAGTAATTCTCTTTATTAAACGTACCTAGGTACCTATTCCTTACCCGGTTTTATGGCCATAAAACTATTCAATTTTAAGATGCCGTTCGGCTTGGAATATGGACTAGCAGTTAGGTCTCGTACTGTATCTGTCACTTTGAGTTAAACTCACTTTGACAGCACGATCTTTAACGACATAAAATTTAATATTGGTTGAGTATTTGGCTATTATACAGTTCTTTTTTTACCCAAAACACATCCACGTTACAGAAGAAACCCTAGTGTGGGGTAACCATTATCCTTAAGACTAATTTTCTTATTTCAACTTCGGAATTGAGAAATGACTGCTTCATTAGACTAGTGGTCTTGAGCGCAACTGCTACGCTAGAGGTCCTGGGTTCGATTCCCAGGTCCAGCATAGTGTTATTGGGTTTTTCTATGAAGTTCTCATTAGCAGCTCCAAGTTTGGGACTCCTGCCCGATTAATGGCAATAGGCTCATCTCCTATTACCTACATGGGACCTAAACATACCAGTGAACTGTGGGTGTAGGTACAGCTCTGCCTAACCCTTCAGGTAATACAGGCGTGAAGGTATGTTATTCCAATCATGAATAAAAACCTGATTTTTATAGCTGTCTAGATTCTAGACAAAAACATATAACACTCATGGTGTGCCAGGATCGTAGTAAGGAAATCTACAGCCTCTGCCTAACCCATTAGGAGATAGGCGTGAGAATGTATGTATGGATCACATGGAATAAAAGCGAGATGGTATCATACTTTTAATTAATTACGACCTTCGTGGTCCGCAAGGAGATGACAAAGAATGTATTGAGACGTTCTCGAAGCTACATTCCAAGCGTTTGTTAAATGTGGTCTTCTATTTCTACATTATCTGCATATGTTAACCTTGATATTGCCACCTGTAGAATAACTACATTACGACTATATGTGTGTCATTAACCTGAATTGTCCGAGTCTATAAACTAGTGTCTTCGCGCTGCAATTAATCAAACATCACATTAAATTTTCTAGTTAATAAACTTTATTCCATGACTGTCACATCTGTCGCCATCTAATAAGTAAGATTTGAAGTTAATATTTTTTTAATACCGCGATAACTTTGTAAGTAGAAATCAGAAAATCAACCGAAATGATAAATTCTAAGGTTGCACACAAGCATACGGCCCGCCTGATGGTAACCACGGTTACCGTAGCCTATGGACGCTTGCAACACCAGCCACCATCACTCGCGCGTTTTAAACCCTGTAAATTAAGGAGGAATAGTTGTGCTGGCAGCATAGGAGACATGCTGCCATGCATGACAGCGGCGGTAATAAACAACACCACCGGTACCCCACACTGCCAAAACAACGCTCCTTCATGGAGCTCTGGCGACCTTGCTCACCGTTAGGAACACAACATCGCACTGAGGAATATTTCTGTAAATTATATCGACTAAAGACACTTTTACAAGTCAATATTTCACATTTTATTAACGACCGCTGAGAAGAACAATCTCACAGAAACTTCATCGTTTTTTAAAGTCCAGACAGTACCTACTAGCAGTATTATCATATATTATGTGAGTTCTGCAATGTAGGACAATATCTAAGCAGGCTTTTTTAGGAAAGAGACAAGGCAGCTTTCATTTGACCTGTCTTAACTGACGGCATGCTGTCATCGTGTAGCTCAACAATTATTTCGAAGCTCAACGACTCCTCGCACGACTATACCAGATCAGTAAAACCTAAATCATGTAAAATACTCAAAGGTGACAGAAAAACGTTATTATAAAATCTGGTGCGAGTTTAAATTAGCCTACACAGTATTCGGTCCGGTTCCCGCGTATTTCGACACTTGTCAAATCCAACTTATTAATTAGCAAAGGTGGTCTCAATCATAAATTTTGCTATGAAATTCTCAGTAGCAGCCCGGTTAATGGCAACACGCCCGCTCTCTATTAGCTGGGACCGCCGAACTGGCGAACTGTGGATGTAAATAAGTACCTACATTACTGCCTATCCCTTCGGGAAATACTGGCATGATAGTATGTTATTAATTTGAAAATATTCACTGAAATTTTACAATACTTTGAACTGTTGTACAATACCTAATTATTTTAAATGGGTAATTCTCTATTAAATAGAAAATCGATGTCACAAGCACGTTATAGTAAATCATATAAAATAATTAGTCATCAAAACTATTTTTTGTAATATACAACAGTAATGTTTATGGATAAGTAAGCTTTTTTTAAATAACTCATTTATTTGTAATTTATTTTGCAACACCTTCAAAAAGCGTTGTGTATCCCCCAGATTTCGAGTTATATGGCAAATTATTTGTTATTTGTTACAGTATTCCAAGACATTGCTATTTTTAAAGTGTATTTATTACATGCTTCATAATATTCATGTGTTTATAATTTTTTTCAACTGGATTTAGATTTTATCCTAACGTGATTCAAAAAGTCCTACGATTTCAAAATCAGTCCTCTGGAGCCAATTTAAAAATAATACATAAAGAGATATTAGTACAAATTTATAGCATTATAGATATTTATCACGAAGGGCAAAAACAATATCAATATCTAAGTATTATAAAGCAAAATTAATAACGTCCTTTTATTTAAGTTAATTCGAAGATAAACTTGGCCAATTAGTGGAGAATTGCCCAAATAGTTTACTAGTAAAAAGTTATTACCACTGTGTTGTGATATTAATTTGCTCAGTGACGAGCCAATATAATGAATATAAGATGCAACCCAGTAAAAAAAAAAATAGATGAAATATAAGACAGACCTACTTTTAAATGTAAAAATAATTTTATTTTACCTTATATTTTAATTAACACAAAAAAAACTTAAAATTTAGGGTTTATTTACGAAATCAATATTCCTATTCTAATCTAATTTAGGTACCTACCGAAAAATTTTTTTTTTCGTTTAATTCTTCTAACACAAACTTAACCCTAAATATCTTAAAGATCACGCAACAAATGACATGTCCCGTTCTTACCGAAGATCGATTCCTAATGGAAAAAAAAATCAAACGCGGATGTCGACCACAGAAAAATCAACGAATCGCGTTCACCTTGTAAACCAACAAATCATTTTGGAGACCAGAGCTTCTTTGTTGCAAAATAATGCAAATGCCGCTGCTTAGAACCATATACGAAGGAAGAGGGTCGAGTATAAAACCGCGGCTCGTTTATTTTATAATCACAGTTACACATCGTCTGTTAACTTTGACACACAAGATGGTGAGTAAAGATAAAATTTCATCATCCGCTGGTATTTGAGAGCGGCACCCATGTGACCGCTAACGTGGTATTCTTACTCGTAAAATTTGCGGCATAAAAGAACAATCGTGATTAAAGTGATTATGAATAGGGTTATATTTTTTTGAATACGGAATTTCATTTTTAAATTATTATTTTTATAAATTTTAAACAAATAAAATAATTTTGTGACGTATATCGATGTTTCTTCAATTATAGTTATCTTGTCCATTGTGATAAAGTACAAAATGGAATAAGGATAAGAATTACATAAGATGTTTGCTTCTTTTTTTCAGAAATCCTTTGTAGCCCTTCTCGCCGTAGTGGCTGTTGTAGCTGCCGATGTCTCCCACGTTGTGCGCAGCCCTGAGGCTGACGCTGTGGTTGTGAAGCAAGAGGCTGACGTCTTCCCCGACCAGTTCCAATACTCTTACGAAACCAGCAACGGTATTGCTGCCCAGGAATCTGGAGTCCTCAAGAACGCCGGCCGTGTAAGTACCTTTTCTTAACCCTAACGCTGCCGGAGAAGGCAATGGAAGGTTACCGTGGAGAACAAACGCTATTATACTTCATTGTATGTATCTCAGTGCGATGACTTACTTCTTACTCCTCTACTTAGCCTACAGTTTTTTTTACAACTTTGAATTGAGGTGGACCGTTCACCTGAGCCCGCGAAATTCAAATTTCAAGTGGTTTTTCGCAGTTAGTGGTCTATAATAAGTTAAATATTCATGGCAATAGTAATTGCGACATTAGCTATACAAAATTCACAACGTTTAACTAAAACCATTGCTTAAAAATCATTACAACATTATTTTACATACTTTTTAACTACTAACCCTTAGGTACTTTCTTAGATAGATATCCTACGTGAGCGAAGCCGCTAGCTATTAAATTAATATTTAAACAAAAATAATATAATGAAAGGATTACACACAAAATTTACAAATGACCCCAAGAAATCAAAAGTATTTCGAATGATATTTAAGTAACAGCAGCATCGGATGATCTTGCATACACAAAAATTATGTTAATATACTTATTTTAGTATATTAAGCCTTGGTATTTAAAGTAAGGTCAACATAATACGCAATAGAAGATTAATAAATTGTGATCATCAGCATAATTACACAATATTTTAATCTCTATTAAAATATTCAGTTTTTTTTATCAATATCATATTTACTTTTTTTTTAGATTGTGACCCTATGTTTTATTTATGAAGTTACCATCATACGAATTTGAGTCCTTTTTATTAAAGTTATCTTGATAGTACCTACCTAATTCTTTAATAATTTATAAATTTTTCATTAAAATAGAGTTCTTAGGTAAAAAACCGAAAAACCGAAGTAAACCAAAAAAAACGAATCATACTCATGTGAGCTATCCTGTTAACCGTCCATAAATCCAAAATCAGGGCTGCTACTAGAAATTTCCTAATGGAAAGACCTACAGTCACTTTACTTAGATCTCATCCTCATTAGCGAATCTTTGAGCCGCATTACAATGATCTAATCTATCTTACTAATATCATAAATACGAAAGTAACTGTCTATTTGCCTGTTACTTTTTACACCTAAATCACTGAGCGGATTTGATAACAAGGAGAATAGAGATAGATTGCAACCTGAGGAAGGATGATACTTTATATCTTAATAAATGAGTAAATAATTAGTCTTTTTGAAGCGAAACCGCGGGTAACAATTACTGGTTATTCCTTTAAAGTAACTATTTCAGAATGCAAAATCTATTGTTGTGTGCTGTTACGGGTTTTGCTTTATTAATATCAGTTTAAGCTGCCCATTAATTAGCCTAGTGGTCCTAAGCGTAACTGCTACGCTAAAGATCCTGGGTTCGATTCCCAGGTCGAGCAGTGTTATTGGGTTTTTCTGTGAAATAGGGTCGCCTCCTATTTCATGGGACCTAAACCTACAGGCGAACTGTGAGTGTACAATAGTACGCCTCTGCCTAACACTTCGAGAAATACAGGCGTGAGGGATGGATGCTCGTATCAGGTTTGTTATTTCAGTATTGAATTATTATTTCGTTTGAATCCAGGAGGACGAAGGTATCGCCGTCCAAGGCTCCAACCGGTACACTGCTCCCGATGGTACCCCCATTGACCTCAGCTACGTTGCTGACGAGAACGGATACCAACCCCAGGTAAACATTCAAGACTTTATACAATCGACGACGGCACGTTTAGCGTAGCGTGGTTCGGTCCCCATACGGACCAATTTTTTTAGAAGCTTACTAGCAATGTGTATCTTACTAGTATTCTTATTAACCCCTCGTGCTAAGCTAAATGCTTGTGTACGAGTAGGTTCACTTCGGTAGTGCAATGGGTGGGTTTCGTACCGGCAACCACATGATCGCAAGTCCGACGCCCTAGCCATTAAGCTAATTAAGCTATCGACGCTTTTAAATGACCGGTAGTTGATCTGGGTCTGGCAATTTCTGCATGTGAAATTAATGTTTGTAAAAACACCAACGATAGGTACAAAGGAAAATCATAGTGTGGGGCAACGTTGTCTTAATCTATACTAATATTATAAAGTGGTAAAATGTATGAGGTTGTTCAGGGTTAATCTCTGGATCTACAAAACCGATTTTCAAAATTCTTTTTGTGTTGGATAGTCCATTTATCGGGGACGGTTACAAGCTATATAACATCACGCTACGCCTCTTAGGAACGAATCAGCGCGGGCGAAAAGGGGAGCGGGTCACTAGTAGAAAAAAAATCAAGAATAATTGTACGAATGAGGGGCTTGCGTTTGTAAAAGTATCCACGATTAGGTATCCATGTGGGACTAATTAATATTCTTATTTCAACGTCGAAAATAAGAAATGACTGCCTCATTAGTCTAGTGGTCCCAAGCGCGACTGCTACACTAGAAATCCTAGGTTCGATTCCCAGGTCGAGCAAAGTGTTGTTGGGTTTTTCTATGAAATTCTCAGTAGCAGCTCGGAGTCTGTATTTGTGCCGGGTTAATGGCAATAGGCTCGCTCCCTATAACATTGGACATAAACATTTCGGCGAATTGTGGGTGTACATTAGTACATCTCTGCGGGAAATGGTATGAAATAGGAAAATTAATTGTTTGTCTTCATTGTTCTATTATTGCTATCTGATAAACAAAGTTGTTTTAATACGATTATTTTTGTTCCAGGGTGCTCATCTCCCCACTCCCCAGCCCATCCCTGAGTACATCGCTAGGGCTATCGAGTACATCCGCACTCACCCACCCCAGCCTGAGCCTGTAGCCAGAAGGAACTAAGTAAACTTTTTAGATTTTAAGAAAACACCTAACACTGACACTCTTGTTACCTCTAGTCCCAATATGTATGAAAATTTTGTGAAATAAAAAAGGATTTCTGTTGTACCTACAGACAATTTAATTATTTTATTTCTCCTTTTCAACCTTATTTTTGTTCCATTTTAATCACGCTTTTTAATAGACTTCAAAAAAGGAGGATATTCTCAATTTTTCTGCGTTATTGTGTGTGCCGATATCTGCCGATAGTGAATATAGGTGATATAAAATATACATATATATTTATTATTGTTTTAACTGATTCCGAAATGGTCATATATAAAATTTGTGTGTAATTTTTGATTCTAAAGATACACCACGAAATGATTGAAGTCGGTTTACTTCACTTAAAAATAACTATTTTTTTAACTGCGTAAGCGCAAATAATATCTTCTATGGTGCAATGATACTATTGTAGCAAAATAAAAATGTTCAAATAATAAATGACATCTTTATAAATGAATTGCCTCCTAGTCTAGTGGTACTAAGCGCACTTTTTACGCTAGAGGGCCTGGGTTCAATTCTCAGGTCGAGCAGTGTTGTTGGGTATTTTTATGAAATTCTCATTAGCAGCTCGGATATTGGCAATACGCCAATATCCTAGCTCACCAATCACCATCAATCACCTCCTATTACATAGGGCCTAAACATGACGGCGAACTGTGGATCTAGTTTTTTAAAGCTTACTAGTAATGTAGGTTGCACATACCTACAGCGAAAATATCTGTGCGCGTCTGAAGTGAGCTTCAAGTCGTTTTGCAGTGGTAGATTGAAATATGAAAACTAAGAAGACAGTTGCGGTTGTAAATGTTTCGCATTCGCGATTATTGTGCTGATTACGATAAATTTTGCACAAAATTTCTTAATTGCCCATAAAAACGTAATACCAAAATATATCGTAATTCAAACGGATTTTAATCAAATTGTGTTATTATTCGGATTTGAATACCGTTAATCTAGGTTTTTACCCTACCATTTCGTCTAGTACTACTACACTGGAAATAAACGACCGGAAATCCGGTCGAAACTTCGTAAAATTTACATTAACTTGCATTTATTTCTAGTGAAATATTTTGCACGAAATCGTAGGATAGGAACCTAGAATAATGGTATCTGAATCCGAATAAAAAAATTAGGTGATTAATTTTCTTTGAATTACGATTAAATTTGGTATTATGTTTGTACGGACCTACGTGGCTGTTCGCAACGGTTGACTTCCAACGCGCATAATTATTTCGATCGTATTGTAATTTGACCTCGACCCAAACCATACGGCGTCAAATGACTTACTCCACTTTGTTTCACTTAGCTACTTAAATGTTATGCATGTTACACACGGCGATAACTGTACTAAGTCACGCCATACACTCATCAAGTAAAGGCGACTTGTATTAAATGTCCTCATGTTTTTATTAATTCTAATCTTCTGCGACAAAAATTACATAAAAATTAATTGGTTCAGTAATAACGTTCTAACTAACGTAATTTTTCCGTAAACGCTTTTGTATTCGGAATGAATAGATGTGAAAAATTTAAGTGAAATTAAATGAATGGATTTCTAACATTTTGATGGTTAAAGTTATCTATACTTATTGTAATGAGATGATAAACAAGCGTACGGGCTACCCGATGGTTAGTGGTAACCGCAGCCACACCTGCTCTCTCGAGAACTTGGTTGTTAAATCTCAGTAGCTAAGTATTTTTTTATTTATGATAGGCTAACGCTTGATCGCCAGCGCGACACTTCGATCAACGATGGAGCGCGCTTGCCAGAAGAAACCGATTCACTCATGATTTAAAAACACCCAGATTATATCTATCGGGGAAGTCCCACTCGGGAAGAGTCTTCCACATTTCAGCAGTATACATTTCAATTGCATTGCCTACATTAGCATTCAAACCGGAACACAATAATCATCATTGACTTTACCGTCCCACTGCTGGGCACGGGTTGTCTCAGACTGAGACGTGCTGGTAGTCTATAGTCGACGCTGGCCTAGTACGGGTTGGCAGACTTTACATGCCGTCGAGAAAATCTCTCAGACATGTCCTTATGAACTTTCGATCACCGTTTAAGAGTCGGGCGGACCGAATTTCTTTTACAAACTACTATTAATAACTACGTATTAATTATCACTTGCTTAAGGGTCCGGCGGAGCTTGAATTGCCCACAAACACGAAGTACCGAAATAAATCGTAATTCAAACACAATTTAATCAAATTCTGTTATTATTCGGATTCCGATACTTTTAATCTTGGATTCTACGTTACCATTACAACCAAAATACTTCACTGGATATAAATGTAAGCGAATGTAATTTTTGATAACTTTACCAATTTTTGAACAATTTTTCGGTCTTTTATTTCCAGTGAAGTAGTAGTAGACGAAATAGTATAGTAGAAACTTAGATTAACGGTATCCAAATCCGAATAATAACATAATTTGATAGAATATTGTCTCTTTTATCAAGGATTCCTCAGTTTGTAGCACAAATGTTCCGTATATCAAAATAGTGTAGAAGATAGTTGGCCTATGTACCTACGCATTATTACGTCATATGTCAGTGACCATATTGTGCCCATACGTAACTTTTGCCTCGTGAAAGTATTTCCTTGATCGAAGGTTCTAGAATATCATGAAACTTTAAATATTTAATACTGTGTTAACCAGCTCAGCTATTGCAATCAACAGATTAACATAAACATTTTTATAACATAGTATTGGTCAAATACCTGAGTTAAAAGGTTATTTATTTGTCATTCTGAATGTCCAAGCGAAAGGATTTAAAAATCATTGGCCAGCGGTATGAATGAATAATTTTTTGACAGTATTTCCAATTTGGGATTAATTTGTGGTATGAGCCCGGAACAAATCGGTAATAGAAAGGTATATCGTTTAGTTTGAGTTTTTATGACTGAAAATTTCAGGATTTGACGTTCAGAATCATTGAATCATATGGACCTGCAACACCAGAGAAGTTCTTGATCCATTCCCGTGATTGAGGGGAAACTGGCACTTATGCACATAGTCGAAACACACACCAAGTTGCTTTACGACAGTTTCCGTCATTAAGGGTGGTCTCTAGGGTCTGAGTATTTTTTGACGGGTGGGGAAATTCGCCTTATGCACGCCGCCCGCTTTGGGGATCCGGGTCGGTTGTATCGGGTTCTCTGGCACCTGGCCGGAGCCAGCATACCGAATAAAACCACCACCAATGCCACCTTCTGCATAGTGGTTGGACCCTCCCTGAGGGTCAAGTGCAATGCTAACAGACAGGAAATAGACATAAATATTGTCAAAAGGTAACAGACATATAAACAAACATTATGTAAATAAAGTTATGTTATTCGCTGAATATAAGCAAAAGGTCGGATGTGCACACTTTATAGATAAAGCGTCTGTTGAGAACAATAGCTACTTACTAATGATGTAAGGCAGGGATCGCGAACCTTTTCTGATCTAAGTGCCATTATTTCTATTAAAATATTTGATAAGGCCATAACGTGTCAAAGAAGCTCTAGTTTAGGACTAAACACATTATCCTTTATAACGATTAAAAGAGCTCCTATCTTTTGTCTGGTTTTCCCTATTATATTAGATCACGTGTCAAAACAACACAAAATATATTATAGATATAGTTGGTATTTATGACGTTTTATAGAACAATAAGTTAGTTGACTGATATTTTTAATGGTCTCATAAAAAGTTAACCATAAACAGAGCCGAACAACAAAAACAAAATCATAATCGGTTCATAAATAAGGAAGTTATACGTATTTTAAGTTTATGCTTGACAGAGAGCGCACTATAACACGTGACGTCAGACCGTTCATGCGCCATACAAATTCTATACTGATATTCATTTTGCGGGATATAGACAGAGCATCCCCACTCAATCCCCACCAAAAACTTTAAAGCTTCTATCTTAGAACTTTATTACTTGATAAATTTTTTTTCAGACTCCTATTTTTAATAACATTTTTCTATATGACCGTTACTTTTAATAAATCAAAAACCAGTCAACTACCTCATTATCTTGCTCTAAATCTACGTAACGTATCTCAGTAGGCAATTTGCATTATTAGTTTTTGAATTAACTTGGTCATGACAGATGTAAAAATAAGTTGTTTCGATTAGGTACCTAAATTGACTAGATTGATTCTGCATAAGGGTAATTACTTTTAACTTTTACTAATTATTAACCTTATATTATTCCCTCTAGCCCTTTCCACTATCGGACGACCAGAAGCACGAAAAAGCGTCATTGATTCACGGTGGACATACCAAAAACCCGAACGAAACGCTTTCGGGTCTTTAAGTCCACTTTTATATTGCGTACCGCTGAAATATGGAATGCACTTGCCAAGTGGGTCTTCCCTGATAGATATAATCTGGGTGTCTTTAAATCGCGAGTGAATCGGTTTCTTCTAGGCAAGCGCGCTCCGTCGTGGATCGCAGTATCGCTTAACATCAGGCAAACTGGCAGTCAAGCGTAAGCCTGTCACGATAAAAAAAAACCTAGTGTTAGATGTTTAAAAATAACAGGCATAATGAAGATGTAATTGAATATAATTCTAGTTCTATAAAAAAAAATAAAAAAAAATTAAGTCAGCTAATAAATTTCTATGATGTTTTTGTTTCGTTGAAAGTTTTTGGTGGGGATTGAGGGGGGATACTCTGTCCCTTTCCCACAAAACGAGTGTTAGTATTGACTTTGTATAGCGCACCTTAGACTTGACGTCATCTCTTTGTATAGTACCTTCTCTATTTAGCTTAAAATTAAAATGCTTTTATCTTCCTTATTTTTGAACCGATTTTAATTATGTTTTAGTTGATCAGCTCTATTTATAGTAAACATTTTTACTAGGCCATAAAAATATACAGTTAACAAGCCTATGTATCTGTGCCCAAAATATTTTGTTGCGTGCCAACAATGGCACGCGTGCCATTGGTTTGCTACCCCTGATGTAAGGTAATGTGTCGTAAACGGATCATTCAACAGATTATTATCAGTCGGTGTCGGTGTATTTCGACATGTGATATGGTAATCCATACTGACTAAGTATAATATATAGTTGTTCTTAGAATAATAAATATTCCTAGTTTATTATTACCAAGGTTTTTCTTGTGGTTTTGCCCATGTGGTTAATGTTACATTTATTTTTGCAAATACATAGGTCTTTTAAAGATATACCTAAGTTTTTTTTTTTAAAAAGCGTACTTGCAATGTGGGTTGCTTGTGTTACGAGCGGGTTCACGTCGGTAGTGCAATGGGTGTGTTTCGAACCTAACCTAAGTAAATGTTTTTACTGCCTAAGAATAGTGGTTGGGAGTGTAACTGCTACGTTAGAGCTGTCCTGGGTTCAAATCCCAGGTTGAGCAAAGCTAATATTATATCATCAACTTAAACATTAAAACATACAAGTAAATGTTTTTAAACTGCCTCATTAGGCTAGTGGTTATGAATGTGACTGCTACGCTAGAGGTTCTAGGTTTGATTCCAAGGTTGAGCAGTGTCGTTGGTTTTTTTTTACGAAATTATTAGTAGAGTGATATAATAGTCTGTATAGATGTAGTAGATGTAGATATTAACACTCGGTGAGTGATAATAGTCTTACCGCTAAAACTTGAGACCTTTTTTTAAGGATTAAGTCGGCAAACGAGCTAACGGACCACCTGGTGGTAAGTATCATCGACCATGGACACCTGCAACACTAGAGGAATTGCTGATGCGTTGCCGACCCTTAAGAGCCTCTACGGACTGCAGACTGCCAGAGCTGCAGCAACCGAGGCGAATTGGCTCTTACGTGCAAAAGTCGAAAGACACACCAAGGTACTTTACGACAGACTCCAACGTAAGGGTGGCCGCCAGCCAGTCAGACCCTAGGAGGTCCTAGGGTGTGACTGACTGAAATCGGAAATATAAGTAGGTGTTAACTGATATGGTTATTTCCTCAATAGGCCATTTCAGATATTCTTCTTCCATGTCTGGACTTTAAAAGAGACCATGATTCTCTGAGTTTGTTTCGGTGTTTCTTCTCAGAGGTCGTCAGTTAGGAAATGCCGAAGCCAAATAGCTATAAAACAAACCAAACCATTAACATGTAAAGTATCTCTAAAGATTCATTTCATGGTACATAAACTATAGGTATTTTTAACCAATATTTTCCTTAATATACTGCGACGCCACTTAAGACTATGTCTACTAAATAATAATTTTATGTAAGCAATATTGTAATTTTAGCAATTTCATTCTAAGTGTTAATACATTACGGTGGGACATTCACTATACCTAATATGTAAGTTGAACTCATCAAATGTCATTGGGTCATTCGTGAGAATTCACTCGTTGACTCTGAGTTGCGGTCAAAGACAAAGAAATAAACCTTATCCTTCTAATATTAAACGCGGAAGTTTGTAAATATGTATGGATGTTTATTAATCAATTACGTCAGAACGGCTGAACGGATCTGGAGGAAATTAGGTACAGACATAGATTATAGTCTGGAATAGCTCATAGGCTAGTTTCTATAATTCTAAAGTCCACGCAGATGAAGTCGCGGGCAGGAGCTATCATAATATTATATGCTTCATTATTCTAATGGTCTTAAAGGGTCCGGCGAAGCTTGAATTGCCCAGAAAAACGTAATACCGAAATAAATCTTAATCCAGACAATATTCTATCAAATTATGTTATGATTCGGATTTGGATACCTTTAATCTAGGTTTCTACGATAAAATTTCGTCTACTACTACTTCACTGGAAGTAAAAGACCGAAAAATCATTCAAAAATTGCATTCGCTTACATTTATTTTCAATGAAGTATTTTGGACGAAATGGTAACGTAGGAGCCTAGATAAACGGTATCGGAATCCGAATAATATCAGAATTTGATTAAATTTTGTTTGAATTACGATTAATTCAGTATTATGTTTGTAAGAGAAATTCGGTCCGCCGGAGTCTTAACGCGACTACTAAGTTAGAGAGTTCGATTCCCAGGGTTGAGCAGTTATTGGATTTTTCTATGAAATTCTCAGTAGCAGAGATCAGTTCTGTGCCTGTATCTGGGATCTAAACATACCAGCGAATATTGGTACATCTCTGCCTAACTTTTCGGAGAATACCGGCGTGATATGTTTCATGTATGTGTGCATTTTTTTTTTAACCTATAAGAACCCACTGCTGGGCAAAGGTCTCCCCCATCTCCTTTCACCGATCTCTGTCGAGGGCAATCTCTGGCCAGTGTGTGTGTATAATATATAAATATTATGATCTACATACTCATCATGCTTCCGAATGCTAAATATTTGTCGGAACTGATGATTCGATGACTGAGACTCTTGCGCATCAATAATTCCCGATTTTTTTTATATGGCCTGTAGGTAATATATTATTACTATTATTTATTCTAGATCTGAATATTATTGTATAATATGGGACCACCCATATAAGACCGTTATATTGCGGCTAGCTTTATCTTAAGGTCCAGTATTCTTACATTTCCACATATTGAGGCCAGTCTTATTTGTAGGCCACTTATCGAGGCAGGCCTAGAGTTTTGGTGCCAATGTATTTCGGATTCCACCCAGATATTTTAGGAAAAAAAAAATATAAATAGCCCTAGCAAAAAACTATCTCTAAATGATGTGCCTTACTATTCTACCATTATTATTATTTATCGTGATTATGCACTACTTTCCACGTAATGACATTCAATAAACACTCCCGGCTAATTCACCTTTCAAAAAAAAAACCCAATCAAAATCGGTTCATCCGTTCGGGAGCTACGATGCCACAGACACATACACACACACGTCAAACTTATATAAAACCCTGTCGTTTCTGCGTCGGGGTTAAAAATACGAGTACAAGCATGCGAGAATTATATTCATTAATTTATCAATGTTTTGTATACAAAGCTTCTCTGTCTGCCAGACGCATGCATTACCATAATAAATATCGATACACAAACATAATAAGCGAACAAACACTCCAGATTCATAATAGCTTCACTGAAACCAGAACAAAGGCTGATCCTGGCGTTCACAGGCTACGGGGGGAGGGAGGCGTGTGCGCAAATATTGTCTCGCAACCAACAGGCTTCATTAGCAATGAGTGATGTAATTAATTTCACTGTTCGATGGATAAAGGTTGTTCGAAGCCTCCCTGGTTATACTTATTGACATTTTGGCGCATTTGCGGTTATATAACATACCATCATGGCTGAATTCCCCGAAGGGTTAGGCAGAGGTGTAATAATGTACACCCGCAATGTCCCGTGTAATAGTGGGCGAGCCTATTGCCATTAACCGGGCATAAATCCAGACTCTGAGCTGCTACTGAGAATTTCATAGAAAAACCCAAATAACACACACTTTGTTCGACCTGAGGATCGATCCCAGGACCTCTAGCGTAGCAGTTACGCTTTGCGGATATGTTATGAATATTTTTTGCTGTCATGGACTTTTTTATTTTCAAAGTAACATTTAAATGTGCTAAATAGTTGCACGGTTCCAAATAGTGCATCTTATCGAATAGAGCTGGCAAGAAACTCCATAGTCAATCCATCAATAAAAAATCTTTGAAATGGCTTTCTTCTGCCACTCTTCTTTTATTATAAAAGGAATGACATGATTGTAGTTTTCTTATTAATGAATTAATACGATGTATAGACAGATAGACATAACATATTCTTTATTGCACACGAATATAACAAAAGGCATAGTAATGTGATAATATTTTTCTGTTCGTTATTTTTTACTGTATTTGGCATTATCGCATAACATACCATCACGCCTGTATTCCCCGAAGGGTTAGGCAGAGGCGTACTTAATGTACACCCACAGTTCGCCGGTATGTTTAGGTCCCATGTTATAGGGGGCGAGCCTATAGCCATTCACCGGGCACAACTCCAGACTCCGAGCTGCTACTGAGAATTTCATAGAAAAACCCAATAACACTTTGCTCGACCTGGGGATCGAACCCAGGACCTCTAGTGTAGCAGTCGCGCTTGGGACCACTAGACTAATGAGGCAGTAGACTAATGAGGCATTATCGCATAGTTACTTAAATATTTAAATAAAAAACAATTCGAGCTCAGGCAGGATTTAAAATCCCAACTATTATTATCTATGCAAAAGTAGCTCTGTACGTCTATCTGTGTGCTTGTTACCGAACTTAATGCTGATGAATTTTGTTATAGAGATAAATTGGACCTTAGAGAAGGAATAGGCTACCTTTTGTCTCAAAAAGTCCTTTTGGATACTTGTGAAACCGCTAGCAACAGATTGTAAGTAATAGAAGAATATTTTTATGTTATGTAAAATTACAAGAAATCGAGGACGATACAAGAAATCAATAAACCCTAATGAATCCATACTAATATTATAAACGTGTAAAGTTTGTGAGTATGGATGTTTGTTACTCTTTCACGCTAGAACGGTGGAACGGCACATAATGCACGGACGGCATAAAATTTGGCACATAGATAGATTATACCCTGGATTAACACTTAGGCTTTTTATCCAGGTCGGACCCAATCCTGCAGTCCACGCAGACAAAGTCGCGGGCAGGAGCTAGTGCCCTATAAAATTGTTGACAATGCATGAAAACTCATTTAGCCATCGCAAAACCGCCGAGCGCCGACCGTAATTCGATTAACTGCATTTCGAGGGGCACTCAAAGCGTCCGACTTATCGAATTTGGCGTTTGCGCCAAATACGTATGAAATGGGAATACACGTAGTGTGGGCGATGAAATATGCACTGATCGATGAATATGTACTTAGTGTATGTTTCGTGTATTGTCGCGGTTCACTGCGTTTTTGTTAATGTTACATACACGCCTGTTGCTACTAGAGAGTGGTGTTCTTAGGCTTCCGTACTTTAAAAATGAAAAACGGAATCCTTATACGATCACTTTGGTATCTCGGGAACGCGTGGAGGTATCGAGAAGAAATTAAAACTATAATTTATTTATTTATTTATTTATTTATTATTTATTAGTTCGGGAAAACAAACAATTACACACTAAAATACACATGACTGTAGGCAAACATATACATATTATAAGTGTGTAACTCACTACGTTATCCACAGTTTATAAATAATAATAAACTCAAGTCTACAATCCCTTGAAGCTGTGAAAAAATCAAAATTCTAAGTTATCGTAAAAAAAGATACGGCCATTTATGCCGCAAAAGACGTATATTTGGAAACTCTCAAGGGAATCAAAATTTATAGGGTATTTTCCGTTGACCTAGCAATATGAAATTTGGTAAGTAATACCATACATATGCATGCATACACTATTTATGATTGTGAATATAAGACTAGGTAGGTAAACATTAGGTAGGTACCTACATGTAATTTAGCATACTTTAAAAAATTAAAATGTCAGTTTTGTAGCATTTGGTAGATATGTCACATTAGATTTTGTCAAAAAGGAATTCGTCAAAGGTGTAGTAGCATTTATCATTTAAAAAATTACTTATTTTACGTTTAAAAATTGTCAAGTTTGAGCGTACTGTTGGTGTACATTAGTGCACCTCTAATCCTTCGAGGAACACGAGCGTTGAATGCTATGTATAGCAATCTCAATTTCCTGTAAATCTAAACGTCTATAACACAATAGGTTTAGCAAAACAATTTTCCCATCGGATATTAATTTCCCGTTCCTGTTTCCCGTTCCCGAATGTATGTAAACGAAAATTTATTTCCATCTCATCAATATATTTCCTCTTTTTCTGAAGGAAATGTAAACGTTAAAAGGATTAAGGAACGAATGTACTTCAGAGTAGCCGTTTGCCTGCGGCTTCATGCGTTTAAAAAAGACTACTATTGATTTTTTTGAAAAACAAAAGAACTTACTCGGAGTGAAATTTATCTCCTAACTCCTATTTGGTTTATTTTTTGCTAGTGCGGCCACTGAGCATGAGGTATTTGATTGAAGGTTCGATGCTTACCTATGTCAAGCAAATTTTTATATTAGGCAATTCTTAGTAGCAAATTTCAATTGTGCCCCGGTAAATGTGAGACTTATGACATTTACCGGGGCACAATTGAAATTAGCCATAGAAAACACAGGGGTATATCAGTTAAATTCTGCCTAACCCATTAGGAAATACAGGCAGATTGTAGTATGGTAGTATTTTTGATGCTATAGTGATGTAGATTTTATTTAAATTATTGATTAGGTCGGCAAACGAGCAGACGTGTCACGACGGTAAGTAGTCATCGCCGCCGCATCGGACACCTGCAACACCAGAGGATGCTGATGCGTTGTCGAGCTTAAAGAACCCCTACGGACTGTAGTCTGCCAGAGCCGCAGCAACCGAGGGGGAACGGCCTCTTATGCGCAAAAGTCGAAACACACACCAAGGTGTTTTACGACAGACTCCGACGTAAGGGTCGTCCAGCCAGTCACACTCCGTGAGGTCCTACCACCGAACAAGTCAGATATTTTCTCGGCTTTTACAAGATGCCTAATTGAATGGGAGTGAGGAAATGAAAAAGTTATTGGTAGTTTTTTTTTTATGGGATAGTGGAGCAAACGAGCAGACGGATCGCCTGATGGTAAGCGATTACCATCGCCCATGGACACCCGCAACACCAGAGGAGTCACAAGTGCATTGCCCGCCTTTTAGAAGGGGATTGGGCCTCCGGTAACTTCACTCACTCGGCGAAACACAACGTAAGCGTTGTTTTCTTTGAGGCTGTGGTATTACTCCGGTCGAGCCGGCCCATTCGTGCCGAAGCATGACTCTCCCTTCTCTTACGTTAGAAGTTAGTTGTTTTTCTACCACCAACACCAAAGATATCTAACCAACCTCCTCGATCTCGGCAAACGTGTTTGGATACTCACTCGTCGCGCGCCAAATGTCGCAGCGTACATCACGATCAAGCAATTTCACAGTTGTCGTGTCGTGTATCTGCATCCTTATTACTGGATACACCTGGGAGCGTGCCGTGCGCGATATAGATCTGTGACGTGCGTACTACTATTGGAAGAGATAAATTTGAGTGAGTTTGGTATGAGAACAATGGGACTTTTATGAGCATTAAAGGAACTTCTTTATTATTTGAGAGCGTTCGGTTAGCTCATGTATATGTGAGAAGTATGTGTGGGGTAAGCTGACGAATCTACGACAATCGTTAGCGGTAGAAACCTAACAATCTGTCTATTCTGAACTTAATCAAAACAGAAAAATATACTTCGTAATTATTGATCTTATATTTATTGCCAATATCTCAAAAAAACTATTCAAATAAATTGCCAATTTAAAATTAAATCTTCATTTAAAATTCATATGTATAACCTTGACAAACCTTTTGTGTCGAAATTATCAGAAATGAATAATAATAATTCATATTAATTTAGATTATTTATTAACGTATTAAAATGTTATCTATTAAAAACTTCCCTTACATTTATTTCCGAAAATTTTACTCGAATTTATTTAATTCGAGTACAGTTTTCGGAACTCACTCACTGTCTTTCATGGTAGGGCTACCTAATGCAATGCATGCAGTGATACGGAGCAATGTAACACGTGAAGTAGAATATATTTACGTATATTAAGTTATTTGTTGGCTCCGATGAGTCGAGGAGATAGCACGCTTAGCGGTAAAATGCAATTACCTGTGAATCTTCAGTTCGTCAAAAAGTGTGGCGCCATATATTATAATCCCATGAAGGGAACTAATAAATATTACTTATTTACTCCATATACTTGACACTGGCAAATACACAAAAAGTGTGGCGCCATATATTATAATCCCATGAAGGGAACTAATAAATATTACTTATTTACTCCATATACTTGACACTGGCAAATACACAAAAAGTGTGGCGCCATACCGTACCATACTATGACGGGATTAAAAAAGAAGTATGTTTAGGTCCCATGTAATAGGGGGCGAACCTAGTGGTATTAACCGAGCTGCTATTGAGAATTGCTTAGAAAAACCCAATAACACTTTGCTCTAACTATTGACCTAACTATTTTTAATTCGATTTGTAATCGAATTCAAAATAGATAGTTATTGGCATTACATTTTAAAGTCAGTGAATCCTAAAGCAAGGACTACTTTAGTCAAGAAGCATTTAATAATATTCTAAGCTGATTTCATTGAAATAATTTATCGAATAATTTATTCTAAGCCGTTATTAACTTAATAATTTATTGAATGATTCCGTATTTGCTTCTCGGAATAGTGACAAATATTTATAGAATTTTAAAACTTGACCTTTGAATGAGTGGGTGCGTTTGTTTGCGGGTTTACCTACTTAATGGTTTTTAATAAATTCAACCTTTAGTTTGAAAAGTTTACGATTCGAAAATTCACTGAGTTACGAAATTATGACATTATAGCGTAGGAGTCTAACGTACATAGACTAGGTAAGCCGTACCGTACGTAGACATTCGATGGGTTGGGAGACGTTGAAGGGCGCGGAGAGACCTCCAGACTCCATGAGCTGAAGCCTGCGGGTAGCTGACTCGATGGGAAGTCCACCGCACGACCAGATAATGGCTCCAGTAGGCGGCGCGCATGTTTGCCATACGCGCGCCTTGGAGTAGGATGCGAGGCCTTGCCCTTTGACCTCAGCCATGGTCGTGGCGTCGTGGCGATATAGGCCAAGGTAAGGCGCGATTTTTTGTCGGTTCCAGTCTGACATATCCTGCCGAGTCTCCATCTCGGGTGGCAGACTATAACTGTATAGTCTATATCCTCATTTTGGATCATCATCATGTCAGTCAGAGGACAGCGTGAAATGGTGCACATTGGGGGAGGCCTATGTCCAGCAGTGGACTGCTATAGGTGATGATGATGATGATGATCATCATCATCATGTAAGTCGGGAGTCAGGACTGACAATCGAATATATGTCATAATTATTGTGATTACATCCTCGCAAACGAAATTGCGAGTGGTCTTGATATAATGTAAGTATGTACTTATAATCTATCTATGCTTAGATCTTAGATATTAAATAAACAATGATAAACATAACTAAAGGTAAATATAAATACTTACATCAGAATTTGGATTTGAAGAAGAAGTTGGATTCGCTATATTATAAATCAAAACCCTGAACAGTAACAATTAACGTGGCACCTACAAGACATTGTTGTAACTTGCTTGATGAAATCTAAACAATAATAGTTAGTGGGACGTTAGGTAATGATAAATAACAGGCTTTCAGTCAACAAGCCGCTAATAAGCATTCATAATTTATTAATTAATGTTTCGTCTTAAAGCTTGTAAGGCGCAATCAGAAGGTCAGAGGTGAGTGCAAAGTAGAAAGGTAAAATCAACGACTCATCTTTATAGTGTGTACCTATGTATAGCAAGATTTATGAACGTGGAAGAAACCATTCATTGGTGATGGTTAGGGTTGCCAACTATACTATATTAAGGAGTAATATACCTACTATAGGTACATATATCGGGTACTACATCGTTGCCATATTGTATAATAGTAGGTATACGTACTCAAAAATACTATATTTCAGTTGGATGGATATTTGCAACACTGAAACTAATAATAAACGAGCACCTCACTCATTTATTCGTCGTAAAATATTTTTTTGTAATCTATATCAATAAAAATGAATCTATGTTTTTTTGTCCTCTATGAATTGCTTAACCATTCATCCTATTGCGATGAAACTTTGGTGATTTGTTGTGTGCATGCCTGAGAAGGTTTATGACGAAAAAAAAGAGATATTGCAACGCATGTGTACAGCTTATTTATTATATTTGTAAAATCTTAATTTGAAAAATACTTTTATTAGCCATCAAAATTTTGGCAACTCTAGTGATGGTGGTGATGCGGAGATCGTGGTACGGGGCGTGGTGATGCTTCTGCCTACCCCCAAAGGAGGAAGCTGGGAATACATTTTAGTTCATATGTTGTATTGATACATTTTGCAATGTTAATAGGCGAGTAAAAAAATAATCAAACAATTTTGATAAAATTAAATTTTATAATTAATTTTGTCTGTGTCACATAAACCAGTATTAACATGAAAGAAAGATTTTTTCATAACAAGTAAGCATTTTTATTCAAATAACATATATTCACGGCTAGATTAGAGTTATGACAGACCACTATATTTTTTTTAGTAAATAATGCTTTTGCAAAGAAGACGTCTGAAGGAGCATTTAGCTTCACAGATGATTCGCAACAAGCTTTTGCAAATCTAATTTCAATACCCAAATTTCGACACAAATAATAATATCAAAGGCGAATATTAATGGTAAAATTGCGAATCGATTGGCGGTCATTGAAGTGATGTATCAAGCAGACTGTAGCTTTGGTTTTGAATACCAATTAGTTATTAATCATTGTGAAATAGTGTCTACAAACATAGGTATTGTTACGTCACTAATAATTCTAAATATCTGCCGAGGCTGCCACATTTGTCTGGTGGTCCCAAGCCCAACTGCTATGCTAGAGGTCCTGGGTGGATTCCCAGGTTAAGCAAAGTGTTATTGGGTTTTCGCGTCGTCTCAGTGTTCGCAGGACCTCATCAAGCCTTATGCTTCTTCCTAGCCTGTACTCAACTACGTTTGGGGTAGCAGATGCAGCTCCATATCAATATTTTACACGAAGCTACTGCCATCATACTTCCACAACGCAATTGGACAATCTATATGAAACAAAGTCGGGTTTGTTACAGTAAGGCTGGACCGAATTTTTATAATCTTTGGTTTTTTGGATTTGTCTCCTCCCCGAATAGCAGAATACCTAACTAATAAACCATCGAAAAAAATATTTTCTCATACATTTTGTTTCGGGAACGGATTGACAGATTTGACAGAAATAAAACACGGATACAAATGAACATGGCGTTGTTTTTTGTGTTTCGGTAAGGCAAGTAGATGGCGTTCTGGATTTTTTTATATACAGGGCAAGACACGGGAAAGGGAGTGAATGATTGAGGTAACGGCTGATACCTAGAGATGAATGGAAGGAAAGGACATGCTGCGCCGACCACAAATAAATTGGGACAGGGGCAGGAAGATGATGATACAGGGCAAGATAACGTTTGCCGGGCCCGCTAGAACTGATATAAATACATTCACAGAAATATCTGATATTTTCTGTGACTCTTAGGTAAAAAAGTTAATTGTTGTTGTTATCTGTCTGATATAACTACAAGGGAGAGAGAGATGAATATTTCTGTGATTATAAGTAAATATTTTTTTACATGAGAATGAATATTCTCATAGAGATGCTCTTCTCCGACGTTCTAGTAAACTATAAAACTATCAGGATCCAGGTTAAATCTTGGGCAAGTTTTTTTTAGGTAGTACCTACTATCTTATAGTACAAATCCGAGGGTCGCAACGATAGGTTACTAAAGTTACAGGATGTTATTGGAGACTGGACATTATGGGGTAGCTATTAAGATGGCCATCGCAACAGTATCGTTGCGCTGAGTGTCATGGGTTTGATTCACACTGAGATGTGTGTTTTTTTAAAATATATTTGTTTCGAGTCTGATTTTCTTTGTGTCCATTAATTGTTATTTGTAATGAATGCCCCACGAAATAACACCTAGTGCGAATGCCAAAATGCTAATTAAAGCCCCATGTTGGCCCCATGCAGGCCCCATGCTATCCTTACTAATATTATAAACGTGAAAGTTTGTGAGTATGGACGTATAGATGTGTGATAGATTTTTGTTACTCTTTCACGCCAGAACGGCTGAACGGCTCTGGATCAAATTTGGCACAGAGATAGATTATAGTTTGGAATATCACATAGGCTACTTTATATCGAGGTCGGACCTAATTCTGAAGTCCACGCAGACAAAGTCGCGGGCAGAAGCCAGAAGTCTCTCATATTGACGATAGGGATGATGCTGATTCTCTTGCTATCTAGCTGTTTTAGACCACAGCGCTTGCATTTTATGACTTCTGAATGGTAGATGAGGCTATTCAGAACGCGAAGCGGAACAAACACAAACCATACCTACTTTGAATATCTGCTATCTTATTATTAAATCTTATCTCGTCGACACTTCGAAGTATGTACATTCAAAATTGAGTCACATTTGGCAATGCAAATTACAAAAATCTAATCCGCAAATAATATACATAACAAAAACTACGTGATGCTTGGTACATTGTAAATGTAAGTAGATAATTATTTTGTGCAAAAAATTGATTGAACGTACGTCCTTTTATGTCGATGGCGCCAAGAATTGTGTCAACGTACACATCTTTTCAAGTAAAATAGTTTGTTCTTCGATCCGGCCTTATTCCGTCGGAATAACGCTGATTTTTGTAGTGCACAATGGGGATTGTTGTCGTGTGTACATAAAATACAAGTCTGCGCCAAGAAAAGGTTAATCTATTGTAATTACAACACTACATTGTGCGTCTGATGTACAGACGACATCATGACCTAGTCTTACGACGTTAACGTAAGTGCTTGTTAGATGTCAATGAAAAAGTCTAACTAAAGAAATAGTTGTCGATTTTAATGCATCCTTTCAAATTACTGGCGTCAGACGTTGCGTATGGGCGTAATTGTACATGTCTGCGGCATTTCAAAGGTAAATATATTGTAGTTGCCTTACTAAACATCGTGTATTATACTCAGAGATCGGAATATTTGTAATATTTACCTAATGTTCGAGGAAGTAAGTAACATAGAGTTGATAATACCTCCTCTGAAATTCCGGAATCATAAACATGATGATTCAATCCCGGGGATTAAGAAATAGCAAATGACATATTACACTTTGAATATTATACATTTGAACTAAAATATTATATTGAAGAATCATATTAGATGTAACATAACTTATATTATGATGTGGGTAGCTTTGTTACAAACATAATATAATTCTTCAATATACCTACCTAATAATTTAGTTCAAATATATTGTAAGCACAAGAATTTGCAATTTTTTAATTCCCGGGATTTAATCGTCAGGTTTATTATTCCGGGGTATTATTTTTGAGGAAGTATTAACAACTCTATGTTACTTACTTCCTCGAACTTTAGTTAATTATACTCTACCTATTCCCTACCTATACCTGTTTCAGTCATGTCACGTTTTTGAAAAAAAAAAACACTTTGCGAAGTATTCACATGATTTCAATAGGCTTTTAATAAGATTGACTGCCTCATTAGTCTAGTGACCCCAAGCGCGACTGCTACGCTAGAGGTCCTGGGTTCGATCCCGAGGTCGAGCAGTGTTATTGGGTTTTTTTATGAAATTCTCAGTAGCAGCTTGGAGTCTGGATTTATGCCCGATGAATGGCAATAGTCTTACTCCCTGTAACATGGGATCTAAATATACCGGATTTACCGAACTGTGGGTTGTACACCACTGGATAACCCTTCGGGGAATACAGGCGTGATGGAATGTATGAACGTTATGTGATTTTGACATAATAAAATAGCAGAATTGACGACCTGAGAAGAAAATCGGGCTTACGTTAAATTTAAAAGATTTATGATAGATTTCTAAAATATAGGGTTTCCTTGTGTATAGTAAGGAAAATCCTTATGGGTTGTCTGTTATTTAGAGATGTGGTAGTGTCCTCTAAACATCACTTAAGGAGACTGCTTATTACTTTAAATAAGTGCAGTCCGCCAGGCTTAAACCCGTCCCTAGCGAAGCCTTAAACACCATGCACGTTTCCTGTGAGAAACAACAATATCGCATTTTATATTCCATGTCAAGGCCAAATGGGCGTTATATAACCTACGTAATTCGACCTCAACACTAGTGCCAGTTAGATGATCAACGCTGCATAACGAGTCTCTCGTCATTAAGGACGCTCAAAACTATTATCTACCTACTTATTTTAAATTGCACAGTGTCCCATCTAATTATCATTTTAAGAATTATAGTTGTGCCCCGCGGTGCTACTGGCATTGATCGCTTTTGCCAAACCCATGTAAATTTTAAAAATAGGTAGGTAGGTAAATACAGTTTCTAGGCTTTAAAGTTTTTAAGGCCTATTGCCATTAACTGGGCATACAATCCAAACTCCGAGCTGCTACTGAGAATTTCATAGAAAAACCCAATAATACTTTACTTGACCGGGCAATGGAACCCAAGACCTCTAGCATAGCAGTCGCGCTCAGGATCATTAGGCTAATGAGGCAGTTAAAAACAAAACACACATACAAAGGAATCAGGTCTATTCGGTATACTTCGGTTTTAAAAAAACAACAAAAAGAATACAAGTCAAAACAAAGAAACAAATAAACAAAGTACTTACAAAATCCAAAAAACAACAGTCAAACATCATTAGTTACGAGAAAACACAAAATGTCGGGAATGACAACAGAGCTCAGCCAATTGATCAAATAAAGTGTTTCTTGATTAAACAAATGAAGGCTTTACACTTTAACCCGGACGGGGCGAGGGAAAAATGCGATTTGAGCGAATAAAACCAAGGTCGAGTAGAATTAACGAGGAAAGGGATCTGCTGTTTATAGTGAATAAATGCAGGCGATGATTGAAGAAAACGAGATAATTGGACGTGATTTTTTTTTATACCACTAAGGCGGCAAACAAGCATACGGCCCGCCTGATGGCAAGCGGTTACCGTAGCCTATGGACGCTTGCAACACCAGGGGCATTACTCGCATTGCCGTCCCTGTAAATTAAGGAGGAATAGTTGGACTGGCTGCATAGGAAACAAATGCTGCCATGCATGACAGCTGTGGTATCAAAATTGCTAACACAACGCTTCCTCACGGAGCTCTGGTGATCATGCTCATCGTTAGGAACACAACATAGCACGGAGCTATGTTATTTGGCTACGATTTTCTGCATGGTGGAGGTACCTACTTCCCCAGTCGGGCAGCTTTAATTGTTAGTGGAATTATTCAAATCCACTATGCCCTACCTCTCTTAATATGCTGGTTTCTTTTCCTGCTATTGATACTTTTTTTAAGGGGACTAAATAAGCAAATCTTTTAACGGTATTACTTACTAGTCATCCCCACATACTTATAGTTTTTTTTTGACGGCACGTTTTGCGTAGCGGCTGTGCGATCGACTTCTACATCACATCATGTTGTGGGTTGGATCCCTAAATGGAGCAAATATTTGTATGACCTACAGGTAGCTGTTCCGGGTCTCGGCGTTGGTGTATGTGAGAATTTGTGTTTATACACCAGGATTTTCTCCTGTATCGTGGGGCAAAATCTTCTGAAGTTTTTCTTTTAAAAGTTCAACGTTTTTCTTTTCCCTTACTAGGGAAAGATATCAGCGGATTGGACGTATGTCTGGATAATTAAGTATTTTTTCCAATGCACCGATTATTATTATTATTATTAAAAGCCCGTAGTGTCCCACCGTACGGCAAAGGCCTCCCCACTCTCCTTCCACTTCTCTCTGTCTATTGCTCTCAAGGACTAGTCTTTTTGAAAAGAGTCCAGCTCACCCGAATGTTATACCTTTGTTATTTATTTACGGTCTTATTCATAATAATATTAAATGTGTTATAAATCTCCTATACCTACAATATGTTTTGTCTTGTTTTGACACGTGATATTTTGTGACAGGGAAAAGAAGACAAAACATATTATAGCTATATGAAAGTTATTAGACGTTTTATCATATTATGAATAACACCGTTATACTTTACACCAGCAATAAACATATAACTATTGCAATTAAAAATATACAATGCCATGCAGGTGCTGGACATATCCAGGACATACATCTCAAATCTCATAAGAAATTTATCTCATAATATATGACGACTGAAAGATGTTTTTCTCTATAAATTTCAAACCGGCTCTCTCTCTCCGGCCACATCTCTACGCAGCACCAAGGGGTCTCCTTGGTGCTGCGTAGAGATGTAGCCTCGCTATGCATCTTCTATCGCCTATACTACGGGGAGTGCTCCGAGGAATTGTTCGGATTGATCCCTGCTGTCTCTTTCCGCCATCGTTCTACGCGGCAGCAGTTCCATCCCCATCATCTTGATGGTTGGCAGTCTACAACAGTGCGTTTCTCTAGAAACTTTCTGCCTCGCACAATAAAATTATGGAATGAACTTTCGCCTGCAGTATTTCCGGACCAATACGACCTTCAAACCGTCAAGAAAAGAGCGTACTCCTTTTTAAAAGGCCGGCAACGCACTTGTGACTCCTTTGGTGTTGCGAGTGTCCATGAGCGACAGTAATCGCTTACCGTCAAGCGATCCGTCTGCTCGTTTACCCCCTATTCCATAAAAAAAAGCTTTTAAAACCCGACGATAAAGGTCATAGTGTAGTTAAAATAAAACTTCTGTTTGGTAATCAGTATCTACAATACGTATCTATATTAATTATTTATCTTTTCCTCATCAATCAAATAAGTAACAGTAATTCCAGATTTTTCAATAAAAACTATTTTCTCATTTACCTAATCACCGGAGGTAACCTTTTGAAGCGCATAAATTGTTCTATTGATTTCGATAGATATTTTTAGACAAGTGAGGCGCTAATAAGAAGACCGCTAGCTATTTTGGTTAGCGATATTTCTCACGTGTTGATAATATGGTTTATTGATTATGTACGTTATACTTATGAGTAATAGATTATAATATTTATTATTACTTATTACCTATTTAAGACAGGTTTCCCACTGTGTACAAGTTACATTGGGGCTGGCATGAAATGTAATGGTCAAAGCCTCGAAATAAAAATTATGAAAAAAGCGGATCTACAAAATATTAAATAGATAGAAACTTTTTTTTATAAAAGTAGGTGTAGTACAGTGCCATAGACATGTTAATTAATAAAAATAAACACTTAAGTACACTACACTATAATGGTTGGGGTACTCTCCTCTTAGATAGGCTACGGAGTATCCTGCAGGAAAAAGAAACAGCGCCTTAACCCTCTGGGGTGGGAAAGAAAATAGTGCTATTTTAGTTGCAAGTCAACAGTAATAACTAATAACTACCTACATAATGTATTTACAATAACAATTAAGTGTAAGGTGGTGTAAAAGTGTGTGTGTTTGTATGATCAATGTTTATAAATTATATACCATCACGCCTATATTCCTCAAATGGCACAGATATTATAATACTAGTCAAATGTGAAGCACAGGTGTATTGCAGCTGTGAATACACTTTGAACTCAAGGCTGTTACCAAACTTTTTTTTTATTCGTAATAGGCTTACGCTTGACCGCCAGTTCGCCTCTGCGATCTACGATGGAGCGCGCTTGCCTAGTAGAAACCGATTCACTCGTGATTTAAAGACACCCAGATTTATCTATTTTAAAAGGCGGACATCGCAATTGTGGCTCCTCTGGTGTTGCGGGTGTCTATGGGCGACGGTAATCGCTTACCATCAGGAGATCCGTCTGCTCGTTAATTGTCCACCTATCCCATAAAAAAAAGATCGTGGAGATCTGATGCACACTCTCCGAGATGTATAATTTTCCTGACAATAAACCTAATCCTTAGATAACATTTTTCCCGATCCGGTAATTAACCCTAAGACCAGACGTTCAGCAGCCGCATTTCATGATATGAAGGTGAGATTCTACAAGCAATAAGTCAAGCCGTGAAAATTCACTTATCGCCTATGTGCAGCTAAATTATTTTCTTATTCATTTTCTAAATACTTAATAATAGGTATAAGATTTTACCCAAATGAAGCTTACAACTTAATTTGGAGGGATAAATAAGCTTACCTAAGGTCTGAGACACAAACAAGTACAAATAATAAAATTCTAAAATACTTGATTGAGTCGATAGTAGCTTAGCAAAGGGTTAAGGGCCAATCTATTTTCCTTGAAATTATAATAAAAATATTTTTGATAAAATATTTTTACAAATAATTATTCGTACTCAATTTACGGTTAATTAAAATAATGAACTATAAAAATACTTACGTAATTAAGCACCCATGCCGATCGAGATTCCATGAATACGTTTAAAGTGAGCCCATTTAAGTATTTCGAAGCAAACTAATTTAGTGCATTCCCAGCCTTACATTACAACATTTGCATGTGAGCATGTGGCTTTAAAACACACCAGAAAGTCACGCTAGCGTGGCCTGATACTGTATGTTTAGTACCTCTGTTCTTTTTTCAAAAATAAAAAAACGAACTTGCCAGTAAAACCCACCACTGTTATTTGACCTCCCGCGTCCCCCTTAGACAACCAGTTGCAGATGACTAAGGCGTATGTGAGGGTTGTTTGTAAAGGTCTATTTATGTTGGCCAAAAAGTTTGTCGTATTGTAGTTTAGCTGGTGTCACCTTTTATGACAGAAACTGAGTCGTTTGGCTCACGATACGATTCCGCTTCACGTTTATGATATTTTTAGGGGTTCAATATTAGCGATTTGTATTCAATTGCATGTTGTAGTCATTGAATTTATATTCATACGCATTCATTTCTATAATTCAAGAATAACATCTACAATACATTCACATTCATTAAAGCCTACGTCATTACGTCTGTACGATGCTTATACTACGCTTCGAGATTTTTTTTATGTGGCCTACGCAAATGTTCCGCCAATCTGATGTCGTCGTGTGATTGTTGAGGTCCCTATAGTATGGTTGAGCTACACAATGACTGATGCATGCGTGCCGTGGGATGTTTCATTCTTTCTTTATAAGGCCATTTCAGACACTGCCCGGCATTGTATCACTCACAAATTCTGATACTGTTATGTCTGGACTTCAAAACAGACCATGATTCTCTGAGTTTGTTTCGGTGTTTCTTCTTAGAGGTCGTCAGATTGAAAATGCCGACACACTCTAGTACTTAAAAAATTGACATGTAGAAGTGTCTTTAAAAGATTTATTTACAGAAATAAATATCATTTTATCATTTTTTTAAATCACAACAATCACACAATAAATGTAATAAGTAAATAGTAACACTAAAACCCAAAAGATCCGTAGACCATAGCTATATTATCCCATGCGTTGTGAGAGAGGTATGTAAAGGTCCACCACGCTGGCATAGCGGGTCAGCAGACTTCACAAGACCGTCGAGATGATCTCCTAGTAATGCAGGTTACTTCACGATGATTTCCTTCATTTGAATTTTAACTGAAAATTTAAGACTTTCCACTCAATGATCCACAGCAATGTGGCTATCGCTGTTTTTTAATTTTTTTTTTAAGTTATAGATTTAGAAAAACATAACATACACACCATCACGCCTGTATTCTCCGAAGGGATAGGCAGAGGCGTACTAATGTACACCCACAGTTCGCCGGTATGTTTAGGTCCTATGTAATAGGGGGCGATCTTATTGCCATTAACCGGGAAGCAAATTCCAAACCGAGCTGCTAATGAGAATTTTATAGTAAAATCCAATAACACTTTGCTCGATCTAGGAATCGAACCTAGGATCTCTAGGCTAATGATGCAGTTAGAAAAACATTTGTTAAATTAATTTATTTGGTCTGAATATAAAAAGCCTTAGTTTAATTAGTCTTAATCTCGGAGAATGTTATCTTATTAGCCTACCGCCATTATTTTTCGTGAATTCAATTAAAGTTTAGACAGTTAAGCGCAGTTGGACATGATCGTTTTGTTCTAACAATTCACTAAAGTTTTGGGATAAGCTACATAATACTGACTTCTTCTGAATGAAGAGCTGAATTTCATTGAATGGTACCTACCTATTTATTTGGAATTCAAATAATAATAATGTATCGTATATTTAAAACTGTAGCATTGTAATTGTATTTTATTTTATGTTAAAGACTTAATAAGCTTAGTATTGCTGTTAATTATTTGAAACCTAGGTAAGGTAGGCTTAATTACAATTATTATAGTACTTATGCATTATGACGCTACGTTAGAACCTCTAGAAATTCTATAATCTTTAAATATCTATAAAATAAATAAAACCTAATACAAACAATTTATAATATTGCACAGAAGTGTCAAAATGAACCAAAGAGTTTTCAAGTCGTTTTCAAACCTCATTCCAAAGCCATCGAGATACGTCTTGCGCATTATAAAACTTCCCCAATACGCATGCGCCATATCCATGGCGTCGAACAAATGACAGTTTTGACAACAACCCCGTAGAAGCGACTCTGTTTTCAATTATTTTCATCAAAAAATATAAATATTAGACGAAATTCTTCTCAAAAAACGGTATTTGAATTTCATATTTTTGTTGTGACTATTGAGTGTAGTGTGATAAGTTATTTTTAAGTGTGTTAAGTTAGGTTAGTTTGAGTAACGTGTTTATGTTGATGGCATGCATTGTAAATATTAAATTTAAAACTTTAGTGCTGTGGTATTGTGATCTCATTCGAACTTTCAAGATCAATGAAATTACTGGAGGAGTTGGAATAATTTGAGCATTTCAGTTGTATTAAGATTTTGAAGGTATGTGCATTTTACAATTACCTTGAATTCTTGTATGAAGCGACGTAAACATTATTGAGTCTTTGTTACCAAACAATGCTACAATTTCTTCGGTAATAAAAATTAATGTTTAACAAAAATCTATGGAAGCCTGACCGAATTTTAGTCCTGAACTTAATAATAAAGAATTAGGTACCTACTTAATTTTTTCTTTTTTTAAGTTACTGCCCCTCGATGTTATCTGCGGTGATCTAGTTTTCCTCAATTTCGTGACAATTTCCCTGAATTCTTTCATAGGAGAAGCATTTAAGAAGCTTGCCAACCTAACTAAGTCTGTAAGTCTTAGTTAGGTTGGCAAATAAATACTTAGTTACTTGGCAATTTCGCATTTATAGTTTCTATCTTAGCTTATGAGGGAAAACGATGAGAGTTATTAGTTAGAAAGTTAGAGGTATTAGTAAATATAGTTAATACGGTAGGTACTATTGTAGCATAAAAACGTATTTTTATAAGATTTTCAAATCATACATTTAGCATACCTCCGTTTGACGTTTACGCTTACGTTACGGTTATACAGAACGGCACCATTTCGCCAACATCTTTATCATCATCATCTGCAGCCCGATTTCACCCACTGTCAGTTATAGGCCTCTCCTTTGTAGTTCCAATCTCCACGCTCCAGCTCCTGTGCTAGTCCTCAGCCATTTCGTCCTAATGTAACCATTTGCTTAACACATGACAATCTATTGATACCACAAATGAGCGCATATTTGCACTAATTAGGCTAGTTCATTACTCGTCGCATTGACACCTGCGTGGTTTAACCCTCCACTGACTTTGTGGTTCCCAATGCTATGCTACTAACAGTATGCTAACGATGCTGCTAATAGTAATTTGCAGGGAAGCCGAGTGCGTCAAAAGAAAAACAAAAAGTATGGAGAATTTTATTAAAAGCCTATTGAAATCATGTGAATACTTACTACAGTTCCGAAAGTGATTATTTTTCAGAAACGTGACATGATTAAAATAATTTAAGTAGGTATTTACTTATAAGTCTCTTTTGCTAATAAAAAACGGAATATGGTAATCTTATCCATTAAAACCGGCTCAATGGCCACCATCAGCATAGAGGGGGGAACTGTGTTCTCTTAAAATACAACTCCAGCACCCCCCTGTGCAACGCCTGTTCGAGCACATCCCTGGGAATAGTACTACGTCCTACACTTCTGCATCCAGCGCACCCTTGACAACCTTCTTCAAGTCATCAGCCCACTAGTAAGTACCTCTCAGGTAAGTACCTTTTACAATTTTGCTTTGGAAATAAAATAAGTTTTCCTGTTATGTTATTGTTGAGAAATAATAATAGACGCTAGGCATAACAATTAGTTTTATTTCGTATTTCGATGTTGTTAAGGTACTACACCCACGCTTTGACTTACAAAATGTCGGCTTTCTTATAATAGATCGTCTTTGAATTAATAATGACTTCTAGTTACGAATTACTTTACTGTTTGTAGCTTAGAAATATTTTTGGAACGTTGATTGTTTTACGACCGCAATTAATAACCTATCTCTCAATTTTCGCTATTTGAGATCTAAATTTGACACTACTTATATGGAGGTTATGTAAAATTTCGTTCTCGAATAAGGAAAACGATCGAGAGATAGGTTATTAATTTCGGCCGTGAATCACATATTTTTTGCGTGTGGAAATCCTCATGGACTGGACATGGGCATGTCGGACTCCACTGAGAGTGAACCAAAACGAAAACACGCGAGAGCGTTTAAATTAAGAAAAGACTATCCGCAATTTCTCTTAAGCTGTTTTTGCTGCACTCAGTCTGTGGATGTGACCATTCATAACACATCGAGGTCTTTTTGTGCTTCGGAGACCACTTAAAGCCGTAAGTCCCAGTTGGTATATGACTGTGACAATCGTTAGTGATAGTGAAAAGTTCAACAAGCCTGACAATCGGTTTATCCTTAAGATATTGGTATTTCCTAAAAAATGGTTGCTTGTTGATATTCAACCTCATTTATGGAAATTGGAAACCAATTCATCATGAGCTAAACGTTTTAAAGTAAGATGAACAATCTTGGTAGTTTTTAGTTGGCAATAGCTTCGATGTAAAAAAATTAAGGAATCAAATCCTGGCTAGGATGTATTTTTTCACAAATATCTTTGAACATTTTATTATCATATAGATTAGCTGACGACGATAGAAAAAAAAAATACGCCTACCGCTTTTAAAACACATCTATATGTAGAATAACATTGCTATTAGGAAAATAATAGGCGTTCATTTGAATAATGGGATCCGTTCCTGCATTTTTTTGAACGGGATCTTAATGGGGAGTTATTTCATCGTTTTCGTAGGTTATGGGGGTTGGCAGAGGGATGAAAGTTATTTTTACCGACTGAAGGTGATTCGATAAACAGGGGCGGACCGTGAATTTGTGGGGCCCTGAGCTAATACTAAGTGCTTAGGGGCTTAACTTTGTCGTTAGTGTGTACTAGGTACACGGTATAGGGAAAAAGAGGACTATAATATTTATATTATTAATTTAAATAAAATTTATTTATTAAAATATTTTACATCCAATTTGTCTTTGTCGTCTCTTTATATCCACGGGGACCTGGGCTGCAGCCCAAAAATCCTCTATATCAATCCGCCCCTGTCGGTAAGGATCCAACTATAGGGAGTAAGTAAGGAAATAGGTATGTATATCTATAGCTGTACCTTACACGTAATAAGTAACCTATTTACAAAAACTTGTGATAAACACTACCTACGTGTTATGCTTTTTCCATTCTCATACGTACCGTTAGGAACTGGAACTCTTTACCGGAGTCTGCGTTTTATGGAAACGCACAACCTGGAAGTTTTCGAGTCACGAGTGAATAGGTTACCTACTTCTAGGCTAGCATGCCCCATCGTCGAACACATCGTCATTCACCATCAAGTGAGATAATGGTCAGACGTAAACCTATCAAAAATAAATATTTAAAACCCGTAAAAAATGAAGAGGGCATTGTACTCATAATTTGAAACAACTTTTTCTTTGGATCACCTAAAATCACGAAAAAATTTATGTGCACTCAACGTGACCAAATGTAATGGAGCAGCTTTTTTGTGACCTGTTCGCAGATTATTCATAATTTTTGAGATTTGAAATATAATTACAAATATCCTATATAACATTACCTACTATTGCAAAAACCTATTAGCAAAGGTAATGCAGTTTTGTTTTAATTAAATAGGTACTTACAATTAAAATACCTTCTCGTTCCGTATTGATAATCGTACCAATACATAACGAGAAGATATTTTTTTCTATTCCTTTTCCTTCAGCAAGTTCTGCTGTGGTATCAAAATGTTCATCACTAACTTTGCACATCAACCAGTGAAAACAAAAATGCCTGCGTCCCATTTATCTATATATAGGTACCTATAATACAATTGTAACAGTACGATGTCTGTACATTATAGATATTAAAGAAAAACTAATGGGGGTCTTTATTAGAGCAACAGAAGCCAAAATAACAAATTTTAGAATTTATGTCTATCTCTCTGTCCGTCTGTATGTTTGTACACGCATCACACAAACACTTCTGCATGGAATTGAATGCAGTTTTCACCGATGTATTGCTTAGAGGTCTCACTTAAATTCTGGTGCATGTATCATCTTGATACGCCGCCAGGAATCAGACTTAATCTTTTTGGGACGTGAGTGAAACTGCGGGCAACAGCTAGTAGCTAATAAAATGAAAATTTCGTTCTCATTAAAATCACAGAATCGACTACATAATGCGGAGGCCTTAATTAACAATTTACGCCTAAACAGTATAGCCAACAAGCCGATGCCCACCCTTCGAAAATATCCACCGCACTTGTTAGATATGTATATATCCCTCGGTTCTGTTTTTAAATATTTCTGTAATATTTTACTTTAAAGCTGTTATATAGCATAGATCATGATTTCGGAACGAAAGTTATGATCTATGGTACTATTTATAATAATACGAAGTACATATTTATTAGCATAAATATGTTTAATATGTTTAATAACTATAAATTAATTAATGATATTTAAAATGATCCTCAGGTTTTATTCTGTATAATTTAATTTATATAAGACTGTCAATTTGACGCAATATTTACCGAGTTAAAGCTAAAGTTAATACATTTGTTGGTTTTCAAATTAGCTTAATTATCCTATCATGTTTTAAAACAGTTCTACTGAATTGTATCTTATTATTATTGCTAATGTTTATAGATATTTGGCTAAAATGTATGACGATCTGTGATTGGTAGAAAATGGCGCCTTATTGCTAATATGGTGCCATTGTTTGGATAAAGTATAAAAAGGGAGGTATTCCACAAAATCGTTTAGTTAGTTGGTTAGAGTGACAGTTACAGTTAGTCAAAGGTCGGCTGCTGGTTGTTAAAGTTAAGTATTCTGATTTTTACTATGCTGTGTTATTATTCCACTGTTACTATGCTGTATTATGTTACTGTTTGATACAAATTGTGTCATAATTGTTGTATGCTTTATGTGAAATGTGAAACTGTACTATAAATATCAAATGAATATGGCTATGGAGTTTCTTGCCGGTTCTTCTCCATAGTACACTATTTGGAACCGAGTATTAACGATCCGATTGAAATATAATACTCTTTCCATTGAGAAGTATATAATGCATTGTTCCATTCCTTATAATTATCCTTGGCAAATATTTCCGACAATTTTATTAACAGATTAGCTGGTAACTTGGTCACATAGTTATAACTTGATAATATCATAATCCTGACATTTACATATTTAACATTCTATTGAATAGACCCCCCCTTTCTGACACACTCGATATCCAAGTCTTGTTTACCCCTTGTTGGCAACCCAGTGACCGGTAGCAGCCACCCCAGCGCCTCCTACCGGACGACCGTGATCACTTACCTAGCTACTGTCAGTACGAGAAGATAAAAAGACTGGACACCAACGGCTCGCTCTCTTTTTACTTCGGATTTCGTGTGAAACAGTTGCTCTGTTAGATTGTATTGAAATTAGATTAAATTATTGAAGTATATGTAAGTTATTTATAGGTTATCAGTTTATCAAATAATAAGGTATTTTAAATATTTGTTTCTACTCAACTCTCTGTGTTGCCTTCAGCCTAGTTAGTTTATACCCTGAAATTTTGTTTCTTGCCTCGGGTAATAAATAATACGTTGGCCTTCTCTAAAGGGTTTTTGCATGCAGGTCGGACTTGCGCTGGGGCCGATGTTTTGGTCGTCATTAATTACGTTATTATAAATTCTACTCACAACTCCATGGGCTTAATGCGTTCGACTGCGGAATCCTTTGCGTACATTTCGGTCAATATAACTGTGCGTATCTGAAGTTGTCCGCAGTGGTAAATAGTATATAAACTCGTGCCAAAGACAGTTATGGTCGTAAATAATTCTCATTCATGATTATTGTTCTTAATCTTTTCGATATTTTTACAAACAGGGGCAGTGGCAGTTTAAGCCATAATCATAAAACAATGTAAAAAAACACTTTGTTCTATCGATTAATTATTATTTAAATTATTAATCATAAAAGTTATTGGACAATAAGTAGGTACTATAGAGAATTCTTTTGGTCACAAACAAATGCAAGCCATTATTATAAATATATATTTATATAAATATTTATCTCAAACACTAATTAGAGAGAGGGGGCGTGAAGTTTTAGCCCCGGATCGAAAAAATCGTGGATCCTGGACTGCCGAACTGTATTCAGGCTTTTCTGGAAGGTGGTAATTGTTAACTTAGCTTGTTCTACTTGTATGCCACGCTAGTATAATGGATCTGGACATTATTTTTATGATCCCTTTACATATATCTCAACAGGGTTGTGCGAAAACCGCTTCGCCACCCCAGGGTTTTTTGTTTTTGTTCTGATGCTCACATTTTAGGGTTAATATGGTTTAGTATGAAGAGGTCTTGGAACTAGATAAGGCACTACCTATTTAATTTTATTGAAATTATCAGTGTTTCAAATTCGTTTACTTATCGACATAATATTCAAGTAAAGCTTTTATTTTTTTATAAATGGTGCAGTTTCGATTGTAATGACTTTCGGTTCCTTCCTTATTAATATTCGAACACTTTTGTTTTTCGCTTATGGATATGCATTTCATTCGTTTATTTATTTATTCAATACCTTTCATGCAGTTTATAGTAATATTAAATATCTGCGTTAAATTTTAAATTCTGGCTGTGAAAATTACGTGTCTCGTATTTTACGCATTCAACATGTTCCATGTAATGCGAGTCTATTGCCTGCCATTAACCGGGCACGAGTCTTAATTCCAAAGCTGCTGTTGAGAATTTCAATGAAAAACCCAATAACATTTTACTCGACTTGGGAATCGAGGCCAGGACCTCTAGCGTAGCAGTCGCGTTTAGGACCACTAGACTAACGAGGCAGTGGAGGCGGAGGAGGATCACGCGCATAATTTATTGAAATCTTATTGAGCTTTCTAAATTTAAGTAATAAGTAATAGGTAGGTTCATATTTCATTTTTAAAAATTGTGACACATACTGACCGCATCCAGTAATTTCAGAGAAAAATCTCCATGTTACCCCTTTATTTGAATGGAAGGTAAAGCGGCATTATTTATAGCGCATATGGAAATACAGTCGTGTGAAATGGGATCGTAATGTTTGATCGTTTTCGAGATAAAACCAACGCGTACGTTATATGGGATGGCCATTTCTCTCTTTATTTGCTTTTCATTTGCATAGCTGATGAATAAGTAAAACGTTGTAATAAACTGGACGCTACGTTTTGGCGATTTGTCTAGCTTCGCACCGCATTGAGTTGACGTGCTGCGATTTGCACGTTTTGCTTATCAAAGGAATTTGCTTGGTTTGTGAATGAGTTTTAGTTCAATGTAACTCTGTTACCTAAAAAATGTTTTATGTTGAAGTGTTTCCACTTACATGGCGAAGGAAAACATCAAAATAGATGAATGAACCTTTAGTTTTATTATATAATTAGTATCTAAATTCAAAACTAATTCGAAATGGGTCTGAAAAGATTTTTAATACGTCGGCAACGCGCGAGTGAAACCCTAGTGTTGCAAGCGTACATAGGCTGCGGTAACCGCTTACCATCAGGCGGGCCGTATGTTTGTTTGCCACCTTAATGGTATAAAAAAAATCTAGTTAAAAGTTTAGATATAAATATATATGTCGGAGAGAGAACGATTACGGACTGTCTGTTGACTAATCGAGACGCTAGCGCCACCTGGTGGCACTAAATGGTATCAAAGGCGTGACAATTGGAAGGGGCAAACACTGCGACGGCGAAGTCGAGCTGCGGAGTCACACGACACATCTGGTGGTCGACTTGTGCGCACGTCGTGGAACCGTCACGCGTTCCTTTGTAATTCTACCTACATAGTTATTGTTAACGTTATAGTTTGAAAGTCACTTTAATAATCTTAACGGACGTGCTTGGGAGTTTCTTGTGGCTTCTTCTCCCAGTAGGAAATAGCACTAGTGAAGCCACGCTGGCGTTTTGGGGGTTTGCTGGGTTGTAATATTGACGTAAGAAAAGTACTACAAGAAGTCTGATTAAATGAGAGATTTAATGACTTCTAAATGTGTGTTTTAATGTTTGAACCAACATGACCCACTGTCGCCCACTAAAGTAATGATTGGCTATCACTTCTGATTACGAGACACGTAATAATAGTAACCCCCTCCCCGCATTTTCCCCGTTATCAGAAGTGGGATAAGTCGTGGTTCAAGCATAAAGTAGCACAGACAAGCGTACAGTCGAATCCTTTATCAGGAAAACTTCGAGATCTGGTGAGTGTTGTCATTTTCACAACTATTCTAGTATTGAGTGCTCATTACCGACATTTGGTTACTAAGTTAGTTCATGAAGTCGATATTTTAATGTAAAAGTGTAAAATGCAGTGCAGATTTTATGGGAAGTTATGATTAATGAGTACCTACTCATCGAAAATGTTGTTACATTTTATTGTTGTTCAATTCTAAATGAAGATTACTGTTGCCATGGTCATTAAAATGTGGGTAGTCGCACATATCCCGTGATAACATTGAATGTTCACCGTTGGGTAATCCAGCTTTGTTAGTGAGAAAGTATGCCCGATATTAAATTGTGTGCTAATTAATCCCGTTCAAAGATTTTATCATACCCTCCGATCGGTTAAGGAAGATGCCAGCAGGTCACGTACCAGTCGAACTTGATACTGATAATGATTTGGATGTAGTGGATAAGCAAGCTTAAGTTGAATTCGAGTAAAGGGTTCTACCGGCCGTATTGTGTTTGACCGTACCAGTGGTTATTGCGTAGTCGTAACCCAGTAGAAATCAGTCTGTGGGTGTGCGATGCGCGTTTAGCTCTGGCGGAGGTCAGGGTCTGGAGAGACCGTAGTGTGTGTAGTCACTGGGTGATACACATGGGCAATCCACTCGATGGTTTATGTGTGCAAAGTTTTGATCCATGCGCTGGATATGTGATGGCAATACGATTGCCGGTCGGCTGGAGACCCATGGCGCTAGAGCTTTTACTCGAAGGTTTCTGTAAGCTTTTACGATTTCGGTTATAAAGTTAAAGTTGATTAGGATGACTGTGGTACATGGCCTTGGCTAGTGATAGTAAATTTCGCTTATTCTCAATTTCTCCATGTCTAATTAAGTAATGGTGATTGATGAAAAGTCTGTCAGTATTCTTGACCTTGGAATTTTTGGTGGTTAGTACGAAATTGCATACTGACTTTGGTGTTCAAACGTTTTCGATTCAATTCAATTCAATTTTTACCAAGTACGTTTTATTATTTCATCCGGTTCATATTGACTCTAAATACGGTATCAAAACAGTAAAAGATATCGTAGCTTTATTTTACGCACCAACTCGTATTATCGCGGATCAAGGGTGATGTTTCGCGAGTAAGGAATTTAAAGATTTTTGTGATTTTAGTAACATTAACTTGCACTTGATTGAGCTTTTGGAGGTAGTCGCGCAAACGGTCAGATCGAAAGGGTATTGAGTACCATCAACGAGTATGTTAACAGCCATAGAGACTAGTATGACCGCTCTTGGTAGGACGCATTAGAAGTTCAGTTGGCTATGAACTTTGTTAATAGGGTCTAAATCTGGCCCTCTCGAGTTGATTATAGGAAGGGTAGCACGACCGCTTAGTTTAGTGACCATACGCCACCAGGACTATCAGACGCCGGATAGAAATTGTAGTAATGATTATGGGTATAGTTTTCCGTTTAACGTAATGATGATATTTAACAGTCGTTATTGTGGGGTAATCACAAAGATGTTTGTCATGCATCTGGCATCGAAATATAAAGTATTGCATACTGCCATAGATTCCATTTTAAGAAAAGTTATTTCTATTAAGAAGTTATGCCAGGTCAGGCATGACCGAACGTAAATGATGCTGCGTAGACATTTTGTTATTTCAGATAAATAAACGAGTCTGTATGCAAAGTGTGGACATGCTATCAAGTTGGTTATCGCCATAACGCGACGCGGCACAGAGTGAACAGCCAGCACCATCGCCGGACACATAGGAACAGAATGGTGAGCTGTATTGTTTTCCTTATAATTCTGGATCTGAATGCTCTCGTAGCAAACATGTTTTTAATGTTGTTACAATGATAAGTTGTAGTTTATCCTGGTATTGTCTGGTGACAATGACTAAGATTAACCTGTACAGTCTAGTCGTAGTTGTAACTGCGATTCTATGAGTCGTTCAGGGCACAAAGCTCTGCTAGATATATGATGTCTGGGTCTAAGACCACTTTTGGGTCACTGTGAGGAAGATCCCCGATCACCAAGTTCCTCGAGAATTAGATGTCATAGTTGATGATTGGTAGTGAGACCAAATCTGATTAAAGATGGCTTGTATGCTCAAACTTAAAACTTAAGACCGCACCTCATGAGTAACATGTGGCGATGGGTCTAGAAGGAATCGTTGGTGCGATTTCTGTGTTGGTGCACAGAGCCCCTCATGTGTTGTAGCATATGTGGCGGCAGATACGTAAAGAATCGTTGGTGCGATTCTGGCTTGTGTTGGTGCACAGATTAAAAAAAAAGTTTTAAGAGTTGGGTATGCATTGCTTATTTTTAGTTTTTTTTTAATTACTATGTTGTAACTTGTTTAACGGACCTTTTCCAATAAGTGACGTTGTGCAGGAAGCACTGTGTACGAAGCCTTGATTACAGGGCCTCATGATGACGATAACAGTAACGACGTGCGTTTCTGTAACGTGTTAGGACAAATTAATGAAATAACATGATGAACAAACTTAGTTAAGGATTATTTTGATGGAGGTTACGTGTGGAGGTGACCGGATAGAGGTTGCCTGTTGTGTTAGTAACCTGATGGGGGTTACGTGTTGAAGACCGGATGGAGGTTGTTTGGTATGATGCTTATGACCGGATGGAGGTTATAAGTGTGTTGAAGACCGGATGGAGGTCGTTTGGTATGATGCTTATGACCGGATGGAGGTTATAAGTGTGTTGAAGACCGGATAGAGGTCGTTTGGTATGATGCTTATGACCGGATGGAGGTTATAAGTGTGTTGAAGACCGGATAGAGGTCGTTTGGTATGATGCTTATGACCGGATGGAGGTTATAAGTGTGATGAAGACCCGATTTAGGTCAGAGTACGAGTTTTGTTTGTTGATTGAGATTTTGAGTCATTTCAGTGTTACTCTGAAAACCAAGTGTTATTTTATTAAGAGCTATAATCATGTAATCTGTGACTTTGTTCGTTAAAGTTAGTCTAAGATAAGCATAGTGAAATGCTTAACAGTAGTTTCTTTTGGAACTAGCTGGTGACGATGTGATGTGATGTTGAATGGTATCTTGGTTCTTGAGCTACCATGATGTACCGAGCTGTAGTCTCCTGTTAAAGTTACCTTGCTTTAAAGTCAAGACGAGGTCAGGATTGGCCGAGTCGGACAAGTACTTTGTTGAGTTTTTTTTACAGATTAACACACGAGGACGTGTGTCTTGTCAGAATGGCCGTGTCGGAGAGAGAACGATTACGGACTGTCTGTTGACTAATCGAGACGCTAGCGCCACCTGGTGGCACTAAATGGTATCAAAGGCGTGACAATTGGAAGGGGCAAACACTGCGACGGCGAAGTCGAGCTGCGGAGTCACACGACACATCTGGTGGTCGACTTGTGCGCACGTCGTGGAACCGTCACGCGTTCCTTTGTAATTCTACCTACATAGTTATTGTTAACGTTATAGTTTGAAAGTCACTTTAATAATCTTAACGGACGTGCTTGGGAGTTTCTTGTGGCTTCTTCTCCCAGTAGGAAATAGCACTAGTGAAGCCACGCTGGCGTTTTGGGGGTTTGCTGGGTTGTAATATTGACGTAAGAAAAGTACTACAAGAAGTCTGATTAAATGAGAGATTTAATGACTTCTAAATGTGTGTTTTAATGTTTGAACCAACATGACCCACTGTCGCCCACTAAAGTAATGATTGGCTATCACTTCTGATAACGGGGAAAATGCGGGGAGGGGGTTACTATTATTACGTGTCTCGTAATCAGAAGTGATAGCCAATCATTACTTTAGTGGGCGACAGTGGGTCATGTTGGTTCAAACATTAAAACACACATTTAGAAGTCATTAAATCTCTCATTTAATCAGACTTCTTGTAGTACATTTCGTACGTCAATATTACAACCCAGCAAACCCCCAAAATGCCAGCGTGGCTTCACTAGTGCTATTTCCTACTGGGAGAAGAAGCCACAAGAAACTCCCAAGCACGTCCGTTACGATTATTAAAGTGACTCTCAAACTTATAAAGTTAGCAATAACTATTTAGGTAGAATTATAAAGGAACGCATGACGGTTCCACAACGTGCGCACAAGTCGACCACCAGATGTGTAATGCGACTCCACCGCAGCTCGACTTGCCGTCGCAGTGTTTTCCCCTTCCAATTGTCACGCCTTTGATACCATTTAGTGCCACCAGGTGGCGCTAGCGTCTAGATTAGTCAACAGACAGTCCGTAATCATGTCTCTCTCAGACATATATTTAATCTGTAGATCCGTACTTTTTGCCCACCGTTTTGTTACTAACTTTGCCCAACTTAACTAGCCTAAAACTATTATTAAAAAAAAAGATAATTATGACGGCGTCACAAAACTTATATTTAAAATATTTAGTCTATTAGATACGTATTTAAGGAATTTGATTAGGGCGGTGTAACAATTTTATGTCCATTAAGCACCCTTACAGTCGTTATTCGATCGAAAAACTATTATTACATTGTGCCTAAAAGAAGTCTGATCCAAATATATTTCCGAAGGTCACGTCCTAGAAGTCTAGGCAACGCTTAGTGAATTGGAAGTGTTATGTGACGTCATTACAGCTAGTTGTCGATCTAGAATCAAATAGTTTTTTACATAACATACCGTCACGCCTGTATTTCCCCGGAGGGATAGGCAACGGTATATTTATGTACACCCACAGTTCAAGTCCCATTTAGGGCTACCATATCGCCATTAACAGAGCAGAATTCCAAATCCCGAACGAAACGCTTTAAGTCCACTTTTATCATGCGTATCGCTGAAATGTGAAATGTGCTTCCCGAGTGGGTCTTTCCCGATAGATATAATCTGGGTGTTTTTAAATCACGTGTGAATCGGTTTCTTCTAGCAAGCGCGCTCCATTGTAGATCTCAGTGTCATTTAACATCAAGCGAACTGGCGGTCAAGCGTAAGCCTATCACGAACAAAAAAACCCTAAACTGCTAGGTACTAAAAAAACCCTTTGCTTTTTTAACTTTTTCTACTTTAGAACTCATGACCTTCAGGGAGGTAGAAGAACTCCTTCAAAGATGCAAGAGAAACTTATTTCTCTCAAGTGGCAACACTGTCAACAACATAGCTTAGATACAATACTTTCTATATACATATATATCAGTCTCCTATTTATTGTGAACCTTGTTTCGCATATAGGCTATCCTAAAGCATGAAACACAATGTGAAGTTACAAGAAACATTCATACTCACGCCTTTGTAGGCATACTATAAATCGCCACTTGCTAAAATTCGTGCATACGTCTTTTGCTTCGTCCACATACGTACATCTTTATAAAGATACATACCTACGCGCCGATTGAGAATACTATGTAGAATACACACGCGCAGACGCGAGTATTACAAAAAAACATTCAATACAACACTAAATGTTATCGGGCCCACCAATCGCTCAATTCCGCATATAAATTATTAAAGCTTAATGTTCATACCGCAACGCGTTCCACCGTAATGATACACGTTCGTTCTCCAGTTGAATAAATAATATCGCCAATCGTATTATTCACGAATCCAGATAGCATTTGGGTCAGTTTCGCGATACTCAACTAAAACAGCATTCAAAACGGATCCAAATTTTGGTATAATTCGGCCTATTTGCATAGTTCGTTGGATACGCTGGTTAGATGCACTAGTTTGTATGATTCAGTTATGTTGTATCAAATAATTATAATTATATTTAAGTGTTTGAAAAAGATAATAATGGTTAAATTTGATTATTTCACCCGAACTTATATGACGAAATTATGAGAAATTATATTTTTTTAAGCAGTGCAGCACTACGTATATTTATACTCATCTAGGTAAATATCTGTTATGAAAAAAAAAAGAAATTAAATAGTCTTTATTGTCACCAAAATTCCCATATATGTAAAGGCCTTATTATGTGGGACCTAAACATACCGGTGAAATATGGGTGTACAAGAAGTACGCCCTTAACCCTTCGGGGAATGCTAGCGTGATGGTAAAAAACCAAATATTCTGACAAACAAAAATCATTTTGCTATGGGACGGTGAAGGAAACCGATTTTAAGAAAATCGGTGAGTGGAGTGTGGTGAACTAATGCCTTAAGAGTCCGGCGGACCGATTTTCTCTTACAAACATAATTCCGAAATAAATCCTAATTCAAACAAAATTTAATCAAAATCTGTTATTATTCGGATTCCGATACCGTTAATCTAAGTTCCTACATTGCCATTTCGTCCAAAACACTTCAGTGGAAATAAATGTAAGCGAATGCAATTTTTGATAACTTTACCAAGTTTGGAAAGATTTTTCGGTCTTTTATTTCCAGTGAAGTAGTAGTAGACGAAATAGTATCGTAGAAACCTAGATTAACGGTATACAAATCCGAATAATATCATAATTTTGATAGAATATTTTCTGGATCACGATTTTTTTCGGTATTACGTTTTTGTGGGCAATTCAAGCTACGCCGGACCCTTAACACCTTATATTTTGTATTGAGGTTATGTACCTACTTTAGATAAGTAACGTAATTCAACATGACTTATTCAAATATAATTTTTCGTTAATAATAAACAACATCAAGATCTTCAATAAAAGATGTCAGCAGTCCCGTTTTTTTCAATATAAACGCTTAACATAAACTTAAAACAAATATTTGCTTTAGAAATTAAACAACCATTCCCTCTGCTCAAATCCACTACAAAGTTGTCAAAACAATGCTCTGTTGTGAATTAATTGTAAAATAACTCTGCATAAACTATGAAATAAGAACAATGGGATAAAATAGAAACTAGAAAAATACATTTTAGCAAAACCTAGTGAACGGCAATAGTGTCAACAGAGGAAATGGATAAAGTTCGTAAGCACTTAACCCTTCGTGTGCCTAGTGGATGCAAATCACACCGTCTGGTGGATCTAATGGACCCATTATTCGATATTTTATACTTGGTGCTAGCTATGTGACTATTTATTTTCCTTTTTCGTGGTTTTTATATTATTTCTATTTATATAAAAATGAATCGCCGAAATGTTTGTACGCTCATGACTTCCGAACGACTGTACAAAATTGAATAATTCTTTTTTTGTTGTGTTCGTTATTATCAGGACAAGATTTGTATGAAAGATTTTTTTTAAATCCAGCGGAAATATTATCGGGAAATTTTCGCAAATTTTTTGAAAATTTAAAACTGATGCTCTTTTAACCTAGATAGGTACATGTTTTCTTGTAAATTAGAGCTTTTTTAATTGTTAATGTTATATTTTTATGAAATATCCTGTACATTTCAGAAATATTACTTTCAGGAAGTTTAAGTGGTCAGCCCGGTACAGATGCGGCCTTAATTGTATTGTGATGCTTAATAATTCTTTAAGTATACGTTGGACTGTTTGCCAGTTGCGGTTGCACGTATTCACCGCGCTCCTGTCCATATTAAAACCGCAGTTGCGCTTTAGCAGTACACCAGCATTTGGGGGGTTTGAATTTACGTGCAACATATTAATTCAAAGTTTTAATTACAAGTTTCTAATTGCAATTTTCATGCATATTTGATTGTTTGAGTGTATTTGTAATTGCGTCCCAGTGTATCTTTCCAAAATTAGCGAACCTAATTTGATTTAGGTACGGTCACATTTATTACTGCTTTGTTTTCGATTCAAACAAAGTGTGTCCATTTTTTTTATGTGATAGGAGGGCAAACGAGCAGACGGATCACCTGATGGTAAGCAATTACCGCCGCCCATGGACACCCGCAACACCAAAATAGGAGTCACAAGTGCGTTGCCGACCTTTAAAAGAGGATTGGGCCACCGGTAACCTCACTCACTCGGCGAAACACAACGTAAGCGTTGTTTTATGCCGGTTTTCTGTGAGGCCACTCAGCCGGCCGCCCATTCGTGCCGAAGCATGGCTCTCCCACGATAAAATGCATATAGTTAGTTCTTAAATATTAAACACATAATATACCATCACACTTGAATATCTGTAAACGGCAGGCATTGGTGTACTTATGTACCACTGGTCACCCGTATATCAAGGTCCCATTTAAAAGGAGATGCGCCTATTGCTATCAACCAGGCAAAAATCATATCTCGAAGCAGCTATTGAAAATTTCACAGAAAAACCTAATAACACTTTGCTACACCTAGGAATCAAACCCAGGACCTCAAGCGTAGTAGCCACAGTAAAGTTATTATATCATATACAGTTATTTTTATCTTAGTGGCTGAAAGTAATGAATGTAACTTAATAAATCGAGTTGATAAAAATATATTTTAGGGTTGAGTCATTTTTGTGTCCAATATGAAGAGCTAATATGAATTTAAATTGAATTTAAATTCGTAGAAAGGACGTTTAAAAAAATTGTCCTGTGCCCGGCGGCCGTTCGTGTCCACTGTGCATTGGTAATGACAATGTGAGCCAATCGTAATCCACCCCCGTCTCTGTTTCAGATAATAATTGAAATTGAAAGCACATTTTAATTCTGTTTATTTTTAGCCTTATATCTTTGTTTGGAAATACCTATGTAAAGTAAAAATGGCGGTGGAAACGGGCGACGAAAGAATTTTCTTGTAGATTACAAATATTGATGTAAAATCCATACTAGTCCAAAACTAACTGTCTTTTTGTTACATTTTCACGCCTAAATCGCTGAACCAATTTTGATGAGTTTTGGTATGGAGATAGATTGGACGTTGGAGAAGTATATTGGTTCGAGTTCTGGACCAGAAACAATTAGTAACAGAAATTTATTTGTAAAAATGAGAGACGAGAAAATTCTGATTTCATAAATATTTTATCTATATCACAAGTCTGAATTCAATTTGAATTCAGTATTAATTTCAATTATATTATATTTATAATTTCAATTTGAATTCAGTAAATTGTCTATTTGATTATTAAATTAAAACCTAGAGCATTTTTTCGTAGTCAAGTTCTAGTAGATTTAACCGTCGTTTTTATTCTAATCTAATGTCTAATTGCTAGGAAAAAAGACATTAATTCTCTTACGTCACATTATTCATGATTTCCACTCCCAATGACGCACCGGCTAGCAGTAAAATTCAGTAATTAAATTATTCATGCGACACTTCTGCACTCATTTTTGGAATTTTATGCATGATGTTTTGACGGCAGAACTCGGTAACAAAATACGGAAAAGAAAAACAAACAGGATAATACACTTATCTTTAATAGTTTTATAATTAATAAAATATGTTTTATAATAGATAGTAAATACTTATGGTGGAAATATCTCGAGTGTATTGGATTTTTCGAACATAAAAATGGGTTATTTCGAAAAAGTATTGCTCTCATCGTCAATAACACCTATTGTTCTAATTTTTGTTAATAGATACCAAAAATAATCGTACCATTCCACGATTACAATAAAATTGTAATGTTTTCAAGTAATTCATACTTAGTAATTGAAACTAAATTATCCGGTAGTTTTTAATTAGCCAATACTTACTATGGAAACCTAGATGTAAAGCAGTCATGATTATTAAATAATACATTACTGATCTAATGGTATTGTCAATAGACTTGTTATAATGAGTGCCGTTGAATACGTATTGATTCGGAATATTATTAGAGGAGATCTCTAGACAGTCAGTGTTCGGAAATAGCTTGTGTCGATAAGCTACATATTTTATCACTTCGGGAACCAATTGGGAAATGCTGGCTTTTCAAGTCACCTACATGAAAAGCCAGTATTTCCCGATTGGTTAATGGATTTAAGTTAGTAAAAAATTTAGCAGCATGCTTTAGTTTGACTGTAGGTATGTTTTTTTTTGTAGGTTACGCGATTATTCCGTCAATTATGAACCGATTTTGATGATTCTTTTTTTTATTGGTAGGTCATTGAACAATTCAACACTCAAAAAAGATAGAATAGGATAATAAATTAAATAAATCTAATTATCTAAAGGTGGTAGGATTCTGCTGCGGAGTTCGTCGGAGGTGGTACTTATCATCGCATTTCCAAATATTTTGTCGCTAAGTTATAAGATGCTAACATTATTGTGTTCCGGTTTGAAGGGCAATGTTCACGTTTGGCGTAGCGGCTGGGTGATCGGTTTAGGCTCTGCTCATCGTTTTGTGGGTACATACACACACGTAGCAAATATTTGTATCTACAGGTAGTCGTTCTGGGCCTGGGCGTTTGTGTATGTGAGAATTTGTGTTTGTAAATACATCCACGATACAGGAGAAAATCCTAGTGTGGGGCAACGTTTTATAAAAAAACATGAGAGGTGTCAAGGGACACCCGGATGGAACGAAGTTCCTCAGACCTCATTAAGTCAGCTTTGTTTGGGGATGAACTCAATTCGCAAGAAGTAAAACCAAATCGACCGTTGATCTAATGGTTTATTGGAACTTTACCTTCTTTTACAGTTTTAGTTCATTTTAACTCAATATATAAATTTTGTACTGCGGGGGTCATTGAACGGCGGAGAATCTTAACACCGCCGTTCAGATTATGACGTCAACAGTACAGTGCCATCTATTAGACAAAATGCGTACTAAAAAAAGTGTCGTGACAACTTTTCGTAAGATTTTTTTCCGTCTAGCCCCCTGTCACAACGCGCGATAAGGAACTTTCGTTCCAAAAAACAGGATGGCGTGTTTTCAAGATGCCAACACGCTAATGATACTATGCTGAAGTCACCCTTCACATAGCCTTGATTCTTTCCTGTAAAAAGGTTATGGGTATTATAACAAAATATGGGTGAAGTGATAGTCAGTATTTTCGACCGCGCCTCATTAGGGCAATATCCTCAAGGTTTCTACACAATGGAATGAATTCTGCGTTTCAGATAATTGCCAGATTGTATAACGCGTTTATAAAAAGCGTATCGCTACGAACGTCCCATTAAAACTATTTCAGTCTTCTCACTGCTCCGAGCAGTTATATAAAAATTGGATTAAAAATTCAAACAATGCCACTCACGAGTTTCATTTGAATCACAAGTCCAATTGAACCGTGGATATTATTTAAAAACGATATTTTTAAAGTTAATTTAAGTAATAGATTGGATTTAGTTATTTAATTTATATTTCGGATTTGTTTCTTTATTTGAATGTTTTTTCTACTTAGCAGAAATATAATCATGAAATTTAAGCTTTTAACATTTTTTTGTAAATGTAATAATTATGATTGCTGTTGAGAGAAGCATTTGTTTTAATAATCGTTTTTTGGAGTGCTAAATTACTTCCTGGCTATTCTTTAACTTTTTTTTATTTGTATATTTGTGTATAGGCTTACGCTTGACAGCCAATTCGCCTGATGTCTGATAGGGTATATCAGACTTATACTGACTAAAAACAGCACTTGCCTTCCATGGCTCGGCTATAAAATCTATGCTACATCTACATTTGCTACCACCATGACAGAGTCTTATAGCCAATTCTATAAGGATGCATCAAATATATTTTTTAATGCTTAGATAGAACTTTTTTTTGTGTGCGGAAAATCATCATGGATCGTTTGCCACCTCTCCAGGCGATGACATAAAAACAGTACTTGCCTTTCTTTGCCTTATAGTTATGGCCATAGGATTCGTGACATTAGCCAGGTTACAGGTACAAGTTATCCCCTTCTTAAGGTAAGATAGACTCGTCAATGACGGATAATAAAATGTTGATTGTGTTTTCTTTTTTTGCGAATCACAGTATTAATAATTTAGTAGTATTAATAATTTATATTGTTTTAATTTATATGAGTGGCACACTCTAATATTGGCTACTTCTTGGAGTGTTACAAGAACCAACAAGATTCGATAGAATAACTTCAACGAATCTCTTCAGCTGTTCATACAAATATTCGGCCATTGCAAATACTGATCGTGAAATGAACGCTCTCGTTACTGTGCGAGTGGAACAAGTCAACAAATCTGTATTTACCTATTGGCTTAATATAGCTCCTAAGAAGAGGAAGAGGGAGGGTTATGCCTGCCTACTTATAGGCTGACTTGTACTTAGATCAAAACTTTGCCTATAGGCATCGAAGATATGTATAAGATATATGCTAAGGTAAAACTCAGGCCAAGTTTGCTACAGATTTTAGTTTTAGCGACTAAAAGCAGTCAATATCCATTTCTATGTAAGGATATGACTCGGCGGAGTCACTGGGAATTCGTGAGCGCATTGTTGTGTAATTGCTTTAATTTTGGGACTGAACGGCCAGTTCTTATATCAAATCTGTAAGTAGATTTGCGTACTAAAGATAGGATTTTGGCATAATCCATTCAACTCATGTCAAAATCCTATCTCCAGTAAGTGAATCTATTGATAGATTTGTTATAGAGACTGGCCGTAAATAAAGACCATTACAAATACTCCGATACTCAAACTCTCAGTCAGTAGGTGATTTTTTTTTCCGTATGGGAATTGAATCCATGGTTCATTACGATACGGTAATATAGATATTATAACATTACCTAATACACATACCTACAGGAGACTCATACATGACTACTCGTAAACAATAATGAATGAGTAAAGTCTCTTGATCTCTGAAGGATTACGATTTTATATCTGAAATCATATAATAACGAGATGGCCTCCTATTAATTTGGTTGTATATTGTATTTAAAATTGTATATTGTGTAGTGTTGTAATCTACTCTACCCTAAGCATTGCCATCACTTCTATCATAGAACAAGGCTTTACCATTAATAAAACTAACATTAAAAAATCAATGAACTCCCTGTAGATCTAATTACCCACGTATACTTCATCAGCTAAGGCACGCCATTGCTCTAGTTACTAGGAGCGTCAAAATGAATTATGGCTCTTCATTAAGCTAAAGTGCTGTCTTAAAGTGTCTAAAAAGATTCCATTATGTTAGGGGAATAGCACCCGCCTCGTTTATTAAGCTCGCCAACAGTTTTTTATCTGATTACAGCGTGAACAGATTTGTGTTTTGCAAGATTATAAAATTTGTGAGAACGAAAAACTTGGATGACTTTATTAGAATTACAGAGATAGGTAAGATTGAAATTCTAACTAAGGTAATTCATTTTAGACGATTCGCTATTTTTTCGAATAGAAAAAGAATCTTCTTTGAAATAAGGATAATATTATTATTGCCAATAATATTCCTTCAGCGCATCTTCAAGATATTGATCAAGTTCTGTTGAATGTATTTTTAAGAGTCCGGCGGACCGAATTTCTCTTACAAACGTAATACCGAAATAAATCGTAATTTAAAGACAATTTAGTCAAATTCTTTTATTATTCGGATTCCGGTACCGTTAACCTAGGTTCCTACGTTAGCATTTCATCCAAAATAATTCACAGGAAATAAATGTAAGCGAATGCAATTTTTGTTAACTTTACCAAGTTTGGTAATTTTTCGGTCTTTTATTTACAGTGAAGTAGTAGTAGACGAAATAGTGTTGTAGAAACCTAGATTAACGGTATCCAAATCCGAATAAAAACAGAATTTGATAGAATAGTGTCTAGATTACGATTTATTTCGGTGTTACTTTTTTGTGGGCAATTCAAGCTCCGCCGGACCCTTAATGGTGATTATTTATAACATACTTACCTATATTCTAAAGCATTTTGGCAGTGTTACTTTTATATCCATAGGTACTCTAATTATTACAGCCTTGGAAAACAATAAAATGCCGCTGTTATTTCCATGTAAGTATCTAAAAAGCTTCGTTATTTCACGATAAATACAAAGAAATGTTATCTATATTAAAACAATAACAAACAAATCCAATTTCTAAAATTCAGCCATTTCAATAATATAACACAAAATCTATAGATATCTTTGCTTTTATTGTTTTGTCATGTATTGTGACATAGTTTTTTTTTCTTAATTTTGACTTTATTTGTCTATGAAATGACCGTAGGCGTACGATTGTCTCTTATATGACCTAACAAATCTATATCTATACTTATAATAAATCTGTAGAGAGGTCAATTCTGTACATGAAATATATTTCCAAAATAACTATCAGCGGGTGATTAGTGATCGATACTGACGCCAAAAATGCAATCAGTAAAATTTTTGTCTGTCTGTCTTTCTGTCTGTCTGTATGTTCGTTATAGAAACAAAAACCACTCGACGGATTTCAACGAAACTTGGTACAATTGTTCTTCATACTCCTGGGCAGGTTATAGTATACTTTTCATCACGCTACGATCAATAGGAACAGAGTAGTGAAGGGAAATGTTGGGAAAATGAGTGATTCATGAGAAAGGTCTCAAGCTATAAAACACCACGCTACAACCCTTAGGAACGCAGGTGAAACCGCGGGCGAAGAACTAGGGAACAAAGTAACTATTCCACGCGGACGATGTCGCTGGCAAAAGCTAGTCAATAGTAAAGGTATTGTTTGCTCAATTTACTATCATATGCAGTACCCAGTTTAGTTCGAATTACTACAAATAGTAATAATGCTGCAGTCCGTCCATCTGTTTCAACCGCATCGCTTCCGCTGCGGTCTGCCTATGATTTAGTGATACTGGCTCCTTCTAACTTTGTATGATTACCGTTCATGTACGTTTATTTATTTCAAACTTCCTGATTTGAATGTGATTTACCAGTTGTGATCTTTGTACCATCAATTATTTAATGGCTTATGTTTAACTAACCACCAGATCCAGTAAAATGTTATGGCAAAAAATCACTTTATATTGCCAAAAATAGTAAATGATCACCAAAATAAGTTCTAACCTAACCCTAATTTGGTGACCATTTATCCATTTTGGTAAGCATTTTGGTGATCAATTTACTAAATTTTGGTTGTCATTATATTTATATCCTTATTTAATTCCTTGGCCGTCATGTAGCTGGTAGGATGATGATGATGCTGGATCAATGGGAAGATAGAACCATCATGTCAGCTACAAGATGGCTCCCACTGTACAAAAGCCTATGCCACCTGTATCCAACGACTCCCATTGCTCAAGTAATGTTAATGTTAATCCATTATGGATCAATTATATTAATTATACGATAGAAAATCGTAAATAGTAACATACCATTACGCCTGTATTCCCCGAAGAGTTATGCAGAGATGTACTAATGTACACCCACAGTTCGTCGGTATGTTGAGGTCGCATGTAATAGGGGGCGAGCCTGTTTTCATAGAAAAACCCAATAATATGCTCGACCTGGGGATCGGACCCAGGACCTATAGCGTAGCAGTCATGCTTGGGACCTATAGACTAATGAGGCAGTAATTTTTATTGTAAATTGCGATCAAGCGTAAGCCTATCACGAATAAAAAAAAAATTACAAATAATCAGTTTCATGCATATTGCGGATTAGTACGTAAGTTGAAGGTAAATCTACATAATTATTATGATTTCATTACTTGCAAAAACTTTTCCTTCCTGGACTATTTTGGACGAATATGTAACCATTATAATGTAAAAAAGTACCTAAAGTATAAAGTACCTAAATAAATGTGGTTTATTGACTCATTCAAAAACACAATATCAATGCAAATAAAATATTCCATTTCAAATGGATTCTGAAAACTTCTCCAACTTCAAACTTCTCTACAACAAAATTCCATTACTTGTTAGACACAATTATTTAAAATATGCCCCTTTTACAGTACATAATTATACCTACTAGATATCATACCTATGATTTAAAAATTTGATGTAGTTTAAACCCTTGAACCAATTTCCTATAGTCGCCTCGGTTTTTGGAACATATAGCTCCGAATTTCTAGGAATAATAAGTACGTGATATTTCTTTACACAGTATAACATATCTATAAAAGGCGAAGAAGGAATTGTATTACCACGATGGACCATGGTGATTTTCTCCACCACGTGAATTCGGGATGGTCATCATTCCCTTATGATCTATCGTTGTACTGCAAAGATGCATAACATACGTACATACCATCACGCCTGTATTCCCCGAAGGGTTAGGCAGAGGCGTACTTAATATACACCCACAGTTCGCCGGTATGTTTAGGTCCCATGTTATAGAGGGCGAGCCTATAGCCATTCACCGGGCACAACTCCAGACTCCGAGCTGCTACTGAGAATTTCATAGAAAAACCCAATAACACTTTGCTCGACCTGGGGATTGAACCCAAGACCTCTAGTGTAGCAGTCGCGTTTGGGACCACTAGACTAATGAGGCAGTCAGATTAGATAAGATTATAATATTGACTAGTTAGTACCTAACCTATGTCTATGTGCATAGTGAGACCCATCATTGGTCGTGGCGAAAGTCACGAATGACATGTCCCATGGTTGTGACAATAGGCAATGGAAGGTTGGTTCAATTTTTATATCGGTGCGAGTCCGATATACCCTCCATGTTAAGTTCCTAGAGAGAGAGGTATGGAAGGGATGGAAGGCTCTTTCATGCATTATTCCCTGATGATTTTATACTTGCCTAATACGACTTAATCTGATTCACAATTATAATAAGCACCATTTAAAAATGTATGTTCATGTGGTGTGAGGGTTAACTAAATTTTGTCACACTCTTAAATATAGACATACCATCACGCCTGTATTCCCCGAAGGGTTAGGCAGAGGCGTACTTAATGTACACCCACAGTTCGCCGGTATGTTTAGGTCCCATGTTATAGAGGGCGAGCCTATAGCCATTCACCGGGCACAACTCCAGACTCCGAGCTGCTACTGAGAATTTCATAGAAAAACCTAATAACACTTTGCTCGACCTGGGGATTGAACCCAAGACCTCTAGTGTAGCAGTCGCGTTTGGGACCACTAGACTAATGAGGCAGTCAGATTAGATACGATTATAATATTGACTAGTTAGTACCTAACCTATGTCTATGTGCATAGTGAGACCCATCATTGGTCGTGGCGAAAGTCACGAATGACATGTCCCATGGCTGTGACAATAGGCAATGGAAGGTTGGTTCAATTTTTATATCGGTGCGAGTCCGATATACCCTCCATGTTAAGTTCCTAGAGAGAGAGGTATGGAAGGGATGGAAGGCTCTTTAATGCATTATTCCCTGATGATTTTATACTTGCCTAATACGACTTAATGTGATTTACAATTATAATAAGCACCATTTAAAAATGTGTGTTCATGTGGTGTGAGGGCTAACTAAATTTTGTCAGATTCTTAAATATACCTATTAATAATTGTACCTACTCTCACAAACCCACAACGTACTCAATTCCTACTGCATATTTTTTTTTATAATTATAGCTATCTACCTAAGTCGAAACTGTCAGCCTAAACTAATCCAATAAGTGTACCCTTAATGTTTAACTATGTGTTAAAAAAAGAGATAGAGTTTGCAGTCACCTCTATTTCAGTCAGTCAGCAAGCGACAGTTTTCAAGGTCTGTCAATTTGTTGTCTTATCAGAAAATGAAAAAGTATTTGTAGATTTATCCATTGTTATAAAGCTAAGTTCTTTTAGCTGTGTTAGAATTCATTATGAGCGCTAGAGATATTCAGTCATTAGCGTGTTTTCATACCCAGCGCCTTATTTTAACCCATTAGCAAATAATACGATGAAATTTTATTGCTTTGAGTAAAATATAAGGCGCTTATTTTTATTCATATAAAATATAATTCCCCTTTTTGTGTGATAACAGTCATAATTTACAATTTTTACGAGGAAAGCAAGTAAAATTGTAAAAAGCGCAGTCCTATGTCCTTGTTCAAGGGGCTCGTAAAATACTTACCTTAACGAGCTTCGAGATAAGAAAGCATTGATAAGGACCCCTCTTTAGAATATAAAAACGACTTTTTTAATTTTCCTTGAACGTTACAAAATTTGTTATTTATGTTTAGGTTTGCCAAGGTGAAAATTGCTGTTCGACTTATGATGGTCCGACCGAGAAATAAAAGTTATTTATGACTTTCTTAAATAATGTCAACCTTCGTCATTATAGGAAAACGTTGCTATGGAAAATAATTTACTATTTAGGGAAACTGACTTCAAGCATTTTGTTATGATTGTTATGTTTTTTTCCGAATCAAAAGTCAGACACCAAATAAATTAATATGCGATTACTTTGCACTACCCGCACTAACGGCCGGCTCCAATAATAAATCCGTAGATAGATTTGTTTACTAGAGATAGGATTTTGTTTGTCAGCGTGATGGACTATAGCCTAAACCCCTCTCATATTGACAGAAGACCCGTGCCCAGCAGTCGGACAGTAAATGGGTTGATGATAGTACACACAAAACATACAGTTGAATTGAGAACACCTTTTTTAATATCGGTTAAAATATCCAGTTAATGTAATAGTATTAAGCGCGACTGTTAAGCTAGAGGTCCTGGGCTCGATTGCCAAGCCGAGCAAAGTGGTGCTGGGATTGTCTATGAAATTCTCAGTAGCAATTCGGCCTTTGGATCTGTGTCCGGATACTTAATAGCAATAGACTCGCCTCGACTTGGGAATTAATCGTATGCGAACTGTGGGTATACATTAGAACACTTCTGCCTAATCCTTCGGGGAAGACAGGCGTGATGATGGTATTTTTTTCCCAGTTATCGGTACTTCAACAGATATGGCCAGCCCACTGCTACTTCAGCTTGCTAATTCGGTGCGCTACGTCGGTAACTTTGGTTCTCTGTAGGATAATCTCGTTGCGGATTTTATCCTTCAGAGAGACTCCGAGTATAGACCCATCACCTTTGACAAAACTTATCAATCAAGTGGATCGTCAATACAGCAAGCAATTAGTGTGAGTATAATTGAAGTCCACGAGTGGCCTCGACGGATTAGAGACTGATACGAATTTGTAATGAACCAATTAGTCGGTCGTTGAATGTTCTGGCTTTACCTTTTGTGAGGTCATGCTACTGAATTATGACAATTGTCAACTCGTAGCTTCACTGTTTGATATTGCTTTTACAAGTGGAGAATTTGACATAATTATTTCAAAAGAGATTTTTTTTGTTGAAAGCACTGGGTTTGTGACGTGTCGGCAGTAATGTCAAATTTTTTGAAAGTTTAATTGAAATGTTTTCTATAATTTATACATTAATTCTACAAAAATGGAACTGCCTTATTAGTCTAGTGGTCCCAAGCGCGACTGCTATGCTTGAGGTACTGGGTCTGATTCCCAGGTCGAGCAGTGTTACATTGGTTTTTCTATGGAATTCTCAGTAACGGCTCGGAGTTTGGAATTTTTGCCCGGATAATGGCGATAGTCTCGCCCCCTATTACATGGAACCTAAACATACCGCCGAATTTTGGATGCACATTAGTACCTACGCCTTTTCCAAACCTCTCGGAGAATGACGGCGTGATCATAGGTTATGTTAAATTGTACATTATCTTAACTTCAAGTTCATACTAGGTTATGCATACTAAGTGCGCATTGGAGAGGTATTATCATTAAAATATATTCATCCTAAACTAAATCTCCTTCGATCAAAATGCACATTCGATAGCCATTCAAACATTTGAATAGTATATACCTACCTTCGCTACAATAGTTTCTATCACTGACGTCTCAATCGAAACTCCAGGAGAAATTTCAGTCTATCGGGTCCAAACTTTCTCATGGATATTTTGAATGGTGCATTTCCAGCGAATTTTCGATTCGCATTCCCCTTCAACTTGGATGAATATTGACATTGTTGTTGCTAACGTTATTGATCATTCGAAATTTTAAACCTAAAAAACGTCAGTGTAATATCACTGAAAATTCTCTTGTCTGGTCTGGAATTAGAAATAAAGAACGCAAGAAAAAAATGCACCCATTTGGAAACCAAACAAAGAGATAGATACTAAATATTTTGGGTTGAGTTAAACTAAAACGTATATATTTCTTGTATTTATCTAAGTAGGTACGTATGTTATAATAATGAAAAGCTAAAAATTACAATATTTACCTTTTTCGTGAGTTGTTTCGAGTTGTTTTAAAAGGTCTCCAAAGCTCGATGTTTTTTTTAATTCGTGATAGGCTTTCGTTAGACCGCCAGTTCGCCAGTTCGCCTGATGGTAAGCGATACTGCCATCTACGATGGAGCGCGCTTGCCTAGAAGAAACCGATTCACTCGTGATATAAAGGCACCTAGATTATATCTATCAGAGAAGATCCACTCGGGAAGCGCATTTCACATTTCATTGGTACGCATGATAAAAGTGGAATTAAAGAAATGTTATGGAAAAAAAAATAGTCATGAAGCTTATTGGTACAGTTCATCACATCAAATGATTTATTTCAATAAAAAAAATAGACCATTAAAATAAGTACCTACCTACTTTTAAAAAACCGAGAAGAAAAGAAAGAAAGTTATTCTGATAGTCAAAACATAATACAAAAGCTATGTTTACGTATTAGTAGAGTTTATTAATAGAGTTTATTATCCATTGGGGAAATTTGACAGTTTGTGGTATCTTGACGTACAAATAATGATGTAATTAACATTTGCTTATTATTATCATAGAGATCAGATGAAATGAGATGATGATGAGATCAGATGAGATGAAATACTCGACCAACAGAGACAGTCGTATAATTAATGATACCTAGTAATTGTACTAAATGATATTGAAATTGTACAAAGGATATTGTACTGAATGCCTCGGTATTGTATTGATGAATATTGGAGCTACATAATATAAATTGATACATCTGTATTAACCGGCGATATAATGTGTTCTATCACAGAATATATTATATAATTTCTCTCGTAATTAAGCATTTGCGGCTGGTTTGTCTTAGATTCTATATAATGCACTTAAATTATGCAAATTAAAATGATGATAATTGTCTTCCTAGGTAAATATATTCACTTACATAATTTGTATCTTCTATTAATTGACTGACAGCCTGACGCATCGACTCGCATCAATCCAGTCTCAGTTTTAAAACGTGAAATTTAGCAGGTTACTAACTTTCCAACGATAATAAAAAAAACGCCATCAACGCGAGTAGCTATGCGGTACACAGCTAGTTCACTCATGTGCTTATGACGTCAGAAGCGACAGTGAAGGGATCTTGTTTCTGTGTGATTTATGGAAACCTAGGAGCATTCACCTCATCATAATCTTCCAAGACAATGAACAATTAACGTTGCTAAGTGATTTCTGCTCTTGAATACTTACAGTGCAGTGGTAGGTATTCTTGAAAAACTCCACCAGCACCTTTTTAATTATTTTATTTGCTGGGGGTAATTATGGTACAGTGGCGACCAAGAGTCCATAGGCAATCTCACAACGCAATAGCTTGACGTTTAGTTTGACTTGCGACCTTCATTAATTGTCGTTAACAAGTGACACGCACTGGCTGTATCGAGCCCGCTAGTACTGTTCATAGCAATGTAATCCTTAGCGTGCTAATGGACTTTTGAGCGTTTGCTGTACATAACATAACGATCAAATCCATTGAATTGTGTAAAATAATGAATCTGGCAAAATTAATAGAAAAACCCAATAAAAGGGTTTTCTATTACATGGGCTCATCAGGCCCCCTATTACACGGAACCTAAACATGTCGGCGAACTATGGACGTTTATTAATTAAATTAATACACCTCTGCCGAACACGCAGAATAAGGGCGTGATGGTATGTTATTTTAATGAATTGAAAAACAGATTAATAAAAGCATAGCATTATGGTCGAACTATCCAATGACTGATGCATGCGTGCCGTCAGATGGGACTGGTCTACTTAAAGCCGCAATGGCTCTTTCTTCTACAGGCCTTTTCAGATATTGTCTTACATTGGAACTCATATATTTGCTACTAAGTATTATGTCTGTACTTTAAAAGAGACCATGATTCTCTGTTTGTTTCGGTAATTTTTCTCAGAGGTCGTCAGTTAGGAAATGCCGGTGTCATTTATTTAAAAAAAAACATTGACTTGTAAAAAAAAAGACAATTCCTTAAAAGACATCTATTTACAGAAATAAATATAATTTATTATTTATCATAATGTAACAACCTTATTGACGATTCGAAAGCTTTCTCTCAAGAACTTAGCCGAACAAAAGAACATCTAGCTAGCTTCAAGCCTCAATCCCATACGGAATAGTTCAATAGATACGAACGTGTTGGTGGTAGCCATCGCGTCGGACCAAGTTGTTCGTATTGTGCCATTGAACGGTCGGCTGTGGCTAACTTTGAGACTGCCTCGAATCGCAATGTAAAACCCTGTTGGTTTGGACGTGGAACTAAAGTTTGTGTGTATAGGTTTTTTTCCAATCTATATCTTAATCATAACCTATACTAATATTATATACAGAGTTCAGTTGAAATATATTAAGGCGGATCGTTCACCTGAGCCCGCGCAATTCAAATTTCAAGTGATTTTTCGCAGTTTGTAGGTCTATATTAAGTTCTGCATTCATGGTAATGGTAATTGCGACATTAACTATACAAAATTCACAATTTTTATCTAAAACCATTGCTTAAAAATCATTATTGTAGCTAAAAGTAGTGTCAAAATGTCAATTTTGACCAATTACACAGATTGCGCCAAGTTTTTGGCTTGATAAGGATTATATATAAGTAAATATAAGTATAAAGTAGTAGTATAAATAAAAGATATAAGTAAAGGTTTTAGTTCTCAGTTGTGAATGTTGTATAGTTAATGTTGCAATTACAACTGCTATGAATCTAGAACTTATTATACACCTACAAACTGCGAAAAATCACTTGAAATTTGAATTTCGCGGGCTGAGGTGAACGATCCTTAATAATACTTCAAGTTATTTGGCTTTGTTTTTTTTTAAAAAAAAAACGCTGCCCCATTCTAGGATTTTCTCCTGTATCGTGGGTGCGTTTACAAACACAATTTCTCACATACACACACCCTCAGACCCGGAACAACTACGTGTAGATCATACAAATATTTGCTCCGTGTGGGGATCGAACTACACACGTGGCGCAGAAGCCGATCGCTCAACCGCTACGCCAATCGTGATTGTTTCAATCGTTGTTTTTTTTTTAATAAAACGTGCTATGATTTAGTCCTATGGGTGCGTTGACAAACACAAATCACATACATCCAGATTCGGAACAACTACCTGTAAATTATACAAAATATATTTACTCTGTACGGGATCGAACTCAGAATGCGTGGCGTAGAAACTCAGCCTCTACACCAGACATCGAAGTAAGTACTTCGTCTTAAATAATCCTTACTAATATTATAAACGTGAAATTTTGTGAGTATGGATGTTTGTTACTCTTTCACGCCAGAACAGTTGAACGGATCTGGAAAAAAATTTGCACACAGATAGGTTATAGCCTGGAATAACACATAGGCTACTTTTTATCCAGGTCTGATCCAATCCTGAAGTCCACGCTGACAAAGTCGCGGGCATAAGCTAGTATAATATATTGTATAGTAAGGATTATATATTGTATGCTAATCCTAATAATATTATAAACGTGAAAGTTTGTGAGGATGTATGGATGTTTGTTACTCAAATCACGTCAGAAAGGCTGAACGTGTCTGGATGAAATTTGGTACAGAGATAGATTATCTTCTGGAAAAGCATATAGGCTACTTTTTTTCCAGGTCGGATCCAATTCTGAAGTCCACGCAGACAACGTCGCGGACATAAGCCAATTTCAAATAATTCAAATATTACAGACAGCTGGCTATAATAACGTAGATATCATTTTACTACTCCGCATCAATCCCTTAGACCCTAGACCTAATAGGCTTAAATGCTGGTATCTTCAATATGACCCCCAATATTGGGGGAACTCTGTTTTGCCTATTAGGTATTATGTGCTAAGTTAGAATTTAATGAAGTTATGTAATCTCTCGCCCAGCGGTGTATGAAAGCAAAACGTGGCACGTGGCCTTAGGTGCGACAGTAAACTGTTAGAGGATCGCGGATATATTTTCGCAGACAAGGAAAAGTGAGGAATGCTTTAGAAAGATCCAGACACTTTTTTGTTTATAATTGTTTTGAACAGCCTCATTAGTACTCAATAAGAGCGACTACGACTTATAGAGATGGCTTCGATTCCCAGATCGAGCATAATGTTATGGGGAGTTCCTATAAAATTCTCAGTAGCAGCTGGCAGTTTGAATTGGTGCCAGTTTAATAGTAATAGGCTCGCCCCCTATTACATAGGAGCTAAACATACTGGCAAACGATGGATGTACCTTCATCAGTACATTTCTGCCTTATCCTTTAAGGAATGCAGGCGTGGCGGTATATTACGTTATTTTTGTTGATGACTTAAATTTATTTGATTCTATAATATAAACAGTATTTATGATTGAACACGCAATTCAAGTAAATACCTCAACAGGCTCTGATTTGTCCACACTACACAAATAACAGCAACTCACTCCTTGAACACACGAAACACAGTTATTACATCTAAGTTCCAACGAAATTGGAAAAATCACCGTGGATAGGTATATAACTATCGATTTTACTCAAATCCTACCTAAAGATTCTACTCAAATCCATTGAACAGCATTAACAATGTTATATAATGAATATTAGATGACGTAAGCCTTTGAGTCAATCATTCATTCATACGCGCTATTGAACAAATTGACCTATTCACGCAAGCTGAGAACGCAAAGCGAACGAGTGAATGTGAACCACGTAGAAGCGGTTCTATGAGCTTCACATTCACTCGCTCAGTTTAACACGCTTACAATCACACCGGTCTTGGAAGACCATAGCGTAAGTTTTAATGAATGGACTCGTAAACATAGTGTTTCCGTTTACCAAGTTCTAAACTATACGTTTGACCCAAATTAATTATAACGCCCATGTTATAAAACTTCCATTAAACTAGACTTAACTAACTAGAATAACACTTAAAGTGCCATCCCCAACAAAATTTAATAATTCATAATTGTATTTGCATGTCACTGAAAAAGTTTTTTTTCATATTTCTCAATTCCATTTCACATTTTCAGACTGAATAGTTTAAGAGAGTCAAAAAATGTGACACTCGCATTAGTTTTATTTAACTCGTTTTGAATAATGGTGCGCTGTGAGTTGAATTAAAATATTCTGTAGTTGCTGATAGTTTTTCAGATATAATAGTGTTTGTCTTTGACATTTTAACTTGCGTTTATAAATCAATTCAAATAAAAAAAGAAAATTTTAAAGTCCTTTGTTTGTAGCGTCAGCAATTTTTTATTTGTAACTGAAATTAGTAACAAAAATACAAAATCAAGTAAATTTGTGTAGGATTTTTTAAAGAATGCAATATTATGAGAAATAATACCTGCGCAAGACGAATGAGAGAAGTTGACAGGGATGAAAGAGAAGAATAGATAGAGAAAAATATGACGTCTTGAGGTGTGCATGGAAAGAGACGTAAAACAAGAAGTTAAATAGTTATATATCTTTATATATAATTCTTCTGTACGTGTGTTTGTCACCTATCTCCTCCTAATCGGCTGGACTGTTATGGATGAAATTTTATGTGTATATTTGAGTGGGTCCCTAGATGGTTTAAAAATGGAATCGGATGCGGTAGGTGTCACAGCAATCGGGTTTTATTAGATTTTTTTTCAGGGCAGGGCAACGTCTGCTGGGCTCGCTAATATTGAATAATATTTGAAAAAACGTTTAAAGAATAAAAAGTAAAGAATTTCAATTATTGACCGCCTACATAAATATCTTAAAAAGTGTCCAATATCCTTGAAATAAAACTACTTTTTACGGATTTTATCGCGTTGTATTGATATTATTTGATTCAATTTCAAAAATTCAATCCAACACATTCAAAAATTCAATCCAACACAGTTATCTACCGTCGGTAAATCATTGTTTCAGAGAGCGCGTGGGATCTGTGATGAGCAACATCTGGCTGCAGAGCTTCAACATGTCAAACAAGTACTACATGACAACAAGCTCCGAATACCGCGCCCTCGTCACAGAAACCGCCTGAAACGTGCCACAGTCGAACGCCTACCTGCTATATTACCATATGTTAGAGGAGTCACAGACAAGATTGGCTATATCTTGAAGCGAGCTTCAATCAAAACATACTTCAAGCCGCTGAAGAAGATTAGTCAGTTCCTACCACCTGTCAAGTGCCACATACCTCTGCAAGATGCAGGTGTATACAAGCTAGATTGTGATTGCGGTCTCTCTTACATAGGCCAAACTAAAAGAAGTATAGGGACCCGCGTAAAAGAACACATCGCTGATGTCAAACACCGCCGTTTCAAGAAGTCAGCAGTTTGTGAACATACTCTAGACAAGGCCCAGCACTACATCAGATTTGATAAACCACAAGTCCTCGCAAAAGAAAACCGATTCCTTCCCAGGATGATCCGTGAGGCTATTGAAATTAAAAAACATCCAAATTTCAATAGAGAAGATGGCTGGGTCTTACCACCTGCTTGGAACCCCATTATAGATTCCATAAAATCAAAATCCAAGTCCAAAACTGCAAGACCGAAGGATACGGTGAGCTCGTTCTGCGTGAATCGGATCGCCAATAATTAACAAAAAAATGTAAGGTAGCTGTTAGTAATTGTAACATTAAGACGTCCAACAACTTAGTCTACCCGTGACCATGGATGCTGTAAAGGGTCCGAAACGTCGGGAATCAAATAATATCAATACAACGCGATAAAATCCGTAAAAAGTAGTTTTATTTCAATGTCTAATATTCGCGTAAGTGTCAGAAACCAGTATGTCCAATATCCTATTACAAGATGCTTTTTATGGCACTTCTCTCTGTATGACCTCGTTACGGGAATGCCTCGAACTACCGGTAACCCTGTATTCATCTTTTAGCTAACCTTTTTTAATTAATTTAACTACATACCTGTTTATTTATAACTTGCAGTTTGGCATGTTTAACTAAGTATATGGGTTATACTGTTATTATAAAATGTAATAATTTGTTGATAGGTATTGAATAATGATGAATTCGATTGTGTGAATGATCCCATTGTTTCGTCTTTTCCTTTAAAAACCTCTAAGTAGAATATTGTGTTTCAATGGAACCGTATTTAATGGTGAACGAGTGTAACATGTTTTAGTGACATCATTCGTTGAATCAGCCCATTGCCACTAACAGACCAGTGCTACCATACATAACATACCCCATGGACGGGACGGGTTAGAATACTGTTCCTCACTGTCTTTCAGATAGGTATCCCGTAAGAGGCGTGAAAATATTTGACTTCTTCGGTGGTAAGACCTCTTGGGGTCTGACTGGCTGGCGACCACTCTTACGTCGGAGTCCTTCTTGGTGTGTGTTTTGACTTTTGCACGTAAGAGCCAGTTCTCCTCGGCTGCTGCGGCTCTGGCAGTCTGCAGTCCGTAGGGGCTCTTAAAGATCGGCAATGCATCAGCAACTCCTCTGGTGTTACAGGTGTCCATGGGTGACGACGAATACTTACCACCAGGTGGCTCGTCAGCTCTTTTGCCGACTTAATCCATAAAATAAACGTGCTTACGCGTGGTCGTATACAGGCGTGATGGTATGTTATGTTAAAAAAACAGCAAGCAATAAACGAAGCTTAACTTTTCTAGATCCTCGGAAAGTATTAGGCCAGTGACTTTCATGAGTGACAATATTACCAGCCACCACCCCGACGTGTTTGCGTATATTATACATTTTCTAACATATCGCCCAACTTAATGTGACAGTTTGACTTGATGTCTTCAACCTTTTCTACCTATATACGTAACTATTCCTTATGAATATTTGATATGGCTACCATGAAATGTAATCTATTTTGTCAGAAAGCTTGATATTTATGAACCGAGAAACAAGCTTATACGCGTAACTCTACTGTGGATTTAGGCGTGATCCTTGAAAACGAAAATATTTTTATCTTTGCCTTTCAATGCGTTGACAGCTTCATCATCACATTAGCTAAAGCCGTAATTATGCTACTTATTTTTGCTCCTATGGCTCTTTTTTAAACATCATCTATGTACAGTTCCGCTAGTTACAATTTTATTAAGTAGTATGATTTATGTGTATTTATTCATCGCGGTGCTTCTGTAATGCACATATTATATGCGTTATTTAATTGCAGTCTACATAATCAACCACCCTTACATCATCCCACTGCTCGGCACGGGTCTCCTCTCAGAATGAAAGGGATTAAGCTATAGTCCATCACGCTAGCCTAATGCGAGTTGGCAGATTTCACACGCCGTCGAGAAAATCTCTCAGACATGCAGGTTTCCGCACGATGTTTTCCTTCCTTCGAAAATTCAGAAGTGCATGCGTGCGTTGGATTCGAACTTGAGACCTTTGACTTGGCGGTCATATTACTAGGCTATCACTACTCATTTCAGTCATCAACTGTAGTTTAAGTGTACAGCAAGTTCTGTATTATTCTCTCCTGCGTCGTAAGTATGTGATAAAGTAGGCTACCCGCCATTTTGTGAGGTCACTCGGCTAAAGGTTACATTTGTAAGCTATTGGTCCCCCGCGGGGCAAGGTTTTTGTAATGTTAGCTAAACGACATACCTTTGCCCTAAATATTTGTTGGACAATACGACGTCGGAGTGGAAGTGTGTGACTTTAATATTAAACGACGGGGAACAAAGTTGTTGGTTGATACCATGGGGAATATATTTGAGAACAAATGGAACACGATTGGGGAGGGTTGCTGAATGGTTATGGTTATGTAAATTTTCATTTTTTGTACAGTAGGGTAGTACAACCTACAGAAGGGTTAGGAAAGTTACTCACGATGAATTATACTATGATTTATATTTTATTCATTGGGGGGGATTTGCCATAGTCACCACGCTTGGCAGGCGGGTTGGTGACCGCAGTTCCTGGAATGCTTTCTCTGATAGTACTGCTGCCTACTATCAGGTATGGCATTTGGGAGCATTCCATTCCATGATTCATGGTTATACCGCCATGTATCGGTTGCCGGAGCCAAAATGGATGGGAAGATGTTAATACCTATATCCCGGCTAGTATCCTTTAGTCGCCTTTTACGACACCCATAGGAGGAGAAGGGGTGGCCTATTCTACAGCCCGGGGTCCACACGAGTAAGCTCAAGACCGGGATGGTTGGCGCTCCTTGGGGGAGGCCTACGTTCAGCAGTGGACGGCAATAGGCTGATTTGATTGATTTGATTGATTATATTTTATGACTAGCTGACCCGGCAGACTTCGTACTTTCATATTTATTCACCTTTTAAATCTTCTCTAGACTTCCACAAATAATTCAAGACCAAAATTAGCCAAATCCGTCCAGTCGTTCTTGAGTTTTAGCGAGACTAACGAACAGCAATAAATTTTTATATATATAGATTAGGTATTATCATGATTTTACATAATTATTATGATAAACTACCTCATTAGTCTTCAAATCGACATCGAAAACGACTAGAGTTCTTGGGTTCAAATCACAGGTCGAATAAAAATGTTATAAGGATTCTATGAAATTCAGAATCAGCTCCGAATTTGGATTGATTGATGATTTGTGGTTAAAGGTGAAATGTCACCCACATTTACCTCCCTATAATGTATACATTTGTAACTACACCTCTACCTAACAATTCGAGGCATACAGGCGTGCATGTCAGGAATTCCATGGGCGTGACTACATGGCCATAGGAAGGCAGCTAGGTGAGGTTTTTAGTCGGTAGGAGACGAGACGATACATGAGGATTTACCGTGCTAAAAAAGTATCTTTATGTTATGATTGTAATGTGACACAGTTGACAAGGATTTGCTACAATTTCTAAATATGACCCTTAATATGAATTAATTTAGAGGAAAATTGCTAAAGTCGGTCCTTGTGGAAGTCAATGAGGGAGGCGTTTGTTCAGCAGTGGACCTCTTTTGGCGGATATGAAATGCTAAATATGACATTTAGCAATTATTATTCATCATCATCATCACCATATCAGCTAAAGGATGATATGACAAGTGTGCTTGTCATTTACTTAATACTTGCACACTTGAGATTTCATAATATTTCAATAAGTTGACTTAATTATTATTTTGATTATTCAAGATTGTTAGTTAAAATCTGCATAGTATTTCAAGTACGACACACTATGCAGATTTTCCAATAAGGCGATGTTAACAATGTTTCCAAACCTTCAGATGTCATATCTAAGACTACACTAAGGTGCCAACAGAAGCCTAGACTGAGCTAGCTAAGCCTTGGTCTGCAGTTAATTAAATCATTGCGCCTTTCGTATCTCACCGACTCTTTGACTTTACTCAGTTATGTCAGAAATTGCCCAGCGGTTGGATATGCCCAGCGGGTAGATCTACCCACGGATGAGCTCACTGCTTCATTAGTCTAGTGATCCTTAACGCGAATACTACGCTAGAGGTCGTGGTTTCAATTCTTAGGTAGAGAAGTGTTATTGGGTTTTCTTTGGAATTCTTAATAGTAGCTCAGAGTTTGTGCCTGTTACATAAGATTGTGGCGATTTTTGGGTATCCATTAGTATGCCTATGCCTAACCATTTGGGTAATACAGAAGTGATGGCTGTTTATTTTATTGTTTTTGTTTGGCGAGTTATTATTACTTTGTGTTTTATAGAATTTTTATATACGTAAGTCCTGTCTGATTTTCCTTAAGTAAAAAGCGGAAATATAACAGCAAAATAACACCCTCTAATTGAATAATAATCAAGGAAGATCAGGAAATATAAACCCTGCAATCTTGAAACTTTCCACCTACGTAAATTTTTTCATGACTGCTTCTAGGAAAACTCAGGACTTCACACTCAATAGGCACGTTTCCGATCACACGACAAACGAGGCAGTCTTGAAATAGTACCTACCCTTATAATTATACTCCCACATTTATTTCTATTTAAAGATATTCACGAGGAAAGGTCAAGAGGGATGATTGTTTGCCTGTATTTTTCTACAAATAAAAATGTGTAGAAAAATCTGTTAATTAAAACAGTTTTGTTGCAATTTACCCTTCAATTTGGCGCGCTAATTACTTTATTGCGCAAAAGCTTCACAAAAAGCAGTGTATTGTACACGGGTGCGCAATCTCGTGGGATTTATAGACATTAATTAACTCATTGTGCTATTTTATACAACCAATAAACCATTTTTAGCAAAAATGTTGCGATCCGGAACGGTTTTGGTGCGACTTTTATTTGGGTGACTGTTTGTGTCGCGACAACCTGCAGGATAACAGTTGCGTTACAGTCAGTTCAATATTATTGATGAAAATCATCTTTTTGATGAAATTGTTCGGAATGAATTGCTTATTTTCGAGTCCGACACTGTATAAGTGCGATAAGCTCGGATATTTTGAAGTCTAAGAGGATTTTGTCAGATCTGGTTGAACGGGAAATTGTGTCTAATGTCATGGACATATTATTAAGTACACAATACAAAGCGGCTAATCACGATATTTAAGAAAACAAAAAGCGTATATATATTTTCTTGAAATTTGGCTTGCTTTTATTAACTGATGAATAAACCCCAGTATCCTAAGAAATGAATTGGGAAAAACTATATCCTCGCGTAATACCACATAGCACATACATAACTATAATATAGTTACCTATGTACTGACTGCCTCATTAGTCTAGTGGTCCCAAGCGCGACTGCTACGCTAGAGGTCCTGGGTTCGATCCCCAGGTCGAGCAAAGTGTTATTGGGTTTTTCTATGAAATTCTCAGTAGCAGCTCGGAGTCTGGATTTGTGCCCGGTTAATGGCAATAGGCTCGCCCCCTATTACATGGGACCTAAACATACCGGCGAACTGTGGGTGTACATTAGTACGCCTCTGCCTAACCCTTCGGGGAATACAGGCGTGATGGTATGTTATGTTATGTTATGTTAGTTACCTATGTATGTGCTAGCTATAGTATAGTATTAGTTATGTATGTATTAGCAGTATTTTGGCTAATATGATGATGATGATGATGATGAAAAAAAAGGCGACTTCCATAGACTTCCACAACTAAATAAAATGAACCAAATACCGTACCTTTTTTATGGGATAGGAGGGCAAACGAGCAGACGCATCGCCTGATGGTAAGCGATTACCGCCGCCCATGGACACCCGTAACACCAGAGGAGCCACGAGTGCGTTACCGACCTTTTAAAAGGGGATTGGGCCTCCGGTAACCTCACTCACTTGCGAAACACAACGTAAGCGTTGTTTGACGCCGGTTTTCTGTGAGGCCGTGGTATCACTCCGGTCGAACCGGCCCATTCGTGCCGAAGCGTGGCTCTCCCACGTAAAAACCTTACCTTCCATAATTATCATATTCTGGAATTTTGAATACAATGACATGAAGAAAAGAATCAGCCACAGTAAGAAGTAGTCCTCTTAGACATTAGCATGCAACGAAACCATAGAACAATAGTTTAGTCCCCAGCAAATTGCCGACAGTATTCAATTAAGTCCTGTTATGTCTTCTGCTCACGTACCATTGTGTTTTTAAGACTACGATGACTATCCAATAATGGCAGTATAATTTGTACTAATCTGAATTCTATTCAATTACGTTGAAAGTTCAACATTGGTAATGAAAGGTAATTGTGGATCATGCCCCGATATTTGTTTGAAGAGGTTGTATGATGAAGAGGATACTAGATTTTATTATTTGAATTTTATTGTTGACATAATTGTGGTCAATGTAATAGGTGTAATGAAAGGGAAATAGATTTAAGCGGTCTGGCGGCTTTGAGACTTTTATTTGGCCTACGCAAATGTTCCACTGGTCTGGTATCGTCGTGCGATGGGTTGTTTAGCTTCCTAGCTTATGGTGGAGCTATCCAATGACTGATGGGACTGGTCTACTTAAAACCGCAATGGCTCTTTCTTCTAAAGGCCATTTCAGACATTGTCTTACATTGGAACTCACATATTTGCTATTAGTATTATGTCTGGACTTTAAAAGAGACCATGATTCTCTGAGTTTGTTTCGGTGTTACTTCTCAGAGGTTGTCAGTTAGGAAATGCCGGTGTCATTTAGTTAAAAAAACATTGACTTGTAAAAGTGTCCTTAAAGATCTATTTGCAGAAATAAATATCATTTATCAATATTATTAAATATTTAATTAATTGTTATCAAATGCATAAAACACTGCTCATTTACTGAACTAACTTAACTCGGCATTTGTTTTGTGGTTCTAAGCACAACTGCTACGCTAGAGATCCTTTCTTTGTTTTCTAGATCGAGAAGTATTAGGTACTGGTCGTTTCTATAAAATACTCATCATTACATTACAGTCAGTCCGTAGATACATTAGTAAACCTTTGCATAACCCTTCGGGGAATAAAAGCGTGATGGTATTTTGTTTTAATAAATAAAATAAATGCTTATAGCATGTAGGATCGATTGTGACATCCTAATACGAGTACTTATCTTGTTTTAAAATAAAAATGTATAACAATATAGGAATTGTGTTTCTTCAACGATTAAAGGTCGATCAATGATGTTTTATATAATGAAGGAGGTGTATATGAAATATGGCCTCGTGGTTAATGAAGATTCAAAAACAACAATCATAATTGGACACCTGGTGCTGAAACCTGTCAAGCGTATTTACCAGAGGCCCGCCATTTACTATAAACATATGAGGTTAATGTATTTCACATCGTTTGTGTACATAAACTTTTAGAGGCACATAAAAGTTACATACAGGTCACGTGTAGTACTAGCAACCAACGCGTGTGTCTGACAAGATGTATTCATAAATGTACTCGTAGATATTTTCTGCCTAAAAAGGCGAGATTGTATGCAGCAATTCCATATAAACGATAAACAAAAATGGGGCATAAATTTAGAATCGCCCTCAATGTAAAAAAAAATATTAAAGAAGAAAAGAAGCTGTCTTCAACTAGATTAAACAATAAAAAATTACAATTTCACCTCCCCAGGTTTTTGCAATAAAAAAGAAACTCGAATATCCCTAATCGTACATTTCAACCCTAATATTCCTTTGTTCGAAGGTTAAACGTAAAGTGCCTTAAGCTATGACCGCCAACGACCTCCAAAAAGACGCACCTAAATGTCTTTTGGTGCCAATGAGACAATTGAACCTTGATTTAGAGGGTTCCTTAGATAACCGGTAGGATACAATAATGAAAAGTTCCCGCGGACAGACTAAAGAGAAATGGCGGAGAATCCGATCTAGAAACGTGAAGTTGTAACAATGTTCGAAGTGGGGAAGGTGGGATGTGTTGTCGAACAAAAAGGAAAGTCAAATCAAAGACACAAAAGTCAATGAAATAATGAAGCAAATAATTTTAAATAAAATCTATAACAGTCTTTCAAAAGCTCAGTTAGCTGTTACAGCTCTCAGTTAAAATTTATTTGAGTTTGTTACACTGCAGTTTACATAGAAAATTATGCACACTGCATCGCATTCGTGACAAAACGAATCCACGATGCCAGTTAAATTTGATTTAGTAAGCGCATATAATTTAACTGTTATTATATTATTGGATCAAATATTTAGCACAAAGTTTGATTAAAACAACAACAAAGTGAAAACAATTGAATTATGAGCTATCCCGTGCAAACCGTGAAATTTTTAATTACTCCTTAACAGAAACAAAAGTCCATAAATTGGTGGAGTGCCACTCGCAAAGTTTTCTTTGCGGACACCCCGTAATAAAATTTCACAAGCGACTCGAATTTAATACGATTGTGTTTTGAATAATTTATCTGTATTATTCATTACTCTGGAACCCTTTCCCACGCCGAATAAGCACCGACTTCTCCAAAAAGTTTTATTGTTTACACCGTTCTTTGGAAACTCGACACAATCATTTCTTTGTCTCGCTCACACGATTGCTTTATCGCGTTCTATCTCTGTCTGACGTGTGATTGCTTAGTTGGAGGCTGCTTCCTTCCTGCCCTTTATTGGATTGATATCGGATTGTTATTTTTTTTTTGTTCTGTTAGAAAATTGGCGCCCGGCGTTATTTTTTCAGGCGGTTTTTCGTATCGCCTGACGGCTCGAAGAGTATTGCAATACTTTTTGTTATACTTTCGTGTTATGATTGAGTATTAATGCTCTGCTTGATCAAGAGTTTTGAAAATAATCTTTGCAGCTAATACATTTAAAGGGAGATGGAAAAATATCTGCAATTTAATTTATTGTTTACAAAGAGCATCCAAAACTAGTACCTATGTCTTACTGATATTTCAATTGAAGCCCAACAAGATTACCTATATTAATGTACACCTGTCATTATATACTTGTCATCATCATGGTTATCATTCTATTAATATAAAACTTGGAACAAATAATTGTGGGTCGAAGGGTTAATCTGCTTAATAATGCCTTTTACTTACTATTTCTGTATATAGTTTTAATTATTAGCAGTGTACCCGCAGTATAGCTCGCGATGGTCTTGTTTTTTTTCAAACCCGTGGGAATTGCAAAACAGCCAGTCCCACACCAGAACAGGATACTGACGGATGTTCTTAATCGAACCTCATTACAGTATCTAGTCAGATAAAAATGATTTAACTTACTAACTTCGTGCAAACTTTTTGGACAAATTGGATAACTTTATAAAGGACTAATTAATCATAGTAAGTTACTAAAATATTGTCAGTTTTTAAATAATTAATGATAATAATTAATATTACGGAACGAGACCGTTCCGTGACGGTAGTTTTGCGAGAGAGAGAGATGCCGCTTTACACATTAAATAGCCCTATCCCTTTGTCACAGCCTTATTATTTATTAATTAACCCAAAAACATATTATGGTAATTTAACCAACAGTAAATATTTTTTCAACAGTTATTTGGCTTCTTCTTAGTTGTAAATTTTTATCGACAAAGTAGTTGTGGTCGTATATGTTAATCTTCCAGGTTGTAGCTTGTGTGAGACTTCTCCATCTTTCTCTTTTTCTATGGACGGTACTTTGAGGCATTTGTGGCTCTGCGTATTATGCTCTGATAAGAAAAACTTTGTGGCGGATTTTGATAAGTGGTTATTAGCCGTGAAAAAGAGCAGCTGCCAACGAATGGGAGAAATGTTTCCAGCCAAACCGCTCCAAACTCATGCCCATCAAAGAGACACTGGATGAACTCCCATATCCCCGTCTAAGTTCAAGGTCCCCAATTGACAGAAGAGCGGATTAAAAACCAGTTCGACCTAAACGAGGCGTGGCGTTCGGATTGGGGTCGCTTTGGTCACATTAATGCGAATCTCGTATCGGATCCCTCTAAGAGACTGCCCGGTTTCGATTCGGACCGTAAATCTTGGACTCGACTGAACTGATTTCGTTCCAATCACGGGAAAACTAACCACCTCCATAAATGGGGATTAAGAGAGTCACCACAGTGCGATTGCGAGCGACCTGACGTGGCACTTTCCCATGTGGTAAACAAATGTTTTGTTTTGTATCTTGGAATGTCGGAAGTACACAAATATACACCTGCTGCCACAAGCTGGCTAAAAAACTTATTTATTGGAATCATTGATCCACGCAGGATGAATGCCATACGCAATGATGATGATGTTGAGAACTTTGTTGTTCTACACTGCTTTGCACTATTAATTGCTTGCGCCATTCAGCTTTCTTCGAAAATGATGTGTATAAGTATATCAAGGGTTGTTTTATTGTTGTTACCTACTCATACATTGTTGCTACCCATTAAAATTATATTATATATTTTGAGTTCATTGTCACAGAGAAAGTTACGTTACCATAAAAGTGTTTTGGTATAAATAATTTAAACGTAAGCGCTTATTTCTCACATTGCTATTAAACTTTTATGTACCATTAATTCTGGCAATCGTGTACATTACTAAAATAATATGAATTATTAGTGAGTCCTCTATAACTCGTTAACTATTATAAATAATAAAATTATGAACGAAATAAATACTACGATAAATGAAAAGTTTCAGGGATACCGAACTTGTTTGAACCGTGTTTTATTAATCAGCTCTTTGGTGTAGTCAGAACCAAAAGCTTATTATATTATAGCTTATATATGTTACTGTAAAAGCCTAAACTACGGGAAATTCTAAGATTTACCAACTCTGAATGGTAAAAGTGCGAAATGTTCCAACATAGTTTACCAACAGAGTTTGTTACATTATCATTTTTTTTAAACAATAAAATGATCGATGATCTTTTGATCACAGATTATGTCGGTCTTTTACCATTCAGAGTTGGTAAATCTTAGGACTTACCGTAGTTCGGACTTTTACAGTAACATATATAAATACAAGCTGTAGCCCGCGATATCACACGTATCCTAGAGAACTTTTTGAGATAAAAAGTAGCTGTTTACACGTTCCAATTTATTTCCATACCTGCCAAAATTCATTAAAATTAGACTGCCGCATAAGTCTAGGATTGCCTCATTAGTCTAGTCATCCTAAGTGAGACAACTATGTTAGAGATCCTGGATTCGATTCTCAGGTCGAAAGGAAGACAAATATTTGTGTGATCCTTAGTTATTTGTTTAGGCTATATCTTTGTATTCGTTATTTTTTTTGTATGTTTATAAAGTCCTTGCTTGTTCCACATTGCAGGTGTTATAAAAAAACCTAAGTAAATAATGTAACGTATCTATTTTAATGTGGATATAAATTTTATTTTAAATTAAATGTGTATTAGGTACTTAATTATTATTAATAATGCAAACATACATGACCGTTTTTCTGTTAACTGGCGTTAAGACTAGTGATTTCTTAATATGATGGGAATAACGTTTGTATGTAAACATTTGGCAAATATAAACTGCAATAGATAACACTGCATTATTTAGTTCAAGACAAATGCGTAAGTTCAGTAATGTAGCTCATATTGTAACAAAATATGTCTCTAATGCATTTTGAACACAATAAAAATAACGCAATACAAGAAAACAACTTTCCAATCGTCCGATTCTTAGATTTACTAATCAGTCACTGAGAGAAAGTGACTTTTTGCTATTATTTTTATTATTTAGATTGACACGTAAGCAGATAAGCTATTTGATGGTAAGTAGTCATCGCAAGCATTTCGATCTCTTAGGGCTCATAAGAGCCCCTACGGACTACAGACTGCTAGAGCGCGAGGGGGAGTTGGCTCTCACGTGCAGAAATCAATACACACCAAGGGGCTTTCTGACAGGCTCCGATGTAATTTAATTAATATAAATTATCTTTTATCATCATTATAATAAAATATTTATTAGCTTGAAAGATGTATAAGCGGATAATGGCAATAATCGCACCCCTAATTATTTGGGATCTAAAAATGCGAATTGTGAATATAGATTAATAGAGCTTTGCCTTATCCATCGGAGAAAACAGTTGTGATTTTTTAAATAGATCACTATTGAACAAGCTCTTCGTCTTGAGAGACTATTTAGGACTTCTGTTTTTTGCTACTTTGTGGCTTTATTCACCAACAGTTGGAAATCATAATTGAGTTATATTTTGCATAGTTGATGCACACTAGGCGGCCTTGCGCCTTTTACAGTTCTTTGACTCTTCGCTTCAAAGGGTGCTTATTATTCCTACGACGAGATGCTGTTGCATTAAAATTGATAGTTAAAGTAAGTCTTCTTGCTGGCTGGAACTTATTATTATTATCTGGAATGAAGGAACTGGTTTTATTGAACGAGACAGCCCTATTTTTTAATAGTAAGTACAAAAAGTTCTCATACGTCGTCTAATGGCGGGTTGCAGCTCATGGCAGCCCTAGAACAAATTTCGTGTAATCATTCTGAGGTTTAGGCGGGAAAATGTAAAGTGCACTTTGTCGGTTTTATATTATTTTCCCAAACTTGTGTTTCCCGGAAGTTTAATGTGTAATTATAGTGGATAGTTAACCATTAAGTGTTCGTGAACGTGTGCGAGTGTAGGCAAATGATATAAAATTGAAAATCGTGACTTTTGTGTTCACTCTTAAATTCCATCGAAGCCTTAGTGAAGTTTCCACTGTTTTACTGGTGATAAAGTGATGTGTTGTAGACTACAAAAAAGACATGACTTAAAGGTCTAAGTTACCAGGTCATAAAATTCCTTAAAAAAAATGTGATCATTCTGGTTTTTACTCATCTACTGTTTTCGGCGCTATTATTGGTGAAGAGCTCGAAGCCAATCGGAACGCAGAACGCTATTGATTCATAAGAACAATATTGTTATAAGAACCTTATACTATAGTCTGGGAGTCGTATCGGCTAAAGACCGCGATTTCTTTGACTTTGGATTTGAATCTAAGATCTTACGTCTAGTAGACGCGCTAGTGATCGCTAGACCTTTGAGAAATTTACATAAATGAATACCAATATGCAAGCTAAGTAAGTAGCTGACCTGATCAACTGATCTGCAAGCTGCAAGGATAGGCTGCTCTTGCTGCTGTCAGTGTGTGGGTGGGTAACCATTCTTAACACATATTATTATTCTTAGCACGGTTTTCTTTGTTCAGCTTTCAAACAAGAATTCCCTTTTAGATATTAAACTGGTAGCAGACGCGACGGCAAATATTGAAATCGTCTGACCAACTCCTAATATTTTAAAAGTAGTTAGGTTAGGTAGGTAAAAGAACCTTCGATATAATAAGTTGAGAGGATGCAATACCTATAGAACATCATCATCATTATCATCACAAGCTCATTTATTGACCCATTCGGCACGGAGCTCCTCCGGGTAGTCTGCACTTGAACTGAAATGAAATTAACTTTGCGCAGTCATTAGGCATAATATAATCTGCGTGTCAACGGATCAGTTTCCAATATATATGGATTCGTTTAAATGTCATTATTTTACACGAAGCGATGGCTGTCAGGATCACTATATCTAATCACCAGGCCAGTTGGTTTTGAAATAAAACTACTTTTACGGATTTTATGGCGTTGTATTGATAATATTTAATTCCCGATGTTTAGGATCGTTTACAGCATCCATGGTCACGGGTAGACTAAGTTGTTTGACGTCTTGATGTTGCAATTACTAACCTTACATTTTTGTTATTTATTGCCGATCCGATTCATGCAGAACGAGCTCACCGTATCCTTCGGTCTTGCAGTTCTGGGCTTGAATTTTGATTTAATGGAATCTAGAATGGGGCTCCAACCAGGTGATAAGCCCCCAAAATTTGGATGTTTTTTAACTTCAATAGCCTCGCGAATTATCTTGGGAAGGAATCGGTTTTTCTTTTGCGAGGATTTGTGGTTTATTAAATCATATGTAGTGCTGGGCCTTGTCAAGAGTAGGGTTCACAAACTGCTGACTTCTTGGAACGGCGGTGTTTGACATCGGCAATGTGTTCTTTTACGTTGGTCCCTTTTAGTTTGGCCTATGTATGAGAGACCGCAATCACAATCAAGCTTGTACATTCCTGTATCTTGTAGAGGTATATGGCACTTGACAGGTTGTAGGAACTGACTGATCTTCTTCAGCGGCTTGAAATAAGTTTTGATTAAAGCACGCTTCAAGATGTAGCCAATCTTGTCTGTGAGTCTTCTAACATATGGTAATACAACAGGTAGACGCTCGACTTTGGCACGTTTCACGCGGTTTCTGTGACAAGGGAGAAGATTGCAGGGCAGCCTCCTCGAAATCTTCCATAAAGATATCAGCAACAATGGAAAATACTGGAGAGTCCATTGCTACACCATCGACTTGCATGTAGTATCTGTTACTCCACAACATGTAGCCAGATGTTAGGTAATGTTTTAGTTTCATTGCCAGCGAGATGTAGCTGTTTTATAAGGTGTAAGTTGGTTTTGTTGACTTTTACTGCACGCGTTTTTTCTCACCATGCGTAAGAAACGCATGCCATGCCATGCTCCTAAATTAATAAAATATCAGCATATTTTATGCAAAGTAAATAATGTAGGTTACAATTGAGTAATATGATCGGCGAAAGCGAGCTGAAATCATGAAATAAATTAAATAAGTTTTATCAACTCGTAACTCAGCCACAATTTTAATTAAAACTCACTCCAAACATAAAACCCACATGTATCAGTTATTATATTACTCATCGGCCGCACTTTAAATACAAACGTCGTTTGTATCAGAACACGAAACGTAAATATTGAAAGTAACATCAATAGATTTGAATATTACAATGGCAGCAATCATGTAAATTATGTATTCAATCAAAATAAAGAACTTACTATAACAGATAACAGTGAACGAATCTCGACTCTAAACACAAACAGTAATAATGCAATAAAAACTACCTAAGCAAACGTTGACAAAAATGATAAAAAAATGCTTGGTCTACAGACCTAAGTCAATAGAGAAATAAGTGAGGATAAAAATAATAATGGAAGAGATGGTAATGACCCTACGGACGACTGATAAGTTATCTTGACTACGGTCGGTGCAATCGGAAGTGTGTTGTATGGCTTTGGTACCTATCTACTTACTGTAGCTTTGCGTTCATGTTCTAACACAATAGATATGCTTTTATGTAACGAAGTGTACTGTGAATTTGATGACGTGGATATTTTTGTTGTAGATAGAATTTAATTTAATTGAATAATATGAGTAATACTTTTAATCAAATGTTTGTTCAGGCGAGGAAAGTAAAGTTGCAAGAATTGTGGATGAGGATGATCGTGGCCTGTGGGCTTTTACCACTTTGGGCTAGGGCTGCTAGCAGACTTCATATGCCATCGAGAAATATTAACATGATTTTATAAAGATTGAGGTACTTTAAATGTGATTCGAACTTGAAATTTAACTTTCTATTAATAGTCTATCGCTGATCGCTGTCTTTTAAACTACTACCTACTTTAAACAAATCAATATGCTAATGCAAGGAATTCCAACACAGAAATAGGTTTACTAGCGTCTAATAGTCTAACAATTTATTTATAGAAGGGTCGATGCAATTAGTAATGTGTGTGGTACGGTTAGCGTGCTACACACGAGAAGTATGGTTGGAAGTTTCAATTAGTGTAAGAACTAACCGAAGCTACATCTTTATTTCTAAAAACTTTACTACAACTATAAAATTGTTTAGCGGTAAGGTATGGACACAACAATAAACACGGACTGACTTTTCAACCGACTTCAAAAAGGAGGTTTTCAATTCGACTGTATTATTTTGTGTTTTTTACCTCAGAACTTGACTGGGTGAACCGATTTTGATGATTCTTTTTTTATTTGAATGCTGATACTTCCCATGTGGTCTCATTGGTCAAGACCTGATCAAACCAAATCGAAAGCACCGACTTCCGAAACTGTTGTGCACCTAACATTATTTTTATGTTTTTAAAGGTGGTTTTACTTTTGTTAATTCTGTTATATTTACGAGTAACATTTTCTTCATGTGTTCTTTCTGTGTTCTTTATTTGAATTTTATTATACAAAATACTTTTATGAGAAATGTAATAAGTATTTGATCCGGCCTCTTATTTCGATATTGCTAACTCATTACCGATTCAGGACGGGTCATACAAAATGTTTTAATTTTGTATCTTTCGTATAACACACCGTCATCTATATCTTCAAATTTAATAAAAATATTTGTCTATATATCAACGAAATAGCGTCCAACAGTAGTCAATTCAATTTATTTCATTATTAATATAAAATTACTAGTTTCATGCATTTCATTTTAGAATGAAAGGTTTTCGCGTCTTTACACATATGCACAGATGTTAACAATAGTTTTATCAATTATTTGTGATTGCAATGTGGAACAGAAGGGATTGAATCTAAGCATTGATATTGTTGAGTTGATTGAAACTATAAATTTGAAATCGAAAGTAAGAATTTCGGAAGTAAAAGCTGAAACTTGTCTAGAGATTATTATTGTAATCGTTTTTAATCCCTAGACAGGTCATTGACCAGTAATAATTTGTGGTGGTGTTTCTAAATCATAGAAGAAACTTCTGGTTTAAAATAGTACAAATACAGCAGGTAGCTGTTTCTTAAATATTAACGCCTTTATTCTACTGGAACGAGCAGTCTTGGAAATCAAATCCACAACCTCACGCTTAGCAGTCGCACTTATGACAACAACACCAATGAGGCAGTCATATTTATTGATTTATATATACATTATTGCACGCCCATAAAACAGTTTTGCAAATTTACAATATCAGTCATATCAATTACTGAAGTCAAATAACATTGAAATAATAATTATTTTAAGAAACAATACGCAAATCTTTATTGACGGAGCGACAATGAAATCGACTGTAAATAAATAAGACAAACCACAAAATGCTGTGATAGTAACGTTTTCTTTATACAATCGTAAATGGATCTGATTTTCTCTTTGTCATATTTTTACTTTTAATTTATTTTTGTTATTGTCAAACTCAGTAGTATCGTGATCGCTGACAAAGTAGGTTACAAAAACTCTTAATGGTTTTATAATTAAAAAAGGGCTTTGGACAAGACATACCATCACGCCTGTTTTCCGCGAAGGCTTACGCAGAGGAGTAACTACTAATGTACACCCCAAAGTTTACCGGTATGTTTAGGTTCCAATGACATAGGCTTATTGCCATTAACGTAGTACAAACAATCCAAACCCCGAGTTGCTACTGAGAATTTTATAGAAAAACCCAATAACACTGCTCGTCTAAGGAATTGAAGCCAGGACCTTTAGCGTGGCACTCGCGCTCAGGATCACTAGACTAATAATTTTTAACTCCTTTTGTTGTGTAAAAAAGTACATGATTTTATTGTTAGTGAACGAAATACGATTTGGTGTAAGTATTATCTTATGGAAATAAAGACAATTTTGCCAGTAGTGTTAAAAGAGTAAATCTCTTCTCCGTTCCGCCCTTTATCCTCCTTCGCAAGCATTTCTTCCTCACATTAAGTGGCGTTAGCTTCCCAGTACCTACTCACTCTTGGATCGAATTATGGTCGGAAGCGAGAGGTCACGACTCAATGCAGAAAAAAATGAATTACCGAAATAACTACCTAGTAGCTGTCAATAAAGTAATATGGCGGCGCGTGGGCAGTCTTGTTGAGGCGTGATTGTAACAAGGCGCCATCTTAAGGGTATTACATTGCCCAATGACCTTGAGGAGTTAGTCTTTGTTCTAGTATTTGTTAGTCACAGGCATTGCGGGGGTGCTTCACGCGAGGTGCTAGTGAGGTTTCGGGTATTTCCTTATTATTTCAAAATATTCAAAGAAATAAGAAAATTGAAATAATACAAATTGTTAATTACTGCATTACAATTTTTTTGGTATAAAATTCATGACTAACTATTAGGCCGTTAAAGAGAAGAAATACAAATTAGGTTAAAAAAGGCCTATTTACTTCAATTATTATCCAAAATTGGGGCAAATTTATAAAAATTTTAAACAATACAATTTGTTTGTGATGACCTTAAATATTATATAACATATATTTTTTATATGGCAAACGCACATAAAGGTTCCACTAGAAACTTCTTTAAAGCTATGTGGTGTTTTTTGGATTTCAGCGATGTAATGCCCTTAAGCCAGCAAGCAACTGACGTACTTCTCCGATACTATGAATAGACCATATGATGAGACCATCCGTTTGCCCGGAATGAATTAATACATAGGGCGTGATTTGTACCGAGCTAATAATTGTGATATTCAGATACTTACTAATTTTCTTTGTAACTACGGTTTTTATTAGGCATTCCATGCCTAGTGGTCCAAAAGCATTCCATGTCTAGTGGTCTAAAGGCGTTCCATGCCTAGTGGTCTAAAGGCGTTCCATGCCTAGTGGTCTAAAGGCGTTCCATGTCTAGTGGTCTAAAGGCGTTCCATGCCTAGTGGTCTAAAGGCGTTCCATGCCTAGTGGTCTAAAGGCGTTCCATGCCTAGTGGTCTAAAGGCGTTCCATGCCTAGTGGTCCAAAGGCATTCCATACCTAATAAAAACCGTAGTAGTAGTATGATTGCCACTTTTCATTCATTTTCATTTGATTAAATTATGATTATTTTTCACAGCGATTTCACATGCGAAATTTCGCAGCCTTACTTTTCGTCTGCAATTAATTTTCATTCAAAATCATTTATCGCCACATATGCTATTACTATTATAGGACTTACAATGAAACAGTGAACAAAATGCGATTCCATTGTATTGTGATTTTGAGCAGGGTGTGTGAAAAACGTCGCAGGTGTGACGTATGAAAAATCATTTCATGTTATTTTTCACATGCTATCTGCGAAATGTTCTTTGCCTAATTTTATTGTAATCTTGTGTTATATAAGCTCCGTATAACAGAATTGCTAGGAGACTATATTTTTTATGGTCTCATAAAAGTGTTTTCAACAAAAATAAAAATAAAACATACATGCATACACATAAACATACCACATGCCTGTATTCCCCGAAGGGTTAGGCAGAGGTGTACTGTTATACACCCACAGTTCGCCAGTATGTTTAGGTCCAATGTAATAGGGGGCGAGCCTATTGTCATTAACCGGGCACAAATCCTCTGCTACTCCGAGCTGCTACTGAGAATTTCATAGAAAAACCCAATAGCTCGACCTGGGGTTCGAATCCAGGAACTTTAGCGTAGCAGTCGCGCTTGGGACCACTAGACTAATGAGGCAGTCAATAAAAGTAAAATCGCTTACTAATCACGTAATCTCAGAAACTATTAAGCCATTTTGCAAACAGCTTTATTAATACGTTCGTTTAGAAAGGATCTAAGGAATTTCCTGAAGCTAAGTAATAATAACAATAATTAATATTTATTTCAGACTGTGGGAGTCTGTACTTGTATGGGACAGTCATTACGGAATGCAATAATTTGCGTAATAACTTTAGAAATCTCAAATAACTGCAAGGTATACGCTTACCCGTTCGGATAATATATTATAGGATAGGCCATTCAGCATATTATAACGATATGCCTCAGATAGCAAGTTAAGCCGTCGCCTATGTCCATCATTAGTTATATAGTCAGAAAGCCAAGCAATCAGTTATTCTTAGAATACCCCAGAAAATGGGTTGCTAGGTGTTGATAGCAGTCGCTGCGTGGCAAATATTTATATTCCGCCGCATTCGGAAGCCGACCGGGAATTATTCCAAATCGAGATCAATGCTAGTAACATACCATCACGCCTGTATTCCCCGAAGGGTTAGGCTGAGGCGTATTTAATGTACACCCACAGTTCGCCGGTATGTTTAAGTCCGGTGTTATAAGTGGCGAGCCTATAGCCATTAACCGGGCACAAATCCAGACTCCGAGATGCTACTGAGAATTTTATAGAAAAACCCAATAACACTTTGCTCGACCTGGGGTTCGCACCCAGGACCTGTAGCGTAGCAGTCACGTTTGGGACTACTAGACTAAATAAGGCAGTCAATAATAATGCTAGTAACAGTCTAACAAATACCCGTTTAGTAGCATTATACCGCAGTTGATAGAAATAAAACGCAATATTCAGATTGTACAACTCGTTCTCTGATAAGGGAAGTGTTCACTTGATAACGGGACCAATGCACACGCGACGCGAGCCCGTGTTTGTACACCAAATAAATAACATCAGAAGGATTACTTAATTTATGGACGAGAAGCAGATAGACAAAAGATTTGTGCGTCGTCGGTCCCAAAGAAATTGGGATGAGGGCAGGATGATGTTAATGATGGTTGAATTACAGAAATTCTAGAAGCATCCCAGCGTTTTGAGGGAACGTAATATCATAACATACCATCACGCCTGTATTCCCCGAAGGGTTAGGCAGAGGTGTACTACCTGTCCACCAATATTATAGTTCCCCGGTATGTTTAGGTTCCATGTAATAGGGGGCGAACTTATTGCCCCCTATTACATTTAAAAGATTTTTCTTTCTTTCTTTCTTATTCATGAGCACAAATCTAAACTCTTAAAAAACAATAATACATTGCTCGACCTGAGAGTGGAACCCAGGACCTCTACAGTAGGTAGCAATTGCGCTTAGGAACAGATGGATAATGAGGTAGTTATATTAAAAAGGAACAAAAAAAAAACTAGTTTTGTGGCTACTAAACTATAAACTAACATGTCCTGAAATCTGTGAGAATAAATCCCTTGTCAGGAGTATTAAGGGTGCTGTGAATAAAATTCTAACGTTTTTGTTAGTTGGGTTTGCGTATCTATACTAATATTATAAAGCTGAAGAGTTTGTTAGTTCGAACGCGCTAATCTTAGGAACTACTGGTCGGAATTGAAAAATTCGTAATGTGTTGGATAGTCCATTTATCGAGGAAGATTATAGCCTATATAACATCACGCTACGACCAATAGGAGCGGAGCAACGCGGGTGAAACCATTAATAATATTGATTTTTTTATCAATTCGTGTTCAGTATCAGAGATAAGGTCTCTTTCCAAATACATTAACGCTTTATATCATTGTTTGGTGAACTACAACCAATTAGCCTCTGCCTCTGCCTCTGCCATAGCCCTTTGACGAACTTAGTAGGCGTGATGATATCCATTCAGAAGTTCCAGTACTTACTAAGCTAACAGCTGTGTATTTTCTGTTGTGTTCATATCTGTGAAAGTGATTGCACACTCGCCCTCGGTAACATCGAGAGAGATTTTTATTTAGTAGGCGAGTAATGAATCCGTGAACAGAAAAAAATGTTAAGGGAATGCACTTGTTAGTGGCTTGTTAGAATTTAACATAGTAAGTACTGTGTAAATATTTTTAATATGAAATTGTAACAAGCCAAACAATGCTTTATTTACATTACCATTGAGTAACCTTTTGAATGTCATATTTAATTTCTTTGCAGTGTCCATAATAGCTGCTAATAGTTCAGTAAATTAATACAAATAAACAAGAAATAGATAAATTGATGTATATCATGTCATATTGCATTCTAAGTGAATTCATTATCTTGTTTTAAGAATTATAGCATCATTTGTTAATGACGACATTACGCGTAATTAAAATGAAGATTACATTCAATTACTTATAGGAACATTATTGTGAAAAAGGCAATCAATTTGATTAAGTAAGTAGTGTACTTAGGTACTTAATTATCCAATTGTTCTAAAATCAGCTGAAGCGTAAAAACCGGTTACCTCAACAGTAGGGTTAAAGACCGTGAAGATGGGGTTAACACACTCCCAAAAAATAATTCATCTGAAGGCAAGTAAGCCCGTTTTATCACAAGAATTTATTTTAGTGTAATATTATCAGTAATCAATGCATATCTATCGATAGCGTTCACTCTGTGTGATAAAGTGATAAGTTTAGTGCGGTCACAATATCCAGCTAACGCGGAGTTGTCCTCAAGTTTTCCACTGTGAATTTTATCTAACGTGTTGAACGGAAGCCGGCCGATGCGCACATCTCGTTGCCGCATCCCGTTTCACTCGGCCCTCCGCCAATCGCCTCCGACCTCCGACCAAACGGACCTCTATACCTCAATTCTCCCTCAGTCTTACTGTGGGCGGCGCGACGCACGGACGTACGCCACGGTCGCTTTGGCTCCGCTCGCGAGCTTTCGAATTTTACCTGTGGATTGTCAGTGACATGTGTCTGTAAAAAAAGACACATAAATAAACATTGTGGATTTTTTCTGGATTAACACTGCCCTGTTTTGAGTTCCGGGAAAATCACAACATATCATATTCAAGGTCGGTTTGTTATGCATGCTTTGCGAATAGTAATGCGATTGGATGCATTCGGAATGTCACCCATCCAGTCTTTATAAGTTGGCATTAAAGGATTGTCGAGGTGAAGGAATTTTTTTAAAGTTCGTGTATTGGAGTTCGTTGACGTCTCGCAGTAGACTTGTTTTTTGATGTTTGACCGGTGCGTGAGACGAGGTTCTGCGTTTACTCGATCATTCTTCCATCACTAAAAATAAAGAACAATCGGAAATTGGAGATTTCAATAGCAACATTTCCGGTTTTACATGAAGTGAGTAACGTGCAAGTTTCCTGTTTATCTTCAAAACAATAGAGTATTTTAGTCTCGATGCCAATCTGAGAACCATTGCTGAACGAACCATTAACTTCCTAGGTATATGCTTATTTTTAGCTCCAGTATAAACTTCTGAAGTTGAAAACCCTCATAAATATACTCGCGGAATATTTACTTTAGGAGTTCCGAACGTAAAACAGAAGTTTTGCACAAAATATAATGATTCAGAGGCAGTTGAACCATGCTGAATTTGACTTTAATGTCAAGATGATCTCACCGATACCTGCCTATTTGAATTTGAATATTTTGTAATTGGAAATCACCTTTGTTTTATTACAATAGTATCTTTAACAAAAGAAGATATCTTTGCTTAGAATGCGCGTGGAAAGGTTTTTACGACCTGTTTTTTAATAGCATCAAATATTAACAACTAAAAAATGTTCGCTTCCTAATACCAACGTACTCGTTAATCGTGCAGACACTGCTAATTTTATTGAAGTTGTTGACTAACGACTTCTGACTAGGTCAATAGAGATATTCCGATTAGAAGCAATTAAAATACCCATCTGAACTGTTCACACTTCACATTCTTTCTCAATTGAATCACACTTAATGCAATTGAAATTATAGTGATTATAGATAATGATAAAGCAATAACAACGGACTGAATCACTACTTATCCTTCACTCGAGACCCAGGGACTTCACTCGATTGCGTCTATGGTGATTACACCTGACAATAAGCTCTTTTGTAGTCTCATATCGTGTCAAGGAAACTTGGGTTAACAGTAACCACGCAATTATCTATGAAATAAATACGTGACTGTCTAAATTCCTTGAATTATGAAGACACTAAAATTATAGGAAATGGTAATGACCGTGCAAATCTTCATCCTGAAGTAAAAGAGGTCAATGTCGATTGCGGAATTGCTGATTTTGTTAAACAAATTATTTATTTGATTTTTGATGTGTCACCTATTATCGTGCTCTACTGTAACGAGCTGCTGAATATTCAATACTTCGTAATAATATTTAAGCCCCAGAAGTCGAAAAATGAGATTATACATTACTACGAGTAGGTTTAATATAAATGCTTATGTACATTATGCTAAAATCTTGTGAACCTAGTTCTTACGAGACCCGTGGGAAGAAATGAGGTGGTCGTTTCTTAGCTGGAAACTTCATGAAACATAAGATCCTACCGTAAAGTGTTGCAAAGTCCCATATTTTCCACTACACATTCATCAACTAGATTAGGATTTGTGCTAACGTTTCTATTAACATAAACTACGCCTGGTAATTAGTCCCGTAATAACTGTTTGTTATTCATTCTGAAGCAATAAATGGTGCTGAATTTAACTCACGGAATGACTACAGTAGAATTTGACTCAAGTAAAAAATATACGGGTAGCAGCCGCTGAGAATATGTTTGCTTATTTAGAAGTGATTTAATACCTACTTTAAAACTATGAAGTGTTTTAAAGATATTTTAAAATGGATTAAAAAGCTTTTATCTGTCTTGTTTATTATTCTATCTAAATAGTTTTCTTTTGGAGGTGTAGATATCTTAAATGTAAAAGTATCTTCCCCATCTTTTATTTTAAACCTATCGACTTGCTTTATCGTAATGTACTGCTAGAAATGCCTGGTTTTTGTTAAATTATACTCAAGCTTATTTTAAACCTGGATTCCGGATTCACTCAACCAAAGCGCATTCCGGAACTAATCAAATTGACCCTTTTAAAGTTCTTTAAGGCAAATAAATCCAATGTACCGAAAATTCCATGAGAATTTAAAATGTTTTAAAATATGTACCAGTATCCGTTCCGAGTCAAATAGTTTTAGCGACTCGAGGAGACCCTGACGTTTTACACTGAAAGCTAATTAGTAAGGTGAGTTCGTCCACCGACGTACTGATTTATGTCGATTCCTTCCCAACTCACAACGGAAGTTGTAACATTGGGAAGTACTTGCTAAACGACTGGTGCTGAGAAACAAAATGTCTTAAAATAGAATGAACGATGTTATCCGGTAAAATGCCTAGTTAAACTGAACGGTTTAGTCTGAAACGCATTGTTAAAAATTTTAAAATGTTCGTCCTCATGTTGGTCTTGTTTCAAAAAAATTTTAATGATTAAGGAAACTGTTTGTGAGCTGATAAGTTACTCATTCACTGAACTAAAATAGAATTTACCTCGTGATAAGCGTAATTATTTCAATATTATACAGTCACACGATTGAAAATAGTAATAGGTCCATGTAACAGAATTATCAAAAAAACGCCGGAAAATATGTGAACCAATAGCGTAAATAAATGTTCAAATAAATGGCCCTCAAAAGTCTCAAAGTACCTAAATCATATTCAGTACTAAACCTATGATAATAAAGTTGATATTTCTATAACAGGCTTTCACAGGCCACGGCTGGGTGTTGTTTTAAAACTTTTCCCCAATAAAACTGACGCGGTTATTACTTAGATTTTCCCTAAGCTTTCATACCTGGACGAAGCAAAAGGGAACAATGAGCGGCTTAGTTTTGAAACGTTTTATTTAAGAGCCAATCAGAATTATGCACGGCGGCTCCCATGTTTCTGAAACGTCAACTTGGTAGGTACCCGGTAACGAGTTTTGTTCCCCTACGCCGTTTAGGACCAACTGCTGAGGCAATTTAAGCTGTTTCCAGACTCACTGTGAGATTCTGCTTAAAACAATAGTCGTAAATTCAACTAGGCCCGTGAAGGTGTTTAATTTATACAAGTCTTTGAACACCCATACGGCTTGGACAAAAGAGCCGTTTGTCTGATTGTTGGAGCGGGCTATTGAAATTGTAATCGTATGAGATGTGTGGCTTAGCGCATAAAAGTGTCTGAAATTAACGTGCATCGAATCTAATTAAGCTGTCCACGACAAACCGTCGAGTTTAAAATAACTTACACGCGAGACTTCGTTCTTTTTTCTATAATTTGAAACGGAACTTCATTCATCTCTACAATTATGAAAACTTATCTTCTAAATATAGGTACACTATTTCTAAATTTTGTTATTAAACAGAAGAAATTATTGACGATATTCCTCGCACAAAGTTTATTAATAAATATACACAGCAAACTTATAATTTTTGAATTCAGTTATGTAGTAATTTAATTCAAATCATAATTTATTCAACAGTAAAGATATATTTTCGAATTGACCCGTTACTCTACAGACATCTTGATAAAAATAAATATCTACGTTATCACAGTAAATATATTAAAGACTTTAACTCAAAATAATTATCATTGTGTACTGTGACATTATAACAACTACCTAAATTAAAATGCTGCTAGTTGTGTCCCGAGGTATTTCTCGCGATGATCTCGTATTTTCCAACCCCGTGGGAATTTTCACAATACCTTCCGTTGCAAATGTGTACAACCTACAAAGCAAAATTCTAGTTTTAATGCATTATAGTTTTTCAGATTTCACGATTAATCAGTGAGTGGTGGTTCTTATTATATAATGCTATTAGAAAACAAATTGTACTTTAATACCAGCCAACATGTAGGTATACCTTTATTGTATTACGTACATTCTAATTTATTCGTTCTTTGTATTAATGTTATACAAAACATATTCTAATTGTCAGCGTGATGCAACAGTGAGTTTTCTTGTAGACGACAAAACCAAGCTATGAGTAATTACACCAAGTCTTCCGTGCTGCTGCGTCGTGCGGAATAGGCTGGTTGTATGATCGTGTCAGTGATAAATTTACTCTTGCTTTTATTTTGATGAAAGAATTTTTTTTTTTTTAAAAAAACGTTGCCCCACACTAGGATTTTCTCCTGTGTCGTGGGTGCGTTTACAAACACAAATTCTCACATACACAAACGCCCAGACCCGGAGCAACTACCTGTAGATCATACAAATATTTGCTCCGTGTGGGGATCGAACCCACAACACGTGGCGCAGAAGCCGATCGCTCAACCGCTACGCCAATCGTATCGTCGGAATTGGAATATTTGTTTTAAAATCCTGTAGAATAAAATAAAAGATAACCTAGATTTAGATTATAATATTTGACTGAATTCATCCTTTAAAAGCAGTGATAGTCTAGTGGTATGACCGTTGTACTGCCAAGTCATCTCAAGTTAGAATCTGAAGCACGCACCTCTGGCTTTTTGAAGTCATGTACATATAAATAGTTAATTATCACAATTAAATGGTGAAGGAAAACATCGTGAGGAAACCTGCATGCCTGAGAGATTTTCTCGACGGCGTGTGAAATCTGCCAATCCGCACTAGGCCAGCGTGGTGGACTATATCCTAATCCCTCTTATATGAAAGGAGACTCGTGCCCGGCAGTGGGACAATAAAATGGGTTTATTATGTTATGCATCAATCGTAATTTAGTTCTGCAAAACACGAGTTTCAAATAAAATTCGCAAAACACGAGATCAAGTTAGGAAGGAACACAGCTACTCAACAAAATTTTTGTCTTTGAATGATGAAATTAAGAACCGACACTGCGATTATCAATGCAAAACAAACCCGGTTTTTCCGTAAAGTAACAATGCATCATTTTTCAATGAATTAATAAAATAAGTTAGGCACGTATCTACTGTAAGACATGTAAATATGTAATTTGTGGTTATAGTAGACAGGTTCTCTAATACTGAGACTCGGCTGCGGGGTTTTACCTATTATCTGTCTACGTCTGCCCCATTTACTGTAACTGTGACGTCATCTCAAACTCGATTTCAGCTGAATTCGCACCTTAAAGTCAATGTACTGATATTCATGGTTTATTTATAGTTTGAACTAGTAATTATAATAACTACATCTATACTAATATTATAAAGAGGTAAAGTTTGTGAGGTTATATGGGGTAATCTCTGGATCTACTGAACCGATTTTGAAAATTCTTTTTGTGTTCGATAGTCTATTAATTGAGGAAGGTTATAGGTTGTATAACATCACGATACGCCTCTTAGGAACGGAGCAGCGCGGTTGAAACCGCGAGCGGGTCGCTAGTAGCGAATAAACATCATTCTAGTGATTGCTTCGCGTTGTGTTCGTTCAGGATTTGCTCATTTGTTATGAAAATATTTCGAAGAAACAAATTAGTGTTACTATTGAGGAACATTTACGAAGAAACTCATTGCTAAGTAATCTAATAAGTAAATTAGTAATCGGTCTGCAAGGTTAAGCTATGCTTAACGCGGTCACTATGAGTGGGTGACTGTTGATGATTGGTTGTAATAGAAAAACTTTTGACAATCACGTCGTCAGAAGCCCGAAAAACCTGACTGCCAGATTATGCTTAGAAAATCGGTTTTGCCCACAAATTGGTTTCCAAGTTGCTACTGATAATCTTATAGAAAAATCCAAGCTCACTTTGCTAGATCTGGAAATCAAATATTATTTAATTAATTTTTATGGCAGGTAAGTTCCCTCAGTCTAAAAGTCCGTTTGTCATTCCAATTCTACACGGAAAAACAAATAATTATTGTGTCTATTATATGTATCCTTAAAACATCTTAAAAATTATGTAAAAAATAGAAAGATCCGCCTTCACACTTATCTGATTATGATTAGTGAAAATATCTGCATCCGTGAAGATTAGATTTTAATCAAATATACATTGATTAATTAATTTAAAGAGAAATATTAATTGAAAGCAAAGATTTTTGGCTGATACCGTATAAAGTATCCTGATAACAACTACGCTTAAATGCAATGTGTTAAGAGAACCCTGTCCGACCCCTGAAGGTATTGTTAGGTATCGAGATCCGGTTCTGTTCATATATAATCGCTTTCAGATTAAAAGTAAATAATACCCCGAAAGAATGCATAGGTAATACATATACTGAAATGGCAATACTTACGGTGGCAGCAACACCGTCCCTGTGTGCCAAACATAGTGAGGCCACAGATAATATTTTATAAGGCACTAGCGACCCGCCTGCAGATTCACCCGCATTGCTCTGCTCCTATTGGTCGTAGCGTGATGCTATGTAGCTTATAACCTTCTTCGATAAATGGACTATCAACACAAAAATAATTTTTCAATTCCAACCAGTAGTTCCTGAGATTAGCGCGTTCAAAGAAACAAACACAGCTTTATTAAATTTAAATTTCCTAGTTTCTGGGGTAATTGCAGTAGCTTGAGCACGACAATCGTGAATTTTCAACTTGATTAATATGTTTACTTTCATGAATATTTAATGTTTTTTATTTTATTTGGTGATGTGATTGGGATACCTATAATTATGTACCTTTCGGATCGAACAGGTATTTTTTATTTAGTTTATACGTAAATATTATTTTGAGAGAGGTAGGGAATATTGAAATTATTCTTGAATCTCCACCTTGCAGAAATCCATACTCCTAACCAGTTCCTAACGGTGAGCAAGGTCGCCAGAGCTCCGCGAGGAGGCGTTGTGTTGGCAGTGTGGGGGACCGGTGGTGTTTTGTTACCGCCGCTGTCATGCATGGCAGCATGTCTCCTGTGCTGTCAGCCCAACTATTCCTCCTTAATTTACAGGGTCGTAGGCGTTGTTTAACGCCGGTTTTCTGTTGGGCCGTGGTATCACTTCGGTCGAGCCGGCCCACTCGTGCCGAAGCATGGCTCTCCCACGTAAGTAAGGTTTGCCACCTTAGTGGTATAAATCAATAAAAAAAATATTATTCTAGGTATATAAGTATTTGCATGACGATTATAATTATAATTTAATCAGGGCAATGTTATTGTCCATTCACTAGGGCTTGAAATAAGTTCGATATCAAAAGGCTATCAATAATGTACAATCTAGGCGACTGTTAATATCGAGGCCAAACACATGACGTATCGAATGTTGAGACATCGCGTGCTCGGTGGAAAGTACATATATTAAACACTATCTATGCCTTGCGGTTGCATCCTCTTTTGTCCCGCTCCTAAAAGTTGTAACGTGATGTTAAATAGCCTATAGCCTTCCTCAAGAATTGGCCTATCAAATTCAAAAAGAATTTTTACAATCAGACAGGTAGTTTCAGAGATTAATACATTCAAACAAATGAACTGTTCAATATACATAATAGATATTAATATTAGTATATAGATATTTATATATCGCCTGGATTTCCGAAGGAGTAGGCGATAGTAACTTATTCCATGGTTGTGGGCAAGGGAAGGAAAGAACGGGTTTTATTTGGCAGGAGGCAGGTATACCATGGCGCCTCTCCTGGTGACAGACGAATCGTCTGGATTTTTTGATCACAAATACAGGATGACTTTGAAAACATGCGACAAACCGAAATGGGAGGTTTAGTAATCATTACTTCACCATTTTAAAATGTAATTTTAGTTATCTAAATTATCCAAAAAAATATCTTATTTTTTGTGACGTTGACGTTTGGTGACATCTATGAGAGGCAAGTTACCTTACCTCTCAACCGACACGACTTACTTTACAGTTAGTTAGTTCTTTATATTTTTTTATAAAAATATCTTATTATTATTATATTGTTATCAGGTAAGTATGAATCATCACTATTTAATCAAAACAATACAAGTAAGTAATTAATTTCAGGCAAGTATCAAAATATTCCCGCGGTGCGCCCGATCAACTCATTACGCAGATAGTTACTACTTGAAGTATTAACGCTTTGCACTTACTATCATTTACGTATTTTGTTCTATTCACGAAAAAAGTAGCAGTAGAGACGCACGAGACGTTGCCAAACTCTCTTTACAACACTAAAAAACTATAATTATTTTCCTTAATCACGTGATCTAAAGTTTCTTTGTTACACTTACAATCATATATTCAAATTTGTGGCATCTATTAAATGTTAACTTGTATATATTTTTCTTTGTAGGGAATTAAATCGACTAATGCAAAGGTAGTGGCGCCCTTATCCTTGTTTAAAGATATACCATTTTTAATGTTATCATCACCTTTACATAATATACTTGAACATGATAAGGTGACAACTGCTAAATTTTCATTATCAAAGTAATAAAACACAGGAAATTGCTTCTTTATTTTAAAAATAAGTACCGTAATTAAGTGCTTTTAATTAAACAAAGACTGTTAACTGCTGATATAATCTGAAACTGCAAAAAACTATTGACTAGTTTCGACGAAATTGTTATCACCCGGATAGTGTTGGATAAGTATTATTATATATCTAGGCATGTATACTAATGATAGTGCGTTTCCGTTCACCAACGATAAACGCAGGATTTTATACTTTTGAATTGTTTCTGATACAGTATTTTACTTAACATACAATCACGCCTGTATTCCCCGAAGAGTTAGGCAGACAGTTCGCCGGTATGCTTAGGTCCCATGCAATAGGTCAGCTATTGCTATTACACATAACTGGGGACAAATTCAAGCTTCGAGCTGCTATTGAGAATTTCATAAAAAATATCACTTTGTTCGACTTTGGAAACGAATCCTGGAGCTGTAGTGTAGCAGTTACACTTAGGACCACTAGACTAACGAAGCAATTGAGACAAATACAGTATTTCCGTGAACATATTGTTTACTAGCGGGCCCGGGAAATGTTGGTTTGCCCTGTATCATCATCTTCTTACCCTTGTCCCAATCAGCATCAGCAGGAGTAATGAATGAGGTGACCTCATTCATTACTCCCTTTCCCTATATAAAAGCCGTCCAGGGACCCATTTAATCGTACCCAAAACAAGTCAAAATCACACCAGTAGCTTATGCACAGAATGCCTTCTATTGGCCCATCTAGTGGCCTTGCCGAAACCGAAAACCTCATAGAAAACTACGCCATGTTCATTTATATCGGTGTTTTATTTCTGTCAAATCTGTCAACCCGTTCCCGATACTAAATGTATAAGAAAATAAATTCTCTTAATATTGTTCTTTTGCGTGAATTTTTCGATGTTTTGATAGTAATTCTGCGGAGGAGACAAATCCAACAAACCAAAGATCATAAAAATTGGTCCACCAGTTCTCGAGTTATAAGTGTTGGCACAAACCCGACTTTGTTTTATATATATAGATAACGAACATTGAGTATATTAAAATATAATATCGATGCGATAGCACTGCTACATTAATGCTCTCAAGGCCTCAGTTCCACAGTACTTTTTTTAATCATTCATTTCAAAAATATTTTGTTGTTAATTACTACACTATCTCACTTGGAGGGTTAAAAGGCTCCATTCAATTAATCATAATATGATTCACATTAGACAGTTGTCATAGATGTACTACGAGCTCTAAATATGAATTGATTCCAGAGTATAATCATTTTGAATATGGCCTTTTTGTGCACGTAATGGAGGCCACGGAACGGGAGAGGGAGGTATCTCTCTTCCTCGTTCCTTAGTAGCCGCAGACGCGAGTGGCCGATTCAGTAGAAAGTATGGCTAGTCCTCGCCGTGGGGTTTGACGATTGCAATGAATCACAAATCCTGCCAGGTCATAGTATCTTCACGAATGCCATTCTATCAACCATAAGGTAGGGTAGTCTGCGTGGCTACATATCAAGTTAAACTTAACCAGATCAATTTGACCGTTCATTGTGCAGAATTCCATGCAATGTGAGGTCAGCTTGTAATGGTTATGTATAACTTGCCGTGTAGCCGTGTGTACGAGTCCCACATTTCCAGGCGATCTGCACTCTTTGTATAAGTAGGGACGTTGAAGGAAATTAAAACGGGACAATAATAATATAGCCTACTTCGTCATGTAAAAATGATTCGCGATAAGCAATACATGGGTACCCGTGTCTAAGTAAGAACAGCAATTAGAACCGAATAAGTAATTGCACATGTGTATAAATGCGGAAAATTGATTTAATTCATACGTAACGTGATAAAGGAAAATATCGTAAAACTCGATTCATTTTCTATAGCATATTTATGTACTTGTTATATTTACAATTACATTTTACACGTAGGTACTGGAATAGATTTACAATGCTACCTATGTTTTTGATTTTGTTGATTGTCACATTGCGTCCTTTACATACTAGTCTGTTGATAAGATAATGTTCTGCTGTTGTTATCAATTCTACAAAACAGGATTTAACAAATAACTCTGCCTATTGCATATACCGAAACGGAGTTTCTACGGCATGAGTTGCACTATACAAATCTAAAATATTGTATTACAATTATTGTCAAGAAAATATCAATAATTCTAACACTATATTTATAATTTTTGCTGTTTGCTCATAAATTAGTTTCGTTATTATGTCAATTTGTCAATATAGATGTGTACAAACAAGCATGGCAATATTTGTCTCGTTTACCTCACGTTTGATTTAAATTTCGAATCAAATTTAGATTCATAATTCACGAAACCGCGCTGCGTAGACCGTGGAGTTGGGTAAATGCCACGTTTACTGTCCCTTTGTTCGCGTTGAAATATAATCGCAAATTCACAATGCACCCATTCGACATATATATTATTGTAAGTATGTCGCGTTAGGAAATTACCCTCATGTTGCTCACTATGGTTTCACTTTTTTCAGTTTAAAATAACTTTTATGGTACAGTGAAAGTTACTGCGTCGGCTGTCGTCAACAATTCAAACGATTAGATTAAACTCATATAAATAAAACATTAGAATTATGTTTGAATTTTTATGCAACTAACTATTTAGATATAACTATTTAAGAGAGACAATTATACATAGTTGGTGCGGTATCACTTACATAGTATAAAATAAAGTCGCTGTCGCTGTCTGTTCGTCCCTATGTATGCTTAAATCTTTAAAACTACGCAACGGATTTCGAAGCGGTTTTTTTTAATAGATAGAGTGATTCAAGAGGAAGGTTTTAAGCTATTTAACATTACGCTACGGCTCTTAGGAATGGGGCAACGCGGGTGAAACTGCGGCCGGGCCGCTAGTCTATTATAAATTGAGGTGCGTATTATTTGTATATTATAATTATTTACGGATTTATTAACTAACTTACTTAATTCTAATGTTTCATCATTAGAATTTCTACCTAAACACCTTCACTATAACTATTTATTACGTACTATATACATATACCGTAAGTACTATATTATTCCCTTAAAATATGTATCCTGCGTTAGTCTTGTATTTCCCAAACCCAAGGGAATGTTCCTAAATTCTTATTTACATGTACGGTATAAGTGAGATTTGATTAATCAGTGTGTGAGTGTCTGAGAGTGATTCAGTGAGTGATATTACGCTTTTACATATAAAATATTGATTTTAAATTATGTAAGTGTAATACTAACATATTTGTGTTCTGATTTGAATTACAAATAAAAACAAGAAGAAACACATCAACTGTGCAGTGCGGATGTAAGCAATCTTGCGCACATTATAACGGCGCTTGATGCCTGATGGTCAAGCGACTTGTCATTATTTTCACTGCTTTTTACTTTATTATTGGTAGTTCACATAAACATAATATCAGTTTCTGCTGCTGGTACTTCAGAGGTTAGATATAGATTTATTCAAATTCACACAATCATCTACCTATTGTATGTATGTATTAAAAACTCGTGAATTGAGTTGTATGTATTTTTTTCTTCGATGATTTTAATTGAAAATAGAAATCTCCCGTGTTTTCATATCATTCCTGTCCATCCAAAGGTTGTCTGGTAGATATCGCTATTAGCGATAAGACCGCCATTGTACCCTTAGTTTTTAAAAATTCTTTAATTTATTTTCTCATATGGTGTGCAATAAAGTTTATTCTATTCTATTCTATTATTTTTTAAGTGCACCAGGAGAAGGTACCTAGTTGTAAACAGATATAATAAGACTATATTTACTTTTTTATGCAGCGACTACGCGATGACTAGTACGAATTGACTGGTTTTATAAACACCCAGTAATGACTAAAAACCACACTTTCCTTCCTTCGTTGGAGACGCGAGACTTGTGAAAGACAGTACAATGAAAACCAGCGCTGGGAACGTCCAGCAAAACGTTGAGCTAGCAGCCTATTTAGGACAAAGTATTCTGACAGCACATCCTGGTGACCTTGATTAATTTGTTCATTTCTTTTTTTTATCTGTGTGTTGTACGGATCTTGTCTCAATAAATGTGTTTTTCTTTCTTCTTCTCTTTTTCTTTCAATTACCTAATACTCTGTACACTGTTCTAGTTTACATCAATACACCTTCAATTCCAGTTGAAAATAGTTATTAAAAATTATACGAACAAAATCGACTCAAAGCAACAAAACACCACTTCATAATTTTCGAAAACTACTCAAACTTTAATACACTACACAACAGCTCCTTTTTGAACAACTTTTAGCATTAAACTTGTCATAAAGCTGGAAAGATGACTGTTAAGTTTGTAAAGGAATTCTTTAAAAGTATTCTCAGTAACTTTGGCTAGTAGCGGAGTTACACATAGTCTTGTTGGGGAGTGCATAAATGAGTGTTATAGGCACTTCCACATACATCGTACATCCGTGTGTCCTTATTTCAGTTTTTATGTTTATTAAATCTCCATCAGAGTATCCTTCGTAATCAAATCAATTTAGATAGCATCCATCCTTCCTTTGTTTGGAGGACTCTCTCTTCTTTTATATACATCTGCATTGATACTTATTACTTTATTTGCAAAATGCTCTGCACTCCTACGCATAACGAGTATGTAACTGACACTTTCACATTGCCTCTTATAACTTTAACGTATGTTATGCTCTGGTCATTCTTGTGACCCCACATTCTTAGTAACATCTTCATTCAGCTGTATACCCTTTTTGTAGCCCAACATTTAGACCCAAACAAGATGGCAGCAGGATAGGTAAAGATCTTTAGAAAGAACGCTTAAGCGACGCGACACTTATAAAACATAACTTACCACCAATACCCTTAGTATTCCCTGAAATATTATGCAGAGTTGTGTAATGAGTACACTCACAGTTCGCCGGTACGTTTAGGTCCCATGTATTGGGAATGAGTCTATTGTCATGAACCGAGCTCAATCCAAAATCTTTGCTCAACCTGAGAAACGGACCCAGGACCTCTAGCATAGCATTGGTGATAGACTAACGAGGCAAAGTATTTTACTGTCAAGATAAAACAAAAAACTCCAAGGATGCTTACATTACAACATAAGTAAGGGTCCGTATGTAAGGAATGTTAGTTAGCGTTAAGGGGCACGAACACTGTTGTAAAAAGCATCGTAAAATGCTCAGGAAATGTCTAATCATCGTACGTAATATCGTAAGCATGCGGTTTGAGTAACAAGGCGTATATTAGGGTTGTTTCACTTACAATAACTTTATCATCTACAACTAATGTATAAGATAGTAATAATATGGTGTTTGAGGCAATTTGTCACAGCTTATCGTTCTTTTTAACTACGACAATTTAACAATCAAATGTTTTCATAACATACGCCTGTATTCCCTGAAGGGTTAGACAGAGGTGTGCTAGTAATGTATACCCACAGTTTGCCGGTATATTTAGTTCCCATGTAATAGGGACTGGCCTGGCCTGGATTGGCCTATTACCAAAGATTATATTTTGTGGAAGATAATTAAACCCCATGCATACTTTTCATTTACGTAGTGACAAAAAATTAATTGAATGCCAGTTATCTAACTTAACTACGCAGTGTTTATTCAATTAAGATTAACTGGATAACAAAAAATTGCTAATGAGCTCTTTTTTAGCATTGTAACTAGTAAGCTCTGCACAATACTAAAATCAGGTAAATTCTTACAGGACAATAAACTTTATTTAATCGAACATAAAACCATTCTTATTAAATAAAATATTATTCCAAAGAATTTTTAACGTCTACATTTTCCATGATCTGGTTTGGCGATAATAATTGTATACATTAATATACTTACACGTACATTGTACATTTTACTTATTTTCGATACTTAAACACTAACACATGACATGTTCCTATCATGATCTAGTTTCCTTACTTCAATAATCGCAGGAAAAAACAAATTAATTAGGTATGAAGCATGTGCAAAGAAAAAGCGTGAGAATAAATGTACGTATGTGAGTGGAATGCATGGAGCATGCCTTGTCTAATTAAAGGCTTTATCACTGAACTAGGTATTACCATATCCAGGCTAACAATTAGCCTATTAAAGCTGCGATACAATTAAAGTATTTCAAAGATGTTATTTCAAAGATGGACGCAATGGTACTATTATTAAAATTGCCTTAAAAACTTTTTGCAGGTAATCGAAATAAGTATGTGGTTTTAAAACACCATAGGATGGCACCCTCACATTACTAGACCAAGATTGTAATCGAACCATTAGCAGACTGTAAGAAATGAGTACTTTGCCAATAGCTGAGCTTCGAACAGGTTTCAACGACCCCTTACTAAGCGTGATCACGATCTTCGTTTATGCACTCAATATTGGAGTTTTCACCTCCGATCGATCGCTCGGTTAACATCGATCGTGGTCGCGTGGTAGCGGCCGCGTGTAGTAATGATGTGGACTGCGGTGTCACCGGAGGCCATTCGTCGGTCAAGTGTACCTGTTTTACCGCATAAGGTTGTTTGCGATGTTAACGATTTTTCCTCTGGCCCGCTGATCAAGCATTTTCATTTGCGTTGCTATTTCCGAGATGATTTGGAACGGGTTTTACAATTTCCAATGTCAATGCACTCAACAGTTCATATTTTTTCTATCAATATTTATGGTCAACAACGGAGCTACTGTCTGCAGTATTATATTATCCCCAACTAGTTTTGTTCTGTAGTTGGAACTACCTCTTCAAATAACTTGACATTTTGTCTGATCATAAGTCAAATGGTAATCAAACTGTATCGATTAGTCTAGTGGTCGTGTACACGACTGCTGTACTAGAGGCCCTGGGTTTCCAATTGAGATTGGGTTTGGGTTTTTCTGTGGACTTAACAGTATTTGGATTTGCATCCGGTTAATGGTGATAAGATCGCCCCCTATTACATAGGACTTAAACACACCGACGAACTCTGAGTATGCATTACTCCACCTCTGCCTTAGGTACCATTCTGTAATGATGGCACTCTGTAGATCCTTTTAAATCTGATGAATTACAGTAAATGTGCTGCGGGCTCACACATTAGAGTGGACGCTTATCGTCGACCACGAAGAAGCAGCAGAGAGTGTCAGTGGAGATGCGTGCTCACGCTTAACAGCGGAGCCTTTTTTGCTGGCATCCTACTTCTGACACCAAAATTTATAAGGATGGCGTTCTGTAGGACCTTTAAAAAAAAACACAATGTACACTGCTGAAAAGTCGGTTTATTTCCAAAATTTAGATTAGAAAAAAATACAGTAAATAAAGAGACGTATAGATTGGACAACGGTGGTAATCGACTCTCTGTAACACAACTCTTGAAAACAGTTTTATATAAAATACAATTGCAAGTGTAAGCGCTTACTGCATATAATGACAATACACAACAGTTCGAAGTTTATAGGCAGTATATTATGGTATTTGTTAGGTATATGTATAAGTCATATTTTTGGTTTTTATTAAGTCGGCAAACGAGCTGATGAGCCACCTGGTGGTAAGTAGTTATCGTCGCCCATGGACATCTGCAACACCAGAGGAGTTGCTGATGCATTGCCGACCCTTAAGAGCCTCTACGGACTACAGACTGCCAGAGCCGCTGCAACCGAGGGGGACTGGCTCTTACGTACAAAAGTCGAAACACACACCAAGGTGCTTTACGACAGACTCCGACGTAAGGGTGGTCGCCAGCCAGTCAAACCCCAAGAGGTCCTACCACCGGGCTAGTCAGGTATTATCACGCCTCTTACGGGATGCCTATCTGTAAGGCAGTGAGGAATAGTATTCTAACCCGTCCTCACACGGGGTTAACTCGTAATCATACTTTCTTTCTTATCAATTTTCATGATTACTCTTAATTACAAATTACAATTCTGTGCCGACAATGTAGTATCAGCCGGCCTGTACAGTCCGTCTGCGGTCATTGAATTCAATGACATCATTATTGCAATAGCAGACAATTGACACAATCATAACACTCGTTCTTTATTAATGTAAAGATAAGATGAATGTGTATTACATTGGAGCAATTTTTCGCCTAGTAGCGTTGTACGATGTTTTTATTTTATTGCCCATGTATTCGATTGAAGCGATTGCGCAACTGTTATTTCAGGACTCGATTATCTCAATTTATTCGAGCGTGTATTGTGGAAACAATCATGATTATAAAAGTATTTGTGTTGGAGTATTGCGTGTTTTTAAATGCTTGTTTTTATGTATTTGCAGTGTAAGAAAACTATGAACGAAATATTATAATTTTATTGAGTTAAGCGTAACTCAAAATGGTCCAAAGATTATTAGTTTTTTTTAACCATAGATGAATCCTCTGAGAATAGTCGCCAATAGTATAAAGTACTTCAAGTGCCAAAGCCTTAAGCCTGTTTATATTGTTATGATTTATTATGAAATTCAACGTCTCTTGTTTGATTCATGAGTACACCTCATCAACGGTACATCATCAGATACCCGATGGAATCTCATCGTACTTTTGGATTTTTACTTTTTTACCTTTAAATCCCAACTATCATAATGAGTCACTCTGATCGAAACCTCCTGATCATCATTAAAATATCGAAGTTTATTTAAATAAACGACATCAAAGGATCCTTAAATTCGTCATTAAAGACATTCAATACTTACTATAAACATGCAGTTTTTAATACATGGACGATCTAGCTCAGCCTGCGCAGGAAGACCTAAAACGTCTAGCTAGGTCTATTTTTTCTAGCAAATTTCTAGAAAAAATAGACATCATTAAAATATCGAAGTTTATTTAAATAAACGACATCAAAGGATCCTTAAATTCGTCATTAAAGACATTCAATACTTACTATAAACATGCAGTTTTTAATACATGGACGATCTAGCTCAGCCTGCGCAGGAAGACCTAAAACGTCTAGCTAGGTCTATTTTTTCTAGAAATTTGACCTTGCTAGATAGAATTTTCCGCCCTCGATTATCGCTATATTAAAAATTTGATCGATATCAGAGCCTTTTTTGAGAGTACGATTATACGAACGCATATATATTGCTCATAAATAACATAGGATAATAATTTTCCTAAAAAATCAATGCCTTTGTTTGTATCTTTTGCTCCTAAGTAATATGTCACTGTATTGTCTCTTGTGATATGAAATAAATAAATAATAGATACATGATCCTAAACTCTACGCTATACACGAAAGCATGAAATGAAATGGTAACAACATTTTCTAACAATAACAAAATGTCGTTCATAAATAAAACAAAATACAACTTGAAACATTGTTATAAAACGCAAAATGCAATTTCCCAAAGAAAACTATTTGCAATAATTTCGCGTATTTCAAAACATGTTGTAAAATCGTCCGGGCGGCAGTTATCGTGCACCCAATGCGTTTTCAACAACAATAATGTTCTTATCAAACCTATTGCTAGGGAAATTTTCTATTACGGCAACGATTTTGTTCGAACCAGTATAAAACAATCGCCAATTGTTTTTCTCTGGTACACCACCGTGATTTTCTGAACGTGATGATATGAATACAATTTCCTCGTTGCCGACAATCGGTTGTTTAGGTTCATCGTCTTATCTATAATCTTTTAGTTCTAGTTTACTATCTCTGTAATTTTCTTCGGCGATGTCGGTATCCAATTAAAATATTTTAGCTTGTAATGCAATTTGTGCAACACGATTTTACATTGTTTCTTCCGTGGCTGTACTGTACATCTCAAGACTGTAATTTATTTAAGAACTTGATTTCTATATTTCGTTTTGATTTAACTTTACGCATTGTTGGATTCAGACTTTCCATAGTTTCTATGATGTGTCACGATTCTGTATCATTCCTATACAGATACGTCTCTTGATATAAATTAAGTTGGCGGTTCATCTCGCCCCTGTACATTGTACCCTGTACACTACTCTTGCCAAATCAATCAGCCTGTAATTTTTTTCTACAGTGACTGACTGGAATTTTGAAGTAGTGCTTGAACTTTAAATTTCTTATATTAAATTAATAAAAATTATCTCTAATACAAAACATTTTAACAAAGCATATTTAGGCAAGAAGTTCGTAACCATTATAAAGTATTTCAAGGCAGGTTACATCATCTGATGTTGCCATAACGTCCATCAAAGTCCCAAGATGTTCGTAATGTTTTTATAACATTTCAAATAGTTTTTATCTCATGCACCATTAGGTATAAACAAAGAACCATGTGTGTATCTAAGAGTTATTATTACGTATCTAATGTTCCAAAATTTCATAGTTGGTAGAACAATGGCCACAGTTTGGGAATGTTTGTGGGAAGCGAATTTATTGTCACGTCATATGACTGTGCGGTGTTTTGCAAACATTCTGGTGACTATAAACATTTTAGTACCTGAGAGTAATACAGAGAACTTTGATATTAGTTCTAGACTTGTAGTTTTGTTTGATGAGCAATAGGATACTATTAAACGACGTCAGTTAATTCAGACACTTCCAATGATATAAAAACCATAGACACGTTACCCACACTCTAAAATCAAGAACAACAAGAAGTCAAGGCAATTGCCGTGATCGCGTTTAGTTTAAATAATTTCGAGTGCTAAATAGTTTTATAATACGTGAAAACAACATGGCTTTATGTGTTTATAGACAATGCACAAATTACACTTGTTTCCCTTTCATTGCACGTATTAGTCACTATCTAATAGTTGCGCTGTTTTTGATAGCCGTAATGTACGTGCATGACGTGTCTATATAATAATACCTACGTCATTGGCCACTTCACTTCATATTTGTGGTGGTGGATTAAAACCAAAATAGACTTGAAAGAGCCGATTTACAAAATGTATAAATACTCCAAGCATTTAAACATTTCACAAATTGGCGCTCAGGTACTCCTTGAAGTGTGAATTTTTTTAATAATATTTAGTCATACATATGCAGATAAGCTATAGAGGTTCCATACAGCAGGAAATATTCACGGACGATGATTGTTACTAGAAGACAAAGAGATATTCGTGTTAAATGACAGATCTATACGTTCTCAAGTCCTTTGTATGAGCATATTGTGGCGATGACAACAAAGCTATAGAGTGGCCGGCTGGAGCTGGCCACGTGAATTACAAGAGGATATATTGTACGAATATCTGTAGTCAAATCTATGGGACTGCAAGTTAGGTTCGTACCTATATTGTAAACCTTACTGGCATTCAGAGCTGAGGTTCAACGAGGTACTGCTTAAAATGAACACCATTGCATTGGAAGGATATGAAACAGTATTTAACTTACCTAGTTGCCGAACTTCGAAAGGCAATTTGTATTTCTTAAGTGAACTTTGATCGTATTTTTATTATTTACTCATTAAAGTCAATACGATCTTGAAGGCAGGCTCGATAATTTAATATTTGTGATTAGTTTGTCAGTTCAATCTACGAAAAAAACAAAAATTTATACTTAATGCGCTTTTTCTTGTAATTGCAGGTATTCTTCAATAATTGCCTTCGTTGGAGGTTACGCTGTGAGTAAACGAACGAGTGTTATCCATGGAATGTTTGGTTTACATAAATATATAAATCTAATGCTCCTTGCAATGCATCGTTTACAGCATCCATGGTCACGAGTAAGGTAGCTGTTAGTAATTGCAACATTAAGACTTCCAACAACTTAGTCTAGCCGTGACCATGGATGCTATAAAGGATCCGAAACGTCGGGAATTAAATAATATCAATACAACGCGATAAAATTCGTAAAAAGTAGTTTTATTTCAATGTCTAATATCGCGTAAGTGTCAGAAACCAGTATTTTTACCTTTTCCTTTTTATGGCTTTCAACTGGCAGAGAGGTTAATATTCTAGACACGGAAATAAACATAATTAGCATCTGCCCAACTTTCCACAAATAGGTTAAATTAAGTATAGTTCGGCGGCGGCTCAGCTTCTAGACTAAATACCTAATTCGCCGAGTAAGGACTTAGTTTAACTACAATTTATGCACTTAAACAGCACCTATTAGAGCGGATCCCTTTTGTGAACCCATTTGTCGATGAAGTCGATGCAGTAAATTTAGTCAACAAAAGCATTCTAAACGTAAAAATCAGTATTTTATTTTGCATGGTTATTATAATTATTTTGTTTGTTATAAAGATTTTTTCTTGGATGATTAAAAGTGTTTTTACCAAAGAGTGCAGTAACCTTCTATAGTTTGCTAGTCTGGATATATCTGTAAAAATTACTCAACAGAAAGGATTATTTATTTAAACTTTTATGTACAAAAGAAATGGTACTCAAGGCGGACTTAATGCCATATGGCATTCTCTACCAGTTAAACTTTGGGGCAAGTAGAGAAACATGTACACAAAGAAAAAGGTTAATATTAAGAGTATTACATTGCCCAATGACCTTGAGGATTTAGTCTTTCTGCTAGTATTTGTTAGTCACAGGCATTGCGGGGGTGCTTCACGCGGAGTGCTAGTGAGGTTTCGGGTATTTTTTTATAATTTCAAAATATTCAAAGAAATAAGGAAATAAAAACAATAAAAATTGTTAATTACATCATTACTTTTTTGGTATAAAATTTATGACTAACTATTAAGCCGTTAAAGAGAAAAAATACAAATTAAGTTAAAAAAGGCCTATTTACTTCAATTATTATCCAAAATTGGGGCAAATTTATAAAAATTTTAAATAATACTATTTGTTTGTAATGACCATACGTATAACATATATTTTTTATATGACAAACGCACATAAGGATTCCACTAGAATCTTCTTTAAAGCTAGGTTGGTTTTTGAATTTGAGCGATGTAATGGATAAGGATAATTCAATATAACTTTTACTTATTAAATATGCAAATGCATTAAATATAAACTATATTAAAAAAAGATATTATTGAAATTGCTACGTTGTTGTTGTACTCATAGAGAAAATTATGAATTTCATAATCACTGAGAACCTACATTATTTTTTTATGGAAGGATTTTGCAAAGTATCCGTTTGTGTGCATAGTTATACCTAATGGAATGCATATAATTATATATAGCAAATTATATACCTACATAGTATCTTAAACTTGAAACACTAAACTATGTGGAGAGCTTTAATTTAACAGCCGAACTGGTAACAAATGGTTTAGTTCCAAATGTTACTCTAGAGTTTGGCGCGCCGAGACTTGGGAACAATTATTGAGGACGTTACATCCCGACCACCAACCGGGGCCCTGAAATATTGACCTTAAAAGCCCATTAGTGTCCAGTTTGAACCCTCGATAAGCCGAATTTGACCGATTAAGGACATAGAGTTGTGATTTGGGAGCAAATTTTGGACGGTCATGATTTGGTACGGTTGACTTGCCCATAGTAAGTGTAATTGAGTTTAAATTAATATTTAGTAAATAACTTAAGGAAATACGAGAAAACGTTAAGTTTCTTTGTCATGGATACGACATCGAAACTGTTATAATTATACACTAACAAAAGCATGAGTTGAATATGTATCGTAATAATAAGGTATACAAAGTCACTAATATACCCCTATAATAAAATCATAATAGGTCCATGTCTATACATCAAAGATATTTAAAAAAATAATAGATAATATGGAGGGTTTTTATTAGAATTTTTGTCTGTATGTATGTTTGTAGGCGCATCACGCAAAAACGACAACATGGAATTGAATGCAATTTTCACCAATGTATTGCTAGAGGTCTAACTTAAAATGTGGTGTATGTTTCATCTTGATACGATGCCTATAATCGAACTTATAGTATGTTAATCTTTTTGGGACGTGAGTAAAACTGCGAGCAACAGCAGAGCTAGTAGTTATAATAAAATTGCGTATTTTTTTTACTCCTCGGTTTAAATGCATTACTACACTTGTACCATGAAATTATCGCCCTTACAGGTCTGATGAATGATGGTATGAATTACATATTCTCCTCTACTAGATATAGAAGAGATGATTCAGGACAGACTATTATTTGTTGAACAGCAATTTAGCGTAAAACTAAATTAGGAACGAATCAACAATGGAAAATTTGACGGAAACGGTATTTTTATTGTATGTTTTATACGTTTAAATATGATAAAGTAAATAATATGGAAATAATGATCATGCAATAATTAATATATTTAGGTACTTTAATATTAGGGAACGATTTCCATAGACTTGAAAATTAAATTACGGGGGAAAATAGACGACCAAAATGATAGCTTGCTATAAATATTTAAAGTATACTAGGTAATAAAAATGATTTTACTATATTGAAAACATTCCAAATTTTTCTTGATCTGTATTTGTCTGGTTTTTCGAAATTAATTAGTTTTGTTACAAGTTGTAACACCGATTGTAGATAAAATCTATGAGTTGGCTTGCTTGATAAATTGACTACAAACTTGACAGTTACCTAGTAGTCTACTTGGTTATCATATCAGGTATTTCCAATACTACTTTACATTACTATCGGACGACCAGAAGCACGAAAAAGCGACATCGACTCATGGTGGACATTCCGAAAACCCGAACGAAACGTTTTAAGTCCACTTTTATGATGCGTACCGCTGAAATGTGGAATGCGCTTCCCGAGTGGGTCTTTCCCGATAGATATAATCTGGGCGTCTTTAAATCAAGAGTGAATCGGTTTCTTCTAGGCAAGCGCGTTCCATCGTAGATCGCAGTATCGCTTAACATCAGGCGAACTGGTGGTCAAGCGTAAGCCTTATCACTAATAAAAAAAACTATCAACAAAATATCTTTGTAACTGATTCCATAGCATTAGTAGCGTTGATGTATTGTGATGTAAGTATTATTATTTATTGAAATTCTTTATCAGGATCCATTATTTTCAATAATTATCATTTATGATAAATAATTATGTTACTAAGAATTCGTGATACTTATCTATTTAGTTAATTGGGTGAAACTACTTTGATATTCGATTATTATAACATTATAATTTAATTATGATAGCTCAATTTCTTAGAAATGTTATTGATATTGCTTATTTCTACTTATCTTACTTAATTTATCTGTGTTATTTACCTGAATATTTACACATGCTTATAGAAAAGCAAACAAAATGCTCTTTGTTTTATATTATACAATTACTGATTCAGCTCTCAAATTCAGATGTAAAATATGTGGGACTATTACATTTATAGTATTGAGAACTATCTCTTTCAGTACTTATTTGAAGAATTTATTTTACATTTGTATTTATTTGTGAAAGGCTTTTGTATTGATCTTACCTCAAGTAAATGAAAGTAATATGTGTGTGCATGGGCATTCATGATCAATTCCATCTTGTGTATCGTCAATCAATTGGATTTCCCCAAACATGAGAGTGTAGAAAATATTATATTCGCCAACCGCGTTGGAATTCCAATTGAAAGAAAAAAAATATTTAAAAAAATTTCATGCCTTTTCTCCGAATTGTATATAAACTCATAAGATTTTTTAGTAAGCCAGCTGTTCAATTTGCTCAGAATTCGATGAAGCGCTACAATACAGCACACTCATTAAAAGAGAAATTGGCCTTGATTGTTGATTTTTCTTTTCGAGGTCACGTGACTATCAAAAATATGTATTAAAGCAATCAAAAAACTTTCATTTGTCATCGGACCGCTTTCAAATTCTTCGGCCGGTTCACGAGTCAGTTCAAAGGTCACACATAACACCTCGCAATCATCTTCGCTTCTGGATGGACTATTATAATTCATTGTTTTGAGTTGTCTTGACGCGCCATCTCCATTGTTCCCACACGTGTTGTCAAAGATCGTGTTTGGAAATAATGAGTCACTCCTATTGAATTCTCCGCGGAACCTAATTCAGACATTGTAGATACAAGACCTCGTTTTTTAATAATTTTCTCTCTACGTAGCAATTACCACTTCAATAAACATTTTGTTAATTATTAACCTGGTTTGTACTCCAGTAATTTGGCAAATATAGAGGGTGTTAATTGAATTTAAATATTGATATTCTTCTACATGGAAGACGTGAGAACGGCAATATTTATTTTGTAATTAAAAACCCATTACACGGTGTACACGTGTTTCTAAAGTAAGAAATTAATTATAATTGTTTGTTTGATGTGACGTTATTTGATATAATTTAATTTTGTTCGTCAACTGTCTTGGATTCAGTATGTCATTGTTGCGTTCATTTGTATTCCTTTTATGTGTGCTCGACTGTACTACAGTAAGACCTCGTTCTCGACTCATTCTTCAAGACACAATGTTCGTAAGCACATCTTATTGTGTTCGTCTGATGTCTACAATTGATAAATGGACACTCTCGCTTCCTCCTTTATTTAGATTGTGAGATTTACTCTCATTGTTAGCATCGAGTGTCGATTAAATGATAATGGTGTTTACTGTATCACTTCATTTTTTCTAAAGTATGAATCCCCATTGATCGTAACAATTAACGCTTTTTCGAACAACTTATTTTGGAATTACTTTGTTTCTAAATAGTCATAAATAGGGGGCGAGCCTATTGCCATTAACCGGGCACAAATCTAGACTCCGAGCTGCTACTGAGAATTTCATAGAAAAACTTTATTTATTATTTGTTTTTCATAGAAAAACGTTATTAACACTTTTTTTGTATGTGATAGGCTTGGATAGGCTTTACTTTGCTCGACCTGGGGATCGAACCCAGGACCTCTAGCTAGCAGTCGCGCTTGGAACCACTGAACTAATGAGGCAGTAATTAGTCTAGTGGTGCCAAGCGCAAATAGTGTTATCTAACTACTTAATATAAACCTTATTAATTATGTATTTAATATACTTAAAAATAATTGTTTAGATACTTTTCATAAAATATGGTATCGTAACGTAGGTATGATAACATGTTTGAACAAAACAAATAATTCGTTGCTGTAAACGTCATTTGCAAATGTTTTTGACAGTTTATGAATTACGCCATTAATTTGTTCCCATGTCAATGAAACCAATCAAGCAATTTACAAGTCCGAAAGGCCATTGAATGTCACCATATACACCATTGTTTAATTTCATTGACTCTCGCAACCGACAGGGCGTTGTTATTTAAATGTTATGACACACGTCACTCGCTTGGAACATCGAAATAATCATCATCCATCATAAAAACCTTATCTTAAACAATCAAGATAATTTCAATTAGTGTCTCTATCATAATCTCTATTTCCGTAAAATTAAAGATAGAATCAAACAAACAGACAATATTAATATAACGATTGTTTGCCTCTGGAAATGGCACTGTAGAATAAAGCAATTTACCATTAGAGCGTGTGTAGAAAGAAATAACAAAAAGAAACGTCGGACCGTTATGGCCTCGACTAAATATGTAGAATCTGCTTTGACCGCGGCTTCGCTCGCCGTACCGTTACTGCGCCTGACCATTCGTGTTGTATTGTTCTTGTGTTCTGTGCTTGTGACGTATGGGACGGTGTTATAAGGTAAGCGACCCACGAGTTTTTGATTATGTGTAGTTTGAATGCTAATGCTGCTTCACTTCTAAATAATTTCACGTTCACACTCTGATTTACTGTCATAATAGGTACTTGGTTTCGTTCAGAAAACGTACTTAAATTATCGCCATCATCAAAGATGCTAAATATTACAATCGACACGCTTTTTTTTTGCTGTATACCTACGTTCTTTGCTAATTCAAAGATAATGTTTAAATAAAGAATATAATGAGTCAAATATATATTCATTTATAAATCCCTGATATAACCTGTCACGTAACGTCAAATATATTTCGACAGGTTAATATTTTTTTGATAAAGAAATAGATATTCTAATTTCAAAGATGATAGGAATGTTTTATAATAGGTATGAAACTCATTGGATCTCAATAATATTATCTTTGAATTCAGTTTTCCTATATTTTAATTTTAATCCTGCCTATTACCTTAAAATGATTTTTTTTTACTATGTGGAAGACTCTGACTAGAATTATATCAATGAATTTTAAAATACAATGACGTATCACCTTCACCTTCAGTAATAAAGAACACCACCAGATGATGAGGAGTTCGCGAAAGTACTACTGATATAGTTTTAAAACGAGCACGAGGAAAAACGTTAAGGTGTGTTTTTACTATGCCGAGCACGGAACGAGCATTGAATACAAACATTTGCATACAGCGAACGTGTTTGCGAGCACGTCACAAATATGTCAATACTATAGTTTTCCGTAACAGTTTTATCAAATTATCTAACTACCGCTGTTTTTGTATACTTGTGAATAAATGAAATTAATAATGATGTAGACGTACCTGCATAGTATTTTTGTTATTTTTGTAGCCGTAGTAATGTTCAAGTATTATTATTTATTATTATATGTTATTATTATTTATTTATTTGCAAATATATATTATAAGGATAAAATAAAAGGTGGTGTATAAAATGAAATGTTCTCTAAATTTATCGTTTCGGGCATAGTGGAATCGAGTAATTCCACTCATAATTGGAGCTGCCCGACTGAGGCACCGCTACCTTGCAGAAAATCGTAGCCAAATAACATAGCTCCGTGCTATGTTGTGTTCCTAACGATGAGCAAGGTCGCCAGAGTTCCGCGAGGAAGCCTTGTATTGGTAGATAGGATAAGCATCACGCATTGTTTCCTTTACTGACTGCTTACCATCCGGCGGGCCGTATGCTTGTTTGGCACTTTAGTGGTATACATATGAAAAAAAAAATAGTTTGCCTTATTACATATTATATATTATATCAGTTTGCACAATTTACAAAGGTATTTTGCTCAAATGTTAAGTGCATATCCTGATATCCAAATTTCTTCAATTGATTTTCAATTTAATCTCGAAATAATTGAGTTTATTATCCTTTGGGGTAATTTGACAGTTTCTGGTAACTTGGTGTGCTGTTGTCTGTACGTGTAAAAGCATTTTGCCTTCGTTCGTAAAGAAAGGTATATGATACAAAACATAAAATTGAAAGTCCTTTGACGATATCTTTAGTATTTTCCAAAGGTTTTTAGCACAAAAGGTTGACAGTTACAAAAGCCTTACATGTTTACATTAAGTATATCGAACAAAAGCATAAGTAAGGAAAGTAGGCCACTCGCGAATTCCTAAAAAAATGGATGCTGATTTGTATAATATAGCGTTAGGACCTCTTACGCCATCTCAAAAAGGTCTATCGGTATGAGTAAATACCTAAAACTTCTGAGTTGAGTATTGATAAACAATTTTATTTCTTGGTAAACTCTGCTGCGATTGTATTAAGGGTATTGAGGGTTGATCTTCCTCATCATCATCAGCTTTCGTCCACTGCTGGACGTAATATCATTATAAATTGTAATTCACAGCTTGAGAATTTAATAGAAAAACCCAATAACATGGCTCGACCTGGGAATCAAACCCAGGGTCTCTAGCGTAGCAGCCGTTCTTAGAACCACTAGACTAATGAGGATTTTACGTATAGACATATAATTCATATTTATACGCTGTTTTCAAAGCCCTGTTACACGTAATACATAGCATATAATTAGTCGCTAACAAAACATAGTCTAGGTTTTAAAGGCTTCTTACTGAATGTTACAATAGATATAATAATGACATTGATTGATATGTTATTGAATACAATATTTGTTTTATCGTTTTCTAAGTCATAAATAAACACCAGGCTTTTGAGTTATAAATGATGGTGTAGTGTAGTGCATCAATATTTTATAACTACTGGAAATAATTCGGGTATGTTCATTTATTTTTATAGTACAATAAATATAAATATTTTCTTGACTATATCTATAATAATTTAAATTAGTTTAAATTTATTTCAGACTATGTTGGTATCGACTATTCCATTAAATGTAGTAGGCTTGGGAAGACTATACAACATTAATTATAGAAATCTGCAAAAGGAGGCTTCAACTCTTTACCCGATCAAATTATAATTTTTTTTTATAAGTGTCTAACTAAAAAACTGATTAATCTCCTGTGCCTGCGCATATACGTTGTCACAATGCAAGTACATCACTGTATCATAGTAAGTAATGATCATACAGTATTACTTCATCTGTATGCGTTAATTATTTACGCCATACACAACAAGTTACATCAACCGCAAGATATCGTGTAAACAAATACCTACATAAATCCATGCCAATAATTGATCGCCGATAGAGCCAGAATGATTACATCCATTCAATGGGCCTGGCATACCATGCGGTAGCGAATAGCATAATTACGTAGCTTATTTTGTTATGAATGGCGTATACATTAGCTAGGCCATGGATGTAGACCATGGGAGGGGAGAGTAGGTCCATGCTTGGATAATATAACACAGAAATCCATTAGGATTTGGTATTAACCATGTCACGAAAAAAAATTGCAGTCGCATACAGACTTTTTAATCTTTATTGCACACCAAAAATGTATACAAAGTAGAATAGATAAAAGATTCTAATGCAAATTGCACATAAATAATTTGAAGAATACAGTTTCTTTCTTACAAATTTCATTAAAACAGGATGGGATGACGTTTGGAACTGTCAAATTAGTCGCCGTTGTCATTTATAGGAAAGTAGTAACATTTCGCCTGCCATTATTTGCAACTAGCTGCCCCCACAAATTTCGTTTCGCCTTTTTTTTTCGTTTCGATTTTCCAATTTTTTCTCTCTATAAAAACCTTCCTCAGAGTTCAAGGAATAAATAAAAAAAAGTTACACGAATTCGTCCAGCCGTCTTCGAGTTTTGCGCTTAGCAACAAATCCGATTCATTTGTATTTATATAGATTATCATGACTGCTCTATAACATACCGTCACGCTTGTATTCCTGGAAAGGTTAGGCAGAGGCGTTATAATGTGCACCCACAGTTCGCCGGTATTATTAGATCCCATGTAATAGGGGGCGAGCCTATTGCCATTAACCGGGCACAAATCCCAAACTCCGAGTTGCTACTTAGAATTTCATAGAAAAACCCAATAACACTTTACTCGACCTGGGAATCGAATCCAGGACCTCTAGTGTAGCAGTCGCGCTCAGGATCACTAGGCTAACGAGACTGCTCTATACAAGATAAATATTCGTCTAAGTCATAAATTTTTTTATTAACTACAAAAATATGTACAGTTTCTGCTTAACGAACTTGTACTTAAATTGAGGCGTGTAGAATATTACTTTATATAACGTGGTCATGTAATACCGAATCGTGTGCCTGGAGCGTTGGCCAAGGCCACTGCCATTGACCGTTGCCTAGTCTTGTTACTCTCATTAATAAACATTTTACATTCATTGTATTATTATCCGAACCGGTTTAGAAGTGTGCCGGATGATTTCCAACACCATAGGTAAGTTCCAATATGTTTTACGTTTACAAAACCCCGTTTATAAAGTATGTTTCGGTCAATTTAGGCAATGAATCAATGTCAATTTTACATATAAATAAAGTAAAACTAAACAAATAAAGAAATGGTAATTACCAAATATGTAGATACTACATACATGACAAAACATAAGCCTTCCTCCTCTCTCCTACATTGCCGTGCCCGACAGGGTCCACGATTGATACTTTTGTATTTATTTTTTAACACCTGTTAACATTGTGGAGTGCAATAAACGAATTGAGTATTGAGTAATGTTAATTAATTCTAATGGTTTGAGTTATATGGATAATTTAAGAATGGTTATAGTTGGCGATTTTGTGTGGGTCGATTAGGAATGTCAGTGGATTTCCCTTCATCTTGTAAACGGTACCGTACTGACATTCTGATTCGTATATTCTTTAAAAATAATATAATATGATATGAAAGTCATTTATTATATAAATGACTTTCATATCATATTATATTTAAGTATCAATATTGTTAAACTTGAATCCATTGGAGTAAAAATCAGAAAAACGATATGATTATCTTATTGTATTACATAATACGAACGGATAATTAATTGAATATTATATTATCAGGCTTATAAACTTATTATAACCTACAAAACATGTTTCATTTTCTTTCTAACTCTTTAAGGTTCATTATTCATTGTACAGACATGGATCGGAGCATCGCTGGAGGCTCCGGATCCCTTCCAGACGCCATTATCAACTTTATAAATGTCAAATTAGAGTTTTATTTTTCTTCGTCTGTGCATCATTTATTTTGTAAGATACTGTCTATAATATCGTTATGTTATATACCTGTATCAATGGTTACTTTAATGAGAGTTATTATAATTATAGATAAGTTAATGTAATTACAATATCAAAAGCGACGAAAGTAATACATTTAATATAAAATATGTTTTAAGTAATTAATTAAGATATCTATGTATTTATGTATAAATGTATTGAGACTATCAAAACTGTAACGGTAATATTATGCAGACACATTTGGGGTATTAACTTGTAGCCTCAATTGAAGATCAACAATTCGACGATGAACAAATTCTCTATTAGATAAAAACCAACAACGACTCAACTAAATAAGTCAGCTAGTTCAAGACTATAGTGGCTAATGAATTAATGAGTTTCTTTTCAAGCTCGCATCGCTCGCCGTATTGGGAAACCTGTTAAATATACGTTACCGTTACGTGCGTCGTCAACGGAGGCATCTCATATAATGTACGGTTTATCGGATTAGCCACATCGGCCATTGACATAGCCTCTGTTTGGATGAGTTCCGCTCTATCAACCTTCAGTTTTGTAACTTTTATTCACACTGTAACATCATTATTTTCTACAACTTCATTACTTTTATTTTCCTAATAACCAAACATGGTGTCTTACGTGGAATTTGCCATTCTCTTGTATCGTTATATGAATATGCATGGAGTTTGTTGCCTCTAATTATTCTGTTTCTTTTGCCATTTATGAGTATATACGAAAACACGTGTTATTTTGAGAGGCCATTTAAGTTAAACTGTAGTAACAGTTTACAGTAGAAAACAATGTAATGTTAAGTTACTACATAACATACATTGTTTTGTGTATTGTCAAATATTAGGGCAGCTGTCGAATCTACTCGTAGGCAGTTTCTGTATGTTTCTATTCAATTTAAATTACTTTATTACAAATATTTTATGTTGTAACCCATTTAAATTTCACAATCTTTATTGAATTATAATATTTATGACTCCAACGGTACTTTAAGTTATCTTTCGAGTTTCACTGTATCACATCATCTGACCTTGAATGCCCCTTGCTACGTTTACAGATTTCCATTCCATTCCATATTTGCTGACATGACTTCATCATTTTATCTCTTTTTAATATGATCACACTTGCAGATTTAGTTTTGCAATCATATCCAATTGAGTATTCGCAATAACAGCTCTGGATGTTTTCATTGAAGTTGAATTATGATGAATGCATTCATTGTGTGCTGTGTGTACTTATTATTACGTTTCAAGCTTTTGTTCGGGGAAAATTATCGAGTTGCGTAATATGCATTGTAGACTCGTGGGTGCCGATTATAACTGTTTCCGATTCTTCGTATTCGGAGGTAAAATTCGATTTTGGTATTATTGAAATGTTTGGACTATGAGTCATTGGAAAATGTTACTTATTTGTTAATATTCAGTAATTCTATAATAGGTAATGTTCTAGATTCACTTGCTAAAATAAAACCACTAAATTTACAATTACTTTCGAAAATTAACATACTAATAAAACTTTTAGCGTTTATCATAATTGATAAGCTCGTTGGAATACGGTAAGAGTCAGCGACGTCACATCAATTAGTCACAAGCCTCCATAAATCGAAATCTAACGACATTTTCATGTAACTGTCACCTGTTAGTACATTTTGTAATGGTGCTGCTGTATAAATTATATCTGACGTATTTCCTTATATACTTTAATTTATATAGAAGTAATTTCAGATAATTCAGCAATCAGCACTCATTTTAAGATCAACAAAAGAAACTATGTATCTTTCAATATAATAATTTATGAATACATTTGGGTCAAACCTGAATAAAATATGTCATATATACATTAGTTAAGGTTACAAACTGTGCCTTATCATAATCCGTTTAGCCATTTTTGTGTGATTGAGTAACAAACACAAACTTTACATTTATAATATCAGTAGGATTGTCTCGCGGTGTTGATCTAGTTCGTCCCTAAGTATCCGAATGCTTGCATCTTTTAACTTGAATTTATCTGTTAAATCTCAAGCTTATAAGTATAGTATATATATTGGTACCTACTTTGATATCATAAATAGGTAGGTATCCATTTATAGATATAATTATTGACATTCCAATGTAAACAATGTATAATCAGTAGCGTAGGTCTTGCACAACGTGCAGGGCCCGAGGTCAGAAGATCATAATTTTATGCAAATACATTCCTTATAATGATTCAACATATTTTATGTTAATTTCACTAACGAATGTGTATGTCTTTTAGCCACTGAATAATAATATAATTTAATAAAACAGTAATTATTAAGATTTTATTAAGGCCTTTGTTTATGATTAAAGTTGTAAAGTTTAAGAATTTTATTAAAGTCTAGACGGTTTAAATAAACGGTCTCAAAGTGAAATTAAAAAAATATTTTTTGCTAGTTTACGATCAATATGAATTACCTACTGCTCCCAGCTGTCCCTAATTATTATTAATAACTTTGAAACCTTTGAATAGTTAATCGATGTGACATAGTTTACCAGAATATGAAACAAAAGTGCGATACTTAACTAGCGATACTCCATTTTTTTTTTTTAAACGTTGCCCCACACTAGGATTTTCTCCTGTATCGTGGGTGCGTTTACAAACACAAATTCTCACATACACAAACGCCCAGACCCGGAACAACTACCTGTAGGTCATACAAATATTTGCTCCGTGTGGGGATCGAACCCACAACACGTGGCGCAGAAGCCGATCGCTCAACCTCTATGCCAATCGTGTCGTCAATATGATCGATATATGAGATACATTATTTGAAAAGTAAAATCCTATAGAATTGTTTCCTCTTTGGACATACGCAATTTATTGCATCACAACCGTAATTTGAACAAAATTACTTCTTACTCGTTCTCTGCCTTTTATCTCCTCTATTTCTCCATTAACAATGTTCTTTATGACATCATGGTAAGGTCATCTAGGACTATGAGGTAAATTAATAAGCCGTTCCGTAAGGAAGGCTACTATTGTGCCTGAAATAGCGCAAGCCCCCGGCGCAGTCGAAATTATCTTATTCTTGCAATGTAGCTGCTATATCTACTTGTTTTGTGTTTAATAAAAAACGAATTAGTCTAAAAAGATCTTGAGAAATATGTTTATGCTAACTCGATTGCAATACCATAGATAAAAGTAGGTACTTAATTACAAAAAATATATAGGTTCTGGTTGACGGTACGTGACGGATTAATATATTTTTTTTAATTTCTAATCTCACTTTTTAACGTAATAGTCTTTTAGAATTAGATAGGATTTAATTGAACAGATTCAATATTATTATATACCTTAGTAACGTACCCATCTGTGCTTACTTTCATATTATCTACGAATACCTAGTAATGGCATATCAATGTATAGAAAGTTCTAAAAGTGACCAAGTACATATAAATCTCGCGGTAATCGGAACCTTTCCCCGGCCGTTCGGACAGTGAATCCCCGCATATCGGTTGCTATCCGTTAACTTTCGGCTCGGTTCGTGTCCGTTCGCTAGGTTTGTCGTGCGATTATCCGCACTGATTTACTCGTGCCGTCTCTATCTGTTTATGGCTCTGTGGGTACAGGTGGACACATAAATGTTGTGATTTATTTTATTCTATTCCTTCGCAAGGCCGAAACTATTATTTTTCTTTATGTATTCGGGCATCCACACACAGAATAAGTTATTTCTGTTACTGCGGCCCCGAAAAGTAAAATGGTATGTGAGGATGAAAATGCGTGGGTAAAAGAAAAAACCTACCTATTTGAAAACCTTCAAGGAGTGTTTATTGTTAAATATGAAATCGAATCCAAATTAAGCTTAAGCTCTAACTCTTTAAGTTTTTATTCATAGTGTTCAATATTTCATTGGGCTTAAAAATTACAACAGTAAAGACGTGTGAGTCAATTATTGTAAGTCATTATGAGTTGTGGATCAAGATCGTTCACTAGTTCTTAATAAGATAGAAACACAAACAACTTGGTTAGAAATTTACCATTCTCCACCGTGTATTATCAGCTGATTTATGTTATAAGATTATCATACTCGTATTTCTGTCTATTAATTGTAAAACAATTTCTGTAAAGAATATCATCTAACACTTTCGTACTCGCGCGTACTTTCCATGACATTAACCCGAGGACACAATCACGCTGCGGACCGCCTAGCGAAAGCATCGCCACTTTCACCGCTACCTGCGACCTTTGACAGCTTAAGGGGTTCGTCTGGTTCTGACGATCGATCGTCGTCGCAAACTAATGTGTGATCTATGCTTTAGTCATTGATACGAAGTACTCATCGAAAGTTTTTTTATCAGAAAATCTTTTCTCTTCTTGGTGAACGTGCGATGTTATTGGATTTTTAAGACTATTCATTTTATTTTAGAAGGAGACCGGGTCAATATTTGGAAACATTAGAACATCATTGTCTTCCTCCCAAAGATATGTAAGTACACAGATGTTTAAAACTATGATTATAATGAAAACTTAAACTAAAACACTACCGTCAAGCAATAAGACAAAAATAAAAACAATCTGAACGATGAAAGAGAGAACTACTATGATGAGAAGAATGAGTGAAGTCACTCAGCAATGTTACCAGCTGTCTAGACAGATAGAAGATGACGGAGTTGTGGCTCATACTCCACAACTCATGGAGCTAAAACTCGCTTTGTAGTGTCATCTCCAGTGTAATATTAATCGCAAGAGTGTGCTTCTTCTTAAAGCTGTTTACTTGCCAAATTTATAGCTGCGTAAGCGAAAGTTTAAGGCCAAGTTCTGTAAATAACGTAAGACTGGAGGTCAGAGGTTACACATTCTAGCTCCTACGAGTATTGACAAACCGTTCTTTGGTACTAGATAGTAAAACGTCAAGTTTCTATCAAAATGTAAATGTTATTTACCTGTATACATTAGATAACTAGAAACAGTTTTATGGAAGAAACTTTTGAAATAAATTATGAGTGATTTATAAGTTAATTACTTAGATTTATTTCAGTTTCATATAGTACTTTAAATTTAATTTAAATTGAAAGAGAATTTAGAATCGAAATAAAATCTGACCAAATTTTTATTCATCATAATTCAAATCCTAAAAAGGTTATAATAAAAATCCATTCAGAGAAAAAAAATTAACCTGTGTTATCTGTTGACTAAATCTGATAGGTATGTGAACGGGGCCGTGAAATTGAAATGACTTATTACGTCATATTAATACATTAATGTTTCTACGCAAGAACGTACACTTGTCACAACATGCGGTATTAACTTTTAGTAGAGGGCGCAATTGACGCAAATTCACCTCAAAATAGTTATTGACTAACGGCCAGTAACTATATCAAATTAGTCAGGAGATTTACTTACTAGAGATAGAATTTTGACATAAGGTCCAAACAATTAATAATAATGCAGTAGATATTTGTTTGTGAAGAGCATGTTACCAGAAAGATTTTGAGCATGAATGTGAATTAATATAAAGGTAGGGGGAAACCAAAGAAAGGTCGGATGGACTGAAAGATGTGAAAGATGATATGGTACAAAGGAAGTGAATGATGAGGCGACGGTTAGTAGAGATATATGAAAGACATACTGCACCGAGTCCAAGTTACGGGGTAGCAGGACGATGATGCTGACATGACCTGTTGAAATAATTCTTCTTTTTTTTCTTCTTCTTGTATTGCCTCTCCAACTAGTGACGGTTGGCAATCAGTTTTGCATATTTATCATTGTTTTCCGCGAGGCAAAACGGTTCAATAATTTACAAAGTCTTCTGCGATTTTGACTACCTTCAGTTGAAATGTGTTTGTTATGTAAAATAATTTTGTCGTTGCGTGTACGAAGCTAAAGATTGGAGTCACTTTTGTTGAAATAAAACCATTATTGACACGCATCAATTTGATACGGGAGTTTCTTATATTGCGTGTTTTAATACAGTGTATTTAGTGGATGAATATACCAGTTCGAATCCTATAGGGTAATAAGAATAATAAATACCTAAACGCAGAATCCTTATGTGCGTTTGCCGTATAAAAAATATAATGTTATACTTAAGGTCACAAACAAATTGTATTATTTAAAATGTTTATAAATTTGCCCCAATTTTGGATAATAATTGAAGTAAATAGGCCTTTTTAACCTAATTTGTATTTTTTCTCTATAACGGCTTAATAGTTAGTCATGAATTTTATACCAAAAAAATTTAATGTCGTAATTATCAAATAATTAGTCTTGTTTCTATTTTCTTATCTCGTTGAATATTTTGAAATAATAAAGAAATACCCGAAACCTCACTAGTACCCCGCGTGAAGCACCCCCGCAATACCTGTGAGTAACAAATACTAAATCCTCAAGGTCATTGGGCAATGTAATACCCTTAAAAAATGTAGTTTAATTTAAATTAAACGATCTAATAGACATATAATAATTATTCACACGTCATTGTGGTTCGTGTTGAATAGTAACATCACGAATTCTAATCGTGTAATCTAACCCTTTGTAGATTTTATCACCACCCGACGGAAATAACCATTGCTGGGGAATGTTGTGCAAGGAATGATTTTTTTGCGAGAATTATTTGATACCTTGGGGTTGATACATTAAATTCGGAATAGTTCGAAAAACGTGTCGTTATTCTGAGAAATAGTTTTTTAATATTCAGGTGATTTAGATTGATTTCAGATGATTAAATTTGGTTTTCTGGCAGCTTTCGTGTGTCAAAATTATTCATCTGATAAAAAACGCATTACCTACATAACATTTCGCTGCTCTTAAAAAACCCTATTTAATAAAGAAGATCACTATGAGGTACTATCAGAAAAGCAATTTATTCAGATTTTGTTTTTGTTTACCAAGGCACAAAATTTGGTCCTCCATTTTCAGCACCCATTTTGCCTTAGCTTTCTATCTTAGGTCGTCAGTCAATTTGGCTGGGCTATCAATTCATAAAGCAACGTAATCCATAACTAAAACGAATTTATCTATACAAATATTATAAAGGGAGCAGATTTTATAAGTTTGTTTAATCCTGGACGGTAATATCCGGAACCTCTTCACCAATTTGAAAAATTCTTTCACGATTTTAAAGGTGCATTATTCCAGATGGACATAGAATGTTGATGTTCATTGGATGTGTACCTGGATGTAATAGGTACTGAGTGTATACATATATACATAAATATGTATGCATATGTATCTATAAGTGCAGTGATAGCCTAGTGATATGACCATTGGACTGCCAAGTCAAAGGTCTCGAGTTCGAATCCAAGGCACCTCTGACTTTTCGAAGTCATGTGCATATTAATAGTTAATTATCACGCGCTTAAACGGTGAAGGAAAACATCTTGAGGCATCTGCATGCCTGAGAAATTTTCTCGACGGTGTGTGAAGTCTGCCAACCCGCACTAGGCTAGCGTGGTGGACGATAGCCTAATCTCACTCATTATGAGAGGAGACCCGTGCCCAGCAGTGAGACAATGTAATGGGTTGATTATGTTATGTACCTATATTATAATGTTCAAAGTCTGGGCAGGCCGCTATTACATTGTAAAAGAAGTACAGTATCGATACGGTAGCCTATAGCTCATCAACTTCGTAAAACAATTTTAGAGAGAAACATTAATTAATTCTCAGTAGCAGATTCATGGTAGGAGGGTTCAAATAATGCTAGGCTTATGTTTCGAGATGTAATCTGGACTGTAATGTTCTAGTGTTGCACAAATGCCTCTCTTTGTAACATGCTTCCCGGTTCAGCGCTTCTTACGGTCATTTCTTAGTGTCAAGTTTTAACTACAATAACCAGTTGTCCTTATTGCAGAAGCATTGTCAGTTTGTCACTAAACAAACTTGAAAATATTAAGTAATAAAATATTAATTATAATAACATTATAGTCACGCCTGTATTCCCCAAAGGCTTAGGCAGATATATACTAATGTGGTCAGTTCGTCGGTATGTTTAAGTCCCATGTAATAGAAGGCGAGCCTATTGCCACTAACCGAGCACAAATCCAAATTCCGAGCCGTTACTGGGAATCTTTATATATATAATTCTTCTGTGAGTGTGTATGTCACTGAACTTCTCTCAAACGACTGGACCGATTTTGATGAAATTTTTTGTGTGTGTTCAAGGGGATCTGGGAATGGTTTAGATCAAACGACTGGACCGATTTTGATGAAATTTAGGGGATCTGGGAATGGTTTTGTCCGCTGTCCGCTGTATTTCGCTTTATACGTAGCGAAGCACGTACCGGGCCGCTAGTTTTATATAAAAACCAAATACACCGACCTGAGAATCAAACCTAGAACCTCCAGACGAGACATGAGTACACCACTAATTAATCTTTCGGGAAAACAGGTTTCATGGTATATTATGTTTATAATTATTACAAGGTTAGTACCTAGTTTAACCTGCATATTATTATAATTTAGTCTCTTTGTTTTGTTTCCAAATAAAATTTCATTATTCCTTCATTCTTTCTTCATATTAAAAAGTGCAAAATTAGTACATATGCACCTAATTGATCTTTCAAATATTGACCTAAATGTTAGTGTCATCTTTGCGTTCCCCTTCATCTGCACGTGTATTCACGCTCTGTCTTTGTTTCAGGTGAGCACTCGCGTAATTACGCACACTTTACGCGTCCGTCGGGACAGATCTCAACGAGGTAAGGTGAAACATTCACTTGGTACTTCCACTAACTTTATTATTCATGGTACAAGGAAGGGTTACGATTGACACGATATATTTATGTAGGTATGTAATATGTGGAATTTTCCATCGTTAGGGTAACTAAACTAATTTACATAAATCAATACTTCCATACTAATATTATAGATGCGAAATTGTTACATTTTCACGGCTAAACCGCTGACCAAATTTTGATGAATTTACGTAATTATAGAAATTGATACTTGGAAAATAAAATAGGCTATCTTTTGTCTCGAAAAGTTTTTTGGGTTCCTAGAAAACGGCAGGTAACAGTTAGTGAATAATAAGAGCGTATTTATCACTTACTGACTAAGCACTAAATCTTAATTAGGTAAGTAATAGGTATCTACAGTTTACAAAGTTGAAATTTAGTGCATAGATTTTATATGGAATCCAGTAGAATACGAAATTATTTAGGGAAATTTACATTCATAAAAAAATCTTTTCCCGTCGATAATTGGGAAATTCGGGTTATCCCATTGTTCCCGATACCACGTGTAGGTTACACCGCTCAACGAGAGACAATTTCTAATTTTAGGTGTCTCAATGTGTAAAATAATGTGATTAGTCATCATCAACCCTTTTACAATTCCAGTGATGGGTACAGTTTGGTCTATAAGTGGCATCATGCTAATTGAGCACTGGTTGGTTTGGAAAAGTATACTTTGCCGAGAAATCTCTAAGGCATTCCTATCCTATTTTTTTCGCGTTGATTTACCGAGTAATAATTATTGATCCGCATTTCAAAAAGTGCCTTGTAGGTATAATCCTTTCAATAAAATCAAATGAATGATTTCCTCCATCTTCTTGATTACAAATAACAGTTATTTATTAAACAACATTTTAAATTTATTGGACAGTAATATTTAACAAACTGCTTTATCACATAAAATCATTTATGTAAATCATGTAAATCACCAGATTTAATTACCGTCACGGTATTTAAATCATTCTTACAGCTGTACGAATAAATTTGATTACTGTTTTCAAAATTGATAAATTATTATTCCAAAACACAATTGGTAGCATGACGTCAGTGATGATAAGAATTATAGTACCTATTATTTGTTTCCATAAATAAAACAAGGCTGTTTTTAGTTTGTCAAGCTAAAACAAGTAACAGATTTGTTTGAACATACTTACCATTGGTACGTGGTAATCGAAGATAAGAATTTGTGGAGTAAAGAATTCGTGTCTAATGTTGTTATAAGTTAACATATTTCTAAGGTGTGTAAAACACAAACGTTTACAGTACAGTTACCTTTTCATTAATCGTAATTTGACGTCATATTTTATCGCATTTTAAAAATCGCTAATGCGATACAATTTCATAGTGCGCGCTTAGCCTTAACAATATAAATATAACGTGATATAATCCCTAAAAAGTGGTGTTATTTCAATACGTCTGATATTTTTTTTTTATTCGTGATAGGCTTACGCTTGACCGCCAGTTTGCCTGATGTTAAGCGATACTGCGATCTATGATGGAGCGCGCTTGCCTAGAAGAAACCGATTCACTCGTCATCTGTCTTTGGAGATTATATCTATCAGGGAAGACCCACTCGAGAAGTGCATTCCATATTTCATATATTTGCTTAAGTACCTATCAGAAATCAGTACGTCTAAAAGTATTTCTTCACTCTACCTGTGTTAACTGGGAAGAACGAAAGGCACAATCCCTACCTCACCATGTCTATCATATATTATAATTAATACGAGTGTAAAGTCGTGAACAGTAGGCAGGCGTTGAACGCTATAAATTGTGCAAAATATCGTAAAACTGTACTATAGAACAGAACATCGCCTTTCAAAATGAAATACAAATAGTATTTCATTTTCAATTTTGATGAAATCTTACTTAGATTTTCCGTTTACAATTTGTATTATAGCAAAGATTTTGAACAATTCGTTTTATTAGGCGTGGTGGAGGAGATCTGTGCTTTCAGTTTCTATACAGAATCTCCCAAATAACGCATTACTAAACGCCATTTAGAAGTAATCGCAACTCAAGACAAGAAGTTAAACAGAAAATGCATCGAGAAGAACACAGAAACTCCTTAATTTTTGAATTTGGAGTTATAAATTTGACTCCAAATTGTATATTATACAAATATTATACAATTTGGAGTCTGTTAAAATCGAATCTATTATCGATGTTATTATTGTATACGTACAGTCAACAAATATATTAGGTTAGGTTAGCATAGATTGTGTTAAAAATATAATTAGGTATTCACGAAAACACGTATCAAAACACCTGCGTTTTGGCATACATAGTGTGATACATTATTAGTGATTACACTCTACAAAGTCTTTGTCAAATATAGATGTCGTTGGCTGCCTGTATACCTATCTCTTTTGTCGACTGTCCATATATGTAACCTTTATCCATCTGTGTAGGTACCTAATCGGTTCGATAGTAGGCTTACCAGCGTGATAGAAACAGGCTAAAACGATGATGATGAGATTACATAATTTCTGTAATCTAAATTTCCATACGGCGGCGTTAATACTACACAGGATAACACATCGCTCATTATCGAATGATCTAACGATTTGGCCACAATGTGACCATTACCATGAAAATCATAATAGCTGCCCTGATATTAAACGTTATTAATTATTTCATATTACAACCCATGTTCCTGATTCCGGTACCAACATGAGCACAATCAATTTGTAATTGTAATCAATGATGTATATACAATCGTATCCTGCGGTTGTACATACATTATTTATGCTTGCACTCTTCCCATTATCCGGAAGAATATTTTATGCCGGTGTGAATTTATGTTCAATTTGTTTCTGATAAAGCGTAAACGAATGGTTGTGATACTTTGTGATGTTTGTACTGTGCTTAATGATAAAATTTATAGCGAAAATACAAATAATGTTGCGGTTTCTTGCCCCTGGTAAGGGCTAGGCAAAGAATATTGAAGAGTAGCTATTAGTATATATATATTAGTAGTAGATACTATTATGAAGCTAAATAATCAAGAAAGTCTTATCTCTTCTCTATACAGGATCCTTTTACATTTTATTAAAAGTATACTTTGACCTCAGAACTTCATTAATTTTAACTCAATTTATGAAAACCGTAGACTGATTCCAAAACCATTTTTTTTTTCAAAATATCATTCTTGAAAACATCATGGTACAGTCAACAGCACATCATGGTATCCAAAACTGTCAAATTACTTCATTCGAATTTAAATTTAATCTCCAAATAATAGTGTTTATCTATTGGGGAAATTTGACAGTTTGTGGTAACTTGATGTGCTGTTGACAGTACATTGCTATGATTTTTAAAGTGTTTACAGTTCGAAATGACTGTGCGTATCTGAAGTTGTCCGCAAGTGTTTCGCATTCATGAAAAACCTAGTAACATTTCCTCGAACTGGAAATCGAATCCAGGATATCTAGCGTAGCAGTCGTGCTTAGGATCACTACGCTTATGAGGCAGGTCATGAATATTATCCTAATTTTGATATTTTTGCACATAACACAATTAACAATTATTTTATTGATTTTACTATTTTTTTTTTACCACAAAGGTGGCAAATAATTAGGCGCCTGATAGTAAGCGGTTACCGTAGCCTATGGACGCCTGCAACACCGGGGGCATCACTCGCGCGTTGCCCTGTAAATTAAGGAGGAATAGTTGGACTGGCAGATTAGGAGACATTCTGCCCATACATGACAGCGGTGGTAACAAAACACCACCGATCTCCCACACTGCCAACACAACGCTTCCTCGCGGAGCTCTGGTGACCTTGCTCACCGTTAGAAACACATCATAATACCGAGCTATGTTATTTGGCAACGATCGTCTGCTAGGTGGAGGTACTTCCCCAGTTGAGCAGCTCCATTTGAGAATTATTCGACTCCACTATGCTACCTCTCTTACCTGCGTTTGGAACGGCTATCTTCAGATAGGCACAGTTATGTTGACAGTCATGTACTAGCAAATATAATTTAAAAGGGTTACTCAGATGGTTACACGGGTAAATCTATGCGCCGGTCTCGCACACATCGTTTGTCGATCGCCAGCAGCGGTAATTTAGGCCGATGGAATACGTCCCACTAATTGTGTTGTCACCAAAGGCCTCCAGGCATATCTCATCGAATTGTAAAATCCTGTTGGAAAATCGCGATAAGTAAAAAATATAGTAAAAATATTTTTTGGTCCTAAAACCGCAGTACCATCAATTGCTGTGTTAAAAGAGAAGCATATGTCAGTACAATGACTAAAGAAAATGTAATACTAATCTTTTTTTTTTATGGGATAGGAGGGCAAACGAACAGACGGATCACCTGATGGTAAGCGATTACCGCCGCCCATGGACACCCGCAACACCAAAAGAGGAGTCACAAGTGCGTTGCCGACCTTTAAAAGAGGATTGGGCCTCCGGTAACCTCACACACTCGGCGAAACACAACGTAAGCGTTGTTTAACGCCAGTTTTCTGTGAGGCTGTGGTGTCACTCCGGTCGAACCGGCCCATTCGTGCCGAAGCATGGCTCTCTCACGTGTAAACAAAATCTAAAAAAACTAATCGTAGAATGGCGGCTTCATTTAAGTATGCCCCATCGTAGATCGCAGTATCGCTTAACATCAGGCAAACTGGCGGTAAAGCGTAAAGCCTATCACGAAAAAAACAAAAACTAGTCTAGTGGTCCTAAACGTGACTGCTACACTACAGGTTCGATTTTCAGGTCGAGTAAAGTATTATAGGGGATTCGTTTGGATCAGTGCCCGGTTATATCGGCTCGCTGCCCATAATATGGAATCTAAAATTACCAGCGAACTTTGAATGTACATGAATACACCTCTGCCTAAACCTCCGAGAAATACAGCCGTGATGGTATGACAAGTTATGTTTATAAGTGTCTTAAGGTTGACTAAAGGATAAAGTACCATGTTAGCTATCATTACTTGACACTCCCACACACTCGATAGGGCTTTGAGTAGGGGAGAGCGGGGCTAGAAGTTACCGGGGTAAGTTGTTCCGATTGAAATAACTTCGCGAGGAAAAGAGATAGGAATATTGAGTAAACATGTCGTGAAACGGAACGCCACAGCGCGCCGACGGCCGCCATCTTAAACAGACCAGTGGCACCCGAAACATTGGAATAGTAGCACGTGCGTCGCTGGTTCACGTAAGTAAAAATTTTCGTATTTGGTATTTTTGGTCTATTTCACGAATTTTAACGATTAACCTCTAGTGTTTCAGTGTTTTAATTAAAGACTTTATCTACTGTTCCGGTACACTATGCGTAAATTACGTATCTTTCATAATCTAACCTATATCTTGCTTTTTTTTCAACACGTGTGCTTGGGGCTAGATGTTCCTTTTTTCGGGGGCACGTTGTGACCTCGGAACAACTTGCCCCAACTCATTTGTACCAGCAATGGAATATAAAATTTGTAATTTTCTTCTTTTGTAGCATGCGGACTTATATCCGAAAATCAACACGAGGTTCGGTGTCACAGGAGTTGATGCAAAAAGCAGCGGATGCAGTTATCAAAGATGGCAGAAAAATAAAAACTGTTGCCAAAGAATTAGATATTTGTCACATGTCATTATACAGATTTGTCAAAAAGCTAAGATCTGGAGTACAAAATATCGCTATTGGCTACAGAAAAGTAAGATTGGTCTTTACCGAGGAACAGGAAGATAAGTTAGCCGAATATTTGTTGAAATGTGCTTCAATTTTCTTCGGTCTTTTGCCAGAAGAAGTCAAAAAGTTAGCGTACGAATGTGCATTGAAATTCAACGCTCGCAATATTCCACCATCTTGGCATGAAAATAGAAAAGCTGGCCCAGACTGGCTGACTGGTTTTTTGAAAAGAAATCCTCACCTGTCAATAAGAGCGCCGGAGTCAACAAGTGCCAGCAGGGCGACATCTTTTAACAAACATAATGTTAGCGAATTTTTTACAAAGCTGAGCACAGTGTTGGATAAATATAAATTTCCACCTTCAAGAATATATAATTTAGATGAAACGGGCGTTACTACAGTGCTAAAGCCGAGGAAAATCATTGCTAAGAAGGGAACTAAGCAAGTTGGAGCCATAGTATCTGCTGAACGAGGGACATTAGTTACAGTCGAACTGGCAGTAAATGCATTAGGTCATGCAGTTCCTCCCATGTTTATCTTTCCGAGACTTAAATACAAGGATTTGTTTTTAAAAGGCGGGCCACCGGAATCTATCGGCGCAGGAAACAGTTCAGGATGGATGACAGCTACGGAGTTTCTGACATATATGGATCATTTTATCAAATATACTAAACCATCACCTTCAGATCCGGTTTTGTTGTTACTCGATAATCACCAATCTCATATTGATATCAATGTGGTGGAAAAAGCGAAATCTAACTCCGTAATAATGTTATCATTCCCGCCACATTGCACACACCGCCTACAGCCATTGGATGTTGGAGTGAATGCACCTTTCAAAAACTATTGTGCAAAGGCTCAGGACAATTGGCTGCGCAATAATCCTGGCAAAACGATGTCAATTTATGAGATCCCAGAAATTGTTAGATATGCGCTACCTCTTGCAGTGACTCCCATAAATGTAATGAGCGCTTTTAGAAAAGCTGGTATTTGGCCTTATGACCCCAACGTGTTTACAGAGGACGACTATGCTCCATCGTTTGTTACAGATCGGCCTTTAGCTACAATAAACACATCAGATATAGCTTTAGGCGTTTCAGATGACACCATCACGAATAATTCAGAAGCAGTATCAGAAACTGTTGCTAAAATAAATGATAATGCATCTGAAACTGTAAACATTAGTACTGATGAGACACAAATATTTGATGCGCCAGGGCCATCAGGAGTTGTTAATCTGCCTACATCTTCTGGTGTCATAGAAAAACAACTCGAAGATGAAAGCTCTTTCTGTCCAGAAGCAGTTCGTCCTGTTCCGAAGGCACCCCCAAGAATTGGAACAAACAAGAGACGTCTTAGAAAGTCCGCTGTTTTAACTGATACTCCAGAAAAACGAGCTTTAGCAGAAGAGCAAAGCAGGAAAAGAAAAGTGAGCATCAAAAATAAAGAAGTGAGAAAAAATAAAGGAAAAGGTAAGGGTAAAACCAAGCAAGGAAGTGGAAAAGGAAAGGGAAAGTCTGTTAAACGACAGGTTTTACAAATGAGTAGTGAAAGTTCTGAGAATGAAGAGGATAGTTTGGAGTATTATTGTTTAGTGTGCTGTGATAGTTACTCTAATTCACGTTCTGGAGAAGAATGGGTTCAGTGTCAAGAATGTAAGAACTGGGCCCATTCCAGATGTAGACAGAATCAAGACTTATTCACGTACCTATGCCCGAATTGTGATTCTGATATATCTTCTGATGATTAATTATAAGTAGGTATATATCTTTTCTGCCTATGACGGCAATATGATTGTTTTTTTCAGCCTAAGACAAGGCAATACGATTAAAGACTGAATTAATTATCAAGGATGATTAGCTATAAGTTATTTGATAAGTTGTTAATTATTAAATGGTTAATAACTGTTTAAGTACAAATTATAGTTACTTGTTATAACATACAAATGTTTACCTGATGATTCATACTACTGTTGATTATTGCTTAAATAAACAGTCTTTATCCTATCATTTATGTTTTTTATTTCACAAATAACCGATATGGTAACAATTTACCCCGGCTTGTTAACAACTTGCCCCAAGACGGGGTAAGTTGTTACTTTCCGACTTTAGGCATTAAAAAATTTATTGTAAAAAAATCTTACAATAAATGCCCCAAATAACTATCTTAATACCAAAGTTAGATATGTAAGTTGATTTTGATAGCATTGTATGAATACTGAAATCAAATATTTGTAACAATTTTTGAGGTTAACTAAAAATCGGAACTTTTAGCCCCGCTCTCCCCTACTTTCCTCAGATAGCTAATGCCTCGTAAGAGGTGCGGCTACCTATAATCGTTTGAAGGGGTAACGATGTTTATAAGGCGTGACCGGAAAAGTTCCACTTATGCATCGTTAGATATTTAACAACCCTAACACAAATGAATTTCCTCTTATTTAGAAATTTAAAAGCCTGGCTACTTTTTTATTTATTATTTTACTTTAACTAAAGTAGCATTCATACACTGCTCTCACAATACTCCAAACGTCATATACCTATAGAAAGATCTGAATATCCTGATTGATGGACATATTGTGATAGAGCAGAAAATGAAATCTCATTCAAAAAATTAGTAGAAAAAGGAGTGTTATAAGTTTAACGCGTATATTTGTGTATCTTTCTGTGGCCTTGTAGCTCCCTAACGGATGGACCGATTTTGATTCAGTTGTGTTTGAAAGGTGACTTGATTGAAGGTTCTTAGCCATATTTAAAGATTTATCAGCTCTTTTCTTTTCTAGTCGATTAAGTCATGTAAAAAACTTCCATGGGTCTAATCGATTTGAAATTTGGTATTCTGTATCTTTAATGATATTGCAAGAACAGTCACGAATTGATGCTGCAGGGGTTTTTCTATTTTAAATGTAATGTTATTGCAGTTTAAACTATTAGACAGATGACTTTAAATCCGCACATAATCGGGACAGGTTGTCAGTAGAATGCGCACATCTCTACATCAAGTTTCTAATGAATCTTGAAAATTAATGGCATAGTTCTCCCCAGCAGCTCAAAACGTTTTCGCCAAAAGTTTTGGCGTAGTAATTTCACGCGTATAAGTTTCATATAGCATGATCGTTTTTCCTTATGAGTTGCAAACTTGAGCGATATCAACACCAAGTTTGTCGGCTTAACGTGAAACGATGCTGTAATGTTGTGTTGAATTTCATAACACTGGTGTGAAGATTTTACCGAAACTGTTTCAGGCTTGACCTCAATTTCTCAGACACTAAGCTAATTAGTGGCTACTTTTGATGCACGTAATACTCTTAAATGAAAAGAAACTATTTTAGATGGTTATTAAGAAAACTAAACTAAGAATACTGACTGCCTCATTAGTCTAGTGGTCCCAAGCGCGACTGCTACTCTAGAGGTCCTGGGTTCGATCCCCAGGTCGGGCAAAGTGTTATTGGATTGGCTCGGAGTCTGGATTTGTGCCCGGTTAGTGGCAATAGGCTCGCCCCCTATTACGTGGGACCTAAACATACCGGCGAACTGTGGGTGTACATTAGTACGCCTCTGCCTAACCCTTCGGATTATGTATGTTATGTTATGTTAAACTAAGAATATTATGAAGAAACAAAAAAAATATTCAAGGAAAGGATAATACGTCATCGAGGTGTGATGATTAACACGTTTAGTCATTTAGCTAATAACTAACATTACATCCCTTTATAAATATTATTTGAACTAATAATTCCAGTTTATTCATAAAAAATGCTACTTAATAGCAAGCGAAGTCGTAAGCCATCGCTCTGGTTATATTCAGACAAAATATTATTAGTTTCATAAAAATGTAGATATTACAACAAAGCTGTTTGATAAAGAAATTTATCTCTTAACACTGTTAAGGCAGAAGAAAGACGTCAAGTTGACACACCAAACAATAAAGATAGGCCGATATTCAATAACGCAGGCCAAATCACTTAACCCTTTTTTATTGATGGAAGAACCTTCAACATTGCAGTTTCGAAAGCTCTCGACAAAGAAGACTGATTCTCTTTAGCCAGTAAGACAGCTATAAAATAAAACGCTGAAAGATATCGTGAAAGAAATAGGCTTTATTACATATAAACTGCGACTCACCCAGTAACAAGATCTTGTCGTTTTTATGATCCTCGAGACGGCAAAAGTCGTGAACGAAAGCTTTTTTACTAAAGATTAACATGACCTAAAAGAGTTATGTTTTATAGTTACCTAATATTTTTATTTTATGGATATGTAATAAAGTTTCTATGGAAATTCTTAACCTTCATAAAAAAGAGCCAAGTTATGCGGGTCTCGCTATTAGTATAATTTTGTTGGGTAAGGTCGTACCAAGACTTGGTATATAGTTCATTTATATTTTTTGAGGTATATTTACCTAGATGTAAGCTTACCATCATCTATGTGAAATATTTTATCTGAGAAGGTATTTAAGCTTAACTATAGTGATTGCAATTAATATTTTAATCAATTTACGCACTTTTGGTAAAAGATTTGTTTTATTTTGGTAACCTCTTGAACCTTAATGTTAGCGAATATTTTTAATCTTGTATGTCAATAATCTTGATGCTTTAGAGTATCTTTCTTTTTATTAACTATTATCCATTTGAATCTCTGTTAGTATCCTCATAGTATCTTATCCAATTAAGGATTATATTATCCAAACCCAAATTAAGGATTTCTCTTTTCGATTTTCAAATCTGTAGTACCTAATGTAAATTGAACGAGTTCATTGCAACGGACTCCAGAAATTTATTTAACCTAAAGAATTCTAAGTACGTCACTTCTCTATAAATAAAATGATTAATGTGGCACGACTTCTCCACGATATCCCATTCCAACAACTCAATAACAGGCAAAACTAATCACGTGCCTACATAAAACGCTAAGTCAGTAATGTAATCACGATATCTAATACATTAATATCTCATTCAAGTACAAGGATCGTGTGCGGCGGTCACGGTAGCCGGTTGAACGCCACTTGATACTTCCCTTGTTCGTTAAAGCGCTCATTGTGTTGAGGCTACCTTCCGAACTACTGTTTAGTGGGTGTTCCCACTGTACGAGCACGTAAATGTTCTGCGTAGAAATTTCTAGTTTCATTGTCATATGGTGTTGTAGCCTTTGTCTTTTGAAAATTATTATTGGTTGATTTAACTTGTCTTTCACCTCGATCGTCTTAATGGAGCTCGTTTTATAAATCCTCCATGATGAATTAGCATAATTATAATATCAATAAGCCTAGTATATCGTGGCCAACACAAGCACAATACTTTACTAGGTACTTGAGTAGGTAATGTATATTCGAAGTCAATCTTGTATCCATTAACAAAAATCATAAATTAGAAAAGGTAATGGATACCATCCACGATTTTAATTTTGTGCTTAAAGCGGGTAAAGTAATATCATATGCTTAGCATGATAATGTATATTAATATGGTAATATGTTACTGTACGGGTGTGTATGTAAATTGTTCTCTCATTAAATTTTAAATTTAAGTAGTTATTATTAACTGAAATATATTTACCTTAATTCTGTATGAATAATAAAGGTCACCGTTATTTTTTACCCACGACGGAACGGAGCAGGTATCTGCGTTTATATCACAATCAATGTGTTTTAAAATGTCCATTAATGTTTTTACAAATTAATACGAAGCCAGTATTTTGTTTTGTCAGATATTTTATGTCAGTTGTTTCTTCAAGAAACTAGTAAACATTAATAATTTTATCATTACACTAATTGCTCGTTATTGTTTTTGTCTTTAAAACTTCATTGTTTGCTGTTCCATGTAATTCTCGAAATCTTATCAATGCAGATAATTTGCCCTTCAATTATTTCATAAATTCTTTAATTTCTACACAAATACAAATTGTTTACATGTCGAGTTATCTGATGGTTTGGAAACTATTCCCGAATGTATAATAAATTCTTAAAAATAATGAAGCAATATTTTCTGTTTGCACAGAGATTTGAGGAATTTCTAGCGAATAGCTACAGTTTACTGTCTTTTCTATAAGAAATACCAAACCATTTATACATCCGCAAACTTTATTATTACTGTACTATTCCCTTGTAAGTAATATAATCTATATAGGACTGCTGCTCGTCTGTGTGGTCTCCGATATATAACACTCACATAGACCCTATAGAATCTATACAGAGAAGGTTTATCAGAGTTATAAGCGCGAAATATGGCGTCAGACGTAAACTATTCAATTATGATCAGCGACTCAATCTCATTTGAAGTCTTGAGAGAAGAAGATGGGTTAGTGATTTAAGTAAATTGCATAAAATTACTAATAGCTCCTTTGACATTCCAGATAAACTTTAAAATCCCAACTCGATCTGTGCGCACTCCAGAATCATTCAGTACTCCCGCTAGTAACAATAATGTTTCTGAAAACAATCCGTTGTTCAGAATGTGCAGTCAATATAATACAATATGCTCTAAGGTAGAACTGTTTTTAAACAGTTTTAATTAATTTAGAAATTCTTTGTATAAATTGTATTTAATTTATTAACTTCTCCATATTAAATAATTTATAATGACTAAACTTGAACTGTCTTTATAAATACATATAACCTTAACTGTCACTAATGAAGCATAATAGACATTGAATGCTATGTACATAGCAGTACAGTAATAATTAGACTTCAGATTTATGTATTGTATATTGTCATAGGCGTGCTGAATTGTCTTAGTCTGTACTCTGTCACTGTACTTATAGAAATAAAATAAAATAAAATGAATGCGTCGCTAAGAAACAGCTCATTTGATGATGACCACTAGACCTCTTAAGTCTCAAGTGGTCAACAGTAAGCTTTGTAAAATATGGGCATAGTTCTTGTCTGATCTTTTAGTGAAACTACACTTTTATTAAGTTGATGATGGTGGTTGCTCCACAATGTTATCGCTTGTCATCTTCGATTAATGACACCTTGCGTGCTTATTGTTGATTTTTTGTTTATTTTTATACCATTAGCTTTTAGATCTGTTCAAAGTTTGATAGATTGGACTCGTAAATGACTATTGTATTGTCATAGAACTATGTAGTTTGAAACTTTAAATGAGTACGGGATATTTTCTGTTTAATAATATATTACTGCTCTGAACCGTGAGGAGTGGAAGTGGTAGGGAGTCCTTTGCCCTGCAGGGCGACAAACCGGGATAATAATTATAATAACATATTGTCGATCGATTCAGATTTTGACTCTAGAACTTGGTTATGCTTTAATTTGTTATAATCGTTTTAGTTAATATAGTTTTTTTTTTATATACCACTAAGGTGGCAAAAAGCATATGGCCCGCGTGATGGAAAGCGGTTACCGTAGCCTATGATGCGCGTTGCCGACCCTGTAAATTAAGAAGAGTGCTGTGCTAGCAACTGAAGAAGAATGCTAGCAGCATAGGATACATGCTGCCATGCATGACAGCGGCGGTAACATAACACCACCGGTCCCATAGCTGTAGTATGTTATTCGGCTACGATTTTCTGCAAGGTGGGGGTACTTCCCCAGTTCCCCAGCTCCAATTATGAGTGATATTTTCACTGTGATATGCTTATATTGTTTAACATTATACGAGAAATTAGGTTATTAGAATATCATTATTATTCTAACATATACTCGTATCTGAATTAAATCTTGATCACAGACCATGTATCTATAGTAACCAGTAAGACTACGATTCTATAAAAAGTAGCAGCTATCATCAGTACTAGGTACATAACTACCAGGGCTATAGAACAAGTCGCAAATAAGGTATAATAGGCAACCTTTTTGAATTATATTTTTAAGCTATTGCATAGCTTCTATCGCGGGCCTTGAGCGTGGGGACCGAATCCAGAAATTCCGTAACGAAAAAAACCTAACACCCCCCACTCCGACCGGCACAGCGGTGATACTTTTTAGTGTTTCCATCTATCGATAAATACCAAAACTTTTAATGACTTTGAAATATCACGCTTGTCTCTTTAGTTCAGCAACCCGCCTTTAGGTGGCATTGGTTGTATTACATAAGTTGATAAAAAACGCTATGCAATAGCTTTACCGCGGCAGTCCCCGAGTGCCACACGTATATTTTTTATTGATGTTGCAACATATTCAGACATATTTTATGTGTTTACCACATTTTCATCGAGGACAGTGCATATTTAATCATTATGTTTTATGCAAATACCGAAACATTTACAATATTATTAGGAAATTTCCCACTGTTATTGCTAGGTTTTATTTGTGTTTTTATCTTAAATTCTGTTTTCTAACTCGGTTCACCTTAAAAAAGTTTTGTGTAATGTTCCTTCCGTATTTATTTTTCTTAGATTTTTATTTCTGAAAACAGTACTTCCGATACTTGGACCAAGACGTTCAATAGAAATTATAAATATATTTAATACTAGCTATTGCCGGCAGTTTCAATCACGTTCTAAAAAGATTAACATACTATAAGTCTGATTCTAGACAGCGTATCAAGATGAAACATGCACCAGATTTTAAGTTAGACCTCTAGCAATACATCGGTGAAAATTGCATTCAATTCCATGCACTACTTTTTACCTGATGCGCGTACAAACATGTAGATAGACAGAGAGACAAAAATTCTGAAAATTGTTATTTTGTTGTAAAGTTGTCTGTTGCTCTAATAAAGACCTCCTATATTAGTTTTTGTTTAATATCTATAATATAAAGACACCGGTATGTTGCAATTTTATTAGTAGGTAGATACCTAAGAAAAGAATAAATATATTCAATACTTTAATGTATTCCATAATGTGTAGATACAGATCTATGGCTTAAAATTAAGAAACAATCATGGACCCTGTCGGGCACAGCAAAGTTTATAAATAACGTTATCTTAGCGTGCATACATGCTTAACTTTTCACAAACACTGTATCGATTGAAGCACATAATACTTGCATTACCCGTTTAAGTCAATAAGGACACCTTGCAAGCGATCCGTGTGGCTGCACATGAGTCACGATGACGTCACACGTGTAGATTTGCAAAAATCAAATGCCAGTGATTACTAGTCACGCATTATGATCAGCCTGATTGATCTGCAAGGTCGGGATGTGTTGGTCTCAATGCTTTTTGCTGGCCAATCACTTTTACTTGCAGTCACGAATTTGAAAATGTTTGTAGGGTTTAGGTCATTTTGCTGGTATTTTGATATAATTATATTTTGCAATAGTGTAAGGACTTTGCTTTGTATCCATTAATGCAATAAGCTTCTACTACCATAAATCTATACATCAATTTCCTTTTATCTTGACTTTATATTAAGAGAACGTAAAACCGCCTTCAAAAACATAAAAAATAATGTTAAGTGATAAACAGTTTCGGAAGTCGGTAGCGAAATCAAAAAATCCGATCAAAATAAAGGCACCGACTTCCGAAACTGTCTCGCACATACATATAACATTATTTTTTATGTTTTTTGTGTTTTTGAACAGTTTTTGACGGTTTTACTTTTTCTTAAAAGTTATTTCAACATTTTTAGTAGCAAGTAAAATTTTACGTATACCTAGACGACGTTATCATTTTATCATTTAATCAGTCGTTACGTGTTATTTCTAAATTTTGTGATCAGATCTTGACCGAATTTTTATGCGATATTTTCTGATGTATAACCAAGAATTATCAAAATCGGTTCATAATTGACGGAGTAATCGCGTAAAAAAACATACAAAAAAAAACTTTTTGAAGTCGGTTGAAAAGTAATAACGCGTGACGTTTACAAAAACACGTTGTGTGAATTATGCCGGCGTTGTATTGTTTATTTATTAATGCTTAAGTGGTAATTAACGAAGCAGTTATAGACACTAAGTCATTATACAAATAAGTTAGATATAATTATATTAAATAAAGATCCATTGGATATTATTATGTATTTTATTCACAGGGATTTTAGAACAAATACATCTGAAAAGATGTACAAGATGTAAAAGATGTACATTCTGATTGGAATACTCTAGGGAATATTTTTTTTTAATTGCAGGAACCCGTTGGGTATTACTAAATGGTTGCCAGATAGTAAAATTGCCTGCAAAAATACAAACAACCGAATTTGATATTGTTTCTCTTGGTTCATTATTATTTTGCCTCAAATTGCTTCCTCGCAGCGGGAGGAATTGGGAATCTAATTAACTTTCAATCTGAGGCATTAGACTCGAGTTTGGTTTGGAGTGCCGTTTGTCTTTGTGTGTGTGTATTTTAATTGGGAACATTTTGAATGGCAATGCTGACTCAGTTTTGAATGCGTTCAGGAGTAGATAATTGGAAAACAACAACGGCTCGTGCCTTAGCGTAGCACAAGATATGTCGAGGGTTTCCATTCCGAATTTGTTTCCACTGATTGGTGAAATAGAAATTCTGATGAGATTGTGATTTAATGTTATTATTATAAAATTTTATTTAAATTTGAAGCGGCGGTAGCCAAATGGCTTGGGCGTCGTACTTGAGATCATGTGGTTGCCGGTTCGAAACCCACCCATTGCACTACCGACGTGAACCCACTCGTTACACAAGCATTTTAACTTAGCACGAGGGGTTAACAAGAATACTAGTAATGTGTGACCCACATTGCTAGTAAGCTTTTTACAAAAAAATTAACCGATACGATGATAATTCTGTTTTGTACTCGTGCGTTAAATTTGAATTACTGTAATTGTATGTATAATTGCTCATTTAATTCGATGATAGGAGAAGTGAAGGAAAATGTGATTATGAAATTAAAATCTTACATAAATGAAGTGAATAGTTTAGGACTCACAATTACGTGGAATTGCAAGACGATATAAAAAAAATCTAATTAAATCCAAACCCGTTAAGTTATTAATTAAATTTATATGTGAATAAAAATTGTAAATATTCACGACGTACGGTATAACACTGTTTATTTCTCTTTTTTCAGTTTCGACAAAAACAGATTTTTATACACTCGTGCCTGAAAACTGTGATCGTTGAAAACAAAGGCTATAAAACCAGTAAAATTAGATTTACGACTACACCGACATACATAATATTTACTACATTTAGGGAATATATAGGATCAACTATGAATTAATTCTAACAATATAAGTATGTTAATGACTTGGTATACCATCACACCAGTATTCACCGACGAGTTAGGCAGAGGCGATATTTTTTTTTCGGGTGGGGATATGCGCCTTATGCACGCCGCCACGCTTCGGGAATGCGGGACGGTTGTGTCGGGCTCTCTGGCCAGGTGGCCAGCATACCGACTAAAACCACCACCACTGCCACATTCCGTATAGTAGTGGGATCACGGGAATCGCTCTCGCATGCTCCGCGATCCCACCGCGGACATCCAATGTTGGACCCTCCTCTAGGGCCAAGTGCAATGGGCGGCTGACGACTCCGACTCCGCCGAGGCCTCAGAAGGCAGGGAGAGCGGCGCACCGTAATACCGGCACTCCTCTCCCGCTGCGGCCCCCCAACCTTCAGCCGCAGTGTCGCCCACACAACACCGCGGCCCACCTCAGTTGCGGTGCCTCCCATACGACACCGCAACCTACGGTGGCCACTTCAATGCAGGCTTCCTGGACAAAGCCCGCAGGAGCAGCCCCTCCCTGGGGTTCTACTTAGCTTCGCCGTGGGCCACGATCCACGGTTAATGAGCCCCCGTGCCGCGACGAGGCGAGGACCCCTTGAGGGGGAGGCAGAGGCGTACTTAAGTACACCGACAGTTTGCTGGGATGATTATGTCTCATTTAATAGAGGGAGAGTTGGTAAAATAACATTCCTGGGAATCTAACCCAGTGCTTCCAGCTTAGCAGTCGCGCTTAGGACCACTACAGGTAGTACAGGCGTTATGGTGCATGTATGTGTGAGTTACACAGAGTCCCGTTAAAATTCAATACTTCAATTTTTTCAATGAATTTCAAGTCACCCATTACTGCACCTACTACATACCTACCTAATTCTATTATCAACAGTTGTATAGCCAAAATAATCAATTCAAACCGTAGGCGTCTCGGTTTGATTGATCTGGCGCACGTATGTTTACTGTTCTAGTTTAGAATTGACGTGTGGTTACGCCAAGAACGTTAAACTAGCTGCCGACTAACTGGGAAGTGAAGTTTGACAGTCAAGTTTTATAAAACCTCAGAATCAGATAGGTAGTAAAAGTTTTGAATCAAAACTTTTGCAAATACAACGACACGTTTGGCGTAGCGGCTGAGCGATCGGCTTCTGCGTCACGTGTTGTGGGTTCGATCCCCACACGGAGCAAATATTTGTATGACCTACAGATAGTTGTTCCGGGTCTGGGCGTTTGTACCTGTGAGAATTTGTGTTTGTAAACGCACCCACGATACAGGAGAAAATCCTAGTGTGGGGCAACGTTTTTTTTAAAAAAAATCTCATTTTATATAGTTGTCCTTTCTCATAATTTTCTCGTGCCATCATTATGAAAGTATTGTAAGAATTACTATTTAATATGATAAAAAATCTTTACTAGATACTAGGAATTGTAACTAGGAGGTGTAACTTCTAAGCTAGACGTTTTGGGTTTGGTTTCCAGATCTTGTAAGGTGTTATTGGTAATTTCTATCAAATTCTCTGTTTAATTTTGTGCCTGGAAATTAGTATAATATCTCAAATTATACCATATATGGGTACTCAGCAGTACTAACGCTTCTACCTTACCCTTGGGGGATACAGATTTGATAGTATAAAAATTCTATATCGCAAAAATGCTTTCACCACACGTAATCAGATAAAATTGAAACAGAGCATTACTTAACAAAATCTAGCAACAAAATATAAAACTTTAACTACCTACTACTAGGTAATATAGAAACTCATAATCGATAAAATTTTATTTTAGATGCGTATTTGAGATTTGCAAGCAGTGAAAGGATTTATGCAACTACTTGTGTAACAGCTACCAGGCGCATATGAACCGTGCGGAGATTAACGTTTACATACTTTTTTGCACTTGCGACGTAACTTTCTAAACAAACATCAAAGTGATGACTCGTAATAATATAATACGTGCGTTTGAGTGTGATGGATTGGTTGCAAAGTTTGTAGGACTTTTTGCTTCAGAATTTGGGTTTTGTTTTTGAAACCACTTACCTAATTATTGAATCGCGCAGGCTGTGGGCGTGTCAGTATCATACGCCCTAAAATGATGATAGATTATCTACATTGTAATTAAAAAAATACACTGGTAAAATATATACACACGATGACAAACTATTTTTTTTAAACATTGCCCCACACTATGATTTTTTCCTGTATGGTGGGTGCGGATAATTTGTGTTTATACACACAAATTATCACATATACAAACACCCAGAAGAAGGTGGCTGGCAGTGGATGGATGCGAGCTGCTCAAGATCGGGATGGTTGGCCCTCCTTGGGGGGGCCTACGTTCAGCAGTGGACGGCAATAGGCTGATTTGATTGATTGATTGAAACACCCAACAACTACATGTGTAGGTCATACAAATATTTGTTCCGTGTCGGGAATCGAACCCACAACTCGTAGCGTAGGAGCCAATCGCTCAGCCACTACGCCAATCGTGCCCTAAAATTTATACTTGCACTAGAAAAATCATCGCTGTTCTGATGGAATATGAGTGGTCCAAATGAGCAAATTAGTTTAATCTGTTGCCGTATGTACTATAATAATCTAAATTCATCCAAAGGATAAAAGTAGTATTTTATTTAAATTTTTATTTATTTGTTTTTTTTTTTCTGTATATAGATCTTTTAAAGATACTTTTTTGAAGTCCAGACATAATAGTATCAGAATATGTGAGTGATACAATGCAGGGCAGTGTCTGAAATGGCCTTTTGAAGAAAGATCCATAGCGGCTTTGAGTAGACCAGTCTCATCCGACGGCACGCATGCATCAACCATATTATAGCGAACTCAACAATCCGTCACACGACAATATCAGATGGGCGGAACATTTGCATAGGCTACATAAAAAAATCTCGAAGCCACTAGACAGTTAAAAGTTAAAAGACGTAGCATATCTAGCCTACATCGTACTCACATTTACATAAAATGCTTTTAACATTAATTTAATTGCATTATTTATAGAATGTAATAGTGTAAAATTTTCCATTATACTCGTACAGCCAAAGTTTACACGTATAATTTTCTGAATGACAGGCGAGCCTGTTCCTCGTACCAGTCAAATTCTCGGAGCTGATAATGGGAATTTTGACAGAGAAACGTAACACTTACACAATGCACCAAACTACAGTTGCGCGTGTAACCGCTAAACCAAAGACGCATACAAGTAAAAAACAATATCATGTACTTAATTGATTTTGTATCTTCTTTTTCGTTTTGTACTCGTCTGTAAACTTTGCTTGCGTTGCGCTAAACTTTGTTTTCCTTCCAATCTGCTCCATTTGTTACAGTTATCGTGTTGCAAGACATTTTAGCTTTTATTTTCTCACCCAGTTGGATTTCATATACTGTAGTTCGCAAAAGTTGTTTAGTCTCAGCAAAACTATTGGGACTAGAATTTTATACTTGCGATCCTTAAGTTTGTCTGGGCAAGTCTTACTAACTTGTAGATAGTATTTTAAAAATAAAATTAATGTTGCTTATTTTATGATAAATTATTAGATCAATAAAGTAATTAAGTTTTTTTGGCGTGCAAAAATAAACTGTTTAATAAGCTCGTTTCGATATCAAACATGTCAATGTGTAGGTACTTATTTCAAAATGGCATTCTATTAATCACGAAGTAAACAGCTTTTTTCTTGTGCTTCTAAGGTCACAGCGCCAAATTCTGCAAGAATTATGTAGTTATGTACTCCAAAAATCTGTAAAAACTATATTTCATGCTGATTTCTATCACTATTTTAGTTAAGTCATTACGAAATGAATGACGGTTCTTGGGTGAATCCAGATCGTGGGTAAACTTATTAAGATAGAATCAAGTTCTCACGCGCTCGTATATCGCGACATCCTGCTCAAGATAGCTAACTTCGTAAAAACTAATGAATAAAAGTGAATTGAGCAGAGAAAATGGCAAATATGCAAACAATCCACGCAAATCAAAGAATTTAATGCTTTCACTTAAACAAATATGTTTCTTGAATTCAATGAAGCACACCCAATCAAAATACTAATCGATTTATGAATACTGGTATCCGATTTTATTTCGCTAATGTATTTTGTTTCCATTCCACAGGAATTTATTTATCAGAAGCTCACGATTCAGTGAATTGTATCGTAACGTCTTCACAACAATCTTATTTCGATTCACTTCAAATCGATCAGTCCATTGGGTTCAGAACTAGCCTCTCGTAAAAATAGAAATCTATGAATAGAATATCTTCGTGCATTGTGTTTTAGCACGTTTCAGTCACCATTCTCGGCATCTACGCAGCTTTGTAGATTGACTACAGAAATAGGCACATCAACTTTATTTATGTTGCTTTCGTTGTTATTTGATTGTTCTATTTTTTTATTTGAATGTGTGAGTCTGCAAGTTTAAAGTTACATCTTTTATCTGATTCTTTTTGTTTTTAATAGATTATTCAAAAAAGATTCTTAAAGTATTGCCCTGCTGTCTTCTGTCTTTGTCTCAGACTTGCAAAATTCGCAATTTGTCATATTATATCTTTATTACTGGTTCGTTTTCTCATTGCTACCTTACCGTCATAATATTTTCCCTTTCTCACGATACGTTTCCTTACTAAATTAATGATACCTAATCAAAAACTCAACCAAGAGTATTCATTCAAGAGATAGTAACGATAATACTCTCTCTCGTCTCATGCCAAAACCTTCACTTTCCAGCAGTCAGTTCTTAAGTAAGATGTAGTGTAATAAGCTACTGCGGTGTGAGTAGTCTTAAAACCTGCTACTTTTGCTGTGACGCTCATAAGCTACTTAGAAACACTAATTACAGTATTTACGGCATTTACTCTACATGGAAGTTTTCTTACGACAAGTCCTGAATACTAGACCTGCTTACTTATATAATTCAGTAGATTTTGAATTGCAAAATATATAATTTTGATAGTTTCATTTCTCCTAAAACAATGGGTTGGAGTATTGTTCAATATTCAAAAGAAATAACCAATTAATCACAGTCCTCACTACAGAAACCCATATCTATCCGTCCCACAAATCATTAAAATTCATAGACACTAGTTTGACAAATGATATTTTTGCAACACCCCAAAGGTCACAGCTTCATGTCATCTTTGTCTTTCGTCTTTGTGGGGCAAAGGTCAAGTTATTCGGAAAGTTAGGAAGCTTGATCTTTTCTCTTCTCTTACGTCACAATTGCGATGCAATTCTGGTATTCAGGCCATAACATTTGTATTCAAGAAAAGTTATTTTAAAGATCTGCCCCATTGCGAGTGCAGCTGGTGAGGGTATCGCTTTCTAAGTCGTAGTCGATGGTAATAAGTTATATAGAGCTATTAATACTGTGAATTTACATTACGAGAAGTACAAGCACGATATAATTGTACAATTATTTTCAATAACTAAAAATATATTATTGTGGTTCCGCGTAAATGGGTCTACAAATTGCTGCAGTAAACGGTTGGAGAAGAGTGCGACGTATCATGTTTACGCGATGGTATCTAGTCTATGTATTTTGTATTGGGATTATCTATTTTCGTATGATCGTACACTCCGTGCGGAATTCCGTATTGATCTCATTGGCATACATAAATCTAAGTCGCTGCTTCTCATAGATCATTACCATCTGTAGAACTGTATTTCGTCTGGGTACCATCCCGTTGCCAGATATTTTGTCACTGAACATATTATGTATTTGTTTTTTTAAATTTGAAGGAGATTGTAGTCAGTTAAATTACTGGATAAACAGGACTTAGCAACTGAAGTCCCGTCTCGTCTCGTATACCTATACAAACCAGCGTCACCTTTGCCATCACCATAAACAACCGATGCATCTCATCACGCGATTGACGGAAAGAAATGTTACAATATAGCCTTGCTAAACAATGTGGCCTGGCCGATTGTATCTTAGCGACCCGGATGTGAAGGTACATTCATCTGCAGCTTCATGAATCATTGGAGACATATGCGTTGGTATTACGTTGAGAAAACGTGGCGTGAGTTTACGCAATAAGTGAATTATTGTTGTTGCTAACATTGATTTCCTTAATAGCTATTGCTAAGTTTGACTCATAGATACGATATTCTTATTCAGCATTTTGGTATTTAAAAAATTAATTATAATATAGTAATCGCCGTAACTTATATAATTACTAACGGGCCCGGCAAACGTTGTCTTGCCTTGTGTCATCATCTTCCTGTCCTTCTCCCAATTTATTTGTGGTCGGCGTAATATGTCATTTTGTTCCATTCGCCCTATCAGCCGTCACCTCAATCATTCACTACCTTTCCCATGTCTTGCCGTGTATATAAAAAAATCGAATAACCCGATTGCGGTACCGCCAACCGGCTCAAATTAAGGCCTAGAGCCATTGAAACATACACAAAAATAACAATCAAAATCACACCAGCAGCTTAAGAGTTCGGACAATGCACAGAACGCCATCTACTGTCTTTACCGAAACAGCAAACCTAACAAAAAACAACGCCATGCTAATTTATGTCCGTGTTTTATTTCTGTCAAATCTGTCAATCCGTTCACGACAAAAAATGTATGAGAAAAAAAAATTCTTCATAATATTCTTTTTCGCGAATTTTATTTATGTTTTAATAGTGATTCTGCTATTCAGGGAGGAGACAAATCCAACAAACCAAGGATCATAGAAATCGGTCCACCCGTTCTCGTATTATAAGTGTTGTAACAAACCCGACTTTGTTTTACATATTAAAATAAAGATCTTCATCTTTTCTAAAATATCTTTTTTTTTACATTTATAACTATAAGACACGTCTTTTATATTTAGTTTAAGTAATTCATCTATGATCGCATAGTAGAACTTTTAGAGGATAAATACATAATTATTTTCTTATACAAAATGATTAGGATAATGTCGGGTTCAAATTCAACTGGAGAAACAATTTACGAGATTTGTTCCACTACAGTATCGTGCACGTCTTGCTTGAAGTGCATGTAATGAAATATGACCGTCGTATCCGGTCGCAGTGCCTACACCCTGCGGTTTATAGGGATTATAGCTTTGCCTCGCATTAGCTTCCCATGAAACTACTACTTAACTAAACCAGTCCAGAGATCGAAATAGCCACAATTTCATTTAAAGGAAAAATACTCGGCTTAATACTAGTTTATTTCTGCATCGGTCCTGCATATAATTTGCGTTCTTGTTTCAGCGTGGTCTATTTTAAGAACAACGTTGTTTTTTTTGCTAAGTATAGTCTTATTTTGCTTGCCATCTGTGCAGTGAGCGGATCTTTGTATAGTCGTAGAAACGTCTGTGAATGATAAATTGGCATCTAAACGGACACATTTAATATATATTTATATATATCAAAAATGCATATCATCAAACAACATGTACTAATATTGACCTCAATTATTATATAATTGATAGTGACCTGAATTATTTTATTATTACAATGATGAGTAAAACATAAAGTTTTAATAATATCTGTGTTGCATTTAACATGCATATGATAGCAGATGATTATGCAAATGTCAGACATTATTCAAGGCTTTGAAATACTCATCACGAAGTTGCTTAATTAGTTTTTAATGTCAGATCCGATACTATCAAGGCTGGTTAGCATGTCAATGTTAATCAGAGATCAGCATCTAACCTAGCGTTCGGTTTTAGATGCCAAACCTCCTAATTTGGAACACCATGTTTTTATAAAGAATTAAAATGTATGAATGCTTTTAATGTAAAAGGAAGCGTCGTATATCCGTGATGTGACTGGGTAAGGGGACTGCGGTGGGGAATAGAAGGGAGGTGGCAGAGGGGAGGTAGTAAAGGTCAGTTGCTTGCTTCACCGGCATAGCTCGATGCTACCCGATCATCGCGTACCATAAATGCGACGACCTCTATCGTATTATTAAATTGTTCTATGTTGCGACAGACCGTGTTAGTAGCCCCGATACCGGTAGTTATGGGTATCGGCGATCTTTTTTGTTTAACTCCGTAATTTACTTCGATCACTAGTTGATCTGCTATCGTTTCGTTTGTAGAAAAAAATACACAAAACTTATTATTGACCGAATCTAAAAATACTCGTCGTGTCGGTAACGAAAAGTTCAAAGTTAATTTTCAGTAGATACTCTTTCATTACCTACTACATTGTTAACTGAAAATACCTCTAGTGGCTATTAAATTTAGAAAAGCTTATCGATTGCTCAAGCAACAAAGCCCAGTTTAAAAATACTCCTATGATAACGTACAAAGTAGCCCTGTTTTTTAAATATTATACCTCTTTCATGATGTGGATTCCTAAGTTTTTAATACTAGTAAGTTCATTGGTAAGCAGATTACCAGTTCCCCTGAGTACGAGGCGATCTTAGCTCAAAAAAACACAGCCAGAAATCAATAGGTTAACTTATATTATAATTTATCCAGAAACTCTATTGCAGAAAGAATATAAAACTTATATAATATTAACAGCTTACGTAAGGTATATAATAAGTCCGCTATTTTCGTCGTAGGTACCTAACGTACCTAACTATAAATATTTGCTCAGTCCTTACGGCATACCTTCCATTACGAACGAGAGCCCACAATCCAATGAAGGAATCACAAACGGTACACCTTTTAAAGAAGATTGCTAACAATGTATGAATAAGTCACCTTTGACCTGACTCGGTCGGCGCTGTACCGCTCCACTCTCTGTCAAGTACCGTAAGGTTCCCCTATTTGGATTCAACGTTCTTTAAACCCCTTTATTGAAATTTCAATGTTGATAGCAAAGAATTAAGGTTCATTTTTGATGCGACGATGCTTACGACGAGTGCCTATAACAAAATTGATTATAAACCGATTATATTTATTCCGATGTTCGGAATTGTATATCTATAAATTATTGTCATTGGTTATTTTTTTCATAATTTATTTAAGTGATGCAGCATAATTGATGTACAAAATGTTTCTTTGCAGTGTCGATTGTAAGACTGAAATTGCCAGTATGGATTGTCTATGTACCTAATTAATTTGGAAGTAAGTCCTGTCCAGTTCCTAAAACAAACATTTCGACAGCATATAAATTATGACAGGGTAGAAACTCTTACGGACTTCAACAAAGCGAATGAAGCCGTATGGTAATTTTTAATATTGTTTATTTTTAGGCTATGTTAATGAAGGTCCGGCACACGATGACGGACCATGGATTTTCATAATCATATTCATATGTCAGTTACTATGTCACATTGTTGCCTACCCAAGCGATCGCAAAAACGAGTAAAAATATTTTTTGTACAAACATATTCCTTTATTTTCTGTTCACAAACAGTACAGACACCAGCTCATTATTATGTATATACGTGCAAAGGAATGTGAGACTGAAATTTTCATAATTATGCCTACAAGTTTTACATAATAATAAAACAGAATAAGCTTGGATATTCATAATAATGTGCTCACCTTTATATAATTCGGATGACCCCACAGTAATCTATCTTGTGGGTTTTCAGACTTACCATCAATGAATAGGGCTTTGATATATAAACCTATATCCTTAGTCTTTGCTTGTGTGGGATGGGACAATGGAATCTCATCCTGTATTCTGATTGCACGCTCAACATCTTGTTAATAGCCATGCTTAGGTTGTAAGCAGTGAGCGAATGGGTGGCTTAGGCTTCGAGTAGCCATGCGAGCGGACACGACCGGTCGTTATTGAAATCTCTGGGATTATCTGTAGAGTAGATCTCTTTCTTAATTATTGTTAGATATTTTTACTTAATATCGTTTATTTATTTAGATGTACCCGTAGTAGCAATATCTATATGCAGGGTAGGTAGAGATTTAGTAAACAACATCCGTTAAACGTAGTGTGATGCCTTGTGATTTATGATCATTGGACTGCCAAGTCAAAGGTCTCGAGATCAAATCTAAAAACGCACCTCTGAATTTTCGAAGTATACCCAACCCTCCTCCTCCTACAGAACTCCTCAATGGTGTACGGCATCTCCGTTGTGTTTAGGCTCATACGATGTGTTTTAACGAGTACATGATAACTAATACAAACTGGCTGGTTAGGGTCATAATCTACAGGTAAATGGAAAGATTTCTATATATCGAAGAACAAAATAAGCCGTATTAAAATTTCAGCTTAAATCTCAAAACCACACGCGCTATATTTCATTGACAAAACCTAATCATGTTATTTATACGGTCAGCAAAGAATTCGTATCTTTGTGAGCAAAAAAAAAATGTAATGGATTAGCTAAAATAGTTAGTTGGTCAGCAAAATTGCTAGTTGGGCAGCAACTTATGGTTATTTTTTAACTTATGGTTAGTTTCTAGCATTCGTTGGTTCGCCGCTCGCTTAGCTCACTCGGCTCGTGCGATATGTGTTTAAACTTTTGCTGCTCAATCAGTAATTTTACGCTCAATCAGTATTTTTGATGCCCGGTTTATTAGTACTAGTATATATTAACAGATTTGGGCGAGGTAATCTCGTGTTTCGCTCCGGAATGGTTGCGTAAATGTAGGGATAGGGTCTATGGTAGCCTGTCTACCAGGTATTTAAGTTTTTATAATATGTAAGGAAGTTGGTCAGTATAACTGGAAGCATAACGCCTTTTATGGATGCAAGTGACTAAATAAGCCCTGTAGATTATTTTGTTTACACAATCTACCTTCAATTAATGTATCCTTGTCGATCTTATCAAGTTTACTACTGCAGTAGAAAATTTCAACATTACAATACGCAATGAAGAAACATGTTAATTCATGTCTGTTTAATAATAAAAACAAAAGTTAGTGAAAATAGCAGGCTTTTGTTTTAGATTGAGATAATTATTGTTCGTAAAACAAATTACTGAATATACAAATTGACTGATTACGAAATCATGTTCACATTGTGAAATAAATTTCACTGTTTCACAAAATGGACTAGAGCTTCATAACAATTTTGACTTTCATTACGTTTTGGACAAACATAATTAATGTACTACGCTTAATGAGACTTTAGAGGTTAACGCTACATTAAGTTTTTGCAAATGCACCTTTCACGGCGAGTTAACAATCAAGCATAATGCAGAATGTGCTAAATTTGTCTATTATCTCAATGGAAAGAGAAATTAATATGCTAATGTGCACTGATGAAACTAGTGTTCAACTAGTGACGTAACAGATCACAGGAACTAGGTATATTATAAGAGCAGTATTCCTAATACTGTAATTGTAGTTTGGGATTTATTTTAGGAGCTGTTTTAAACTTCTTCATTACTAGTCCTAAACGCAACTGTTACGGTAGAGGTTCAGGGTTCATTTTACAAGTCGAGCAAAGTGTTATCGTTATTTTTTTATGAAATTCTAAGTAGCAGCTCGGAGATTGGATCAGCGCCCGGTTAATGGCAATAGGCCATTTATTATAAAAATCGGCGAATTATGACTGTAAACCCTTTTCCCTATACCTTCGCGTTATACAGGCGTGATGTGTAATGTTTTAAAATGTTGCACAAGAGGATAAATTCAAATGATTTGTTTTAGACACTCTTTGAAAAGTAAACTAATTGGAATTCAAGTTTTACAAGATAAGTAGGTACACTAGTTAATCAAATAATTAAAAAAAGGGTTAAGATATTTCAATTAGCATGTTTAAATAAACATTTTAAATGTTTTCCGCGAATAAAAATATCAATGAAAGGGTTACTAATGAAATGAATAAAGTTTTTCTAAAGCCTTTCATTAAACACCTTCCTTCGACGTCGGTAAATGAGAAAAAAACATAAGTTGCTTACTGTTCCAGGCGATGTGGAAAGAAAATAGTTTAATTTTGCTTTAAAGTTTTTATTTCTGCTTTGTGGACTTGGAAATCGGTTAGTCTGCGAGGTTAAGGTTCCCTACTTGCCACGGTCTGTCTAACGATGGGTTAAAATTTCTAAACTCAATTGTGTAACAGAGGACATTAACCCATGGGACCTGACTTAATACAATCTGTCGTACTTCTTATAAATTAGCCGCTTTTAGCAACTACATTTTTTCGATACTAAATGCGTTTAAAAAAAACAAATAAAGGATCTTTTTAGCTGACATTTTATCGTACAACGATATAATTTAATAGAATGGCTCTTTTATGTCATTTTCAAATCCGTATTTCGGCGGACTCAGCCTCTCTTCGCAACGAAACAGATTTTGCAATTTACTTCTTTTGAATAAATGGGATTTTCTGGGTCATATTAAGTGTTTGAATGAGTACGCGTGCCTTGTGTTTTTTCATCAGAATAGGTATATTCCCAAGTGTCATTACTTAGTTAATGACTGATAATTTAGATTACATAAGGTAAACTTACCTATTGGCACAGAATAACTAATAATCTGTATAAAACGGCCACTCTCCATCCCTGCCTGAGTGAATTTTCGAAAAACATTAGAACGTCATTAACTTCACCCCAAAGTTAACAATGCAGATATTTAAAACTGCAATTATGATAATGAAAACTTAAACTACACCCCTACCGCCAAACAATAAGATAAGAGTAAAAACAATCTGGACTATGAAAGAGAGATGAGATAATGCTATGATGAGAAGAATGATTTGTTAAATAATGTTAGAATATTCACCCACATAGATTCAATACCTCACTGCTCCCGGCAATTCGTAGTAGCGTTTGTTTTTTTTTAAACAAGCTTAGCGTATATTTGGGTGTTTATGAAGGTCAGTTTGTTTATGTAGTTAGTTTAGTAGGCATCAGAATCGGAATATTTCTGTAGTGTCCAAGTTGAGCTATGTACTGGTTTTCAGAATTGCAGCTTTGAGAAAAAAATTATTTTGCTTTTTAATTTTGTTCCTAGTAATAACATAACATAATAAACCATCACGCTTGTATTTCTCGAAGAGTTAGGCAGAAGTGTACTAATGTACACCAACAGTTCACCGGTATATTTTGGGTCCCATGTAATAGCGGGCGAGCCTATTGCCATTAACCGGGCACAAACCTAGACTCCGAGCTGCTACTGAGAATTTCATAGAAAAACCCAATAACACTTTGCTCGACCTGGGCATCGAACCCGCGCTTGGGACTACTAGACTAATGAGGTAGTAATAATTATTATTAAAATCTTTTTTTATGGGACGGAAAATGCTGCCACATGTCGGAGTCGTACCGACTAAAACCGTACGCCTACTTTTGGCCTTTAATTACGGCTATGGTATTCGTGTCATTCGCCACGATCATGACAATAATTATTAAAACCTAAAGAAATTTATAATATCGTATTTAATATAAAATTTGTTCGTTTCGAATTTTACTAGAACTATTTTTAATTTGAATGGTGTTAATGATCTATATCTAAAGTAGGTAATTTGTTTCGTTGTACTTAATAGGTAATGTTTCTGACGGTTAATTACTTAGGCATTTGATACTTTCGAAGCACGCGAAATAAAACTGGGTATTGTTAATGATAGTAGATAATGGTTCAGTGAAGGCCTAAACAATTTCTGTTTAAGTAACATTGACAGTAAAAATAAAGGAGATGAAAAAGATTTTGTTAAAAGGATTGCAAAAGGCGAATAGTACAAAGAAAACGTACCACAAACTTTAAACGACATTAAAGTACATAAGTACGTAAAGAAAGTTTTTATCTCAAATTATATCAAAGGCCTTTTGAGTTGCTGCTGCAGTGAGTTGGAGTTTGCTAGAAAATCCTTTAGGTTGTAGCCCGGTTTGATTGTGTCTCATGAAACAAAAGAAGACTGGAAAGTCGGGCAGTATGAAAGTTCAACGTTATGAAACTTCCCCCTGGTGCACCGACAGAAATCGAATTAATGAATGGATCGAGTCACATTTCAAAATCGGAAGTCATTTTCGAATTTCTTGGTCTTAGCGAATTTTGAGGTTAATTTAACTATATCGATATGCCGCTGGTGCAGGCCTTATAATAGTGCAGTGTTACAATGAATCGGCTATGATTGATGCAGAATGAATATGTGCAATGCAGTGTTATCCAATATATTATTTTCTTGTTTATTTTTTTCATTTTATGTAAGAGTATCACTCTTCTTGATTAATTCTCATTTGACTTAACATTTCCTTTTTATAATCCTTGACGATTTCCAATAGTAAATATTTTTCGATTCTCGTTCTTTTTCTTTGCAAAGCACAAAGATAAGGGTTCTGAGTGATTCCGCAACTCTCGGGATTTTCAATTTAGAATTGATCGCAGGAAGAGTGAGGAAAAAAAGATTGATATTTGGGATTTTTCCCTAGCCCATTCACATCGGAGGCCGCACAAGTGAGTGATCGCTCGAGTCTGTCCCAAGCTAATGATACCCGGAGCTTATCGGCTCGGCTGTCGCGCGTCATTTTTACGGATTCAGCCGGATTTATGTAAATTTGTTTTGTCAGCGACCCACCTTGTTACAGCCGTTGCGAATCGCACCGATACCGCCAATATTGATACTTTTGTCAGTTCGAGCGCTGTGATTGCTTTTTTGTTTAAACACTTTTTTCATTTCGGATTCTTTCTTTATTTTATTAACTGACTTAAGAAAGAATCTCAATTCCACTGTTTTTTGTGTGTATGTTTTTCAATTTCTTCGCTGATCGTGAAAGGATTTTCATATTTCTTTTTTTATCTAATATAATACCTGCTATTTGGTCCCATATCAGTTAGTTTGCTGTCTAACTATTGGTTTGGAGATACACCACACAATGCTTAGTAGGTTTCTGATAGTTATGCGAACAGGTACATAATAGGCATTGAAATAAAACTACTTTTTATGATTTTTTTTTGCGTTATTTGGATACTATTCCCGATGTTTCGTATCCTTTTTTGACGGTTTATTTTTCTAAAATTTAATTATTCCCTAAGTTTTGCAACTTTTCCTAATAACATAATCGATGTACTTAGTCAGTTTATGCATATGGTTCATACATAACATTTTACCATTACACACTGGCTCGGCACGAAGCCCCTATTAATATTCATCGGAGTGGCTGTGTTACTGGATCGAGTTGCCGCGTACTTGTCAATGTAATTAAGGCGTTTCACACACGACGCACAATACGCAGGCAGGTTGCTCACGTTATAATTATGAAGATTTGCACTATTCAAAATTGGAACGCATGTGTGACAATGAGGGCTCTATTCAATGCGTGGTTCTGATTGGATCTAATAGTCTTGTAGGAGAATAGAGTATTATGTGTCGATATGCTCGTACGTGTCGAATTATACTTTGTGTCTCGTCCTCGAGATTAGGATACCTAAGAAAGAGTATATATAACATGTAGTATCGCTTCCGGTGGTACTACTCATCCACTAGGTTGAGATCTTTTATTTTTGTTTTTTAAACTGTTCCCGCGCCGCGCCGAGCTGTCATTCGCGTTTCTAGTGCGCAACGCTCTCCACTAGGAAATTTACTCGTAGTTGTTTTTTCGAGTAAATTGTCCAATATTGCAGCCAAAACACTCAAGAAGTATATAAAATAAATATTATTAAGTGTTTGTGTAGTGATCTTAGCGTTAACTTTTAGAAATGTGATCTAAGGAAAACCCGGTCAAGTCGGAACTTGCCGGTACCTACATAATCTTTTATTACAATGAATTGAAAATAAACAATGCAATTCGAGTAGTCAAATTTGGGCTGTCTCAACGCATTATTATTTATTTGGCACTCAGAGATCATCGGATTGTCCACGCTGAATAATCTAAAGTCCTTTATCAAAAGGTTTCGGGAATAACAATGCACCTCGAGCAGTCAAATCTGGGCTGTCTCAACGCATTAAATTTATTTAGCAACTCGGACAGATCATGTAGGACTGCCCACGCTAAATAAACTCCAATTCTATGATGACCTATGTTACATACCCATATGTAAAAAAATTACTTCCAACCACATAAAACAATGCAATTTCGGGCTGCCAGAAGGACTGTCCCACTGCATGGCCATTAAGTGTTCTCGGACATACCACTGGAATGTAAGTATCACCCATCAATAACCTACCAGTTGTTCAAGAGTTTGTTCAACTCATCAGAAATATAACAACAGAATCATGTAAATTATGCTTGACAGCAATGAACACATATTACAAGGAAGTATAATACCTACTTAATTATCATAATATGGTAATCAGGCGAGTGCACTTATATCACAATATTCCAGCAGATAACTCACATTATGAAGACAATATCATAATGCAGGTAGGCATAATGAACTATGCTTTGGTGATCTATTTCAAGTATTGCCAACAAATAAGGGTAAGACCAGGATGGCAAGCCAACCTACAACCCTGTAAAGAACTCGAAGAACTCAAGTTCATTTCATCAATATACATAGGTACCTATGTACATATTATCAGAATGGCCCCTTTGAAGGTGTTACTACCTAACACTGTCACCAATGCTATCTTCAGGAAACCTTGATTAACAGGACCAATACTGTGAAAACAGTACTATACATGCCGCATAAAACATATTATAAAGCCATTAACCTGACCAGACGGAGGTCTAAAATAAATGGCAATATTTCATATGCCTGCCTGCCTCTGCTGGGAGGCAATATCTCGAGCAAGTTAACACTTCAGATGCAGTCAGTGACAACATGCTGAAAACAATAGGAGCTACCTCAGCCGGACCGGAACAATCAAGAACATCTCCAAGCAGACCTTTGAAAATCAGCAGCCAATGCTCAGAAAAGTTGCAATCTAATGAAGCATAACCTTCATACAAGTATGGAAATTTAAGGGAAGCCCCCCAAGCAACATAGCTACTTGCAATAGCGCCGCTGGAAGCAGCAGCAGACCGCTTGAGTGAGCCAAATTATCTTTTTGCAGATAAACAATCCTGACATCACCAATCTTGGTAATGTATGCGGTTACCTTATCACACATTAGTAGTGTTATCACAGGTTGCTAATACCTGTCTTATATATACCAAAAGAGAAAACTCAGTTTTGTGAATGACGGAGGTGCTGGAATAATTTATTTTAATTTTAATTTAAAATAATTATTTCTTAGAATATGGAAGATGCTGTACCTTTTGGAAAATATTATGAGTTCAAGTATTACCCTAAATACTTTTCATTTTTAAGCATAGGTACATTTTAAAATCATGTGAAAATATAATATACTCTTTTTTTTTAGGTATTATACCTATGATATATAATACATAAGCAACCCATTACATTGTCCCACTACTGGGCAAGGGTCACCTCTCAGAATGAGAGGGATTAGGCTATGGTACCACCACATTAGCCTAATAAATACCTGATACTATATTAAATACTATAAACACTACTTTATATTCAATGTGATAAAAACTTAACTAATAATGTAACAAATCCGTACGGATTTGTGGTTGATGGGGTTGTTACACAACAAAACATTTCAGGACTTTACATACTCTAGGAAAATCATCTATTTTACTAGTTATTTTCTGAAAAAATAACAATACATACAATTAATCATAGTTATCTTATTGGATACCTACAATATTTACCATCTATACAAAAGTATGTATAGAAATCTGTACATAAGGATAGAATTAAAAATTAATAACATCAAATTAAATTTGATATTGTGATACAGATAGTCTCAGATGCCACCAAATATAGGTGGCTAGCTGTGAAACAAAACTTGAATGTTAAAAAAGTCAAGTTTTCTCATGAAAATGTTGTTATGAACATTTAAACAATATTATGGTCAGATGGTTGTCAACATACACAAGAATTAAATGTACACATATAATTACAAATGCAACATAATTGATAGTACCTAATGCTAACAATAGCATACAAACTTTTCACTTTCAACAAAACCTAATATTAATATCTACTTAATTGAAAAAAATGTATAAGTACTTATATTATTTTCTGTAAAATTATTAGGTACTCTACCTAATATGGAAAATACATTAAGGTAGAAAAATATCTTACCTACTTAAATGATGCTAACGCCTCAACAAGGGGGGGGGGGGAGTGTTGCTAAGAGAGGACAGGATAAGTGAACGGTCAGAGTGCCAGGTATATCCACTTACTAACCTCTGATATTTTTTGGCGACATTCCTTGCCCCACAATGTTTAACTCCTATGTTTAAAAACTTGCAAATAATTACCTTTTGTCACGCAAAGTAACCTGTATTATTGGTGCAAACAGCGACATAGTCTAATAGTTACACACACCGTTACCAATGTGGAATCAAGTAAGAAGTATGTGATCCCGGGCCGTTAACATCTTAGTTTTAATTTTTTTGCATCTGACAGTTAAACTTTTTTTAACCAGATTTGGTGTGCCAAATAGAAATGCGGCAAATATGTACCTAGGTACATATTAATTAAATATTATTTTACCAACAACTCCATCATTACAATTGAGGATTTGAAGTATTTCCTATCTCTTGACATACCTATGTCACAATAAATGTTTACTCTTTGCTAAAACCTTACCCTATGGTAAGGTGGTCTTATAGCAAGGTTAGCATTAGGTTGATCAGCCAGTCATTAGATGACATCTAATCAACATAATTATATAAACTGATATTCCTAATTAGAAAACCTTAAGAGCTTCTAATACCAATATAATAAAATAATGTTAGAAAATTTTATTCAATTTTTCATAAAACTATTGAGTTGTGCTATGAATTATTACTATGTAATTATTATTCTGAGTTGGACAAATACACTACTTTTAAAGTGGCAGTCATGTGACTGAAGCTATTGACAATGGTCAATATTGAGGCCCAACATAATTATAGTTATAAATATCTATACTTATTCATATTTATGATTATTCAAGGATGCATTCTACTACCCACCACCAAGTTTAATGTCACTTTGGGTACATGTTAAGTAACTCTGTAGGTATCTATTAGATCCTAGAACTGTGGTTGAACTGTCAACTAAATTAACAATTTATCACTATTTTCATGAATTATGCATACCTATTGGTATGCATAAAAGGTAACGGACTACAGCATAGCAGAGTCCCACTATTCCCATACAAGTGTACAGTACACTATTCCCATCATTTGTAGGAAATTAAAAATATAATTAAAATTACAACTTGTTCCATTATGTTGAATGCCCAGGCATTCAACATTGCCTAAAGGAATGTAAACAATATGTTGAAAACATCAGTATTCCATCTTATCTAGTTACTGAGAACATAGCCCCTTGGCCTTTTTTATTTTCTCAGTTATTTTTACTTCCCTAAAATTTTTAACATGATATTAGGCAAGTGTATTATTGGCATCAACCAGATGCTCATGAAAAACTAGAAATTATTATAAATTCCTAAACAAGCATTAAGCTGGTTGGATAGGAGTGGTACCTAACTTCAACAGTCTGATGATTATTTATGTAATCAACCAATAACAAATAACGAACAATTTGTACAAGTAAAAACTAGCAGTTTTCGAGATATTTCATAAAGACAAACGTTAAAAATTCATTTTACTCCTATAAAATATGTATAAATTATTAATACCGACTCTTGCAGTCTGTTTCTATATTTAGTACTTTATGTACGTTTTTATATTCACCCATACAAGGGTATGGGTCCTAAATCTTATTTTCAGAACTTATGAACCAAGAACCTACAAGTTAAACGATGCTTTTTGTATAGACAAAAGCACCTACTTATCTACACCTAAATAATGTGCCCCAAAAACACAGAGTACTATGTTATGTTGCATGCGTTGACAAACGCTTCCTTACGTCGTTTATAAATTTAAATGATTACAACAAAATATTGTGACATCTAAATTACTTATGGCTTAAGACTGGAAATATATATATATAGCATATCATATCCATAACTTTTATGTAATAAATAGGTACTTGCACAAATCCGAGACAAATATTGTCAATTCCGTCTGAAAAATGTTCTTTCTTCAATTCTTTTGGCTTTGAATTTCAAGATATCCGAACCGGTCATACCTATATAGAGTATATTATAAAATATATATCACAATATATCCTCTCACGCTATGCGTATAGCAAGATGATAGAAGTGCAGCGCTATTTGCTTCAGCACAAATTAATTGCCTTACTCTGATGTCGTAGAAACCATTACTAATGTTTTAACCTCTATACCTATGATTTCATAGGTATGGCTAAACGAGGTAAGGTTACAAAGTCGTGTACTTAATAATGTCTTGTGGAAAGATTTAACAATTTTCCGAGAAAGAATTCGCAGAATTCAAATCCGTCATCATTCAGTACAAACGCTTTAGCTTTAAAATTTAAAGCACATTAGTCATAAATACTTAGCTTAAATAACAAGAGTTTACTAGGTGCTTACTTGTATCTGTTGAGACAAGGAATTTCAGGGAAAACTATGGATATACAGTATACTATAACAGATCAATTTCAAAAATAATAAATCTGTAATTTCTAAGCCATGAAAAGCTTTTTTCACAATTATAGAAAACCATGATAACATAATTATCATATAATCGTACATATACTTATATCATGTTAATTATGATATTTAGGTGATATTACCAGAACTTACTCTCAAAGTCTACATGTTATATATACTCTTTCTTAGGTATCCTAATCTCGAGGACGAGACACAAAGTATAATTAATGATTAAACGAACTTACCTGAAGTGAAGTTCTATCATAATTATACGAAGTGTCTCGTCCGAAGAGATTAGGAACACCCTCCCAACCCTAATGACCATAGCCCAAAAGAGTTCTGGTAATATAACTTTACTCTGAACTAAATGACAGCTCGGCGCGGCGCGGGAACAGTTTAAAAAACAAAAATAAAAGATCTCAACCTAGTGGATGAGTAGTACCACCGGAAGCGATACTACATGTTATATATACTCTTTCTTAGGTATCCTAATCTCTTCGGACGAGACACTTCGTATAATTATGATAGAACTTCACTTCAGGTAAGTTCGTTTAATCATTAATTATCAACCACACATATGTACAGGGTGGAGACGACAAAAACGACAATATAAATGAAATCGGTCTATACAAAAACACTATTTTGTTATGGTATATTATGTTTATCAGCTTATCAATTCTATTTCTAATTTTCTAGTATTTTTTTTTGTTAAAAACAAAAAGCTCTTCGATCTCTCTCGAATTCTTATAGGATCACTTTGTTGACCGTCCGTATGTCTGTCTGTCAAGACCCTTTATCTCGGAAACGCGTGGAGATATCGAGTTAAAATTACCATAAATAATCAGTTCTACAGTCTCTTGAAGCTGTGAAAAAATCAAACTTCTAAGTTAACTTAAAAAAAGGATACGGCCTTTTATGCCGCAAAAAACGTATATTTAAACACTCTCAAGGAATTCAAAGTTTACAGGGTATTTTCCGTTGACCTAGAATTATAAAATTTGGTAAGTAATACCGTCTTATACTACAAGTATAGGGAAAAATTTGAAAACTATACATTTGTAATTAATTATAGTATGTACAAATTCGTACGGAACCCTCGGTGGGTGAGTCCGACTCGCACTTGTCTGGTTTTTTTAACATAACATACCATACCATCGCCTGTATTCCCCGAAGGGTTAGGCAGAGGCGTGCCAATGTACACACACAGTTCGCCGGTATATTTACGTCCCATGTAATAGGGGGGCGAGAGTATTACCATTAACCGGGCACAAATCCAGACTCCGAGCTGCTACTGAGAATTTAATAGAAAAACCCAATAAAACTTTGCTCGACCTGGGGATCGAACCCAGGATCTCTAGCGTAGCAGTTGCGCTTGGGACCACTAGACTAATGAGACAGACAGGTTTTTTTTACTGATATTATAATTTCCTTATATCTAGTGATTCTTTAGACTAGAAAAGGCTGTTGTTCGTTAGTTGTCTGATTGTTGTCTCCAACCTGTATATTAGATTTGTTATAATAATATTTTGATGTCGAGTTCTACGACCTTTTTGAATAACGGTAATTTGTTTATTTTTTATCAAGTTCTTTGTATGGTCGATAGTATTCGTAATGTGTGTCGGCGACTGCATTGGAATTCACTAATTAAGAGGTGGGTTTTGAATAATTTAGCAGTTGCGTAAGAACAACAAATATTACTCGTTAAGAGTCCGGCGGACCGAACTTTCCATACAAACATAATACCAAAATCAATCGTAATTCAAATAAAATTTAATCAAACTGTGGTATTATTCGGATTCAGATATCTTTAGGTTTCTACTCTACCATTTCGACCAAAATACTTCACTGTAAATAAATGTTAGCGAATTTAATTCTTGATAACTTTACCAAGTTTGGAACGAATTTCCGGCCGTTTACTTCCAGTGAAGTAGTAGTAGAAGAATTGGTACAGTATGAACCTAGATTAATGGTATTCAAATCCAATTAATGAAACAATATGATAAAATTGTGTCGGTATTACGTTTTTGTTAAGCTCTGCCGGACCCTTGACATTCTTACATAATATTATTTAAATTTCAGTTAACGTTACAGACTCTTCTAGAAAATTACTAAGAAATGTTTATCATGTATTTATTTTAAATTAAATAAATGTATGTACATAATAATGTGGACTATTGATTATGTTAACTACCTTTTTTACAAGTGCTTACTTGGCTTCAAATCTGAATTTAAATTTCAGTATATAAATAAATAAAATATAACAATTTGAAAACAAATACGGCTCTATAATATTCCTATTTTGAAAAACAATAACTGTCTCAATCTTCTAATGGCCAAGTGCGGCTGCAGAGCGTGAGGTTTTGGCTTCGATTCCCAGGTTAGCAGAAGTTATTAAGTTTCTCTATAAAATTTAATTTCAAAACTGCTCGTTTTGGATGTATGCCCAATTAATGCAAAGAAGTAATGAATGAGAAGAATGAAAGAGCAACAGGCTCTTCCGCTATTACATGGGACATACAATATTATATACCAGCATACACTGGCGTAAACCCCTGCCTGACTCTTCAGGGAATACAGGCGTGATGTTATAATAATAAGAAAAAAAAAATTATTTGACTCAACCTAATATGCGTGGCGCTCAACATTATATAACTGGTCTATTTACCTACCTTATGACGTCACTACCCATAATTCCCCACAGTTATCCCCTATCCGTTCCCTCGAGGACTAAGACATCAGATAAGTAGGAGGTATTGATTTCAGAGCGTGATTGATGTGTGCCAAGCTCAGACGGATTCGGTAATCTGATTCGATTGGGCGTGTGTTACCGAACTGTCGCGATTGCACATCACTAATCCAATTGATTGCATTATCATTCATACAAGGTACCAGGATAGCATAGGTATCATGTATCCATTCGGATTACGGATTTCCAATCACATCACCATCACGCCTGATTTCCTGAAGGGTTAAAAGCTTAAGCAGATTACTAATGTGAATGTTAAAAATAGAGATATCGATTCGTGAATACAAATATTTTTATCTGTAAACGTAATAGGAGATAAGCCAATTGTCCAGTTAGTGGCAGAAATCCAAACTCCGAGCTGTTACAGATAGTTCCATCGAAAATTCCAATAATACTTTGATCGTAGCTAAGAACCCTTGTTATGAAGTCCTTATTAAAGCTAGTAGATTTTTTTACTAGTAGTTTTTTAGTAGTCATAAAATCTACTAGCTACTTTATTAACATAAAGACTTCTCATAAGATTGCTCACGACATCTTAAGCTCTAAGAAAGAGTTACTTCTACAGAAATTTGTATGACAGTAGTTGTATGTTTTGAAGTGCAACATGTTGGTTTACATTGACAGTATCATCATAATTATATTTATATGATTAAGGGCTGATTTTTCCATAGCCCGCCATAACTTTATCGGAGGAATAAATTCGAATTTTTGACAGTTTTTTTGATACAAAATCTACTGGTTTCTGACAAAATCTGTCAAACGTCAATTTTATTCTATCTTGCGATGGAAAATCGGCCCTAAATCTTTCCATACAATGACCCAAATCAAAATGGAACAGTAAATTACTAGAGCATCATATTTAATTTATTTAACATTCTGATTTTTTCTCTCTTACTAAACAAGCATTGTAATTCGACCGGGCGCATTATCGCGACTAGTGGGCGTGAATAGACAGATAACGCATCCAGCTACGGGTTGTTAAACAAATCTGCGTTTTTGTTTGCGTTCTCGCTTTACAACTATGGTTTTTTATACCTTTTACTTTTTCTAAAAGAAAGTCTGTCTCTTTTGAGCCTTGTATAGTACAATCGTAATAACTGTGCGCGTCTGGAGATAGCCATTGCGAACGTCGGCGAAGATAAAATCAGTTAAATAATGAATTTAAGTGCAAAAATATAGAAATCAGCGAGGACAATAATCACGAATGCGAAATATTAACTACTCCAATTTAATGTGTATTACACATTTTGTATTAAAGTGTATATTGTAGAGGAAAAAGTTTAAAAAATAAATACGTATTACTTACCCCTTTTAAAGTTTTAAGATTATCATTAACATAACATACCATCACGCCTGCATTCGCCGAAGGGTTATGCAGAGGTGTACTTACTACAATTGTACTTACAATGTAACCCACAGTTCGCCGGTATATGTAGGTTCCATGTAATAGGAGGCGACCCTATTGCCGTTACCCGGGCACAAGTCCAAACTCCGAGCTGGTATTGAGAAAAGTGTAACACTGGGAATCGAACCCGGTATTATGAGTTTTTTTTTATGGGATAGGAGGGCAAACGAGCAGACGGATCACCTGATGGTAAGCGATTACCGCCGCCCATGGACACCCGCAACACCAGAGGAGTGTACGAGTGCGTTGCCAACCTTTTAAAAGTGGATTGGGCCTCCGGTAACCTCACTCACTCGGCGAAACACAACGTAAGCGTTGTTTAACGCCGGTTTTCTGTGAGGCCGTGGTATCACTCCGGTCGAGCCGGCCCATTCGTGCCGAAGCATGGCTCTCCCACGCAACGAGTTTAATTTTATTATATTAATCAACGATGACCCTTCAGCAGGTCTTAAGATTTTTTTTACTATTGTGTCTGCTTATTGTTCCCTCATCGGTTCAAGTACTACAGTATTCATATATCAGGAAATATGGCTTATGCTATTCAAAGTCTAAGGGGTTAATACACTAAAAAAGTAATTCAAATATGCACATAATTTTTAACGTGTTTGCTATGCTTAGTTATGGATTACCTTCTTCTTCTTATCGTGTCAATGGTAAAACGATATCCGAATAATATAGGGCTAGCTCAATGGCGTTAGGTGTGGCCGCGTAGAGATCGTCCTTAGTGCTGGTGTACGGGAACAAAGGACATACCAGTGGATGAATATATATATATATATATATAATTATACTGAATAAATCATCATACACATCAAACTGCATAATTGTCAAACTATTTAAAACAAAGTTGTAAAGATTAATATTGTAATCATGTTTTTTTTTAAAAGAGTATCTATGGAGTTTCTTGCCGGCTCTTCTCCATAAGACCCACTTTTTGGAACCGTGCAATTAGTTTGACTTTTCAAAAGTACCTTTTTAATGGTCTAATTGAAATAAATAATTTTGACTTTTGACTTGACTTTTGATGCCACTTCTAAATTGTGTTGTACAATGTAGCTTTTGATTCTGACTTGTTTCTTTCACAGCATAATACCACATTGTAAGGTTTTTATATTCATATTATATTTTTACAATATATTTATTTTATTATGCAATATTCAAATTAAAACCTTGCTCTTTGTTCACAGGTAAACAATACTTCCAATATTGAATAAGAATATAACATAGTACCTACTTTAGGTAAGTAAATCGATAGGTAGTCATTTGCATACAAATTTTGACATAGAGTCTTGAGAATTACGGAACTTGGAAAGCTTCCAGATTGTACTCTACTGATTTGTTAGTAATTTAATGCAGATATTCGATTTTCAATTTGACAAATGATTCTCGGTATCGCAGCAAATCGATTAATAAATCGTTGGTGCTTGTGGGAACACCGCACGCATAACTTTCTCTTGCACCTGGTTGTTTAAATAATTGCAGCCAATGGATACCCAAATATTTTACTAATCGATTAACAATTAATTCAATCTTCGTATGTGTTTAACGATTTCGATATTAAATAATATTACTTACAAACAATTACAAGATAAGAAGGCTAATTCAAGTGACTATTTAAAAAGTCAAAATAGAAAAAAAAACGTATAACCAAAAATGACCAAAATTAAATTGCAATAAAATGAACACAAGGTGTCATTAAATGTCAGATACTGAAATTACAACAACTTAACATTTTTAATTACCTTACAAAAATATTCGTAACAAACTAGTTTACAGAACATCAAATTTCATTGTTTCGACCTTTCCCCATTAAAATAATTCAGAGTGTTAATTCTATCAGTTATTCTAAACAATCCTCAACCTCTAATTTATGTGCCAAAATCGAGTTCCCAACTTAGAAACTGCGAAATTCAGGACCTCAGTTAATTGGAACACCCAGAATTATTCGAATAATTGACAGTGATTTGAACTATCAATTCGCAGCGTTCGAATTCTATTCGATTTGACGCGACCTACATCTCTTCTAATTTCAATTATCTTTTAACATAGTTGAACAGAGTGTGGGAAATTAAGTGCTTTTTAACTGCTTGTTTTATGTACAGGCACGATTGATGGATCAAGTTAAGTGATGCATGAGATGTAAGCAATGACCTCTCTTAGCACCGTGATTGTAAACAGACGGTTGTAAACAAAGCACAAATACAAACAATAATAGATTGTGTTACACAATTATAAAGTCCATATTAGCGTGAAATTAGAGCTAGTTCAATCGGTCACAGCTTTTAATGATTAACAGTTTGCAAAATCGATTCTTAAGTAAAATATAACTCGATTTAGTGCTAATATGGAATTAGTTGTGATGATTTATTGAGGAACAATTTATGTGCTGCTTGACATGAATCTGAAATCCGTCGACCGCACGTTAAAAGATTTACGAGGGAGTAAGTTTCGGGGGCCGTTCATTTTACTGACGCCTCGATTATCTTAACAAGTTGTGTTTCAGATAATTCACGCCTGAGAGGTTATAAAATACCGTGTAATAAAAAAGCCTTATTACTACTGGGGTTCGTGTTAAAGCTGTTGGCTACAGAAACTTATCACGTGATTGATCTTAATTGAGAATAATTTTCGTATTTTGATTTAAATTTGAAGGCAACTGTAGGTAATTCCCTATAGAAGGAATTCGTAAGTTTCTTGTGGATTAGGCAAAGGTTTTTAACCAACTTCAGTAAAGAGGAGGATCTCTCTCAATTTATCTGTATATTTTTTATATACGAGACGAGGACGTAGGTATGTTCTTGTATATAACTTGGCCGTTAAGTTTTTTGTGATAGAGACATAGATGCAATACAAATTTCATTTCTTTCTTATCTAGAAGGCATACCACTACTAGTTTGGAAGTTACTTAAATTTTTCAATAAGTTAATTTTATTATTTGAAACAAGAAATTTTATCTCAATGCCTAATATTTATAAATGTCAGAAATCAATATGGCATATAACAATTTCTTTGTTTCACAAACGATGTAAGTACATCTGCACCAATCTTCACTAAACCAAATGTCTCGACAACGGGATTTTGAAAGCAATTGCCATCTTACCTTTCTCAGGGCCCGGTCGAACGGAACAGGCATAGGCCACTCGGTCACATTCACCGACTGCCCTAGGGTCGCCAATAACACCCAACATGTTACGAGACTGTTCCCAAATTGTTCGTATTCCAGTCACGAAGTAGTTAGGTACACTTATTTATAAAAGAGCTTTGCGTGTGACAACCTTTTATTACTAAATAATGTCAAACATAACTATGTTTGACATAAATAATGTCAAACATAACTATGTTTGACATTATTACCTACCTACCGACCTATCTACCGACCTAGGAACTCCTAGGTAGGTACTACTCCACGGAATTTTGTTAGAGTATTTTTTCGCTGGTATTATTTATGTTACATAATGATAGTGCTGCTGTAATATATAGAATTTTATTGACTTAGAACTGATTCAAAATAAATGGCATAATAGGTATCTCCATGTTTTGCATTCTTTATAACTACGCGCTACTTTCTTGTTAATTTTTAATTCAGTTATCTTGTATTTTAATTACCGACTCGTTAGCCTAATGGTCCTAAGCGGCTGCTATGCTGGAGGTACAGGGCTCGATTCCCAGGTAGAGCAGTGTTATTGATTTTTATGGAATACTCAGTAGCAGTGTCACTCAGACAGAGTCGGAGTTTGGGCCCGAATAATGACAATAGGACCGTCCCCAGTTACATGGAACCTAAACATATCAGCGAACTGTAGGTGGCCTAACCCTTTGGGGAATACAGACGGGATGGTATGACGATGTTAAGGCATAATGTATCTTAATTCTCAAAAAACAAAAACAGTTTTTCGGTACTATGTATAGTCGATTTTCGATACGTGAAAAAAACGCCACAGTTGTAACAAACACAATATACAGTGAGTATTTTAGGTACATTGCAACTAGAAATGCGTGCTAAAGCTAATTCAACGATTCGACCTACAAAATTGTAATAAGGTCAGTCAGTTTTATCGACAACCTGTTGAATAGTATTTATAGGTTCTTAGTTATCTCACGATCAGAGATTATTGCGTTATCCTATCGTAGCTTGTGTTCCTTAAATATTAAGTTAAAGGCAGGCGCTTTTAGGGATAATCCGGTGGAACTGCCATTAGGGACGATCCTCTGTAATATGATTTAGTACATTTCCTCAAGATTGTTTTATTTTTAAAAACATAAGAAAACATAGCCCTTTTAGTTAAATATATTGAGTTATGTACGAAACAGTTTCGGAAATCGGTGCCTTTGTTTTGATCGGATCCTTTGATTTCGCCACCGACTTCCGAAACTGTTTCGTACTTAACATTATTTTTTATGTTTTTGAAGTCGGTTTTACTTTTTCTTAAAAGTAATTTTATTTCAATATTTTTAGTGGAGTAGAGCAATGCTTGGAGTTTCTTTGGTGGATAGAATTCGCAACGAAGTCATTCGCCAAAGAACTAAAGTCACCGACATTGCTCGAAGAATAAGCACGCTGAAGTGGAAGTGGGCCGGCCACGTCTGCAGACGGACAGACGACCGATGGAGCCGACAAGTGTTAGAGTGGAGACCGCGTTTGGGCAAGCGTAGTGTGGGACGCCCTGCGACGCGATGACCCGACGATTTGAAGAAGGTGGCTGGCAGCGGATGGATGCGAGCTGCTCAAGACCGGGCCGAGGCCTACGTTCAGCAGTGGACGGCAATAGGCTGATTGGATTGATTTTTAGTGGCGTGTAAAATTTTACGTATACCTAGACTACAGTTATTTCTAAAATTAGTGATCAGGTCTTGACCAAATTTTTATGGCACCACCTCTGAAATATGACCTACCGATCATAAAAAGAATCATCAAAATCGACTCATAATATAGAGTAATCGCGTAACCAACAGACAAAAAAAACATACAGTTGAATTGAGAACCTCCTCCTTTTTGAAGTCGGTTGAAAAGAGGCCTGAAACCCCATAAACCCATTTTGTTAATTTAATCTCTTTAGTGTTCATAGGGTCGAAGGTCTTCCTCAACTTCGCTTGGTAGGTACCGATTTTCTATTCCAAGACATCTTAAATTATTCCACCAAAAAGCGATCAAAATAAATCCACCACCGTTTTTCACCCGCCTAACTGACAAAAAATATTTGGGAAAAATATGCCATCATAAGACAATAATGACAGGCGGAACTGAGACATTTATCACTTAGATTATATCTGAAATCGTCGTCATCATTATACTTCGGTACTTTGGGGAACCAATAAATTGGCTCAGAAACAGCAATCCTGGAGTTTCCCCTAGGCGCTTGGCGGTCGACCAATACATTGCTTAACTGCTGCATACGGCATAATAATGCCATTTGGTAAGGAAACCGCCATTTGGCATTATCGATATGTGCCAATTGACCAGCCAAGTGATACACATTGTAACTATGTGCCGTAATGCATGCAATATGGGTTATAAATAATTACCTGTCGTGAACAAACACACACTCCGAATCAGCGGTTTAGAAAATAATTGTTTGTGTTCCAAGCCTTTTGTGTTCGTTTGCAGGGATGTCAAATATTAAAGCTATTTGGAAAATAAAGAAATTTGTGTGGAAAATGTTACATTTATGCTGATTTGAAATTTTAACCTAATCGCTTGACCCGGTTGAAAGATTGAAAGATGTCTGTGTTACATAAAATAATTATGTAAACATGTTTTGTCATTATAAAGCGAACATTTATGTTTCCATCTATTATTCAACATTCTTAATATTACGAAAACAATAGAATTGTTGTTTCGCTTAATTTGTTGTTAGTTTGTATCATAACATCTTTTAAGTTGCCATACCTAAAGAAAATGCACTCAGTTTGGAGTGAAATTACTGTTTCAGTATTCGGTGATGCCAACTTAAATGTTAGTTGGAATATTAATTTGTTTTGGAATTGTTAAGGAAAAAGTATGTAATTTCGTTACATACCATATTGTCAACTAGCGTCCCGGGGTTTCACCTGCCTTGCCCCGTTCCTATGAGTCCTATCGTAATGATAAATACTTAGCTTAAAACCTGCCTCATGAATCACTCCGTCTATTAATGAAAACTATAAGTAGTTTTTGAGTTTATTACGAACAGACAGACGTACAGACTTAGCGGGGGTCTTTGTTTTATAATAAGGGTGTTAGTAACATCCTAAGGATGTTTTTTTTTCTAACTAGACCAGTAAACAAATCTTCAGTTCTTAATAATTAAAACAAACTATACTTAAGCCTGACAGTTCTCATTCATTGGCATCCCCCAGGATCCTAGAACCAGGATCTATTTTCAATTTCAATATTACTATTTAGAAGTCTAGGGAATACTTTATAAATTACATGAGGGCGCGGCTACAGCCCCTGCAAGTCGTAGCTAACAGTGTTTATCTTTTTATGTTATAATAATAATTCATGTCAAAATAAAATTCATTATTAGAAGAAGATAAAATGTCGATAATGTATTCCTCATAATAATATAGGTATTATTCATAGAGTATTATTTATGCTGCAGATGCATTCTGGTTTATGCTTGTTTAAAAGAAGATTAATATTTATAGCCAATTACAATCGTCTGAAGCGAATAACACAGTCCATTTACGACTGTATAATTACAACCTAATTATTAAAACCTCATTCTATTTTTAAAAATTCTATAAAAAACCGGACAAGTGCGAGTCAGACTCGCCCACCTAGTGTTCCGAACAAATTTTTAGGTACATATATAATTAATTACAAATGTATAGTTTTCAGATTTTTCCCTATACTTGTCTATGATGGTATTACTTGCCAAATTTCATAGTTCTAGGTGAACCGAAAGTACCTTATAAATTTTGATTCCCTTGAGTATCGAAATATACGTTTTTTGCGGTATAAACGGCCGTATCTTTTTTGCGTTAACTTAGAAGTTCAATTGTTTCACAGTTTCAAGGGACTGTAGACCTGAGTATATGGTTTTAATTTCAACTCGATACCTCCACCCGTTCCCGAGATAAAGGGTATAAATGGACGGACGGACAACAAAGTGATCCTATAAGAGTTCCGTTTTTTTCCTTTTGAGGTACGGAACCCAAAAAATGGAATGACTTGTCGTTGCCGTCCGTACCTACCAGTCCGACATCCCGTTTATGACAAGGCATTAAAAGCTTTCGATATTTTATGACTTTAACATCGTGCCTTATGGGGATAAGCCGACTTAACTTTATAGCCTGTTACGAAGATCCAGTATTGCATCGATGACACGATTGTTAATAAAATTAGTAGATTATTATTTGATGGTCTAAAGGTCATAAACACTTAATAATATAAACTTCTTAGAAATAATACACTTAATGTACTGATTTTTCGTGATCCATAAAAGTTATTTGGAGTTCATCACTTGGATTTCATTAGTCAGAAACTGAAGAATTATTCATTCTGATACATAAGTAATTCTTTTGTAAATTAATTGTTTTTCAGTAAAATACTTAGAAATTACATGGTGATGATCATGATCTTTATACTCCGTGGGAGGAAAGGAGATAAAATAAAATAGGTTGGCTCTTATTCACCACTACATTAAGAACCTACCGTGAATTTTAATATTTACTGCAGGCTTCCGTTTTAATGGAAACGTCTGGATTTAAAATCAAACCCAAAGCGACAAATACATTTTTAGATGGGCTTGTATTTTGCGTGTATCGCTGCGGTCTATTAGCAGCAACAATTATCATTTGCTCGGCCGATACAAAGAAAGTACACCAAAATTACCACCTCGATAAATCATAGGAACACATACTATTATTAATATCATCGGCTTTCGGAAGCTTCGCGTTACGACGGTAAAATTTGAAAGTAATTACGACACAATGACAGATGGTACAACTAGGTGCAATTAAGAGTGATTCACGCGAGCACTATCCCACGCTTCGATATTGTAATGGTAGTTAAGTAACGCGTTCTGCGTGCTCATTTGTGGTAAAGTGTGTGATTGGATCTTGTCTGTATATTTTCTTTAGTTTGACAGGTTATGAGTCAATGGTTAATAATGGAAAGGAGGATTCCAAATAATATAAAAAAAGCCATAGAAGAGGATCAAGCCTTAGCTTTGAATGGAAAACTCAGTATATTTGTCAAAACGACTAAAAGTTGGTTCGTGCAAATCAGATTTGAATTTTTTGAGTAACAACACAATATCTGCGGTCCAATCCGAAAAAAGAGATGTTATTCATTTGAAAGAAGTTTTTTGTAAATGTTCTGTATTAAAACATTTTGGAAAATCAATTTATTGTATGCGAAAAAATAGTTAACCCATCCATTACCTATTTCAACATTTTTATTTGTTTCCGTAATTTTATTATTAATTTATACAAAAGGCTTGGCTGTATATATGTGGTAACTTATTAATCGTAAAGGTATCTATTACTTATCGTACTGATAAGTTTGTGGTATGTGCAACTCGCCTTAACAATACACATTAAAGTTTAGGCGCGTGGTTGCGCGCGCGCAACGTGCATTCCACGAAGTAAAAGTTACAGAAGGCACAAAGGATGAGTCGAAAATTTATAGTTTAATAAACAATGTTACATAACTGCAATTATGTAACAGCTTAAGTCAATCGACCAACTAATTTGTCGAGTAATACGAGAAATAGACTAAATTTATAGGTATATATTCAATACACGGTAACCAACGGATCTTTACTAAAGCTGTCTGCAATGAAAGCTGGATGACTAATACTGGCTAGTACTAACATGCATATAATTTCCTATTTCCATCAGAGTAGACCTTCTACTTTGTATTTCACGTAAATTATTGCAAGTGTTGCGCCTGCGTGTCGCGACCTCATATGAATCTTGCGCAAACATCGATGCAACCGATTGTAATGCACTGTTACATCACTAATTAACGTTTTTCGTGTTATCAATGGATTTGATGGTATGTGTGTTTATCAGTCATGGTATTTCGGTGACATTGTATCAAGCTTGCGGTGATAGCCTATTGGTTCATACCATACTTGGCAGTCCAACGGTCTTCCGTTGGACTGCCAAATCAAAGGTCTTTTCGAAGTCACGTGCGTATTAAATTGTTAATTATCACGCGCTTAAACGGTGAAGGAAAACATCGTGAGGAAACCTGCATGCCTGAGAGATTTTCTCGATGGCGTGTGAAGTTTGCCAACCCGCACTAGGCCAGCGTGGTGAACTATAGCCTAATCTCTCTCGTTCTGAGAGGAGACCCGTGCCCAGCAGTGGGACAGTATAATAGGTTGATTATGTATCAAGCTTTTTGTTTGAAGATTTTGTCTATCATTTTTTTAATTATTTGACATATGAACTATAAATAAAGTTGTCTTTTATACGATTTTATCTACATGTACCCAAAAAATGTTATACTATGTGTGAAACATAGATACATCCTACATCGGCAATTAATATTCACATCAAAACAAACATCTTCCGCTAACTCAAAGCAAAGACAAATAAATTATAACGTACCTTTATACCAATATTTACAGAGAAAACCACGCAGGGAATATATTTCCGCTCAACGACAGGCTAATAACAGAGCCGACAATAGGCACAAACACCTAAGTTTAGAAGCATATATTATGTTCAGGGCAGGTACGTCGGTATTGTCGCCTTAATGGATATGCCGCGCGCAGTGTTCAGTATTATTGTCCAAGAATTTTGTGGGTCAAGGAGGTTAGGCTGGCAACGACCCATGACTTGCGTGGTGAGGCACGTGATACCTACGCTGAATAAAAATATTCATCTCTATTATGATTTTTTTTGCGAGTAGGTAGGTAAAATGGAAAAAGTAACATCGATGAGTCGATATTTTTTTTATTCTTTGCCCCATTATTTTGTTACTCTAAGGATTTTCTTACGTATCATGGCTAAGTAATGATAATGAAAAATCTGATCTACCGATCTGCAAGGTTAACCTGCGGTCAGTCTGCGGATGGGTGACCATTCATAACATGTCGAGACCTCTCCAATCTACACCAACAAACACTTACGGCAATCGTTCAACCGAAATTGAGTCAACCCTAAACAACCTAAAGACTGGTAATTGGGTACCTTTAGGTGGTTTTATCATCTTCTATACTTATAATAAATCTGTAGAGAGGTCAATTCTGTACATGAAATATATTTCCAAAATAACTATCAGCGGGTGATTAGTCGATACTGACGCCAAAAATGCAATCAGTAAAATTTTTGTCTGACTGTCTGACTGTCTGTCTGTCTGTATGTTCGTTATAGAAACAAAAACCACTCGACGGATTTCAACGAAACTTGGAACAATTGTTCTTCATACTCCTGGGCAGGTTATAGTATACTTTTCATCACGCTACGATCAATAGGAGCGGAGCGCAATTAAAAAATGTTGCAAAGACTGGATTTTTTTTTGATTATTTTGTTCTGGGAAGTGACATGGGTCGTTGATAAAGCGGGCGGAGCCGCTGGCGGAAGCTATTGTTAAATACTTTTAGCCGCACTTGGTGTCGCAGCTGACCCCAACATGGTTGAGAAAAGGATAATATAAAGATCGTGTATGCATTTACACACATAAATACCCAGATTCCGAAGAATTATCTGTGGGTCATAAAAATATTTTATCCGTGTGGATCGATCCTGCGACCCTGAACCACAGCAACCGATTATTCGACCACTGTTAAAGACGCTGTCGTCTTATTATTATTATTTTACTTAAAATTGAATTTGAATACATACCATCACGCCTGTATTCCCTGAAGGGTTAGGCAGAGGCATACTAATGTTCACCCACAGATCGCCGGTTTATTTGGTCCCATGTAATAGGGGGCAAGCCTATTGCTAAATGGGCAAATTGCTAACTCCGAGCTGCTATTGAGAATTTTATAAAAAAAAACAATAATACGGCTCGATCTGGAAGTCGAACCCAGAACCTCTAGCGTAGCAGTCGCGCTCAGGATCACTAGGCTAATGAGGCAGTCAATTGAGTTATTGTTTCATAAAACAATATTAATAGGTACTTATTGTATTTTCTAGTATCGCGTCCTCACGTCACTTAAGGTTCTCACTGAAAACCAGCGCTGTGTTGAGGCTTGCCTTAACACGGCATCATGCTGAGTGAGAACCTATTTGTCACATCTAAGATGTGCAACTTCGTGTGTTTCATTTATTTATTTTTTGTGTGATGGTTTTGCCTATCACATTTCAGCTGGTATTGTTAATGTTTTTCCTATATGTACCTACTAGAGTATAAGTTTGTACGTCTTTTTTGTGACAATAAATACGTTTTCTTTCTTTCTTCTATTTTGCACCTCCAGACCTGTTTGTAGATGATACCATCGCTTGGCTTTATATGCCAGTGCGCGCTGCCGCGGTGGGTTGGTAAGACACGAAGTGGGACACGTCTCGTATCGTGAAATACGGTTAGGCGAGTAACTTACAGGGTTCAAAGATTGCTTCATGATGCTTTAGTATTCATAAGCGATAGTCACCGCCTATCGCTCGCGTGCACTATACTTATCCATTTCCCACAATCCAAAGTCTCAATTATGTGTTCATGTTTGGATACAGGTTGCAAGTGTAGCTTATAGATCACTTATTTTGATTTCTGACTAGCAGAATATGCACTTAAAACTGGTTTTATTACGGTACATTTTTGTGTCTTCTGTGGTCAGTTTTTGAAACGTGTTTTTAGAAATCTTACTTTATGTATTATGTAATACCTATATCTGTCTGGATCATTCATGCAAAGATGCTGGTAAATAATGTAGCCAAAAGATTTCGCAAAACCGAATCCTTACTTTCGACGATCACTACATACATACTACATACATACTATAAATTTTTTCCTCTTTATATTAATTACTAGCTTTTGCCAGCGACTTCGTCCGCGTGGAATAGTTACTTTGTTCCCTAGTTCTTCGCCCGCGGTTTCACCTGCGTTGCCCCGTTCCTAAGGGTTGTAGCGTGATGTTTTATAGCTTGAAACTTTTCTCATGAATCACTCATTTTCCCAATATTTCCCTTCACTGCTCTGCTCCTATTGATCGTAGCGTGATGAAAAGTATACTATAACCTGCCCAGGAGTATGAAGAACAATTGTACCAAGTTTCGTTGAAATCCGTCGAGTGGTTTTTGTTTCTATAACGAACATACAGACAGACAGACAGACGGACAGACAGACAGACAGACAGACAGACAGACAGACAGACAAAAATTTTACTGATTGCATTTTTGGCGTCAGTATCGATCACTAATCACCCGCTGATAGTTATTTTGGAAATATATTTCATGTACAGAATTGACCTCTCTACAGATTTATTATAAGTATAGAAGATAGATAAGATAATCATTGATTAACATCAGCATTAAAATAAAAGCGTCGTAGTATTAGATTATTATGAACATATAACCCGATAAATCAATAAAAAAAAAAAAACATTTTAATGTCTAATGTTCGCATAAATCGGAAATCATTATCAAGTAAGTACTTATAAATATTCACTATGCTACTTAATATTTGTAAAAACAGGGCAAGCCATAAAACGAGTAAAATTACACATTTTACAAAGTTATTGAGATATATTTTATTTTTTTAAATTACATTTTACACTTAAGTAACGTATCTTAAAATTATTCGAGGAGTTGGTGTAATCTATCCTTGCATAGTCAGCATAATATAACAAAGCAAAACCACAGAGTAAGAGGAAACGCGTTTGAAATTCACAGTTAATCCAATTTCAGCTTATCAATATACAGCGTAAGTGCTAATTCGTGACGCATGGGAATAACTCTCCGTAAGCTAACATTTCTCATATTTGGTTAAGCCATTACTTAAGTGTGGCGTCATCACGTTACAATCCTACAGTAGGTCCAATATAACTTGGAAGGCGGTATAATACTGAATTATAGCTGAACGTTTACCATAGACCGCCATTTTTTTCCCAAAATATGCTTTATAGGCTATAGACCACAATTTGGAAAAAAAAAACAAAGAATAATTTGTCATAACACACTGCGATATTCATAACTGAGTCCTAAGACTTTGCTTAAAAATAGATTTGCTTTCAATATATATTGAAATTAAACTAGTTGAAATAAAACTAACATCTAATTAAATTATCAACTTTGGTCGTTGAGACAGTTTTTGGCTTGATAAGGATTTTTGGTGTACGATCAGCCTACTCATCAGGTTACAATAAATAGTAGCCTGATTATTTCTTCCAAATTGTATTTATATATATATATTGTATTAGTATTATGACTGCCTCATTAGTCTAGTGGTACCAAGCGCGACTGCTACACTAGAGGTCCTGGTTTCGATCCCCAGATCGAACAAAGTGTGATAAGGATTTTCTATGAAATTCTCAGTAGCAGCTAGGAGTCTGGATTTGTGCCCGGTTAATGGCTATAGGCTCGCCCCCTATAACATGGGACCTAAACATACCAGGCGAACTGTGGGTGTGCATTAAGTACGCCTCTGCCTAACCCTTCGGGGAATACAGGCGTGATGGTATGTTATGTGTATTAGTATTATTAATTGCCAAAATATACTGCGGACGCACACCCGCACACCGCTAGATGTAATCTGTCTAAAGTATTTGTACAAAGTTTTGACACGTTGACTTTAACAAACAAAGCGAATGCAGACACCGCTTAGGTGGCGTATTGCTTTAGTTTTGACAAACATTACGCGTAATATTTAGACAATTTATGTTATGTTTTAAGAGAATGCAATATCCCATTTATTGCTAACTCTCGTTTTTTTTGGGTTAGTTGATGCTTGAGTTAGTTTCTTCACTTCTTCAGTAATAACAGCCTGTTGAAAATTTTCAATGAAATTCTCATTATCAGCTCTGAGTTTGGATTTGTGCCCGGTTAATGACAATAATCTCGCCCCCTACTAAGTAAGTGAGACCTAAAGCATAGAGGAACTATTGGTGTACACCTCTGCGTAACCCTTCGGAGAAAACAGGCGTGATGAAATTACGTTACATTGAGCATGATCGAATACACCAAAGCTCGGAATCATTAGTAATAACCTAATCATTCAGTGCCTCATTAGTCATGTCTGTGTGATATATTAATTCTATTTCGTTCGCCATCCTATTTATATATTATAATTATATAATAAATATTCCTATTTATCCTATTTATCTGAACAGTTTCACTAGTAATAATAAAGAATTATTTAATTTTCGAAGTATTTGTTCTTTGAAATTTTATTCGATTATTCAAAAGGTTAGAAGGTGACTGTTACAAGTTATCTATATGACCTAGGATTTTATTTATATTCCATTGGGTTTCGAAAATACTATTTAATCCTTTTTCAATTAATCTTACTCTAAAAATGAGCCAATAGCAGCTTTTCCCAGTGCAATTGTAATTTTATAAACCTTCTAGGTAAAAAACTTACGCCTTATGTAACAACATTTTGTCTTTCTACATATACTAGCGACTGTTCCATTCCTAAGAGTCGTAACGTAATATTAAATAGCTTAAAACCGTCCTCTTGAATCATTATACGAGTTTCTATAAAAAAAACCGTATCAAAATCCGTTGCGAAGTTTTAAAGATCTCATATGGACAGATAGACAGTGGGAAGCGACTTTGTTTTATACTATGTAGTGATGTATTCGTAATAATCCAAATAAAAAAAACAATAGGTACTTACTTACCTTTTCAAAATGACTCGACAAAAAAGGCAATGATGATGTAATAATACCTTTGTATGCATAAGTAAACACGCAACTATCAAAAAATGTTAACCCTGACCGGTATAGTATATGCGTTTGTCGATCAAGGTTACCGGTGAATAACTTTTTGTTGCAACTAGGGGTTGAAATAAACTACAAACCCATAGTATATTGTAGTATAATCTGACATATACTGCCGGATAAAGGCTGCTTTTTTATTGCTTATGACGCTTATGTTATTAAACTAGCCACCTGATGTTAAGTAATCATCGCCGTCCATGGACACTTGCAAAACCAGAGGAGTTGCTGATGCGTTATCAAGCTTTATTAAGACCCCCTAGGGATTGCTGACTGCCGGGGCCACAGCGACCCGGGAAAACTGGGTTTTACGCGCAAAAGTTGAAACACCAATGAGCTTTACGACCAACTCCGATGTAAAGGTGTTTGCCAACCAGTCAAGACCGAAAGGAGTGCCTCATACGAAATGCTTATTTTAATGTGAGGAATTATATTTTAACCTGTCCCTAAACACGACAAAATCTTACTCACTTATTCCCGTGTTTCATATATATAAGCTGGACTTGTGAATTTCACAATATTGTCGACCTATTTTAAATGCACAACAGAACTTATGATAATGTAGGTATCCCTCGTCCGAAAGTTTGATTTCCAGGTCGAGCAGTCTTATTGGGTTTTTTCTATGAAAGTCTCGAAATCGAATTTCGATTTTTGCCCGGGCAATGTCAATTAGCGAGCCTGGGAACATAGGACTTAATGTACATCAGTGAAATGTGGGTATACAATTCTGTTTAACCTTTCGGGGAAAATGGTATGTTATCATTTATTGTTGTATTTCGCAATAGTTAATTTAAAGCTCGGCAACGTATCAACAACTCCTCTGGTGTTACACTGCGATCACTACTTACTGTACTATCAGATAACTCATCTACTCTGCTGCCTTAGGGCTGATTTTTACAATCGTTAGACATCTTTGAACTGAGGAATAAAATTGACGTTTGACAGATTTTGCATAAAAAATCTGTCAAAATTCGAATTTATTCCTCCGATAAAGTTATCTGGCGATGGAAAAATCGGCCCATCCTTACTAATATTATAAACGTGAAAGTTTGTAAGTATGGATGTATGGATGTTTGTTATTTTTTCACGCCAGAATGGCTGAACGGATCTGTATGAAATTTGGCACAGAGATAGATTATAGTCTGGAATAATAAATACATAGGCTATTTTTTATCCAGGTCGGCCCCAATTCTGAAGTCCACGCAGACAAAGTCGCGGACAGAAGCTAGTAAACAATAAAAAAATGTTATATTAGGTATACTGTTATTTTGACGGCTTTCAGCTTTTTCCTTATATTTAACACTAAATCCTCGAAACTTTTTAAAACAACCTCACGTTAATATACCTACATGATTAACAGTAAATTTTAATGTAAATTTAATCCTCTGTCTACAGCAGAACATCTTCCAGTAAAGTTTGCCAACTTATAAGTGTCAGAGACGACACAGCGGTTCGCCTTGATGCTCGCCGATGTGGGTTAACCGTTGCGGTCTTACGATTCATTAAATTGCATGATTATTACGTATGACATTGGTTTGTAACCGGTTGGATAACATGTCATAATATAATGGAATTGTTACAGCGTGTTATTAGTAAATTTTTGTGGGTAAATGTTCATTTTTTATGGTTAACGTGTAGGAAAAAAATATTAAACCACTATGTAGGTACGGAGCTGATATAGTTTTTTAAGAATGACGTAATAATATGTTATACATTAATATTTCTGTAATATGCTGTATGAATAATGCCTCTGCAAGTTCTTAGAAGATTTTGATAAGGACCTACTTGCTAATTTAAGAGTCCCGGCGGACCGAACATCTCTTACAAACGTAATACCGAAATAAATCGTAATTCAAACACAATTTAATCCAATTCTGTTATTATACGGATTCCGATACTGTTTATCTAGGTTCCTCTACTATTTCGTCCAAAATGGTTCACTAAAAATAAATGTCAGCGAATGCAATTTTTTAATACTTTACCAAGTTTGGAACGATTCTGTGGTCTTTTATTTTCAGTGAAGTAGTAGCAGATGAAATAGGACTGTAGGAACCTAGATTAACAGTATCTAAATCCGAATAATAATAATATAATTTGACAGAACATGGTCTGGATCACGGTTTATTTCGGTATTACGTTTTTGTGGGCAATTCACGATCCGCCGGACCCTTAATATAAAATTTAAATAATATCTTTTTGCGATTATTTTTTTGCATTTTCAATGCTAAAATTATAAAGTTATTTTTTTTGTGAAGGAAAAATTCACGTCACCTTATGATGTACGTAGGTAAATTCAGAATGTGAAGGCAAATTTCGATCTGGCGGTTGGGACTCGCGGTGGCTTAGAGGTCAGAGTGTGTATCTAACCAGAAGACGCAGGTTCGAATCCTGCCCGCGGTAGAATTATTCCTTCACTAAAAAAATATAATATATTAAAATGCTACTTCAATACTTAGTATTTATTTATGTTAAGAAGTTCTAGAAAATTGTAAGGTAACGCAGTACGATAAAAAAGAAATAAAGAACATTATAATTTTTAGAAAAGTTTTCTCGAAGAAATGCAGAAGTTTTAACGAAGAACCTCTCATCCTGTTTTTTGTTACTAAAAATCTTACCATAGAAAGAGTTTATTACAGTTATTATATAGAATATCTAGAATATTATCTAGAATAAAAAGATTATTGAAGAGATAAATGCTGGTAGTTCGCTATGCCATTTATTATTATATTTTTGTCATTGACTAGGAACGGTTTATCATTCAAACGACATAGTTAATTAAGAATAAATACATACAAAGTTTCTTCCGGTAAAGTTAGGTATTTCTTTTGTGTCAAAACTCTAATTAACTTCTTATTCTTCGGTAAGACAAATTACTATTGTTAATTACAGTACCATAGAAACCCACACCTCAAAAAAGACAATCGGTAATTGTCTAAAAAGCATACGAATTTCCCACATTACCAACTGTATAAATCGATTAAGAAACAAAACCGAATGGACACAGAATCGAGTTAACAAAAATAGGATTAGCAGGTACGGGTGGGTGGCGGTCGCGATGGTAATATTGGTCGGACGGGGCCACTGCACTTCCGTAACTAAATTGTGCCGGCCGGCCGGAAATGTGACGTCAGAATTTCGGGACATTTGCCCCTAGGCGTGGTAGAACTCGCTTAAGCTGAGGACACGCAACCTTTGGATGTTACTAATGATGTCACTATTATGGATATACGAGTTGTTAACAAAGCTTATGAGGAGTTAGATGATGAAACATTTATAGAATACTTTCGATGTTCTAGAATATTCTAGATAATATTTTGGAGCGTTAATAAATTAAAATAAGTTTAATAAGAATCGCAGTCTAATATCCATTAGAATAGAATAGAATATTCTTTAATGCACACCAACAAAATAATGTTCGTTTATTACTCAGTTTTTAAGAATCAAATAGATAAGTGAGGCGAATATACATCGCAATTGAAACATTATAAGATATTTACCTGGAACACAATGAATATTTCTAGATACTCATAGTTTTCCTTTGTTACTATTACCATTTGTTTGTAGTAAAGAGACTATCATTTCACTTTCTCATTTCACAGTCGGTATAACTGCAATTATTCCCAGTGTAATATTCTTGAAACTGCAATAATAACTTTTCACACTAACAAATCTAAAAACTTTCTTGACTTTAAGATTTTCTGCATGATCTTTTCATGTTAATGTTCTGACGTTAGTTTTCCGTCCAAGACACAAACGTTTATAAGGAAATTATAATTTTTATTATCAAGAAACATTACTAAATTTGTAGTAGGTAATATTAAGAAAACTAGGAAATAATTGAAGTTGACAATGAAATAAAAAATATAAGCAAACAATACCGCTCATACATTATATATTTTATATATCGCAAAAGCCTTCACACATCACAAGTAAAATTTGAATCGGCTCCAGAAAGTACAGAAAATATGGCAAATAGTGAAATAGCACAAGAATCACTTCTTATGATAATAAATACTACATTGACAATTACTTTACCTCAATTTTAGAACTTGTGAGCAAACAAGAACTTGATACAGCAGTATGCATAACAACTTTGTCCCAACAAGATACACGGATGATATAGACAGTAAAACAAACACACAAACACTAGAAATGTAGTTGCGTCTGTGTCAGGAATCTAGTCGGATTGCGAATGGGCGGTCGTAAAACGAGTGTCATCTCATCATGGACGTGCGGACCTCGCATCTCCAATACCTCCGTTATTCCGTTTAGCATAATAGTGTTGGCATTGCTGGCTCAATGTGGATACAGATGAAGTCGTTCTTGACAAAATTGGAAGATATCGGAATGTATCTATAGATTCCCATTCACTGCGTGAAGATATGTGATACTTTCTGATGGAATAAAATTGTAGTGCCATTTAAGTTTATATTAATAACGTTTTGAAATCATGAAAGGAATAAGAATTCGAGAACATTGTGGGATACCGTTAATGTATATTATTATTAACATCTACCCATATAAGGCAACGCAAATTGAATGTAAACATTTAGATATTATTTTGTACAGTTTATTTACATGTCAATGCTGCTAAAAACACGACACGTAAATTTGTCAAAGATCTAAATCAGCTTGAGAATTTATTTTTGCATAACAATGATATCATCGATAACTTAGCTTTTCCTTTTTTGGTATACCTACCAACTTTCATTTAGTTAGCAACCAATACTACACGCCAAAAGAACAGAATAGCCACACCATTTTCAAATGCCAGTGTTGCCAATAAATATTTCTTTTTTTATAAACTTTTATTTAACTTGGAATATTATTTTCTTTTCAGGTAAAATACAAACGTAGTAGTACAATGTAAATTTTTAAACGCAATCTGCAAGAGCTGCCCAATTTCATCGATACGACCACATCACTGCTGCATGTTTTTTGTTTTTTCATGTATGCTGATCAGGTACTGCCCAAGTTTTTTAACAACTTGCACAGTCATGTTTGGATATTGCCGATTTTGTATATCTTCTCAAAACGATTTGCCAAACGGTTTCTCTTAAATATTTGCATTCATATCGAGACAAAAGTTTAAATTTGCTTTTCTAATCATGTAATTTTGCAAAAATTTGACAGTGTGTAATAAAACATATTCTAAAAAGATCTAACATGTTAATTTAAGACAAGTTAGTGCGTCTTATCTTGCATACTTTGACGACACGTTTGGCGTAGCGGCTGAGCGATCGGCTTCTGCGTCACGTGTTGTGGGTAGTTGTTCCGGGTCTGGGCGTTTGTGCATGTGAGAATTTGTGTTTGTAAACGCACCCACGATACAGGAGAAAATCCTAGTGGGGGGCAACGTTTTTTTTTTTTAAATATTATTTTTAACTGAAAAAGTTATACAAATAAACCACAAATTTATAAAACATTATCAGTAAAAATTAAATTTCTGTGTTTAATATTATTAATTGTGTTCATTGTATTGCCAACATCATCACAATTACCGCCAACATCAGCGCGTTTATTATCGCTTATTACAGGCTGTAAAGTAGCCATATTATTCATTGCATGCAATTTGTTTTCATTCATACTAATTATAGTGCAGTAATTTTCACTTGACCAAGGAAGGAAGTGTAAAAAAGCAAACTGTTTATCATTCCACGGAAGTTATAACTGTCAGCCCAAGTTAAGCTAGTAAATTAGCACCTTCAGCCTCCAGTGCTATTATTTTCAAACATAATATATTTTCTGCTTTCATTATTCCTAACGCGTTAACTTTTAAATTTCCTATGACCCTACGAGCACAAAATGTAAGCGCGTTACTTGCGTTATGTCTATCTTAAGTTAAGTATGTGTTCTCTTAAGTCTGACTATAAAAATCAATGTTAAAAGACATCTAAATTTTTTGAACCACTTGGACAACTTATAGAATATCTGACAGTAACTAGATAAGGAGAGATGAAGATTTAGCTCGATGGTGTTCACTAGATGAGATACGTGTTCTTCGCAAAAAAACCTAATGATCAAATATCTTAAGTATAGTACATGATTTTTGTCGAAGTGGCTAAAGTGAAGAAGGAAAACTCTAGCAATGAATGGACGGGACGTGATAAATTATATTCCACAGAAAACTTTCTAAGGGAAATATATTGTGTCAATATCACGTGTAGGTATTTGTGACGTCACTTACGTTTGCTCTTTCATTCTATTTACACTTTCCACTTACATTTTGTTGACTTTGTACTACGCATGTCGTACACTTTGAGTGCGTGTAATGCGGTTAACATTCAAGGCTACACCAAAGAACATGATTTTGCGTTATCGATAAGCTTTTTCAATGTTTCCTCATACTTATTATGCTAGTATTTCCTTTGATTCAAAATGTTCCAAGTATTAGTTGAATCATTTATATTAACAACATTTTTGACAAAATTGCTTCGGTAATTCAATTTTATTGAATGCACTTAAAATCTTAATTCACTTTAGCAAACCATTTTGGAACTGCCATCGATAAGTTGCGACAGAATGTAAAGGCAAAATGTGATTAAAGTCATATTCTATTACAAGAGATTGAAATTTTTTCTAAATAATTCTTACTTACATACTTTATTATAGTTCTTGTTGTATAATAGAATTACGCAAAATTCAAGCTAGGTTTATTGAAGATAAAATATTATTCTCATCTCAACTTACCGAATTGACTTCAAAAGTCAGGTTGTAATCTGAAATATTAATGCGGGAAGTTTAGCCGACATACGATTTAGGCGTAAGGGTATACCTGAAAGTATTTGAGAACACTAATTTCGTGGAAGTAAGTGGGCTTACGCTAGAACAAGTTTGGCTAAATATGACAATTATCTTCAAGCTTCATGTACGAGTTAATTCGTTGGAACCCACGGAGTTTATGTATGTTATGTTTACAGAAGAATTATATTTGCAATGCAGAAATTTTAACCTTTGATCTTATTCTGGATAGAGTTGGTTTTTAAGATTTATTTCCAAGAAATGGAATGGTTAGTGTCAATGTTTAAACCAAAATTAAATCTTGAGAGGTTAATACTTATTATACATCAAATACTTTCCTGGAATTGTTTTAAATATTTATTCAAATACTACAAATAGGCAAGGAGTCCTTCCTTCAATTACATTTTATATGTCTGACCTTTACTTTACTTAAAGTATACTAGGGATGAATTAAATAAATCCAGTGGTACGCAATATGGTGGTTTCCGCTAAATTTATACGTAGAAATTCCCTGCCCTATTTTCGTTTGGCCACAAGTAAGTGCAAAATGTACCTCGCTGGCCGGGATATCGTGCCAAGAACCAGTGTTTATGGTGGCGTTTGTGTTTTTCTTTTTAATTTTTACACCCGTATTTTCAAATCTTATTAATTTCTTCATTTGATAAATTGTCTTAATTTAATGCCAATCTCGGGGGTTTTGTTCAGCAATAGACGTTTTCCAGCTTATATGATGATGATAATAGATAATTATATTGTACTAGCGGCCCACCCGCGGTTTCACCCGCGCTGCCCCATTCCTAAGAGCCGTAGCGTAATGTTAAATAGCTTAAAACCTTCCTCTTGAATCACTCTATATATTTAAAAAAAAAACGCTTCAAAATCCGATGCGTAGTTTTATAGATTTAAGCATACATAGAGACGGACAGACAGCGACAGTGACTTTGTTTTATACTATGTAGTGATGTATATATATCCAATAAATACTAAGTTAAATTCTACAATTATAAATGGCTCAACGGTTGCTCAACTTGCGTATTAACAATAATTAGTTGTTCGGTAAAACTTTGACTTAAACACGCAAGTATTTTGAAGTTTGCAAAATTTATATTTATAACGACGTTACCACCATTTTGTTTAATGGTGATCACACTCAAGATAATATTATAACCGTATTAGCCATTATTAATTAGATAAATAAAGACGGAAATTTTAGCATTATTTTTTATAATGCTAAAAATTCCGTCTTCACGTAGTTCTTCGCTAAGTAATAATTATGTTTAACAGAAATATTTAATAAAATGGTTGCATCTAATGTATTCTAATGTTTCTATAATAATATACATTAAAGTTATACCACTGTTAAAATGTCTGGAAAGTTTTAATTACAAAAATAAAATACAAAATGAGAGAATTTTTAAACTCAATTCGTGTTCAACTTTTATTGGTGGCTCAGATGAATTATTGATGTTGTACGTCCAATTTTATCGTTGGCTTTATTTATTGGTAAATTCTGAATACAATATTTTTAACATTACCTTGATTCGAACTATAGGGCAACATTTTATTCATTGGCAATACTTTACAGATCAAGGTACCTAAAAAAATATATAAAAATGTTATTTGTAACCGTCAGTCGATCAGCTGGATGCTGGTCGTTGACCCTAGAATCACGTTTCGCAATTAAAATTGTAGCCCACAATTTATGGTTCTAACTGTCGTTTTATATTATCAGTTAATTAAGGGGTCAACGCCCTGCGTCCAGCTGGTCGAATCACTGAAAACTATTTCTAACAAAAAATTAACTAGGTATTTATTTTTTATTTTGTTTATTATTCAAGACATTGATACTCATCAACTTAAAAAAAAACACACTGATAAATTTGAAAATATTCTATTGAATAAAAACGTTTCGTTATTTTTACTGCTTGATCCCTCCCTAGTGCTTATTGAAAATCATGTACCTATAAGTTTACGTCGGTAATCCCTATTTTTAGTTAAGACCCCTTTTATCGTGAATAGTTTGAATTGTTGCCACTGGTCCTTTGCCGAACTGAGAGGATCAAAGTGGGCCCTTTTATACGGTGGTACAAAGAAAACACGCGCCTCGTCAGGATAACAGTTTCATTATGGATGAACTTCGACAATGGAGGATAAATTTCGCATACGTGACTACAAGATGTAGGTAGCAAGAGTTTGTAAAAGTTCAAGGCGCTTCTTCACTGAAAATTGGCTTTAACATAGATAAAACTTTGTGTGAGGCTCGTGGCTAAGTAATAAGTAAGCTGATCAACTGATCTGTAAGGTTAAGCTGCGCTCGCTGTGGTCAGTCTGTGGATGGGAGACCATTCTTAAAACATCGAGACCCCTGTCTCAGAGATTACGTAAAGCCGTCGGTCCCGGTTGTCATACGAACATCTATGAGAATTGTTAGTGGTAGAAGCCCAAAAAGCCTGACAATCAGTCTACACTTCAGATATCGGTATTGCCCAGAAATTGGGTTTCGAAGGTCTGATGGCAGTCGCTTCGTGTAAAATATTAATATTCAGTCACATTAGACTGGAAGCCAACTCCAACATAGTTGGGAAAAGGCTCGGAGGATGATTTAACAAACTTTGATAGCTATTAATTCATCATCAACCTATATACTATCGCACGACCAGAAGCACGAAAAAGCGACATTGCTTCATGGTGGACATTCCAAAAAAAGCGAACGAAACGCTTTAATTCCACTTTTATCATGCATACCACTGAAATATGGAATGCGCTTCCCGAGTGGATCTTCCCTGATAGATATAATCTGGGTCTCTTTAAATCACGAGTGAATCGGTTTTTTCTAGGCAAGCGCGCTCCATCGTAGATCTCAGTATCGCTTAACATCAGGCGAACTGGTGGTCAAGCGTAAGACTATCACTAATAAAAAAAAAACTGTCCCAGTAAGCTAACTTAGTAAGTTGGGTGTCTATATTTTTTACTTGACGGGTTAGATATCTTTTTCACAACACCATTCGCCAGTAACTCCGTTACTTGTCATATTTATACCTAAGTAGTCTTTTGTGAAACAAAGAATTCGCTTTGCGTATTTTTCCTCACGTAGACTTGAAGTAGTCTTTTGGGTCACAAGTTTATCTAGATTCCAAGAAAAGTTACTGCAGTCACGATGATGCAACTGTTTGTCTTACGAAAACCTGTAATTTGATGTTTCTCAGAATTCATAATATATTTGTATACTCCTAGTCATATCATCACACCTTTATTCCCCGAACGGTTAAGCAGCCTGTATGTTTAGGTCCCATGTAATAGGTGGCGAGCCATATCTGAACACTGAACACCGAGCTCCCACTAAGAATTTCGAAGAAAACTCCAATAACAGTTGTTCGACCTGAAAATCAAATCCAGGACCTCCAGCGTAACAATTGGTAACGATCATACTACCATACTAGTTTATCTTTAAAACCTGTTCATACATTGTTTCCGCAAATTTATGCCTGTAAGTATAATGGGATTTTTACTGCTAGCTCTATTCTCGCCATTTTGCACTAGCGCATAAATAGTTTAAATGAATTTGTGCCTTGTGGTGTTGACGTAAAGTTTATTCGGTTTTTGATAGATGGCAAAGCGTATTACGGTTTTATTTAGTGCAACAGTCGTAATCGTAAAACCGGCCAACGTACTCGTAGAAAACGTTTGGTAATCTCATTTTGTGGCTTTGGGATGTACTGGGGAAACTAGAGTCGTGTTTTACGTGAATTGTTTTTAGATTTTACTTATTGGATGATGTTTCAGCTTCGTTCACGAATAAAATATGATTCTGGCGCTTACTGACTTCGAAATTGAAAGGATCTGACTCGATTACTCAAAAGCGATTGCTTTTGGTCAATTGGTTCAAGTATTTATTACCGATACAAAATTGTTATTGTTACCTACAATACCTATAATTTTAATACACAAAATAAACTTGAAATGAAATTATATGTACATAGTTTTTTTTAAAGCAATGTGGATCGCATATTACTAGAATTCTTCTAAACCCCTCGTGTTAAGCTAAATGCTTGTGTCACGAGTGCGTTCACATCGGTAGTGCAATGATTGGGTTTCAAACCGGCAACCACATGATCGCAAGTCCGACGCCCTAGCCATTAGGCTACCGCCGTTTTATAGTTAAGTTAACGATGCTGATTTTTTCATCAAAATTTATTAAGCTTTTATAATGATAATCGCAATATTTCATACCTATTAAAGTTTTAAACATAAATCGTATAAAATCTCATTACCCGGGTCTGATTTATGTAATGTTTCATGACTTAAAGTCATCGTTATTCGTTACACGAAGGTAAATATTTCTTATTTTACCTATCTAACTTTTCTAAAACTTCGAACATATTCAAGAACATAAAAAATATTCTGCTATCGAAAAGTTTTGAAAAAGGTGCGTATCATGGAAAATAGGTAAGTATAAAACTTCCTAATCTTATCTCTAAGAAAATAACAACTAAATTACCTTGTGTCTGTCTAAATTGTATCAGACTTTGTATCTTTTGTTTCGTTTAATATTTCCAAGTACAAGACTAGGGACGTTTTTAATTAGTCCCGGCTTGTCTTATCTGGATTAACGTGCTCTACAGTTATTATTGCTTGGATTTCATTATATGTATTAGTTATCCTTATTCATTCGTCAAGAAACAAATTACAGACGCAATGAAAAATCTATTGTTCTTGCACTTACGAGATTTGCTAAATAAAATTTCCCCATAATAAACATTACATTTGTAACTAATTCCAGTTGATGTCAAACTAGCTGCAATGTTCTTTTATATCGCGACAAAAGATTGGAATAAAATCGTTTCTTCGTACGTTTTAACATCAGCAGAATTTTACCTTCTGGTTTTTCATGTTTCCAGTCTCAGATTAGGTTTATAGTAATGTTGCGTATTCTAAGGAAAGATAGTATCGTCAACACTTACTTGTGGCTACAAAATCTCGCTGTTCCAAACTAACGATGCTGAGCTTGTCGAGTACAATCGTGTCTTCCTGTAACGACCCACTAGAAAGGTATACAGAAACTAATTTTAAACAAAGTTTGCGAATTTTCACCGTAAAGTCTGGTCGTGTATTGTCGACGGGAGGTCCTGACTCTTGGTAGATATTCAGACCGCTCGCAAAACTTTGATACATGGCCTGGCTATAAAACGCAGCGCGCCCCACCCGCATGTATTGTACACTCGTGGCCATACTTACGGGAACACTGTTAAATGAAGCGATTAAATACAGCATACTGTTTACACGCAAATAAAACTAGCAGCAATTGAGTTGTAGAATTCCGAAACTTTCATTTTATAGCGTAACCTAATTTTGTGCTGCAGATTCATGTGTGTTGACTGCAACAAATTTCGTTTTCAAATGCCATTATTATGATTTACGCTTCATGTTATCTCTCACCACAGGTGCACGTTTTGGTGCAAAATAACATAAGTTTAGCTCTAATGACAAAATTTAAATTACCTACATGATTTACGACCGACGCGGACGTTCGGAACAACGTTACCGCGAACAATGTGGGACGAGTTTACGCAATAACGTCAAATATTCGGAGCGGTGTGTGTAGTTATTTGTCTGCAAGTGTATACGACACCGTTTGATATTGAGCATTGATGTCGGATCGGTATGGGGAGTTTTATATTGCGTGCGAGCGGAAGGTACCATCATGTTTTCCGTGCGTGCCATGTCGAATAGTCTATTCAAAATTTTTTTACCCCTCCCGAATGTTGGTAACGCTCCCGAGTATGGTCGAATTGTTTGCCAATGAAGTTCGATTGGGTAGTTGATATTTTCGCAAGTATCGAATGTTTAGGTGTCGAGATAAATTGAATTTTAATTTGCCAATATATTTTACATGGACATGCGAGCTCTAGTGAAACTTGTTTAGCTTCGACGTTAACTAGATTTTTTTACGATGTGATGTTTTTATTTCGCAGCTTTAGTTGTATTTTCTTTTTGCAAATTAATCACTACCCTTTATAGTATACAAAAATAAATTACTATTATTCAAGGAGCTTTTATTCCGCACATTAACCATATATGTAAGAACCGCAGTAGTAATCCTATTGGTAAAGATATCAATTTTAGTAAGGTTTCCCTTTGTGAACTGTTATCTCCTTCAGTCTGTCGACATAACAAAAGCGACTTAGTGGTGTAGGATGGGTAATCACCCTCTCTACTTAAGCCTAGAAATGGCTTTAGATTTATTCGTGGTATGTTTAGTGAATAATGTACCTTAGGTACTTATTAAAATCCATATTTATTTAAATAAGTTTAACTGTCTCTCATTAGCCTAGTGGTCCTGAATGCGACTGCTACATTAGAGCAGCTCAGAATTTGTATTTGTTCCCGGTTAATGGCAAGAGAATTACCATCTAATATGGGACCTAAACGTACCGGCAAATGTGAAAGTACATTAGTATACCTATGCCTACCCCTTCAGGAATAGAGGCGTGATAAGTCTATAAAAATAAATTTGCAAAAGTTGGTATCAAAGCATCGCCAATCACCGGCCACTTCCTCGTCGCTAATTCTACGTTTAATCATTTCCTTCCAATCCGACCTCCATAGTTAATCGGCTTGGTGCTCTTTTCTCCTCGCCCTTTGATTAGAGGTCCCCCCATCTTCGGGATATTATGTCAATCAATTGATTTATCTACTTTATCTCTTGGTGGGTTTTGTGACGGCTCCGACGCTTCTATGCTGATGAAATGCCAATTTAGATAGAGGTTTGAATCGTTGAACGGTCGATTTGAGTAAAATTGAGAAGCCCCTTGTCAAGCCCGATTTGCAATTAAGTTTTGGGTGGCTTTGAATGTCGGCTGGGCGGAGATTTTGTGGGCTAAATTTCCTTATGTGGGTGTGATGTGAAGGCGGTTCGTAATTTTGATGAGTTACGTAATTAGAATAATGTATGTAGGTACCTACTGTTTTTGTTATATGTGATGTAGATATACAACCTGTAACAGAATAAGGGCAAGACCTGAAAGTAGTTTGTTCAGAATCAACTACTGAAACGATTACAGTAGTTTTTAACCCATGTCAAAAAAGAAAGAGCGTGCCCTCGGCGCCAAGCTTCCGAATTTTCTATAGAAATCTGTTGTCCAGTCGCGTCCGTCCATGGCGTGCTGGGCACATTTTGGTTTGTCATATACACGACTGTGGCGGTCAAAAGGTTAATTAACTTTTTTCTAACGTAACAGTGCAAGATACATCTAGGATTAACATGTGTTAATTAAAAAAAATGAATACCTGAATATCCATTAGTGGGTCGAGGCATGGAAACCTGAAACTTATTTGCACAAATTGTTATAGTATGTGCGTGTGCGCATCGATATCGTAGTCGTTGCTAGTACGATTGTGGTACAGCCACAAGTTTTATGTTTAGCTGATGTAACTAATTTCTTGAAAAAAAAAAATGCTTACATATTGTGTCAAAATGACTTTCGAGTTTCGTTATTATAATTATGACTCGATATTCTAATCAACCGGCTCGAGGTCTCGCGCTTATTCCGTTACACGTTGTATCATACATAATGTAATGATTTTATTTTATATTATGTCAAGTAGATTCGAAAGACTGATATTTCCGGGAGTGGTGAATTTTGTTCATAAATCATGTAATTTGACTTCATAAATTATAAGACTTAATTTGGTATCGATTTAATCTTATCGATATCGATTAAGATCAAGTCGGTGCTGTTACTCATCAAATAATAGACACAATAATAAATCACTGTAATTGTACGCCTGCATTTGATACTAGAGTATTCAAATTAGGTAATAACTGTTGCTATAAACCTGCAGTTGCTAATATTTATGTCATACATTGCTGCAAACACGTAGCTAACTTCACTCGAAACACATCTTACAGTACTCGAACTCTCCGGTTTGGTACGTCGGATATCCACTTAATTATAATGAAAATAAACGACAATCGTGTACCAACCTCACTTTGTTACAGTGAGCTCGTTTTGAACATTTTGATCGAGTTATGTAAGTTAGTTTGTTAATTCCCCCCTGACACAAGTGGCAGTCTTAAGGACTAATTTCGGGAAATTACACCGTGTGCAGAAAGACAAACTTTATCTTAATTAAAATTTCTATCTTATTCCTTGTTAGTAAGATTCAAAATCAAGCACCAATAATACCAACTACGCTTATCATATCATTATATATATATGTTATCTATACAAATAATAAAATTGTAACAGGCCGATGTCTGCACAGTATAGATATTGAAGAAAATCTAATTAGGGGATGGGACCCCCATCCCCTAATTAGATTTGAATTGTTGTTGATTTATTAGAGCAACAGAAGCCAAAACAAGAATGTTTCGAATTTTTCTATCTGTCTGTATGTTTGTATGCGTATCACTCAAAATCTATCATAAAATTGGATACGGTTTTTACAGTGGTATAGCTGGAGGTGAAACATAAAATCTGGTGCATATTTCATCATGATAAGCCGGGTTATTTAGTTTATGTTATCCAAAAAAAATAAAGATGCCTTCGCTTAAAAATTGGTCGGGGTTTATGCTCATTACGCGTAAGTATTCACGTCGAACCAAGTATCTTTTACATCTCTAAGCTTATTGTAAAAACCTACATTTCTGTCAAAGAGTAGATAAAATATCAAATTAAAAAATCTTTCTTTTTCTTTTTTTCTTCTTCTGGTGCCTCTCCAATCACTGAAGGTTAACAATCATCTCTGAATATTTCTCCTAGACTTTGGGAGATGGAACAGCTCAGCAGCACTCATGACTCCAGTTCATTCCCGAATATTCATCAACCAGGAAGTTTTTCTTCCGCCAACACCACGTTTCCCCGCTACTTTGTCCATTATTATAAGTTACAGCAAGATATATCTCTCGTGCCGAAAAACGTGGCCGATGTAATCAACTTTTCTTAGCAAATTTCGTGATTTAGTTATGTTAATATTTATTGTAATTAGGTTATCTTTAACATTTTTTTTCCTCGTGTACCTTAATATTGATTCTCTACTTGATCCAAAGGTGGACGGGTAGAGAATTCTATAAGGCATTAAGTTCGCTTTATGTACCATTTCGTTTTGTAAATAATAGTTCAAATAAATAAATAAATAAATCTGTGCGTAAACGTGGCTTGCGATGCCGCATAATTTTGTCATCGCATTTGTCTCTCAAGCCATTGACTCTGCAGACGACAAAAAATACAAAAGAAATATACATTTATGTGTGTTCAATGTTCATAATTATTAAGGGCTAATATAAATATATAGGTACCCATGATTTTATTATTAAATAAATTTTATAAAATTATAGGTAACTCAGGTGATTCCGATCAACGCTCCAAATCAAGACGAATTTTTGAAAACGATATTTTATTATAATGTTATCATAACATCGTATGCATAATGCTCTCAATTAGATGAAGAAGTTTTGTCAATGAATTTAAAGTTACCCCCTAGAAGCGAGACGTGATAATTAATACAATTACTGATTAGACACCAGTCAAACTTTTTAATCTTAGTCGCCAAAAATTCCGACATTCATTTCCCTCAACAAATAATGAGTGTTTCTGATACGCACGAGTTTCCAAACTCGCCCGAATTCTTGTCAAAGTCGTGAAGAATCTTGGCACTTAGCAAGTTGTTGCTTATTTTGAAATAGATTCTAATTGGCTGTTGCCGCTTAAATTGCAGTTAAACATAATGGAGCCCCAGTCCACTTTTATCATGAGTACCGCTGAAGTGTGGAATGCGCTTCCCGATTCTTCCCCGATAGGATCTAATCTGGGTGTGTTTAAATCACAAGTGAATCGATTTCTTCAAGGCAAGCGCGCTCCATTTTAGATCGCAGTGTCGCATAAAATCAGGCGAACTGGCGGTCAAGATAAACCTAAAAAACAGGTTTGCTGTTTCAATAGTATCAGTGTCAGGACTGACATATTCAACAATTCTTATATCATTAAATCACGATTTTGACACATTAAATTAGCCTATAGACTTGGAACTTACACACTGTTAGAGTAACTGGAAAGCTCTCGTTACATCCTGAAACGATGACATTTTAGTTAAAATAATAATTATTCCATATTAGATAATGATCTTACCGTAAGTTCTCCAAGGGTCTAGGTATACACGTTGAATGTGGGTCATAGTCGTAAATTGATCAAAATTAGTTTGAGACGTGTAAAGGTAACAAACAGACGGACAGGGTTACTTTCGTGTTTTTAATAATTATTAGTTTGAATTTTATTTAAATCTCTGCATTCTTTTCTGTGATGATTTCACTCCATTTAGTTTTGACAACTAAGAAGAGGGGAAGGGTTAAAACAAAATTGCGCTCAAAAGAGACGGCAGGATGAGCTAGACTTAAAGATTCAATACAGATCTTAAGTGACATGTAAATTGAGAAAGGGAAGTTGACCTTTAAACTACAAATTGCATTACGAACTCATCAAAAAATTACTTGACACGCGTTAAAACAATAGTGAGTATAGGCGTAACGAAAGCAATACGGATACTGTCAGCCGAGGCTTGTATTTCAATTTGTTCAAGTTGGCTCGGCGCGATTTCGTTTACGCAATCCCCGTACAAAGTACCTGTCAGAAACGTCATCTACCGCGGACTGCGCCGATTTGTCCCGTTTCATGATTTATTTTGTTTCATATTTGGGTTTCACGTAAAATTCGGGTTTATCGCTTGTCGTCAGCATTTCATTGGTGCGGTGTTGTAGGGTTATGTAGCATTGTATATAACTGTTATATTTTGTTTTTATTCTTCAATTGGTATCTGTCATAAATACGTATTAATATAATAAAGCTGACGAGATTGTTTTGTATTTGTTTTTTATTGAACGCTCTAACCTCTGGAACTGCCTGTCAGATTCCCAATTCTAAACGAGACAAAATTCTTGACGAATTTTATTTAACATTACGCTACCAGTATGGATTGTTATTTAATAGATTGTGGTTTTTAAAGAATTTTCCTACTTATATTATTAGTTGTAACCAATGCATCCAAATTAAAGCTTAGTAATACCGGGATATAGCCACAAACTTTATATAGAACTTGTGACAGTTTTATATTATACGATTGAATCCTTAAACCCCTTCTGAATCGTCATAAAAACACGTTAAGCCTTTATTATAAATAAAAGGAAGGATTCCAAGCTTATTAAAATACCTGTTTCTCTAAATAAAAGCTCGGTTCATTTAGAGAATTCCTTACTGCTTGTAAATGCTACTTAGTCAGGCAATCATCGTTAGGCACTTGCATGATTACTTCAGCGGTATACTAAATGTCGATTTAGCTAAGTTAAATCTGTACTAGATGGTCCTTGACCCGATCTTAATGATGAAAACGATGATTTGAAGCTTATTAAAGCTGCATTAAAACTTTGCAACAAAGTAGTAAAGCAATTGGCTAATTACGTTTATAATGTCAGCGGACACGTCATGAAGAATTTCACAACGAAGCATCTTGTCTCGATATTATTCGTAGATTTTGGTTACAATATTGCAAGAAATACGCTACATCTAATGCATGTTTATTGAGAAGCATGAATAAATACTGGATGCTGATTTACCTATCAGGGGCCGTATTATGACGTGGTAACGCCGTCATTTTTACGTTGTGAGAAAGAAATGCCGCTACATATTAAATAGCCTCGTCTCTTTCTTACAACCTAAAAATGATAGCGAACACGTCATAATACGGCCCCTGAAGATTACTTTAAAGTTTTCGAGATTTCTTGCTTCTATCTTTTATTTATAAAAGACTTATTCATTTTTTATTTTTTTATTTATTGATTATAACCAACTTGCATTAACAGTTAAGAACCACACAAACAAGTAGTAGTAGTATTTTATTTTTATTTTTGATAATCTTTAGCTTGACCGTCAGTTCTCCTATGTGTTAATCCTGGTCACAAAAGTGTGTGTGCCAAAATTCATTGAATTTCACTAAATAATTTTTGCGTGATTTAGTAAATCTTCTCAAATATACTTTATAATATTATTAGGATTTTTTTAGTCTTCATCTTCATCGTTATTTTACCCAAAAATACTTAATACTACCTTTAAAAGAAACACAAACCAGAATAAGCAACAAGAAACGGTAAATTCAACGATCTCAAGACTATCCTATCTTGTTGAAATGGAGCGCCTGCACAGAAACCAGTGTCATATAAACTGTATATTACATTTACATCGCGCTCGCGTCGGTGCAAAGAGCATAACATACGCCCCAGCCTAAGTCTGCAACCCGTAAATTCATTTAATTTGTCACCAGACATACCGTGCGGTCAACGGAGCTTGCTTCTTGCATCGCTGTAATATAATATCCTTGCAACGTTGCTGTTTCTTGCTTTCTCGGCTCGCGTTGTTTTGTTTTCAAATTGTTCGTACCGAGTTCATTATCAATGGTGCGATGTCTTGGAAGCTTTGAGATTGTAGTATTTTGCTTTTATGTTTTTATTTGCGGGATATTTAATAATAATTATTTTTGTTTCTTTTGAGCTTCATTAGTCTGGCTTGAGTGCTACGTAAGAGGCAGACTCTAGTTTCCATTCCCAGAGTGATTCAAGCAATGTTATTGGGTTTTTATATGAAATAATATTCAGTTGTAGCTCGGAGTTTGGTTTTGTACCCGTTTAATACCGATAGGCTAGCCTCCTACCTACATGGAACCTAAATATACCGGCGAATTGTGAGTATCCATTAGTTAGTACACCTCTGCATAACCCTGCGAGTGGCGTGATGGTATGTCATGTCTTATTTTAACGTTTTGATTTTAAATTAGAAGTATCATATCTAATTATTGTTATCGTCTCGAAGCTTCTGTATTCATAGGCTACGACATTGATCAAAAGATTTTGTTCTTTTTCTCAATAAGTTTAAGCACTTCTTCTCCGTAACAAAATTTCAAAATTTTTAGATATCATTTATCGAGAAAAGACTCAAAGTTTAATAAATAATAGTCTGTGTTTTGTCTAACATAAAAAGCCATAAATAAAATCGTAATATTATTAACGCACACCGAACATGAACATCTATTAAATATGAACGTTTCTGACAAATCTCTCCACAAAAATCTGTTTCTTATTTTGTCTACCGTAACAAAGTACTTTGCTTGATTGAAATTCTGACAAAAATTTTTGAGGTATTTTCTCAGTGATATTATTTTTATATTTATCTGTAAGATATAATAAGTGTAACTACACTGAAAGCTATATATATATATATATATATATAAAAGAAGAACCCGACTGACGGACTGATGTATTAATACGCTGAAACTAAAGGAGCTAGATCCCTGAAAGTTTGCATGCTGGTTCCTTTTGCATTGTAGACGAGCACAAAGAAAAGATTTTTCAATATTCAACCCCTTTTTTTATTGTACGGGAATTCCTCATGGATCGTCTGCCATCCAGAGAGGCGGCGAGATGTGTCGAACTCGTACCAACTAAAAACCGTGCAAGAACACACACACACGCACGCACGCGGATCGTTTTTGTAATTTACAATAATTCTATGATATAGATATGTGACACAAAGTTTTTCATAATTAATTAAATTTTTATGATGGCAACAAAAGACGAGGATTAAGTACTTGTCCGAACGTCCTTTTCTATGAAGAAATTATGCTATACCATGACGGGTTATTATCAATTTGTTATGGAAGAAAGACTTGAGTTAAGATACAAACTCAAGGGACAGTGTTGGAACGTGAGTATCTTTCGCAATCGCAATTCACACCGAAGACTCTCTCACACCATTAACCCTGAAAAGAGCGATCGGATGGAAGAGATTAACATCCACCGCAGCGTTTAGACGGTGCTTCTAGAAAACGTAGTGGAGAGAACTGGCAATGGAATTTGCGCTCTTTTGTTTAAGTGAAAAGTTGCTGCAAATTTTCGCCTGCATGGTACGAGCATTGGATGGCACGATTGCATTAAAAAGATTAACTGTATGGGTGCTGCCTGCATCGTTGTCGTTGAGAGCCCACACTTATAAAATGAATAGGTACTTTTATTTTGTAGAATATTTATCTTTTGCGCAATAATCTCTGCGTAAAAATTCCTCTTTTTTGCGATAATGTTAAAAGTTTGATAAAAATTTCTGCTTTTCACGATTTAGACCAAAAATAATGAACCTTTATGCCTCAGTATTACCCACACTTTACTGCATCACATAATGAAATGTCCCATTTTATGTCCTTGTTTAGAAACATGATATTGTTATGACTACAAAATATGAGGACATAACATTTGTAGATTTTACTGTTGTACGCGCCAATTTTTTTATGTCCCATACGACGAGCTTGAACATAAACACAAACTTAATCATCATTGGGGCCCTATTTTAATTTGCCGAAAACATAAGACTTGTTTTTGAACATGGAACATATAGGCTGCTACTACGTATACCTAACAGTATATATATACCCTAAAACTAAAACATGCACGCTAGCTGTACTGGCGAGTTTGAGACTTATCGACTTTTTTTTTGAGTTGATTACTATAATATCATACGATCACATCATATAGGCCTTAATCTTAGTATTATGAATGAGATATTTCACATTTGGCTTCCATAATTAAGCCCTACGTCAATGAAAAAAGTATTGTAAGGTAAGGTTCTATATCGATAAGGTGAGTGCGTGGAAAAGATTAACAACTACGGCTTCTGAAATGCGAGCTTGTAGAATTTATCGAACGAAATAAAATATTCTAGTACCTACATACCTATATAGAGGGGTATTATAAGTTTAACGTGTGTATCTGTGTGTCTGTCTGTTGCAACGTAGCGCCCAAACGAATAAACCGATTTTGATGCAGATTTTTTTTCAAATTTGGCATTAACATATCATACTAAACATTAGGGTACCTGTATGTTTTTACTGCAATATTAAGGCATTATTTCTCTTATAGGGGGCGAAAGTAAACATACTGACGAACTGTGACTGCACATTAGTACACCTCTACCTAACACGTTGGGGAATATAGGCGTGATGATGTTAAGTTCTCTTACAACACCACACATACGAGAGAACAAATCCGTTGATAATTGCTGAGCACAAATCCGAGCTGTTACTGAGACTACTATTGAAAAAAGCTGGAAATTGGACCCGAAACTCGTGGGAGAGCCATGCTTCGGCACGAATGAGCCGGCTCGACCGGAGTGATACTACGGCCTCACAGAAAATCGGCTTCAAACAACGCTTACGTTGTGTTTCGCCGAGTGAGTGAGGTTACCGGAGGCCCAATGCCCTTTTAAAAGGTCGGCAACGCACTTTGACTCCTATAGTGTTGCGGTCGTCCATGGGCAGCGGTAATCGCTTACCATCAGGCGATCCGTCTGCTCGTTTGCCCTCATATCCCATAAAAAAAAACCCTACCTGGAAATCGAATCCAGGATCTTACAGCTACTAAACCAATGAAGCAGTCAACACGCAAGGATATTTAATCATAACTTTTCACTCGACGTTCAAAGTTAATATAGTTATTACACTAATTAAATCGGAATCTGATTAATCGTTACTCTTTCAACTCAACGGCTTTATTAATAGCGGACCAGTAGGGAACACTTAATTATAAGTACTGGAGAAGGGTGTTTACCATATCTAATTATAACGCTACAAAATTATGTCGCCTTTCAATACGAATAAGGATTGAAATTGAACGATTGCATAGAACATGCAATTAAATACCTGTCAAGCGAGGATATTTTGATCAATTTTGATCAGAGTTGGTCTGTATGTTTTTATTTTTTTTAATCTTTGAAAAATATGGGAACATCGATTTTCTCAGCTTTCTTGATTTTCTGTATTCATGTTAGGCAGAGGTATATACCCGGAGTTCGGCGGTATGTTTAGATCCCATGTAACTGAAAGCGAGCCCATTGCCATTAACTGGGCCCAACTCCAAACTCCGAGCTGTTACTGAGAATTTCAAAGAAAAACCCTAATATATAACACTGTCCAATCTAAGAAACGAAACCATCGACCTCTAGCATAGCAGTTGTGCTTAGGGCCACTAGACTAATGAGGCAAGTAATCACTTTGTCATATAAAATCTGGAATATGCAAGATTTAAATTGGAGTAATATATTTTTATTTGTAATCTTTATTGCTAAAGAATGATGTCCATGCCATATTTTTTTTACATAATCGCTTTTCCAGCAATATTTTAAATAAGTACTTATAAAGTAGAAAAAGTGCGCGGCAAATTTATCAGATACAAAGTACGTTGTGACGCTCTCATGACGTCACCGTAAACATGTAGGTTTGTAATTACTAGGTATAAAATTGATTTCAGTCCTCTCCCATGTTCGAATTACTTATTAAACTTAAAAATACAGATAATTTATTGGATAACACTATCAATAAATTTTAAAAACGATAAAACAGTGATTGTTTTTACGGAAACTGATGTCACACAGTACACGCGGCATCTCCCGTATCTGATTGCAGTTTTGAATATTTATATTTATGGTTAAATATTAATATTTTTGTCAAAGAAATATTTTTTACAGTGCTTTAATACTGTAAACTATTAATTAAAAATATAATAAAAGACATGCATATTCCCTATTGTATGAATTATTATTTAGAAATGTTTTAAGTTTTATATAAATGTAAATTAGTTTCAAGTAAATTTACTTATATTTATTTTATTTTTATTATATTTATTTACTTAAATTTACTTGAAACTAATTTACACTTATATTTATACATATATTTAGACATACTTATGTCTAGAGACTCATTGACCCCACAGTCAAACCATTGCAACGGTTTTGTGGGGCTTAGCTTATAAGTTACGATTACTTTTTTTTTTTTAATAAAGATAATAAAAAAAAATATCTACTACTATTTTACTTTTCGTTTGCCCTTCTCTTTCCGTTTTCTGGTGATTCGATTAAAAGAAGATCTACTAAATCCTATGCTTATCAATAATCTAGTTTATTTACCACATCAGCTACAACAGTAATCTTTACAGTAGCTCAACCAAGCTCACATTAAGCTGTTTTTGTGACTGGATCTCCTGAAAATGTTGAGCAAATTTTGCTGTTTCTACCTTATTTATGGGTTCTTCAAGAAACAGGTGTGTCTTGGATAAAAACATGTTACTCCGTAGCTTGTGTAATAAAAGATGCAGTATTTTCTTATTCTTTCTATGTTTTTGCTACTTACGTATTTCGAAAATCAACTTATTTGTTTACCTATGTACCTTTTTGTAGATAAAATCTTATGAATTATCCTAAATTTTAGGATGCGTTGACTCTAATGGTCTACTTTTTTCTATTGTCTATAAATGAAACTTTTGCGAAATCGCTTGCTATTACTAGTGATTAAGGAATGTTATTCCAGTATAATATAGACGCCTTCAAAGTTAAATTTTTCTTCACCAACGACGAGGTTTTTGGTTTATCTTCAAATCGGGAGGCAAAGCTTTCACGTTTTAAAAGTCAAATAGAATATTTAAATTTCTAGTGCGGATACCTATATATAATATGTATACCTACCGTATAGATTATGCGAAATAAAACTATTTTTTATTACGGATTTCATTACATTGTATTAATATTATTTAATTCCCGACGATTCGGATACTATACAGTATCCATAGGTAGACTTAGATGTTGAACGTCTTAATGTTAAAATTACTAACAGCTTAAAGTTTTGTTAAGTATTGGCGTTCTTAATATTGTAAAAAAATAATTCACCATGCATGCATATCTTAATATCTTCCTAAAGTACAACATAACTATGCAATATCCATAATACCACGCCTGTATTACCCGACGGGTTAGGCAGAGATGTATTAATATATATGTATACCGTTATAGGGGGCGAGATCAATTGCCATTAACCGGGCACAAATCCAAACGACGAGTTGCTAGTAATTGAAAATTACACGGAAAAGCCCAATAACACTTTGCTCAATCTGGAAATCGAACCCAGGACTTTTAACGTAGTAGCTACGCTAACAACCACATGACTAAGACAGGTAGTCTTAAAGTACATACTAATACCATTTCTTTTATTAGAAGAGGTCTAATAAAGAAAAAAAAATTGTACTTGACAGTTAATATGACGTTATTGCGAGAGATTTACACCAATACCCATGTGCCTTTTGACGAGTCACTTCTTTGAGGGCTTAGCGCGGTGGACGTTTTGATACACCGAGTCGTGCAAAAGGATCCCAGAATCAAAGGGAGCGGTAGTCAAAGGAAGTCGTTGGATCCTATTTGATGACAGAACTGTTTGTTTTTTACCTTCTTTAAAGTATCAAAATATTATGTATTTTTGAAGAAGATGTGCTGGATATTATCTTTGTATTTCATCATTATCTTTCGATTCTATACACCGATGTGTATCACAGTGAAATAAGACTGGAATATTGTTCACAAAAAAAAAACAAGTAAAGGTTATTATATGAAAAGTAGGTAAGCAAATATAAATATGTAGCGCCTTCTGTACACTTTCAGAAAATTGAACACATCGACGTCTTTCATACGAAACCTTCCCAATCTTTGTAACCTGTTATACATTAAAAGTATATATTATGAACAATTGAACAATGAAGACGAACATATTATTTTCTTTATCTACAATTTATACTATAATTTATTTTTAAGACAAAAGAAAAATTTGGACAGTCACGGACACTGCACATAAAAAAAACTAACTTATAAAATAGGACTAAAATAATATCTATACGTATAAAATGCTTTGCCCTGAATGACTGACGGATCAACGCACAGCCTAAACTGCCGATCGTAGAGACCTGAAACTTGGAGGGTATTTTCTTTGTATGACGTAGGCAATCGATAAGAAAGGATTTTCTATTAAAGGAGAAAAACGGCGGCAAAGTTTACATGAAAATTTTTAGCGGGAAACTGCAGGGTACTGTGGTATTGTTAAGTATAATATTTCATTCTATCAAAAAGATATGAGGAGCTAGATCTTCCAATATAATTATGATATCAATACTCGAGGGAAACGCAGAAATAAAACTGCTCTCTCCCAATTACTGTTGAAGAATTGACTCACGATTGGAAGCGATAACTTTCATAAATTGATCCGGTAGCTAATAGGTACCTACACCCAAGACAGAAAGCAACGAAAGCCAAATTAGACAAGATTGATCTTGATCGCTTCTGCTCCAAAGAAATTATTGCCGGAATACGGAATCAACTGACTTATCAAATTAGGAATTATTATGAGATATTACGAGATAAACTATATTAGAAAGTTGATCCTCGAGAGTGTTCGTTTGATCCGATAAGTTGGAGAGTTCCACCTTACTTGCAAATTGTTACGAATGTTTCCACAAACTTGCTTTCTCGATTTGTATTTCGTTTATGAAACAATACTGTTCTGTTTAAGTATCTTGGGGATTGCTTTACCTAATTTGTTGCCTCTTATTCTTGTTTTATATTATTTTCTAATTTCCCGAGAGATTATTGTCATTAAAATAAATGTGTACGTATTTGTAAGTATATATGTAGATATGTATATTGTAGAATATCAGGCAGGTACATATCATCGTTGCGATACAATATTAATAAATTTTTTATTTGTTTTATCAAATTTTTGTTGTATAATTTCTTTGGAGCAAAAGAGATCAATCTTGTCTAATATAGCTGTAGTTGCTTACTGTCTTGGGTGTAGGTACCTATTAGCTAACGGATCAATTTATGAAAGTTATCGCTTCTAATCGCAGCATTTAAAACATTGTGAATTGTTTCAATATAGTCCAAGAATCCATCTTTGCTTTTATAAATAAGTATTAATAATAACACATAATTATGTTTACAGCAATCTAATAACAATTAATCGCATAATCAATACAAAAAATTTCCCATACCAATTTTACCGAATTTGTATTTTAATTTCAGAACTTCGAAAATAATAATCACTACTATGTCGTTAACATTTTAAAACTCACGCGGACACTTTAGAACCACTAGAGTGTATATTTTCTTTAATATTGCGAAATTCATGGTTGTTCTTTTAATATCCCTTGATATAGTTATAAAAGAAAATACCACAAGCTTTAAAGTGTAATAGAAAAAATGTGCAAGTTACATTAATGTAACGTAAGGCACTGCCGTCGTCCGTTCCTTGTCCACTTTCATTAGTGGTTGTTATTGGGTGAAAGCCGTTTTCAGGCCGCGTGTAATAGCGCTGTGGAATTGACAAAGTTTAGTTGGTAACCAGCGAAAGTTTACGTGGTAATATTCTTAGTTTTCCTAAGAATTTGTTAAGGATATATACTAATATGAATGGTTTCTGGACATTGAAATTAAAAGTTTTCTGTTTTTAGTATCTTTTTGTGATTTTTTTGCATTTTCCATGCTAAGATTATTAAGTTATTGGAATTTTTTCCTTTACTAAAAAATAACTTTTCTGTTTTTGTTTCAGTTGGATCAGTTTGCACTGCGTTGTAAAGTTTTGAGGTAAGATAATGTTACTTTTATATTTACTCATTTTACTGTAGTCTTCTTCTTCTTATTTTACTAATTTTACTCGGGATTCCACTAGGATTTACTTACTATAAAACTCGGCTTCTAATAAAATGCGGCGCGGCGTATCAAGATAAAAACATGCACTAGATTTCAAGTTCCAAAACATCCAGATAACATTTGTGAAAACCACGTCCAATTTTGTGCAGTATTTTTTGCGCTATAAAAAGACAAATAAAAATTCTAAAGATATGGATCTAATGGTTTTGGTTTCTATTGCTTTGATAAAGATTCCTCACATTAATTGTTCTGAAATATCTCCTATGCACAGACATCAGTCAGCTACAATTTTATTATAGATGTCAGTATGAAAATGAATATTAGTTTGTTTGTCCTCTCCAAGTTCCTGTGTCATTCCTCTGATTACAGAAGGAAACTTAAGATAGAAAAAGTGGCAACGCCGACGGTACAGCTAGTATCCTATAGAGGAATGGTTGTCTTTCTACTTTTTGTTCGCAATGCAAATTGGTACAAAGTCATAGTTACATTTTGAAACATCCAGAAGTTCTTTGATTATATTTCCTTTAAATGCTGCAACGTTAAATTGCAGTGCAGCAGAAATTTCATGCAATATTCGCCATTTTAATGAAATTCACTTCACCAGTAGCAGAACACAGAATTACTTGTGTGAGCCAATGTCGGGCTTAGTTGATTTTAGTGCTGGATTTTATATCCTATTATGTTCTTTATGAGATTTTTTTGCTATATCAGCATCGATGAATCGAATTGAAGTTATTTATAATTCATAAATTAATAAAGTTAAGTCGTAAAACTTTACGTTGGTTGGTTGATATTGCTTATAAGACAGTTTTCGGTACGACGAAGACGTTAAAAATAAATGCTTTGTAAAAGGTCATAATCTATATACAATTTTATGGTTCGTCTTTCGAAGGAACTGCCTTGTTGGTATATCACTGAACGTCAGCATGGTTCTAGGTTCGATTGCCAGGTCGTGCAGTATTATTGGGTTTCGCTATAAAATTTGCTGTAGCAAATTGGGGTTTGTATTTATAAATAACTAGCGACCCGCTCGCGGTCTCACCCGCGCTGCTCCGTTCCTAAGAGGCGTAGCGTGATGTTATATATCCTAGGTTACTCAGTGATAATGTAGCTTCCTAACGGCAAAACAATTTTTGAAATCGGTCCAGTAATTTTTGAGTCAATTCGTTACAAACTTACAAATCTTACCTCTTTATAATATTAGTGTATATGGAACTTAAAATGATACCAGTGAACTTTCGATGGATATCAATACGCCTCTGCTTAACCTTTTGGGGATACAGACGTAATAGTAAGTTTTCAGGGCATCTGTATTCTCAGTATTTGATACATAACAATCTTCATCCCTTAAGACTCCAGTATCGCATAAATTATTATCTTTGAAAACATTTACTTACGAATTGAGGCATTTTTGCAAAGCACGCGGATATGTGGACTTTAATTTCTCCCTTCCCGACATTGCTAAGTAAGTAGGGAGAAGCTCCCTCCCCCTGTTTTCATAGATTAACATTTTGTGCGATTTAAGAGCTTGCTTCCTACCTTTCCCCAGCATCCGGGACAACATTTTATCATATTTGATTTGGCTCTACCATTTCATACGTCTTAAAGTTTTATCAACCTTTATTACCACCATCATACTATTAGCCAATAGGTTGGTTAAGCATAGAATTAAAAAAAAAAGATCCAGTTTTAACACAAAATATAGGTACACTAGAGTGGTGTAGCTTCAATGTACTCAAAAAATACTTTTAGGTCCTATCTCAGGTAATAGATAGGACCTAATAGATAGGCCTACATGTCATGATAAGAACCACGACTTGTAGGCCGACCTTATAATCATAAATTACACTAAAATAATAACTGGGCTGCCACTAGAAAGTTTGAACCAAGTGTTAGTCTAACCTAGACAAACTAAACTAGTGCTAATCTAAATGAATCGTATCCAAGGATCCTATGCCACCACCACCAGCTCAAAAACATTTGCGAAACTGTAATAAAAAGTTCAGATACTTAAGCATATCTTTCCTCCTTGACAGTTACCTCATTGTATATTATTTCGGTGACTAAAAGTCGTTCCGTGTTCTCCCCCTTTTTATGCGAGTTTCGTAATCGCTAAGGCAACAATGAAATATATAAGAAGCTGTGTTTGTCGTCGAGTGTAACATGTCCGCGAATGATTTATTACCTAACGTCTTATTTATACCCCTTTATATTGTCGTCTTGTTCCCCCATATTCCCAACTTCCCGAGGAAAGTATTCCTTAAGCATATTGATATTTTATGACTACTCCAAACATTATTTGTATTGTAAGATTGTCATAAAATAGATATTGTGGTTTTATTCTGTCAACAAGCTTTTTTACTACATGAATACTGTTAGGGATTGATTGACTTTGCATGTGTAGCCACTATTACTATTTTGAAGCAAATATAAAAAGTTGATTGCATGCGTTCTACGTGTATTTCAATCAGATACACAGTTAAACATAAGTATTAAGTGTTAAATGGTATAAAATTAATTATATTGATGTTAATTTACACTAATTTTGAATACCAATTGGTATTGTTGAGTGAGTGAGGAGATAAATAACAAAAAAAATATGTATATATTTAGTTATGTAACTTGTGAAATGAATGTGAAAGAAGCACAAAAAATATCCAAGAATCGTAACAAGAAGCGGTCTCTTGTTTCTGTCTACCCCTGTAAGAGAAAGGCGTGAGTGTATATATGTATGTTATGTAACTAGTAAATGACACATTTGAGTACCTACCTATTTAATAATATTTTTACTGGTCAATCTTTATAGTATGGCAACTATATGTTTCTTTACTAACACGGTGGAAGGAGAAGTGAATTGTACATTTTTTTTAAATATTTACGGTATATAGCTGGCACGGTGTACAGAGTCTATTGAAAGGATTACGAAGCATTATCAACTCGCGATATTTTTGTTGCTAATTATTATAAAGACGATGTTACTCTGAAATGTATTGTTTTCTAAACAGCAACGGTCAATGCTTTCAGAGATAACAATCTATGAAGAAACCCCTTACAATCGATGATCAGCTTATGTTGTGTCTCTTTCGTATTTAATATATAAGACAGAGATAAAATTACTCTATCTTGTGAACTAGCCCCGACGATGGCTCTCACGACCGTACCACGAGGTCGTGAGCAGGCTTTGTTTTATTACTTACTAACATAATGCCTTGCGATGCATTGAAATTATTTTCGCAAAATTAGATTAGATATGGTTTATTGTGATTTAGTACATAACTGACCTTTACACATGTAAGTAAATGTTATTCGTGTTATTTAAATATTATGTAGTGAAATATGAGTACTGTAACCATCTATAAAATTAGTTCTCGTAATTCAATGCTTATTTTTGGATAACCATAAATTCCTTTTTTTCAATAATTATATTGCTTTAAGTGACTCCAGCCTTTTTTATATTTCTCGCTTTTCCTGTCACTACTACTGCCCCCGATAGTAAAAAGGACGTAACTAAATTTTTTCCAAAATTGAGTTATTTATATTGCCGGAATGAGGAACTAAAGACGAATCAGCTGATATTTTTTTAATTTTATTAACTAATTTAATTTCGGATTTACCACAGTGAATAAGGACTCATTTCCATTATCATTTTATAGTTTAACTAAGATGAAAAGTATTTTTTCTCCGTATTTAGTTTTTGTTAGATACGTCTTTCTTATTATCGGGGGCAGACTAGACCTATTTACTTGAAATATTGCCTATTATTATTTTGATTCTGTCTAAAAAAATTATATCCAATATATTTTAATCAATCAAACAGGAATAATAAATCTTTTTAACATTTCTCTTTATAAGAAGCTTGCGTTTCCCGTTGCGATTTTTATGAATAATGGTCCAAGAATCTCGTTTGAAAATTTATGCGACGATACAGAAATAAAATTGTTTAAAATGTTGTACTTACTGTCACAATAATGATTTGGTCTCGTTTTCCTCACAATTAGTCAGGATCCATTACTCAAACTAAATCATGTTGATTTAATTCAGTATAGTGCACATATATTAATTTCTGTAAAAATACGGATGCACGGAATAACAATAACATTTCAGGGATATCATAACGTAGAATCCAATATAAAATAATGCACTAAAGATATTACGTAATTACAATTATCCATTAATATACCCTTGCTAATAATCAGAACTAATGGCCCATATATGGCACAGCGATGGCTTTTTAATTGAAACTTGGCGCATTAAGCAGCCGAAACGACTAAATGACGATTTACTATACTGAGTCAGGGGACGGTCGTTTCAAGTTACGATATTAGTCCATTTGCTGGCTGAATGGGGTTGAGTTTGAAGATTCAACCCTGCGGATCCAAGAGGTATACATGATGGGTAAATGCAGTAAGTGCGGCAGAGTACCGGTATTTGTGTATAGTTTGGTCGACAGTGTAAATGGATTTATGCGGCCGGTGGCAAGCCTGGTTTTAGTAGCATTTGAAATGGATAGGTGCAATATTGAAATGTAAAAACTAGTTTATTTCTATTTTTTCTCCGTCTTTTTCTTTGTGGTAGAACTTTATGAAGAGAAAAAGTGACGTCATCTGACGAAGGACAATGTGGAAGATAATTCTCCGTCTCCATTCCTCGCTGCCTTTCAGGTCGGTATCTCGTAAGAGGCGAGAAAATATCTGATTTGCTCAGTGGTAGCACTTTTTGGGGTCTGACTGGCTGGCGACCACCCTTACGTCTGAGTCTATCGTAAAGCACTTTGTTGTGTGTTTCGACTATTGAGCAGGAGAGCCAGTTCTGCCTCGATTGCTGCGGCTCTGGCGGTCAGCAGTCTGTATAGGCTCTTAAGGGTCGGCAATGCATCAGAATCTCCTCTGGTGTTGCAAATGTCCATGGGCGACGATGACTTATTACCGGGTAGCTCGTCAGCTCGTTTGCCGATTTAATGCATAAAAAAACGACTTTACAGATAGTGATCTCAGTTTTCATCGGTGTTACCAGCACAAAGCTCATCATGGTCGTAGTGAATATCACAACTATATGACTACAGAAGGCAAGTGCGATTTTTAATCGGTATAAGTCCGGTACGGTATGGCGTGACGTCACAGTTCTCTCAACCTACAACACACACTTTGACAAAGTTCAAGGATGGCAAATAAATAAACCGGTTTTGCGATCACCAAATCCGTATCCGTTACTATAAATTCGAAAGTGTCCGATATAACGTGCTAATTCTCCAGATGACAAACGAATCATGAGTTTTTTTTACTTCAAAAATCGGAATATGCAGGTTCAAATTGTGCCTGAGGTCGATTTTTTCTCAGTAAAATTTATATCTGCGAAGTGATGTTTACTGTTTTCCTAATATCGGTCGAATTATGTAGCTAATTTTATCTAAAGAAAATTATACTTCCCTTTTTATCTCTATCTTAGAATTTAAGAGGATATCAAGAGAAATCTGCAATAATTACATCTTCGTCATTGTATAAATTTTCCCGATCGTAACCAAAACTTTCTTTCCGAAAACGATAAATTATCATTTGTAACAGCTGTCATACTTTGCAGTATTCAGCAACGACGTCGGTTGTTTTGCCAAGTTACCGAGATAAGAAGATAGAACAGGTTGTAATGGCGTGACGTCACAGTTCTCTCGACCTACAACACAAAGTTTGACAAAGTTCAAGGATGGCAAATAAATAAACCGGTTTTGCGATCACTAAATCCGTATCCGTTACTATAAATTCGAAAGTGTTTTTTCTTCTCCGAACCGATTTCAACCTCAGCGACTCGGGCAAGATCGTAAGATAACTTTTATTTCGGAAAATAACTAAGTTTATTAGTGAAAAGGGTTTATTAAAGTCAGAAGTGCCCAGGCTGCGGGCATTGATCTATTGATCGCAATTCTGTTTCTGTTTTGTTAAAACGTGAGGTTCTGGAAATGTTTCCTTGATCGGGAGAGCGTTTTTGGGTCTTTCGCTAAGACATTCTTGAGGGTTTTGATACGTACCCAGTTAATGATAAGTGGCTGCCCTCTATTATCGCAAACAGTTACACCCCTGTATACCATAAATGGGTGAACAAGCAAAATAAAAGTGTCGCTAAATGATGGTTGGCAATTTAATTTCTATCAGTTTTGGTCCGGTTTCAAGTATTTGAAAATCAAGATCCGGGCCGACAAGGTCGCATGTAAGTATGTAGTCCCACGATATATTGAAGTACGAACGTGTGCTATGGATGGTGCTATAGAGGAGAAACTGGGGCAATGGTGGTACTTTTTCTTGCGGCTAAGAAACAAGTTTAACGAGTATCGTTCGATTATTGGAATCGGATATCGGTGATAGATGCCACGGACTTAATGTTGAGCCGCTAATAATTAAATAACAGCTCGTCGTAGCTTTTTCTTAAAGTATTGATCCGTTGTAGATTAGTTCAAATCGATGATGGCACGTTTGGCGAAACGGTTTCGTATTCGGCGCCTGCGTCACCGATTGTGGACGTGATACCCACACGCAAAAAATATTTATTTAACCTATGCATATATATATGTACATAATATACATAACATCACGCCTGTATGCTTGAAGGGTTAGGCAGTGGTATACTTATGTACCACACACGCCACAGAAACGTACCAGCGAACGGTATGTTTTGTGTTTGTAATGTATGTCTCGTTATATAGAAGAAATCCTAATGAGGGGTAAATTTTTCTTACGAACAGAATAAAGGGTATAAAATACATTGCTATTCGTTTTAGAATAGTTTAATTAAGTAAGTTATATTCAAGGATTATTTCAAGAAACTAAATGAATTTTCTTCAGTCCCAAGAGAAATGGGAAACTAAAAAGTTAATTATAGTTTCTAGCCTTACTTTGTTTGTGTACGAGTTACGAGTATAAATAGAACTCAGTGACAATCTGTTTCGATAAACGTTACCAAAACAGATATTTTAAAATATATCGCGTCGAATATGCAAAAGACATTATTCATTTGCAAAATGCAATTTCACAGGATGTCACGTTTGTTAGAAAAATGCCTCGCTACGTATTCAATACGCTGTCGCAGAGATTCTGAATTACATATACAATAGTGTCGGCGTTAACGTAAATTGCAGTTTGCGATAGAAATTAGGGCTACCAGATTGCAAGAATTTGTGTTACTGAGTAAAATGTTGGAGGGAATTATTGTCTGGTTAGGAATTTTTATAACATATTTTATCTATTTAGAAATAAAATGGGTCTGGGTGTCCAAGAATGTTAGAGCGTCACGAGGCTTTCATATACAGGGCTCTTAAGGGCCGGCAACGCATCAGCAACTCCTCTAGTGTTGCGGGTGTCCATGGGCGACGATGACTACTTACCATCAGGTGGCTCGTCTGCCCGTTTGCCGACGTCTAAATATATAAAAAAATAAGTTTTGTGTTTTGTTAGAAAACAGTACTTGTTTAAGTTACTGTTAGTGCTGTTAAATAAAAATTCAATATGGAAATCTGGGGGTTCTATGGGAAAACCGATACTTCGTAAACAATGATTTTAAAATATTTTCTTCTATGTTATGGATGCATTTATAAAGAGACAGCGGCTAGAGTGATACAATGTTTGGTCGCGCGAAAACTATACTTGTAAATCAGCCATTCAACCATTGTGTCAACGGATCCCCCGATTTGCAAATATCATACGAGCTCACCTCTACCCGAAATATTGACAACCCTAATGGAAATCGAATTTTTAATAGAACACTAGCGGTTTGTCCAATAAATCTCGTTTGGAATCCGCACGGACCGATATCGTGTTACCGTTTCGGCCGTAGCGACATCTGGTTCGCACTGAAAATGCCCCAGAAGCAAGCAATCGACACAAGATACGACACACGGCATAAATTATGTTAAAACGTGGCTGGACGAACCAGAACGGGCGCTTGGAATCGGATATCTAATAGTGTTTTGGTTGAAACAACCTTTGTGTTCACTTTTTAAATGTCAATGACGATCAATCTGAATGATTTAAAATTGACCTATGAGATTTATGTTGATTGTGCGTTGTTTTTGAGCTCTTTTTTTAAAACCTTGTTATTTTGACCTGATACATTTTATTGGTGATCATCGTATCATGACTGTTATCTGCACGGTGCCAACCGTCACATTGTTCATACAATTGTCCTTCTTTCTTTAACGTTGTTGGCTATAATTGTACCTACTCGTGATTTTGTGCTAGTTATAGTAACAGGTCTAAAATTATATAATTGTGTTTTTTCTGAATTAATAATAGTCACCCACCAGTATCAGGGACAAATCTAAATAAAGGGCTGTCTAATCTAAATTTAGAGCTAAATAACAGAGTCACTACGTACCACTTAATTTTAAAGGTACCTATTTAAAACAATACCCTTTGCAAATCAAATTGCAGCGGATGTAAAAAAAAATGGCAGAAATAGAAAAGAAATGGTAGGTATTTATATTTATTCGTTACAAGAATTAAATAATTTATAGGCTATATACCTACTGACTGCAGAAACAAAATAGCCGATTACGAGTATTAGTTACGATTTTTTTACAAGACAGCTAATACAGCCACAGTGCTCACAATGTTTTTGGCGGAAAGAAGATTTTTTGTGAAGCCAGATGTTAGATAATAAGTAACACGTGTTTGGCCTTCGAATTAATTAGATACGTCTTTATCGATTTGGCTATTTTTGTGCTTGAACCTTCACAGTTCAGAAGAGCGGTCGATCTTGTTAGGTAATTAATAAATATGGTTATTATGAATTAAAAAACAGTGATAATATGTTTGCAGAGATTCGTAACAATAAATTGATTTTCTATTATCTAATTGCTATTTATTTTGATAGGTTAAGGCCGATATTCACCACAATCCCGACACCTTCAAGAGATGATACATCCTAGCCTCGCGTCTTAATCGAAGATTAAGATTAGCCAATATATGTATAAAAAAAATATCACACGTTTACTAAGCAATAGTAATTGCACCAATAACTATAATTTTATCATGCTGACAAATTTTTACTAAAATATTTGCTTGAAAATCGCTTTCATGGCTATTCGCCACATGTGAAATCTTCAAAATATTCAATTTTGAACTAACGTGTAGGTATTATAAGGCAAGGGAAGGCTAGTGTTGGTTTTAGTCGGCACGAGTTCGATATAATCTGCCGACTCTTCACATGCCAATAATTCCTTCTCTTATACAGTTGGTGCTTACCTACGTATATTTATTACCTACATGTTCTCGCAAATTATTGACCTTTGCCTCGTTAGAGACAACAAAGAGACCTCTTGCAACATATTATTTTACCATCGAACTCAGAAAAAAGTATTAATTCCGTAGCTTGCGTGTCTAGTTGGTCTTGGTCTATGGTTTAAAAATATGTAATTCCATCGAAATAAGCCGGAAATGAGACGGTCGTCGGCGTACCTAATTTTCTATGGTTCATTTCAGAAAAATATTTTTTCCTACATACTTAGATTTCAATATGTGATTTATTTCTAGTTCTCATAAAAACAAATTATTGTACGTATCGTAGGTAAATTGAGGGAATATGGATACCTAATGAAATTTTATGAGGGTATCGCTTTGTGTAAAAGGGAAATATAACAGAAAAGAAACTGTAGGCATTTTTTGTAATATAATTTAAAACATATTTTTACTTACAACGAACCGGCGCGGCGTATATGTATAGGGTAGGAGATTGTTTTTTTTTTCTTATATCTCTAAAATAGTTTGGCCAACTTAATTACGGTTTTCTGTAAACGGTTTATGATTCATCGGCAATGGTTCGTAGATAGGTGCTATAGTGTTAACTCACAAGAGGGGCGCTACAATGAATGTTCTTTGTTTTTCGTTAATAGTTCTATTATGTAATGCCAAATAGGATGTTTAGAGAGTAATCACTATGGTAATGTCATATCAACCAGTAATCGGAATACGTAGTGCTAATTAATCTCAATGAAGAGGAACAGAAACGAAAAGTGAGGCTTCCTTACGACAACATTTTTTGGTCCCAAGTTTCGGGGTCAACTTTCGTCCCAGAAAAAAATATCCTCTAAGTTTAGATAAATTAGCACTAGTCCTATTCCAATCACTGATAACCGATCAAAGACGACTTTGTGGCCTTTTTTCAACTGCCTCTATTTGTGACCCGATCAGCTTGCTTCTCAATCTATTTTATTTCCTTATTAAAACAATAACAACAACAAAATATCCAAAAAGAAAAACAATCACCCAAAAAACCAATCATTCATCAAAGCAATATCGAGTAAAATATCTACAGCATAAAGATAAGAGCGAAATATGAAACGAGCAGTCTCAGAAAGTCGCCTTCAAAAGACGGAAGTGCTTACTCGACGTCGTACCAGTGTGATTTATTCGACCCAGACGCCATTGAATATGAAGTTTCAGCCGCTGAGGTGGCCGCGCAAATCACTGATGAAATTTCAAAGAAAAATCTCTGTTAAAAATATTCTCTCTTCGCCATATTGGTCGTACGACAGAAAATCTAGGTATATTGAGTTTTCTAATCGCTTGAAAGTATTGTGAAGGTGTGAATTGAATCGCAGTTGTGCTTTAATATAGTCTCTCGATATTTGATGATGATGATCTCGATGTTTTAAATAACATGCCATCACGCCTGTATTCCCCGAAGAGTTAGGTAGAGGTGTATCAATATACATCCACAGTTCACTGGTATGTCTCTAGGTCTCATGTAATAGGGGGCGAGTCTATTGTCATTAACCGGAAACAAATCCAGACTTCGAGCTGCTACTGAGAATTTCATAGCAAAACTCAATAATACTTTGCTTGACCTGGGAATCGGATCCAGGACCTCTAGCGTGGCAGTCGCGCTTGGGACCACTACACTCACGAGGCTAGTGGTCGTGTTATTTTGATCATAATTATATTAAATCAGTAAAATAAAAAAAATAATGCATCCATTCAAGAAGTGCCATCAATAGTTATAAACAATAATTTTTTTTTATCACTGCTGGTGATAAAAGTGGTTGATATTTTGATGAATGATGATATTTCGGGGTAAATGAAGACTTAAAAACACTCAAAGTTGTGTAATTTTTACATAATGATACATGTAGTAATAAATTGACAGTTTGTGCATAAATCACGAATAAACTAAAAGTAAATAAAATTTTATTTGTACTGACTAAAGTCTTGATGAATAATTCAAATAATAAACTATATTATTCTAGAACATTTTAGAATAGGCTCTCTGAGCCTATTCTTTGTAATATTTCCTTTTCGTCTATTTCATTATCCGAGCTACTTTTAAGAAAAATGCGTTCAAAGACCACTCATTTCTCAACACTGCTCTCGTCACCCTATCTAATATTTCTCTAAGCGATAAATGGGTGTTGCCATTGAAGAAATTTCTCATTATGGTAATGATACAAGCTGAGATTTTTTACGGCATAAATCATATTATATTACAGAGCAAGTCAAGTGGTTTATTTTTCCTCTTTTCATATATTTTTTATTTAAATCATTCTTCTTCCTGATGTCTGCTCTACTCTTCTATTCGTTTTTATATTTATAAAGATTGATATCTTTCTTGACAGAAACTTGTGTATTTTAAAATCACACGAATATTTAATGTAGACATTTTTTAACAAAACAACGGCAGCTGTATTTTATTTGTTTAATAATTCAGGACCCTCGTATAGTAACAGAAATATTTACTTTTCTGTTAAAAACGTTGAAGTTTCATACTTAACATAGGTACCTACCTAAATAACGTTTTGTGGTGTAACCCATATCACGGACTTGTCCATTAAAAAGTTACCGATTGAAAGGGTTCTGTCAATTGTTTGGAATGATCTAAAATTCTAAACACTTGGCGCTTTCGCCAGAAAAGTGTCAATCAAAGAAATAAGAATAGGAATTGGGATTTGTAATTAACTAAAACATACCATAACGCCTGTAGTCCCCGAAGGATTAGGTAGAGGTGTACTAACGTACACCCACAGTTTGACTGTATGTCTAGATCTCATGTAATAGGGGATGAGCCCTTAACCGGGCACAAATCTCAAACTCCGTGCTGTTACTGAGAATTTCGTACATAAAACCCAATAACACTGCTCGACCTGGGGATCAAACCCGGTTATTAAGTACAATATAGCTACAAGATAAATAGGAGTCTTATTAAAAATAATATACATGCATAGAGGTCAGAGCGTCTGGTTTATCCAACCAGAAGACGCAGATTCGAATCCTACCCACGATTGAGTTTTTCCATCACTAAAATAACTTTATAATCTTAGCATGCAAAATGCAAAAAAAAAACAAAATAAGATAATTAAAAGGTAAGGTGGCATCGTACGACATTGAACTAACAGTAAAGTAAGTCGTGTCTAAACTAATACCTAGATTACATATTATATAATCAATCCATTATGCTGTCCCACTGTTGAGCACCTGTCTCCTCTCAGAATTAGACGGATTAGGCTATAGTCCACCACGCTGGCCTAGTGCGAGTTGGCAGACTTCACACGCCGTCGAGAAAATATCTCAGGCGTGCATGTTCTCCTTCACCGTTTAAGCACGTGATAATTAACTATTAATACTCACATGTCTTCGAAAAGTTATTGGTCTTGGATTCGAACTCGAGACCTTGGACTTTGCAGTCCAACGGTCTTACCACTAGGCATATTACATAGTACTGGCTGGAAAAAATATAAGAGATGTAGGGTATAGTGGAATCTAATAATTTCATTTACAATTGGAGCTGATCGACTGGGGAAGTACAGAAAATCTTAGGTCAAATAACATAGCTCCATGCTATGTTGTGTTCTTAACGGTGAGCAAGGTCGTCAGAGCTCCGCGAGGAAGCGTTGTGTTGGCAGTGTGGGGGACCGATGTTGTCTTGTTACCGCATGTCTCCTATGCTGCAAGCCCAACTATTTCTCCTTAATTTACAGGGTCGGCAACGCGCGAGTGATACCCTTGGTGTTGCAAGCGTCCATAGCCTACGGTAACCGCTTACTATCAGGCGGGCCGTATGCTTGTTTGCCACCTTAGTGGTATAAAATAAAAATTCGCGTTTACATCGTGTAATGAAAGTAAGTACTTAGACTTTCTAGCAAGACGTTGGTCTAAAAGTGAAAGACGTAAATGGATTAACCATTTACCTTCCCTCTCTTTAGACGTAATAATTTTAAGTGAACCGAGTCGTTATAACATCCATCATTTTCTAAAAACTTTGCTTAATACCATTTTGTATTATACTCAGTTTTAAAAAGAATTTTGCTTACAACATGGGAGATTATCTTATCGTTAAATTAAATTAATTAATTCTATACCTTATCAAAATATGCCTAATGAAAATCTCGTAGGTATATTGCAACATAAAGGAATAATAAAATTTCTCTCATTAAAACCCGGCAGCATATTCCACTTACTAGCTAGCCCACTAGCTTAATACTTTTGGGGAATTGGAGCGCAAATGAATCTCTCTTTTATTTCAATTTAAAAATGCGCCCGGTACGGACGTGTGTATCGTGGTGACCTAAATATTACGGGATGTTACGACTTAGTGGAAGTGGGGGGAGAGGGGATAGTTCTGAGGGAAATCGACTTCAATTAATAGCTCTGTCGTGAGGCCACGTAGGTATCAGTTTGTCGAACAAAATGTAACTGTATTCGGTTTATTTTAGAAAGTAATAGAACAAGGGTTAGGTCATGTACTACAAAGTTTGTGAACTGTTTTGGCAGGTCCCCGCGCAGTTATTAAACATTTGGTCCCTTATCAAATTGAGAGGTCTCAATGTCAATAACGATAAAAACGAGAGGCTGGAAGTTGTTACATCGAAATTCAAAAGGAAAGGTTATTTGACCCACAAAAAGCACGTCGTCGAATCCTATTAGGGTTAATATGTATTCTCAAGAATTTCGTGGGTTAAGACTGAATTTTTTGTTTTTCGTTCAACTTTGCCATGTCAATGACATTACATGTACTTAAACAATATTGTATCTAATATTTAAACCCCGACAAAAAAGAAGGGTGTTATACAAGTTTGTAGTGTGTATCTGTGTATCTATGTTTCTGTCTATTGCATCGTAGCGCCTGATCGGCTGAACCCATTTTGATCGATTTTTTTGCTTGAAAAGTGTGTAAGTGTTCTTAGATATGTGTTGGAAAAATCTACTCAGCCGTTTCAAGATCATCACTTATTTTCTTGGTGAAGAGATATAAATAACTTCCACGGGTCTGCCGACAAACTGCCTTGCAGTTTGGCAGATGTAAATGTTGGAAATTTATTTGTTTTTTTTTTAAATAAATGAAAAAAAAACGAAATTTGAAATATCACTTGTCAATGATATTACGAAATCCTGCAGCATAGTCAACCCGTCAAAAGAACTTCTCAACGGTGTACCGCATCCTCGTTGTGTTTGGGCTCAAACAATGCGTTTTAACGAACATATGAGCGGTTCCCCGACACAACGATGCTTGGATTAAAATGTTCTACTTATATTAATCATAAAGGGACAATATTTAGATTTTTTTAAAGACTTTTGTGATCTACATCATATACATTTTTATTTAAAATCTAGGATCATAATTATACATTTTTATTGCTAGATTTAATTACACAATCCTAATAGAAAAATCACTTACTAATCATCTTGTACAACTTGACCTATTTGCATTGGATATCACACGTATATAAAATATTTTTTTTAGTATGTGAATCACGATGCCTTCACCTTTTAAAATTGGTTATTCATAGGTCAATACTGTATCTAAATTTCCATAGCATCTACACGGTAAACAAAGTAGTAATAGTAGTATAGATGTCTTTTTTTTGGTAATCAGAGATATTTTAACTAAAAACTTTTTCAACCGACTTCATAAAGGAGGAGGTTCTCAATTTCGACTATAAGTTATTTCTTTTTTTGTATGTTTCTCTCGCGATTATTCTATCAATTATGAACCGATTTTGATGATTCTTTTTTGATCGGTAGGTCAAAAAGTATGGTCGTGTCGGTTGAGAAACAAGGTAACTTGCTTTTCATAGATGTCGCCAACGTCACGTTATGACGTAAAATTCAGAATGTGAAGGAAAAATGTCAATCAGGCGGGTGGGGTTCACGGTGGCTTAGAGGTCAGAGCGTCTGGTGTATCCAATCAGGAGACGCAGGTTCGAATCCTGCCTGCGATTGAATTCCTTTACTAAAATAACTTTATAATCTTAGCATGGAAAATGCAAAAAAAAATCACAAAAAGAATGTTAAATCGGTCGGAAGGAACCGAAGTCGGTGGCGAATCAAAAGATCAGATCAAATCAGAGGCACCGACTACGGAAACCGTTTCGCACATAACATTATTTTTTATGATTTTCAAGGCGGTTTTTTTTATTCTTGATAGGCTTACGCTTGACCGCCAGTTCGCTTGATGTTAGGCGATACTGCGATCTATGACGATCGCTATTTCCATCGATACTATGTATTAGTATTATTTCCTGTGCTAATTAAATGAGATTCAGCCAATTAAAGCGCTTAATGTTTTACATTAGGAGCTACCCACTTGATGTTAAATCTCTCAACAAAACACAATTAAATTCCACGAAGTTCGACTCCATTAGCTAAAACAACACAAGATGTTTCGACGTTTAATGCATTTGCAATTCAGTGTGTGTTTCTCACCAAACCAACAACTGTGATAAAGCAGAGGAACTGTGATTAGTAACAAGCTATAAATTATATAGTATTTTAAGATAGAAATATGAGCATTACGTTGTTGAGATAAGGGTGACTTTGCTATATTAACTTTTAATTTAACGCTTCGATACTGAGCTACCATGAATAGACCCTTAGACTGAAAAGTTGAACTGGAAATTGTTCCTATAGGTTTCTGCCAGTCTGATTGCTTTTGGACTAGCGGTTATATTGATTTCTCAGGGGAACCTCAAGTTTTCTTAAGTTCTTAAGTTAACAACGGGCTTTTGAATTGGCGCTTTGATTTTGCACTGGCTTTTAAGTCTGAAATGAATTAATGTTGTTAACTTAAACTCGAAACAAAATTATAATAAGCTAAGTAAATATTTTAAATTTCTAATCGGATTTATCCGATTCTATTTTAAATAATACCTATATTTAATAAAGCTTACACATCAAACTGCATATTTATTATCTATACTTATAATACTTATAATAAATCTGTAGAGAGGTCAATTCTGTACATGAAATATATTTCCAAAATAACTATCAGCGGGTGATTAGTGATCGATACTGACGCCAAAAATGCAATCAGTAAAATTTTTGTCTGTCTGTCTGTCTGTCTGTGTGTCTGTCTGTATGTTCGTTATAGAAACAAAAACCACTCTACGGATTTCAACGAAACTTGGTACAATTGTTCTTCATACTCCTGGGCAGGTTATAGTATACTTTTCATCACGCTACGATCAATAGGAGCAGAGCAGTGAAGGGAAATATTGGGAAAATGAGTGATTCATGAGAAAGGTTTCAAGCTATAAAACATCACGCTACACTTAGGAACGGGGCAACGCTGGTGAAACCGCGGGCAAAGAACTAGGGAACAAAGTAACTATTCCACGCGGACGAAGTCGCTGGCAAAAGCTAGTAGTACCTAATTATTTAAATCAAAGTTGTAAAGATTAATATTGTAATCATGTTTTGTATAAAGAGAATCTATGGAGCTTCTTGCCGGCTCTTCTAAGATATTATAACACCAACTTTTTGGAACCTTGCAAGTTCTAGTTTTGACTTTTCAAAAGTACATATTATAGTCGTCTAATTTAAATAAAACATTTGATTTTAACTTATTACAATTAAATTAAATGTAAAATTTATCAAATTATTTATATAATTTTAGTTAGGTTATTAATTAATTATTAATTTATATTATTTTATGTGCAACTAGACTCAATAACGTTTCATAAATGCTTGCAAAAGCTAATCTTAATATATATAAAACTCAAAGGTGACTGACTGACTGATTGACTGACATAGTGATCTATCAACGCACAGACGCACAGCCCAAAGACAGTGGTTTGCCACTGGAGGGATCGGGCTGAAATTTGGCATGCAGGTAGATGTTATGACGTAGGCATCCGCTAAGAAAGGATTTTGATAAATTCTACCCCCAAGGGGATAAAATGGGGGATGAAAGTTGTATGAAACTTTGTCAATTTTAAACCGATCGGGCTGAGACTTTGCATGCATATAGCTACTATGACGTAGGCATCCCCTAGGTCTTGATAAATTTCGACCTATGTAGGGGTGAAATAGGGGATGAAAGTTCATATGGAACAAAGTAACTATTCCACGCGGACGAAGTCGCGGGCAAAAAGCTAGTTTGAAATAAAAACATTTGAACTTGAACTTATCCGGTTTCTTCTAGGCAAGCGCGTATCGCTTAACATCAGGCGAACTGGTGGTCAAGTGTAAGCCTATCACGAATAAAAATTAATTAAGTACCTATATCTGATAATAATTATACCTATGCGAGAAGGAAGCATTCTAATACACTCTAAATATTAGGCAATAGCCTAACATTACTAAATAGTCATTGCATATTGCTTAAACAGGTCGGTTGTCCAATGTTCTCATATTAGCATGACCATCATAAACTAGCTAACATGACATGCTGACAGGTTACATGGTGCAAAGAGAGAATGTATGATTGACACACATAGCCAAGCCATATCATATTGATAAAGAATAAAACACTTTTAGTTAAAGGATTTAACACACTATCACGCCTGTATTCCCCGAAGGGTTAGGCAGAGGCGTACTAATATACACATCCACAGTTCGCCAGTATGTTTAGGTCCCATGTAATAGGGGGCGAGCCTATTGCTATTAACCGGGCACAAATCCTAAACTCCGAGCTGCTACTGAGAATTTCTCGAGAACTTTGCTCGACCTGGGAATCGAACCCAGTACCTTAAGTATAGCAGTCGTTCTTACAATCTCTAGACTAATGAGGCAGTTAGAGGATTTTACCTCTTGTATAACTAAGAAAAAACATGTCGCTATCAAATAATTCTGTGATTCACATTAAGAAATTGCTAGGGGTCTGATAAGACAACAGTTACGCTAAACATCCTGGACCCAACCCAGGATGTCTAGCGTAACAGTCGTCCTATCAAACCCAAGTCTAGTAAAGAGCTATTGGATTTTTCTATGAAATTCTCAGTAGTTACTCGGAGTTTGTATTTATGCATGGTTCATGGCTCACCCCTTTTACATGACATACTAGCGAATCATGGGTCCACAATTATACATCTCTGCTTAGGCTATAGTCCACTACGCAAGCCTACTGCGGATTGGCAGACTTCACACCGCGTCGCGAAAATCTCTCGGAGCATGCAGATTTTCAAGAAGATTTCATTCACCGTTTAAGCGAATAATAACAAATTATTTGTATGCTGCCTCATTAGTCTAGTGGTCCTAAGTGAGACTGCTACACTAGAGGTCATGGGTTCGATCCCCAGGTGGAGCAAGGTGTTATTGGGTTTTTCTATAAAATTCTCATTAGCAGCTCGGAGTTTAGATTTGTGCCTGGTTAATGGCTATAGGCTCGCCCCCTATAACATGGGACCTAAACATACCGGCGAACTGTGGGTGTACATTAAGTACACCTCTGCCTAACCCTTCGGGGAATACAGCCGTCATGGTATGATATTTGTATGCATAATGATTACTAAAAGTGAAAGGCGTGCCTTGGATCCTATCTCGAGACCAATGAATTGGTACGAGTAGTCTAATGGTCTTATCACTATACTATAACTGTTTTATACTTATACTAGCGGGCCCGGCAAACGTTGTCTTGCCCTGTATTATCATCTTCCTGCCCTTGTTCCAATTTATTTGCGGTCGGCGCAGCATGTCCTTTTCTTCCATTCATTCTTATCAGCCGTCATCTCAATCATTCACTCCCTTTCCCATGTATATAAACGAATCATACAACTCGATTACGGTGCTACCTACGAGCTCAAATTGTGAATCTAAACAATCCAGAGACCCATTTAAACATACACAAAACAATTAATCAAAATCACACCAGCAGCTTATGAGGAGTTCAGACAGTGCACAGAACGCCATTTACTGGCCTTACCGAAAAAAAAAACCTCACAGAAAACAACGCCATGATCAATTGTGTCCTTGTTTTATTTCTGTCAAACAAAATGTATGAGAACATAAATTTTCTTCATGATGTTGATTTTTTTTTCAATGTTCTAATATTTATTCTGCTATTCGGGCAGGAGACAGATTCAAAAAACCAAATCTCATTCACTCTATCTGATCATTCGAGAGAGCCGTTCTCGAGTTATAAGTGTTGGAACAAACCCGACTTTGTTTTATATATATATATATATATATATATATATAAGATAGATTATAATTATTTATTATTAAAGACCTTAACTGTCTAAAACAGGGATTTAGCTCAGTGAAGTTACGGCGCTCGCGGCGGTTGAGATAAATAAGAAAGGGATCAAAATATTTTTACACAAAATACATTTCAATAAAACGAAATTCAAAACAAACACAAACAAAATTATTCTGGGACACGAAACCTCACAATTAAATACAAAAACCATGTTTTCCTGTTTATTGACAAGATAGGCATACCTTTGGAGTTAACAACATTGGAACGTGGAAGCTTTCCAAATACCCACCATAGCTATGTCAAATAAATATTGTGTAAAAAGAAACGGCACAGAAAAATGTATGACGTATTCTATCAATTCGTACATTTACCCTAGAAATATTATGAAAAGAACGTACACGGTACAATTTTGTTATCGCGAATAATATTTTTAGGATTAGTTTTACCTTCTTTGGGAAGTTTCTTGATTTACATTCACTTTTAGATAAAGAGAACCGCGTTGAAACATTTTAAATTTGAACATGAAATGTACTTACCTAATGATATATTTTAACCCATTATGCAGACTTAATGGTTAACAGTTGATCTTGACTGTCGGCGTACGTCACAAACGCCAATATAATAATATATATTGAGCAATTTATTATATAATATGTGTGAATTATATTGCTACCTAGTAGAATGTTGTGTGGAAAGAGAAATGTGTAATCTCTGCGCATTTACACTTAGGTACTATACAATTAAAGTGACTTTTTATGTGTATTCGTAATAATTTAGACAAACACATTACAGGATGTTAAATAAGAATGATTAGATAACATATCATTTTTAATTATTATTAGAAGCGTAAAAAACGTGACATGTAAAAATGTCAAAATAACATTTGACGTAATCCTTTTTCAACACGTACTTTTATGTCAGACGCAATGCGGAATACCCAACGCAATACTTTTAGAATTCACATATTACTGGCGATGAAAAGAAGCAGAATAAGGAAAAAAAGATAGATAAACACAAAATCGTCACCCTACACGCTTCTCATATGGAAAAGTTATATGGACCGATTTAACGATGGCTCCTAACTCCAGGTGAATCTCGAAAGCCTTTTATTACAGTTCCGCCGACGTGTCCTCGCCGTCGCAAACTTACTCCGCTATTCAATGACTGGCGATCAATTAAAAACTAAGTGTTGAACACCCCGAGTTTGCTCGAAAGTTTCTTATATCCAAAGGATTATTTAATGAGCGGTTTTGGTCGGGACTCTCAATCTTGTTCTTTAGATAAATTAATTAACTTGAAGTGTGAATTTAGAATGCTTTACGACTGAATGAATACTCTTAAGGAAAATGCAATTTTAATTCGCAGGATTTCATTTGGTAATATCTGTATGGTCTTAAAGTTAAGTGAAAAACGAAATACTTAACTTCACATGTAATTAATTACAGCTCCAATTTGTGAAAGGTAAATTATTTTCAAGCCCAAATCCTGCCAATCTAAAAACGATCCCGCATAATATTCATCGGTAAACATATTTCAGTCCTAAACCGTTATTAATCCAATGTTAAGTCAATTAGGCGCCGACTCCCTTATTAAGGGGCGGATATAGGCGGATATGTACGGATATAAGAGCTTCGGGGCGCGTTGGGTCGGAAACTAAAATCGTGGCGCGGTTTGCGCCCCTGGTCTAATGGGTCCCGGCGTAACGAGGGACGGCGAGGACTCTCGAGACCCGACCGATCTCCGAGCGAACTAGGTACGGCTCTAAAACGAGTTGTGTACGTCAAGGGTCATATAAGATCGTTCTTTGATTTTCGGCCATAACGAAATAGAGTTAGTAGTTGGCTGCAATTTTGTTTGTATGTGCGGTTTTGACATGCTTAATGGTATTTATGTTAATGTAATTAACGTAAACTATGAATTGCCATCATCATCATCATCCTGCTGTCCTGTTCCCAATTTATTTGGGGTTGGGAAATTCAACCCCGTTATTGTTGGCTTGACAAACCTTCGAATAGGTATGCATGAATTTTTTAATAGTTGCAATTAACGAAATAATTTTCTTTTGTTGACAGATTACGATTTCTTGGACTATTGATAAAGGTAAGTTTTAGATTTAGTAATATTTGTGTAATTGAAGCTTTAAATTTTTGTGTCTTCATTAATCTAACTTTTGTGAGTGAACTCAGATTGCTTAAGGATTTAATCAATTCAGCCGATAACAGACTCCATTTGAGAGGGACGGGTCCGAATCCGTAAGCCCAACAATCTTTACTAGGTACATTATTGCCGGTAATAGTGACCCTTCGATTGAGATTGCTGATAAAATTAATGGAACTGTCCAATCATGTACCAAAGATTTTCAATTAGGTACTAATCTATATGCTTTTTTATAGATTACTAGTTGTAGCCGGTGATTTCACTCGCATCCCAAATGACCTTTCGAGACAAAAGATAGCCTATGAACTTATCCAAGGTCCGATTTATCTCTATACCAAAATTCATCAGAATTGGTTAAGACGGTGGTATAGATCGATACTTTTTTGAGGACCTTGTTATATTACCACCTCTTAGGTAGGTACTCGTATATAAGAAAGTTTAAGACGTTACAGAGAGTGTGCATCTAATATCCACAATCTTATTCCCCCTAGCCCTTTCTACCACCGGACGACCAGAAGAACGTAAGAGCGATATAACGATTTGGATTTGATGAGTGGTGGATATTCCAAAAACCCGAACGAAACGCTTTATGTCCACGTTTATCATGCGTATCGCTGAACTGTGGAATGCGCTTCCCGGGTGGGTCTTTCCCGATACATATAATCTGGGTGTTTTTAAATCACGACTGAATTGGTTTCTTCTAGGCAAGTGCGCTCCATCATAGATCGCAATATCGCTTAACATCGGGCGACCTGGTGGTCAAGCTTAAGCCTATCACTACATAGTATAAAACAAAGTCGCTGTCGCTGTCTGTCCGTCCCTATGTATGCTTAAATCCTTAAAACCACGCAATGGATTTTAAAGCGGTTTTTTTTTTAATAGATAGAGTGATTCAAGAGGAAGGTTTTAAGCTATTTAACATTACGGTAGCGTAATGAGTCGTAGGACTCTTAGGAATGGGGTAGTGCGGGTGAAACCGCGGCCGGGTCGCTAGTCACGAATAAAAAAAATATGCTGTCAAAAATATAAGTACACCGACTAAAAGCAGTAATACAAAAAAACATAAATCTTTGTCTTTGATAATCCATAATAGTATAATTAGCTGATGGACAATACATTTTAGTTATTTTTGCTTTAGCAGACATGTCGTAATAATGGATACATGTAACCTTAATGGCTATTTTGAATTAATGTATTGTTTCCGATGTACTATGAAAATTATTGCTACGCTCAGAACAACCCGTTGAACATTTTTCGAATATGACGCAGTGAATAATTCTATTTTAAACTGTATTTTCTAGTATTTTGATCACTTTTAGTAGTTACTGGTAATTTTTTTCATACATCATTTCATTTTGTATGTAGGAATACCTTCTAAGCAGAGTCAATTATAAATTGGATTGTATTTTACCATTTACATCTAACTGTCCCTATGGTTCACGGTTATGTTTCTGACGTCAATGCAACTTGAAGTCTACCCAGTCCATATTGGAAAAATGCGTGAAGATAAACATGTAGGTACTAAATCACGTGTCTGATACACGACAAGGTCATCGCCCCCTGCAGGATGCCAGTACTTATTCCATTACTACCACACCGACTGTTTTATTACATCGGAATTTTGTTTCACGATTTTAGTTTTGATAAGCTAATGTATGCTTGTACACGCGTCATCTATCATCATTTATACGACGAATAATTATTCGTATGAAATAATTTACGCACACCTATAGGATTCGTGCAATTACAAAGATTTATTTAGTGATGAATGATGAATCATTGTTTTGAGACAAAGAATTTTTTTTATCAACATGTAGTGATAGAAATACCTAAATTTGATGAATGATTATTTAATTCGCCCACCTGGGTATACAAGATAAAGATAGAATATCAAAACCGATTCGCTGTTATCAAACGGTAATACTGTAGCAATTTATAAAATTGCCTCAAGGCCGTCCGACGGTTCTGATGATTCTTAACGTGTTACGTGACCAGATATCAGAGAGCTTTTAAACTCTGAAGCTTAAAATAAATGGAAGATCATGATAGAGTGGTGCCATAAAAGTTGTACATGTCGCAAGCACCGCTACTGCAGACGCGTTTAACTGCTAATCGCGTTGTGAACGATAGCAACCGACAGTAGTTACTGCAACGGTTCACGCTGAGACCGTTTGTGGCCAGCTTGCTCTACTGAACTGATTGCTCTGTATATCTGAGCATCTTAATACATAGGTACTGTTTCTACTGTACTAGACCCAGAGTCTACAGATAAGAGTTCAAATTTTTATAGAATTCAGTTAAGTTGTAATTGGAGGCAAGAGTAATTAAAATTTAAAAGTGCAATCGACCTCAGTTTCCGGACAGGAACTGATAACAACAAGTGGTGATAAATAAAATAATTATGTGTAAATTTGACACAGTGGTGTTGGATATTGTTGATAAAAAAAAATATTACTTCGTTAAAAGAAGCTGTGATGGAAAATATCGCGAGGAAACTTGCATGCTTGGAAGAATATGAGATTTTATTGACGGCGTGTGAAGTTTGCCAACTCGCACTAGACCAGCGTGGTAGCCTAACGTGCCCAGCAGTGGGACAGTTAATGGGTTGATGATGATGATTATTAAATCGTTAAAGAGGGATCCTAAGAATCATCAATAGTATCTTAATTATTCTTAAAACTTAACAATACAACGAAGCTCAAATAAACCTTAATAGGCGAACGTGATTCGTATATTAATTTGAAATTTAAATTTATGAATGCCAAATTTGACATCGAATCGCTTAATCACATCCGCAATGAATATAAAACCGTCAATGGATTCGGAAAAGCGATATTTATTACTTGATTTTATACAAAAAGCTACAGTGAAATGTTGTTTCGGTCCCAATATAGGCCCCTGGGGTACTATTCTTACTAGTGGCGGTAACTATAGACATTTAACTTGATACAGACGTTATGGCATCGTGATATATATCATTATTATTATGTTCTCAGATACAAAGTTTTAGGTATTCCTCCAAGGATTACGTGCGGTCGTAAATTATGGTAGAGTTATTCAATGCGGGTTGATGAAAATCGCTTGTTCCCTTATTGTGATTCCTTTGGTATAAAATATTGGAGCAGAGGATTTTTATGTCTATAAATATGACTTTTTATTGACACAATATCTGTTTATATTCTCTGTTAAAAAAAAAACAATTTCTAGTTGGTATTTCTTTAGATACTCGTACATTGACACTTAAAAACTTGGGCTCAATTTTTAATTAGGTTAAATAAACTTCCTCATAACTTCTTCAAAAATATAATTCTCAATTTTTCTACAAGAATGTCACACTGCGTTGCCTCTGATGTGGCCATTTCACTCTTTTCGTTTAAAAATATAAGTAGTTTATGAAAAATTACATGTAGTTACCTACCTGTCTTCTGGGTAAAAATATATTAACCTCTTTCTAAGATGTGCTTTTGTTGTAGAGCTAGATGTCTTAAAGTATCTCAGACAAGAGCTATTCTGAGATGGTTTAAAACGCGGAAGTGCTATTTAGGGGCTCTTAGTGTCTTCTTGTTTAAAACTTGTTTTAAGGCGATCAGTAAGTAGCTGATGTCGTAAAAATTAAGGTAAAACTACTTCTAACATTAAGAAAACTTGTATAAAATTTTAAATGTATTTAAATTTTTTTATGGGATAGGAGGGCAAACCAGCTGACGGATCGCCTGATGGTAAGCGATTACCGCCGCCCATGGACATCCGCAACACCAGAGGAGTCACAAGGCGTTGCCGACCTTTTAAAAGGGGACTGGTCCTCCGGTAAACTCACTCACCCGGCGAAACACAACGTAAGCGTTGTTTAACGCCGGATTTCTGTGGGGCCGTGGTATCACTACAGTCGAGCCGGCCCATTCGTGCCGAAGCATGGCTCTCCCACGTAAAGAGTTTTAAACTGAACATTAAGTAGGTATTTTAGACTTATTATTATTTTAGTACAATTTTGTGGATTCATATTTTATTGAATCACCTCATTAGCCTAGTAGTCCTGAGCTCGACTGTTTCTGATTCCCAGTTCGAGCAGTGTTTTTGGGTTTTCCTATGTGCGTGTATGAATTTGCACGGTTAATGGGGCGATAGGCTCACCCCCTATTCCATAACACTTAAAAATATACCGGCGAACTGTGGTGGTACGTTAGTACGCCTCCGCCTAACCCTTCGGAGAATACAGACGTGATGGTATGTATGTAATATTTTACTTGATATATTTATCTTTTTAACTATCAAATGAATAATAAATTTTTAATATATAATTAATTTAATGTCAGTATACCAAAATAAGTTCGATTGGGTTAAGAAACTTCACATCAACTTTTGATTGTCAATTATTCACACAGTCACGCCGACTAATCTCGTAATTACATATAACTCATCTAATCAAATTTTGGGTAATTTATTTAACATAACCTTCACGCTTCTGATCGAAGGTAAGATAAAGATATGCACAGTATTGTAAATTAAGTGAATGAACGCCATGTTTTTTTGGGACATCACCTAGTTAATTAATAGGTATACCAGAAAAGGTTTTGTTTTATGGTAACGGTATGTGAGTTTTATTTCATTTATACCTACTTTCACGCTAAATGAATATGATTATTATTACAAAAATGAATCAGGCCTAAGAATAAACATCACGTTGGGAAAATTCACTGTGGAATCAATTCATATTTAGGCCAATTGCAGATTGTTTACAATATTTTGATGTGAATCAAAATCATATTATGATTAATTGAAAGCGGACTTTTTAGTGCCTTGGACTTCATTCATAAAGAGCCTCATATATAAAATTTTGACATTACTTATTTTGGCGGCATCCTAGAAACTACTTATTATTCACGAAACAGTAGCATTAATTTTATGTTCACCGTGCTGAAATCACCATAGCTAGATATGGAGGCTTTTATCAGACTCGAATAATGAACCATTTCGTTTCCCATCCTGCCATCATATGTCTTGTATACCTATGGCTGGGAGTAAGTTATTCGTTATAATTTTTTTTGAGGAAACTGACACACAGTGGCGAGCCTAAATATAAAATTAGAAGTACCATAACTGTACAGGACAATAGAGCTCAAAAGGCCAAATTTATTTATCATAATATGATTCACATTTCAAAATTGGCAAAGAGATGAGCTAATGGTTCCAAATACGAATTAATTCCAGATGTTCTAGGATTGGCTGTATGGAGTAGTCACTTAATAAAATGTTAAGTAATTTATATATTTAAATAGATATGCAGGTAGTGAAGTAATGGCCTCGTGCGCAGACGAGCCGTGACCTTGGCTCCATGTGAGCGGGTGCGTGCGTCACGAGCGCTCCGCATCACGATCTTTGTGATGGGTGCACGGTTAGAACGTCTCTTTGAATGGTAGCAGGAAGTGTATTAATGTGTTCGGACAACTCGTATTTGTTTTTATACATCTTCTTGTAGGTATGTTTGTTTTGATTGTAGATTTTTTTAAAGCTTTTTAACAATGTGGGTCGCACGTTACTAGTATTCTTGTTAACCCCTCGTGCTAAGCTAAATTCTCTTGTTACGAGTGGGTTCACGACGATAGTGCAATGGGTGGGTTTCGAACCGGCAAGTCGCACATAATCGCAAGTCCGCCAACCTAGCCATCAAGCTACCGCCGCATCAAATTGATTGGAATTCTCTAAGAGTTCCTTAAATAGGAAAGATTTTATAAATCATTAGCGATAACTGCCTCGTTAGTCCAGTGGTCCCAAATGCGACTGCTACAGGGTTTTTCTATGAAATTCTCAGTAGCAGCTTAGAGTTTGAGATTTGTGCCTGATCCTTCAGAATAAACAGGCGTGATGGTAAAACTCTAGGAAAACATGTTTTTCATATGAAATCACTAGCTAAACTTCAAAGAACAGAGACAAAGTGGAGACTTCCTTACGACATTTTTTTTCTCCGGAAAATTGTCCCGAGTTTCGGGATATAATTAAAGTAAATTACTAAATATATTAATATATAAAACTGTATATTTTATTTTATTATTTATTAATATGAATAATTTTATTATATAGAAAACGGAATTCCTTTCCTATTTTTGTTTCCCAAAATCGACACAATACCAGTAGACACGTTTTTTATTGTTTTCAAAAAAGAAAAGACAATCTCTTTATCTTAGATTGGATGAAGTAAGAAAGCTAATGTAATTTACATACCAGCTTTAAAATCCCGGGTCAATTTTCCCGAAAAAAAAAATTGTCGTAAGGAAGTCTCCACTTTTTTCTCTGTTCTTTGAAGAAGTTTAGGTAAATTCTTTCTCTCATTCTGGCTCACCTTTTTCCGACCACTGGTTATAATATTAACTTTAGATTTTTAATAGTACCCTAGTAAGAAAAATTTGGTTGCAATTTTATTAAAAGCACTTTAAGAAAATTTATTACTACGTAGATTACGAAAAGAATATGACGTCCTCCGATTTAGTATCTTAATCATAAATATAAATAATAAAAACACACATACATGATATAATCATCATACTAAATAGGTATTCATGTCATCACACAAATTGCTATCCTTACTTTTAATATTATAAACGTGAAATTTTGTGAGTATAGATGTATGGATGTTTGTTACTCTTTCACGTTAGAACGGCCGAACGGATCTGGATAAAATTTGGCACAGAGATAGATTATAGTCTGGAATAATACACAGGCTACTTTTTATCTAGGTCGGACTAATTCTGAAATCCACACAGACAAAGTCGTGGGCAGAAGCTAGTATAAAATAAATATATTCCTTTCTCTTTTTCACCATCTTGTATTATTAAATCTCATCAAACGAAGCAATCTTCGCAAATCGGTTTACCCGAAATTGCTTACAAAATATGTTTTGGCTGCGTTGTAATCTAGTAAAATATCATGTCACACCTAAGAGCTCTTTATACAGCCATAGGCTTGTAGGTCGGTATCTTGTCATTGTAAAATATTAAACACATGTTGTATATTTTTGTGGCCGCAATTGTAAATTTTGTTCCTGCAGATTATAACATACCATCACGCCTGTATTCCCCGAAGGGTTAGGCAGAGGCGTACTTAATGTACGCCCATAGTTTGCCGGTATGTTTAGGTCCCATGTTATAAGCGGTGAGCCTAAAGCCATTAACCGCAATATAACAAAACATAATACTCGTAAGTACTAATAATAGTAGTAATTCTATATTCGTCTATAAGTATGTATTTTTATGTATATATATATTTTTTTTTATGTGATAGGAGGGCAAACGAGCAGCCGGATCACCTGATGGTATGCGATTACCGCCGCCCATGGACACCCGCAACACCAAAAGAGGAGTCACAAGTGCGTTGCCGACCTTTAAAAGAGGATTGCGCCTCCGGTAACCTCACTCACTCGGCGAAACACAACGTAAGCGTTGTTTTACGCCGGTTTTCTGTGAGGCCGTGGTATCACTCCGGTCGAGCCGGCCCATTCGTGCCGAAGCATGGCTCTCCCACGATAAAAAATATAGTCAATTGCGGACCAATTAAAAAAAATATTTGACAGTGTACACTTCGGAGACGGTCCCAGTGAATATGGGACCACCGTATCCATGTCAAGATATGATGATGGAATCTCAGGGAAATCGAGGGCACCGACTTCAAATAGATCAGTGAGATTTTTGTCTTTTAAATTAAATTTGTACTTAATCCAGATATTTTGCGTCGATCTGTCAGTCAGTCATTTAGGACAAAGCATTTGATATGTATAGATTGTTGTAGTGACATGCGTTTGTTTTCATGAATAACTTTTTAATAACCATAACCATTCTCATAGCATTGATCATAAATAAAGAGGTTTATTTGATATTTGAACGAAGAATTTTTAGAGGGCTCTGAGGTCGTGTGCACTTCTTATTCTCGTAAATGTAGTCATGAGATTTAAAGTTGATTCTTATGTGAAATAAAGACTTAGATCAAAGTACAGTTACCTATTTTTGCAGTTATACAACAGGTGATGATTGGGGTTATTTTTGACCCTCTAAAAAACTTTATAGTGCTTAGCGTAATTTATCACCCGTGTGATAATAGTAAATTGGAACTAACGCAAAAATAAAATTCAAACGTTCTAACAAGCGAAGTAAATAGTTTAAATTTTATTATATCATTACGTTAAAACTGTATAGAGTCCCTGCGAAAAAAACGTTCCCTAAACACGTTCAATTTTCTAGAACACTGAATTTTATTTCAAAGTTTTATTCTAGAACGCTATTAGAAACGAAAAACCTGGTATAAAGTGTTCCTGTTAAACGTTTAAGTGCGCTATTTAGAGGCAGCCCTGTATCGCTGGTGCAATACAGCTCAATTAAGCTTCTGCCAGCCCTGCGCTGGTGGCAATTCATTGTGGTTAAGTTGTGGTCACATTAAACCATCGAACCGCACCGCGTCATTTGTGACAAAGAATTTTGTACATTGTTGACTGATGTCGATACAGTGGAGTGTGCAATCAACTTTATTGACATAAGTGTGCACATTGAATTTTAATGAAGTGATCATTTGTTAGGGAGACAATGAGGTATAAAACAAATTGTACTTGCATGGAAATTAAGTGTTAAGAGGAAATAAAGAAAAACATAGTGTGTAATCTGCTTACAAATACAATGCCATGTTAGGTGTCGGACTTAATTGAGGCAAATGGGTTACTATGGCGTTTATAGTTTATACTATAATATTAATGGTAACATTTTTTTTATTGTTAATTTAAATATTATTCTTATCTCATTAGTCTAGTGGTCCCAAGCCCGGCTACTGAACTTGAGGTCTTACGTCCAATGCTTAGGTCAAACAAAACATTATTGGGTTTCTCTATTTATAGAAATAAGCTGTTGCCCGTGGTATTTCTCGCGACCCAAAAGGACTTTTTTATGGGATGGATAGTTACAAGTGCGTTGCCAGCCTTTTAAAAGGCGATTGGGCCTCCGGTAAACTCACTCACGCGGCGAAACACAACGTAAGCGTTGTTCGACGCCCGTTTTCTGTGAGGTCGTGGTGTCACTCCGGTCGAGCCGGCCTAGAGAGCCATGCTTCGGCCTTGTGCCGAAGCATGGCTCTCCAACGTCTAAACTTTACTTAGAATAACTTGGCTTATAGGCAGATAGACTAAGTTACTTCTCTATCAATACAATCGCATCGAATTTCATGCAGTAGTTCAAACATACAGGCAGAAAAACGGACAAACATTCCAACGATAGTGTTTTTCGCTTCTATCTATTTATATTTCGCTCATAAAAAGAGCCCATACAGTATTTTGCCATAATTTATTGTATTCGGATGATACGTGATATTATCTTCTTTATATATATAATTCTTCTGTGAGTGTGTATGTGACTGAACTTCTCTCAAACGACTGGACCGATTTTGATGACATTTTTTGTGTGTGTTCAAGGGGATCTGGGAATGGTTTAGATTCACAATTGGACCCGGTAGGTGGCGCTGCAATCGAGTTTTGGGTGATTTTCAGGGCAGGACAACGTCTGCTGGGTCCACTAGTAATAAATAAATAATGAATGCATTTTATTACAAGTAACTTTGTAATAAATCTTACCATCAGTAATGTTCGGAACAATATGCAGCATGCGGTCTCACATTGTTTGCCTACTGACAAAGCACACGAGCCAAACTCTGAGCTAACCGGACGGCAAACAAGCTGCGCTTAATGTGAAAGTTTTACCGATTTTTAGGGAAATCCCCGCAATGGTTTTAAAAATGGAACGAAATTACGAAATGAACGATAATACGAAAGTTAGTATAAAAAAATATTTTATTTTACACTAGCCATACTATTTAAAAACTGCCTCATTAGCCAAGTGGACCTGGGCGCGACTCCTACGCCAAAGATCCTGAACATCGATTCCCAGGTCGCACAAAAACCGATATTGGGTTTTTATAAAATATACTCAATAGCAGCTCGGAATTTGGGTTTTGTGTCCGGTTAATGGAAATAGGTTTGCACACTATTACATGAGACTCAAACATACCGGTGAACTGTGGGTGTACATTAGTACACTTTTGCCTAACATTTCGAGAAATACATGTACTTACTAATATAAATTTCAAATACTTACGTAGTGAAAGCATTTTTCACCATAATCGCCATAATAGCCTTCTTCGATGTAAAATGACTCGAACAATTCTGTATTTAATCGAATTAATTTGAATGTTCATATCGATTCAATATCACAACGTTTTTCTTGTGGAAAGAATAGCGTCTAGCTACGTTCGTCAACGTAGCTTGCTTATTGATAGACAAATTTCATACCCACAGAGTTTAACGCAACTTATTACGTTAACGTTTGGCTCGATGGTTTGCGTTATGCCTATCCTATTTCGACACATCTGTGCCTGCATCGGTCGAAACTGGTACGCGGTCCATTTTTATACCTTCACGTTTAATAATGCCAAGGGCGTTCATTGCGACAGTGGGTCCGTGTTTGCGATCCAGCCGAGGATACTGTTTCAATTAATGAATGAGCCTATGAGCAGGAAATTATGCTCCCTTGACGCGAAACATCAACTCATTACTCCTGTAAAATATCAACTTTCCATCACGACTTTATCTCCTGAAAGGTTGGGTAAAAATGTAGGTAGGTACTAAATTTACATCCACAGTTTGCCGCAATGTTTTAAGTCCTATGTAATGTGTGAGCCTATTTATTCCCATTAACCGAACACAAATATTTCGAGCTGCTAATGAGAATTTCAAGGAAAACATTTTCTCGATCCGGGAATCCGGAACCAAGGACCTCATGCTCAACAGCCACGCTTGCAACCAATAGACCGATGAGAGAGTCAGAAAAGTTTAAAATATTAATGTTAGCCTTCGTTCGGGTTTAAAAAAGCGTTCAGAATTGTTTTGCAGCGTATTAAGAGACCAGCGGACCGAATTTCTGTTACAAACTTAATACCGAAATAAATCGTAATTCAAGCACAATTTAATCAAATTGTGTTATTATTTGGATTTCGATACCTTTAATCTAGGTTCCTACGCTACCATTTTTTCCAAAATACTTCACTGGAAATAAATGTAAGCGAATGCAATTTTTGATAAGTATACCAAGTTTGGAAAGATTTTCCAATCTTTTATTTCCAGTGAAGTAGTAGTAGACGAAATAGTATCAACTGTAAGAACCTACATTGACGGTATCTAAACCCGAATAATAACATAATTTGATTTGATAGAATATTGTCTTGATTAAGATTTATTTTGGTATTACGTTTTTGTGGGAAATTCAAGCTCCGCGGGACCCTTAAAAAATAACTTGCGATGGATAAAAAACTCCCGACGTAAAAAATCACCCACTTGCCAACACACTCAGGAGAGCAAGAAGAAACACATTCACAAGTCATAAGGTATATTCAAAGCTTTAAAAATAACGCACAGTAAATTGAAAAAGCGCTGGTACGCTTAATGTTGCCATGAAAAATTATCGTTGTTGTGTTTTGTTTAATTAAAATTGCCTAGCTCTTGGAGTAAGCGTGGAGGGAAACTGTTATGGTTTCGCGTCATGAGAATACTTTTTTTATTGCCGTCAAAGAATGTGGTTTAAAACTAAATTTAATTAATTATTATTTCATTGCTAATTTTTTTTTTGAATTTCTTTAACCTTATTCCACACACAACATACATACCGTATACACTTATTCATAACTTGATAAATCAGTTTGTTTCGACTAGTTATGAGCTAAAATAAATGCTGTGTATTATTGATCGAGAGTTATTCTATTTCCATACTAGTGTTCAGATATTAATTTTTACAAAAAAGAACAGGTTCTTTAAGGTAAAATTAAAGTATTTGTTTTCGAATACTTTATGTAGTATTCGTAAACAAATACTGTTTTGAAACCAAAATGCTACGAACGACAAGTCTTTTCTACTTTGCTTATACGTCCTCAATAGTTACATCATTCGCTTTCTCTCTGGGATTTTATATTAGTTGTAAAACATTTTATGTGGCCTCTTACATCGCTACAAGTATTCGTTACCTTGAATGTTCTGAAGTAAGGAATTGCGTCTGTTACTATGTTCCCTCAGAATAGGCACGAATTAACTCAAAGACCTAAAGTCAAAGAGAAAGAACATTAAATAACAGCACAGAAAACAATGTTGCCATTAAAAATGTGCCACAAACCCTGGTTTTAATGAAAATACGCAGATTTTAGCGCACAAAAAGCTTTTGAGCAAACACGAGAGATGAGAAGCAGTAAAAACTTGAAACATTACCGTGAGAAACCTAATAACAAAATCTTCTCGTAAATCATTGGACCTAAGAAAAGTAGTGGGGAAACAAAAAATATAACAGCAACACCGCTCTATTACTTTTTGTTCAACGTACATTTTCCCATCTAAATCCTGACGTACAACAAATAAAATTGCTTGAGAGGAAAGTAATTTAAGCGTTGTCAGCGACAGAGGCCGGTAGTCACCTTTGTAGACAATGCATTAAACACGTTGAGATCGGGAAGTGCGTGACTTTAGGACGTGCTCTAAATAGGGATGTTCTCATATTTATACCAAACTATTCGCGTCCCTGCCGATTTAGTTTAGAGCTTGTTACTTTAGTATTCCGTAATTATGTGAATCAGGTAACATTTAGATAAATAATGGTAATTTAACCTGTATCGCTACAGACCATTATTAAAATTAGAAAGTACAGCCAAAAAATGTCACATACAAAACAATTTTATTTACTCATTATATTGCTTCAGGCTGGCAAAGCCACTGTCGTACGAACTGGTAATGGTACGCGTGCTGGAGAAAGATAGTAATGATTTTTACCAGCTTTTGTAATCGGTCGACACCTAAACGGCATCCCTATAGTTATGGCATCTTGCTTGACATTAAATACTTCATTCATAAATATCCCATTTCGGAGTGCGGAAAATCGTCTTGGACGTCTTCTATCTGAGTTGGTATGACTGGAAACCGTACCTCCTTACATTCCTTTGCCCTATAGTCACGACAGTGGGATTGGTGGCATTCACCACGACCATAACAGGCTGTGCTCCTCTTCAAACACCGGATCCCATCAAGCGGTGACCTCTTGCTTCGCATCCTAATTAAAGGCAAGCTTGGACAAACACGTGAGTCTCCTACTGGCACCATAGTTGGGTCGGGATTTATAAATATTAACATAACATACCATCACGCCTATATTCCTCAAAGGGTTAATCAGAGGCGTGCGTACTGTACACCCACAGTTCGCCTTTATGTTTAGGTCCCATGTTATAGGGGGCGAGCCTATTGCCATTAACCGGGCACAAATTCCACATTCCGAGCTGCTACTGAGAATTTTATAGAAAAACCCAATAACACATTGCTCGATCTGGGAATCGCGCTCAGGACCACTAGGCTATTGAGGCAGTATATAAATATTCCTGCCAAAAATAAGTAGTCAGTTACCGTTTGAAGTTAAACAAATGCGTACGTTTTTCGGCCGACAATGACCAACTTTATTCGCGGTGTTAATTTACAACACCCGGGTGGGCAAAGTTGGTAATAATGCCACCCATTCACTGTACGTGGTTATCTCATGGATTATGGTACTATACATACGGGCTATTTTATTAAAGGAAAAATTCAATCGCGGGCAGGATTCGAACCCGGCGTCTTCTGGTTGGATACACCAGACGCTCTGACCTCTAGCCACCACGAACCCCACCCGCCTGAACAAATTTTGCCTTCACATTCTGAATTTACGTTATATAAGTTAACGATGGGTTGTCATAAGGTTCGCGGTGGCTTAGAGGTCAGAGCGTCTGGTGTATCCAACCAGGAGACGCAGGTTCGAATCATGCCCGCGATTGAATTTTTCCTTTACTAAAATAACTTTATAACCTTAGCATGGAAAATGCAAAAAAACCACAAAAGGATAATATACCAGCGTTGAAAATAATGTGCCATTTCGTACCAATGTATTTATTGTCGAAACACTTAAAAATATTAGACATTTAATAATAGATATTTTTTTTTTCACTCAATGGATTTTATTTTCACTATCTTTTGTCTCTTAACAGGGAAAAAATAGGTTCATCATTGCAGCCCAAGTGACAGAAAAATAGCTCAGCCGGCCCCTGTTCAATATTCTGTAGAGGATTCGAAACATTGACCTTAAATACTGTTTGTAACTTATGATGTCACCAAATGTTTTATTACAAATACAAGTACCTATGTTACTTAAACTCACAAGCATACAAATAAAAAAAAAAAAAACAAAAAATATTTATTCTTTACCAATTTGTTTTTTATAATAGGTGATTGTGGCCTCCTTTTAAGCAAATAATGCCAGTTTAAGTATATGGAGTCTCCTAGACTCCAAATAAAAAAAACTAAATTGGAAAAAATATCTCAAATCTAATTTTAACGAAACGTTTGAAATCTTAAATATTTGGAAACAAGAAATAGCCATTAGCAAAAATAACAAAGCTATATGTCAAGGAAGATTAATTATAATACGGTAAACGAGTTTTGTGTTATCAACAAGTTTTATTACTATCTAGCATCTACATAAATAAATATAATTTACGTCAATAATTTCAAAAGGCAATATAACTAGATAATTAAAAAGCTTTAGTTTCGTCATTCTGTTCTGTGTAGGTTAGCAAATTATGGTATCTGAAACTGACAAATTTCTTTAATCGATTTTTAATTTAATCTCCAAATAATAGAGTTTATTATCCATTGGGGCAATTTGACTGTTTGTTGTAACTTGGTGTGCGGTTGACTGTAGGTACTTATATACATTGGAATGAAAATAAAAATACTCGTGCAAGTACATTCACTTGTAGGGATCAAGCAATAAGAATGAATATTTTAAAATAAAGTATACGTATCTTGGTAGATACTGTTATTACGTGGGAGGAATATTGAAATCAGGGGTATTCCGTCAAAAGTTATTTGTAAGCTACACCCGTGGTGATTCTGCATGCCTGCTCATCGATATGGTTATTACGTCTTCAATAAAAACATAGAGACGTGCTTTCGCGCGAGTTTATTGCACCGTTTTTTTTTGTACCACCGCACACAGACCTGGCTTCTGTATCCTATTATTTAGATGTTAAATATCTTTTTGATAAAAAACAACATTTACTTATTGCAAAATAGTATATGTGCCATACGATTCTTTTTCCATTTTTAGGGTTCCACTTTGTTGTCCGTCCGTCAGTCTGTCTGTTTGTCTGTCAAGACCCTTTATCTCGGGAACGCGTGGAGATATCTAGTTGAAATTAAAACCATATACTCAAGTTTACAGTCCCTTGGAGCTCCTACATTGCCGTGCCCGACAGGGTCCATGATTGATACTTTTATATTTATTTTTTAACACCAGTTAACATTGTGGAGTGCAATAAACAAATTGAGTATTGAGGTGTAAACAAATCAGACTTTTAAGTTAACTTGAAAAAAGATACGGCCTTTTATGCCGCAGAAAACGTATATTTCGACACTCGCTAGGAAATCAAAATATATAGGGTATTTTCCGTTGACCTAGAATTATAAAATTTGGCAAGTAATACTGTCATATACTACAAGTATATGGAAAAATCTGAAAACTATACATTTGTAATTAATTATAATATTTGTCTACAAATTTGTACGGAACCCTCGGTGGGCAAGTCCAACTCGCACTTGTCCGGATTTTACAACATCATTATTTGATACTAGCTTTTTGTCCGCGACTTCGTCCGCGTGGAATAGTTACTTTGTTTCATACAAACGTTCATCCATTATCCATATCCATTATTTTATCCCTTTGGGGGTAGAATTTATCAAAATCCTTTCTTAGCGGATGCCTACGTCATAACATCTACCTGCATGCCAAATTTCAGCCCGATCCCTCCAGTGGTGTGGGCTGTGCGTTGATAGATCACTATGTTAGTCAGTCAGTCAGTCACCTTTGAGTTTTATATTATTTGATATAGGTATTACTATATGCTATTTCAAGCACCAGTCTCTCACAAATATACCTCGTTATTTACACATGCACCTACTTATTTTTAATTTAACGCCATTTTGTTACGATATATTGATTAATTGATCTTTGGTTAATAAAGAGTGGTCTTTCTATGTTATTAGAATTGGTAGTGAAAAATAATAATATACTTAATTATTATTTGCACATAAGTAAGTAAATAAATTATTCTACCTTAGACCAATATAATTTTTGGTTGATAATAATTATGCTTCATATTAGAGATACACTGTTTCTTTGAACATCGTTGTAACCCGCGATGATCACGTTATTCCCCATCCTATGGGAATAACTTAAACCCTATCTTAGTGCTTACTTACTTAGTAAAGAAATTCCTGTAAAAAAACAAGTTTCTAAACGTGGCAGCTTAAACTGTGCCTTGTTTGTCAATGTCAGTAAGTTTTATTAAATAAATGACCTCGTTGTGAACAATGCAGAATCCGTTTATAGTAAATTATTTCGACATATTTTCAAAACAAACTAAAAAAGTCTTATGTTCGCGGACAAATAAATTCTTATCAATCCAAAACCATCTTGTCCAACATGAACGACGTAAAGTAACACTTAAGCCAACCAGACACTATTAAGACTCATAATGTCAAGAAAAGTGTACATTTAGAGATAACGAAAACATACTAGAACATTCTGAACTATTTGTCCTGATAAAAGGACCGAGTTTGTTTCTTTTTATACCTCTGTCTATTCCTTAAAGTGCCATCTGTTAAGGACGCATGAAGTGTAAAACTCCTTGGTTAATGTTTTGTCTAGCCAAGCATTAACTAGCTGATAAAATACTCTTTGTTTAAGAAAAATGTACTTTAAGTTTTTGGAGATAAAATGTCTATTGCTTCATCTATGAATGCTTGCCATATTTTGACGATCTTGACTTGCTTTTTTGTTGTACTTTTAATCTTCAGGGAGGTTATTAGTCCTTCTTAATTTTTTTTATTTCTAATCTGTCTTTATCCAAGACATGTTTTTGACCTTTTGAAGTTTTCCCCCTTCTTATGAGATAATTCAAACATACAATTGAAATGAAAAGCTTCCAATCACATATTATTAAAGAAATTCTATGTATTAAATGTATAGGTACAGATAGAAAAGACAATAACATTATAAAAACTAATGAATTTGAACTTCCTACATAGACAACCCTTTTGATGTTTCCTATGATAAATCTTTTTATTGTTGGATACAGCGTAGAGTAAAGGCAACACACACATTACGTCTTTTAACCAGCATTTATAGTACGACTTTTATGCCATAACCGTAACTCTTCCATACTAGAAAATCTCACACATTTTTCTACGCAATTTGCTTTGTGGCTTAGCGGTCAGAGCGTCTGGTGTATCTAACCAGAAGACGCAGGTTCGAATCCTGCCCGGGATTGAATTTTTCCTTTACTAAAATAACTTTATAATCTTAGCATGGAAAATGAAAAAAACTTTGTTAATTTAGATATTTTTGTTTTATCTGCTAACCGATTTAGAAAGGAATTAGTCCAAATTCTTTCAGTATAAACTTGTATGAGTTCATTCTTCTTTTTTTTATTTGTTTCCTGACGTATTGTATTTTTTTTTGTCTTTTATTTTAAGTGCTCTGTCATTATTTTCTCAGTAACCCGTGGAAACGTCGTTGTTTGTACAATTAACCCTATTACTTTATGTGAAACTAATTCTGTAACATTTATTGTACAATTGTTTGTCTTCCCAAATAAAATAAATAAATACAATAAGGGAAATATGATGAGTTTATCAGTCAGAATCATTAACTTACTTTCAATGCGCAATTATATATATTATATTATATTATATTATATTATATTATATTATATTATATTATATTATATTATATTATATTATATTATATTATATTATATTATATTATATTATATTATATTATATTATATTATATTATATTATATTATATTATATTATATTATATTATATTATATTATATTATATTATATTATATTATATTATATTATATTATATTATATTATATTATATTATATTATATTATATTATATTATATTATATTATATTATATTATATTATATTATATTATATTATATTATATTATATTATATTATATTATATTATATTATATTATATTATATTATATTATATTATATTATATTATATTATATTATATTATATTATATTATATTATATTATATTATATTATATTATATTATATTATATTATATTATATTATATTATATTATATTATAAGCAGTTCAGTAGATTGCCCGATGGTAAACTCATCTGCAATGCAAGAAAAACCTGAGTTCAAAATCACAATTCAATCACACTACTCTCGATTTTCAAACTTCGATTATCACTTTATTTAAGGACTAGATTTTTTTCTTGTACCGTGGATGCATTTACAAACACAAATATTCGCATAGAAAAATACCCAAACCCGGAAAAACTACCCGTAGGTTTTACAAATATTTGTTCCGTGTGGGGATCGAACCCACAACACGTAGCGTATAAGCCGATTGCCGTCACCGTTTAAGATTCTTGAAAGTGATCTTTCTCATATCAAGGCTGGTCTACTGCCCAATAGGGTCTATAATGGCCTACCTAATTAAGAAACTATAATTATTTCCGGTAATATTACAAAATACCACAAACAAAATTAACTTTAATTATTAACTTTTGCATCAACAATTAATTATGAAAATGAGATGAATAATTAATCGAAATTACTAAAATCGTATTCAATTGAAAATAAATCGGTTTTCAATTAAGCTCAGCATAGAATGATTGCGGCGTAATCGATGTAATCGTAATGAAGATTATGTTTACTTGTAATGGTAATCCTACCGTGGATTGTATCGTCATTTCAATCACTAAAATACTCTCTCATTTCAATGAGAAATCATTGCCGCTTATATTATACCATAATATTTTTATTTTATTTTTTGTCACGTTTTTTAAACAATTGAATATCTACTTAAGGAGCTTTATAAGAGCTTCTGATAATTATTAGAATAGAATAATTGTTTGTCTCTCTGTTTTTCTGTGTAGCTTAAAAATGGATGCAGATTCACAACTGCATTGCTGGAGGTCTAACTTACTCATAAAATCTAGTGCATGTTTGAACGTGATGCGCCACGTAAAATCAGAGTTATATTGAGTAAATCCTTTTAGGACGCGAGTGAAACCGCGTACAGCAACTAGTTTTTAATTCCACCCTTGCTACACGCTACTTGCTTGCTACACCATACGATGTAGATGGAAGAATAGGCCAGTTCAATATTCAATCAAAAACTAAAAGGTAGCTTAAGATTAAAACTTTTCAGCAATTCACCATGTAGTGTGACGTAACAGAAAGTAAAAAGGCACATAATCGCATGCCGTGGTAGTTTGTATAGCTTTGAAACCTCGCAAATGTCATTAGCAGGACTCTTAGGGGAGTGGGGTAGCAGAGGATTAGTGCGGGGGGAGGTCGGTGACCCCTGACCGGTGCTGGCTCGTCCACATTGTGTGGTATGCATGCAATCTTACTACGTGCTTACGTTGATGACTTTCTTGTGTAGTATGTTTCGAAAGATATTCTCTTGCTATTAGGAATGTAGTGTAAAGAATATCGATTGTCACAGATGAATCTTTTCTCAGTAAATACTGTCACGCCTGTATTCCCCGAAGAGTTAGGCAAAGATGTACTTATTTACACCCATAATTCACAGATTTATGTTTAGGTCTTGCGGTCGCTAGCCTATTGTTATTAACCGGGCACAAATCCAAATTTCGAGCTGCTGCTAAGAATTTCATATAAAAAAAAAAATCCCTGTAACGCTGCTCCTAAGAATAGTTCCTAGGACCTTTAGCGTAGCAGTTGCACTCGACCTTATCCAATTATTAGAATAATGAAATACGAAATTATAAAAATAAAGGGTTGAAAATCTCTTAATCTTTTATTTCATATAAATTCATTTTATTTTTTTGCTCCGGGTACTCCTAAACGACACCAAAATTTTACGAGTAATACCTCGTTGAAATGGAACAAGTGCTGTGTGTACAAAAGTAACCCCAAAGTCTATCTCAGCGCTTTGAGCACCATAATAAAATCTTTTCTCTCCATTGTGTCTCTCTGTACTTAAGATAACCGCTAATAATTATTTTCCCCATTCAAAGAAAAGCGGCGCATTTTCAAACCGCTCGAATTTTGGAATTCCGAAAATTACATTCAACTAGGAAGGCGTCACTCTGTGGGTTCTATCGACTTCGATAAAAAGGAAAATGAATTCTCGAGAGGGATTGCCAAATTAGGTCATTTTATCTTCGTTCTAGTCGGGATCTTCGCCGATTTCGCTTCTGACGTACATTTTTAATATATCTTCCTTTCGGGATAAAGTAATTGGTTTATTATCAAGACTGATCCGTATTACGGAAATATCTATTAATCGTGTTGTGAAATTGATTGCTCGTCCAAAAATGCTTCAAAGATTATTTGAGATCCGATTACTGTATTGTGTATTGCGGTGATTTCCTTTGCCTGTTATTCTTCTCATTAAAATCGATAATTCATATTAGATCTCGCTTTAGAAATAGGTATATCAGCATAACAATCTATAATAAATTTACTTTTTCAGCCATTATCCATAATATAATTTGTCTAATTTATACTTATCTTAATCTAAACGCGATTTTTCTTTAGCTATTCTTTATCAAAATATATTTATAGACACATATAAACATACCATCACGCCTGTATTTCCCGAAGGGTTAGGCAGAGGCGTACTTAATGTACACCCACAGTTCGCCGGTATGTTTAGGTCCCATGTTATAGGGGGCGAGCCTATAGCCATTCACCGGGCACAAATCCAGACTCCGAGCTGCTTCTGAGAATTTCATAGAAAAACCCAATAACACTTTGCCCGACCTGGGGATCGAACCCAGTGTAGCAGTCGAATATTTATAGTTTTTTATTAATTTTAGAAACATGCATATATTTCCATATACCGGAAAAAGACTTAGGGTCGAAACTATAAAAGTCACGTGTATCATTCTTCTTCCTTTGTCTTCGTTTATAACAATGTTATCATCACACGCGCTGCACCTACAAATAATTTATCACACTTTATTTTTCAAAATACCTTGCTGACAGCAATCATCAAACCAACTCTTCCAAACTACAGTTACAGAAGGCATATCTTAAATACAATTTCCCCAACCCGGTCATAGAATTAATGATTGCATTCACAGTAAAATGTTGAATGAAGTAATGACGTAAATTAGCAGTTGCACATCGACTCGTGACCGGCGGGCGGGAGCCACTGGAGTTTGCTTAGGTCATGGCTGCGCGCACGCAACGCCACGCGCGCTGCGAGGCCAGTAAACCGTGGCTTGATAGAAAAGTTTTATTAATATGGTAATATAGGTAGGTACGTAGATATTCTTTAAATATTTTAATGTATTTCCATTAATCATAGTTAAAATGATAAGGACTCAAAATTACACTTTTAAACCAATTCTTTTTTTTTTATTATAGTATTTTTTGTTTTTTACATTTCGAGCAAAAAAGGTTCAACCTTCATTATTGCCCAAAAAGATACACATACCTAATTCAAATAAATTAAATTAATAATTCTAATATTACCTACTTTCGCGAAAAAATGATATTATTAGATCCCGACGTCTCGGACCCTTTCCATGGTCACGGGTAGACTGAAGTTATAAAATATTGAATTCAAGACCTATCCCCTCCCTCTTATTATATAAGTTGGTTTAAGAAAAATCCAACTAAAAATAGGTAGGCCCATTTCTATAAAATAAGAAAATCATGCATATTGTTTGTGGAATCTTTTAATAAGTGCGATTATAATTTGTATTGTGTGATCTCTTTGTTGTAGACATGGAAGTTTTTGGATTTTTACGTTATTACGAATTTAATTTAGATTTTGCCGTGGTTTGATTTTGTGAAACTTGTCTGTGTGGTTTAAATATCGATGCTATATAATTTGTGACTAAAATTGTATTACTCGTATAGATATATTTGAACGCATACATATCTCTTTAAAATCTGAGATATGCAGCCGAAATAGTCATGCAATATCGGTGCGTATTTTCAATCATTTACCTGTGTTGAACCATACCTTTTTATCCTTACCAACTCTGTAAACAACATTTATTATAGATATATTTTTTTTTTAAAACGTCCCTACTAGTAAGATCGATGCAGCACAGCTTATTCAATATCGTAACTTTTCCCCGCCTTGTTCTACATATACGCAAGTTTGTGTTCCGCTAGAGTTGTGGCTCTAAACGTACACCTACCTAACGCGCTTGCAAACTCCGCAAAATAATGTAAATGCTTAGTTGGAACTGCACCATTATATTGTGTCATCGCTTTAACTATTTAATTAAAATTGTTCTATGCAATCCACGCAGAGGGGTACACCGTCGAAGTGTTTTACAAATTCCATTTTGCATGGAATAATATATATAACTTTGATTCATGCATACTAGAAAGCGAGAACCGAGTTAAGGGCAATACATCGCTAAAATCTAAAAAACACCGTAGTTTTAAAGAAGTTTCTAGTGGAGTCCTTATGTGCGTCTGCCATATAAAAAATATATGTTATACTTTCATCACAAACAAATTGTACATATTGTTCAAATTTTTTATAAGTTTGCCCCAATTTTCGATAATAATTGAAGTAAATAGGCCTTTTGTAACCTAATTTTTTCTCTTTATCGGCTCAATTATACCAAAAAAAATTGTAATGACGTAATTTGTATGGTTTTAATTTTCTTATTTCTTTGAATATTTTATATTATATTATAATAAAGAAATACCCGAAACCTCACTAGCACCCCGCGTGAAGCACCCCCGCAATGCCTGTGACTAAAAAATACTAGCACAAAGACTAAATCCTCATAGTCATTTTGCAATGTAATACCCTTGATGCATTTATGAAGCTTTATATTTTACTAGCTGCTGTCCGCAGTTTCACTCGCATTCCGAAGGTACTTTCGAGACAAAAGATGACCTATATCTTTCTCTATAGTCCAATCAATATATATACCAAAATTTATCAACATTCGTTCGGCGGTTTAGGCTTGAAAAGGTTACATATATAGGTAGACAAACTTACTTTCGCATTAATTCACCAATAATAATAGGTCATCGATTAATTCATCATACATGATCTGCTCGACTGTAATGTTTTGCTAATGAATTTAAAAAAAAATTAGATTAATGTAAATATTAACACCAAATTCTTTCGTTTCGTGTGAATAGTAACTTTGGATCTGCATTGCGTATAAACACGTCGTATGCATTTACGTAGCATATCCGACGCTAGTAACTGCAATCAACACGCCGCTTACTCCCACCCAAAATGTAAAACAGGCTACTCTTACTGAGTAAATCGCTCATGCAAAAGATAACTTTTTCTCCATTTTAATTCTGAATAATGGTAGATTATGAACCAAGTTTTTGTGACTTCAAATAATATAAAACTATTTAGTATTTGATTTCCTATCTATTCTATTCCTCAAAGAATTAAGAATGTTGCAGCGAAGTGCACAAATTAATTGTATTTAATTGCACATTAAGCGCATCCTTACTAATATTATGAACGTGAAAATTTGTGAGTATGGATGTATGGATGTGTGGATGTATGGATATTTGTTACTCTTTCACGCCGGAACGGCTGAACGGATCTGGATTAAATTTGGCACAAAGATAGATTATAGTCTGGAATAACTCATAGGCTACTTTTCATCCAGGTCGGACCCAATTCTGAAGTCCACGCAGACAAAGTCGCGGGCAGAAGCTGGTTGCATATATTTCTGGAGAGAGGAAATTCTCTCATATATCTGTATCTCCAATACGGATAAAATAATAATCAAGTTGAATATTTTGAATTTATACCAATTCGGCTAAATGGCTATAAGCCCTCGGGAGGAGTTTCAAATTTATTACAGCAGACGTCTCAGATGTTCGGATATTTCGCCATTTAGTGCTATTTACGTTGAATTTGAGACCGTAAAGATTTTATCTAATTTATTGCTCGTATTGCTACATTCCCTTTAAATATATCGATACTGACGCATCTTCTTATCTTTTAGCTAAACGTTTATGTAATTGTTACAGATACGAAACCGCTGGAATTTGCAAGAACATCGTAGTTACAAGGTAAGATTACATTTAAATATGATGCAAAGCTCGTTGGCTTAATTAAAAAGTTCAAGATAAAAGTTGAATTAAATTTGGGTTAAGTGTGTGCAGTAATATGAAAAACCAGGTCAGATTACCTAAGGAACCATACTTTGCACTCATTTCCATTTCTTGACTTCGTGAGACCAATTGAATTTTTTATTGGAATTCTTTTTCTGTTAATAAAATAAGGATAATGGGATAAAACTGGTCGAGTTTGCTTGTCCTAAAATATTTTCGCGGAATAATTTACTACCCTTGTCCTTTCCAAAATTTTTAGATTCGCTAAGATGAAAGTACAGAAATTCTAAGAAAATTTATTTATACAGACTGTTTTAATTAACTCTTGGTTTTATCCTCGGGTATTTGATAAAGGCTTATGTTTAATTAACCACTAGATCTAGTAAAATTTTATGGCAAAAAATCACTTTATATTGCCAAAAATAGTAAATGATCACCAAAATAAGTTCTAACCTAACCTAAACCTAATTCTTGGTGACCATCTATCCATTTTGGTAAGCATTTTGGTGATCAATTTACTAAATTTGGTGGTCATTATATTTATCCTCTTTGATAAATTGCAATTGATCTTCAACTGGAATATACCTGTCATAACCAGTGACAAATAAACTCCAACTCTTGTCAAAGGCTTCGTAGAAAACTTAATACTTAAATAAACTTTTAAATAAAGCTGGCTATAACATAGAGTGATTTCAAAGTAATATTTTAACACTAAAAGCGACACCGGGTGTTGCTGTTCTGGCCTACAAAATAGCAGTGTGACCACTTGAATAATGGCACTGGCAGCTAGCCCCGATAATGTACGAAGTAGAACAATCCATCAGTCGCGCGGCGGAAACAACCACCTCCCTCATTCCACTGGATAAGGGCTCCATTGTACATCTTTAGTTTCTTCTAGGGCTACAATCTTTTACGATTCAGGATTTATTAAGGTCATTGTTTTAGAAGAATTATAGGCCCTCCTATAGGTCATTCTTTGATTATAATTATAACTAGGTATATTTAAAATTATTAGAAGAATTTACGACTGTTTTGCTTACACTAACATCAAAGAATTGTATACAGAATATTTGCAAATTTCCAGTCTGCAGTTTCATTACGAGTTTAATATGTATTTAATTAATATTTTTACGAACATTGCGAGTACCAAGACGTGCTAGATATTAAATTTTAGTCAAAGTTGATTTTTGTAAATATTTTTAGTGAAGTAATTATTTTACAGACCCATTTTAAATATCGCAAACTATTTCCTAATATGCGTTTTCAATACACGGTGGCCTTTTTGGCCACGACAAAACGTCAATCTAACCCCGATTTTTTCTAATCATGGTATCCAAGGTAGAGAGCCTCTAAAAGGGACCTTCCAACACAATTACCTTTTCAGTAGCTAGCGACGGGGATTTGGCGAAAAATCGCCTGCCATAATACAGCTATACTTAAAGGAGAACATCAATCAAAATTATGTGGATTTTATTTATGTAGTTTGATAGAGTGTGCGTGCTATGTTATTGATAAGCAACTACTTTGTTCCCAGGACCAGTGCCGAAGAATATGGACGATAAATCATGCTCAATGAGCGCTTGGAAATGAAACAAAGAACGAGAAAGAAAGTGTTCAAACATAAACAAACTGTGGCGAAGTTATAGCCAAAATATTCACCAAAGTCATGTGAAGTAAACATTCATCAGTGCAACTGTCATATCTAAGAAGCATATCTTGTGACAATCGTTAAACACGAAAACATATCTCATTATTTATGCTAGTCACCCTTTTGTGATTATAGATAGTGTTAACATTATTGCTCAAATTCTATAAAGAAGATTTTTTGATTTATTAAAATCTAGATTTAATAAAGAGACAAGACAAAAATATTGATGTTTCGAAAAATGTATTGAGTGAATCAAATAAACCTAGAACTTTATCGAGTCTATATCTTAGAATAAGTGTCTAGAATGAAATACTACAGCATGTTTTTCCTACGGAGGCGGACGTTGATTCTAAAGGCTGTGCTCATACTGACAGCGATATGGTTTATGGTCGCGCTGTTGACTACTAATGGCGGTTCAAGGAACGCCATTGGTGCACCAGCGATTGAATACGAAGATGCGGAGGCGAAACCCTTGAAAATGGCAAAGCCTACATCTACAAAAAGGAAGAGTGAATCCTACGGGAATAATCTATCTGATGGTGAGTGTTATTTATGTATTGAAACTGCATGAGCTTGCTTAGTATAGGTATTAAATGAAATACCAGATATATCAATAGCTTACCACCATATTGCACTGTATCACCCACCGAAACTAACTTGTAATGCTAACGATAATGTAGCAATATATAAATCTGAATCTGATGAATACAAAATAGATACGGAGGATACATTTTACTAGGAAATCTTTTACGGAAATCAAATTAGGGATCGCGTCCCCTGAGATTGAAAAGGGAAGACTAAGCCTCAGCACTCCTCGTTTCTCTTATTTCATCAGTGCCTGTGTTTGCATTTATAAATATTGCCTTCCGTGTTGTCTCTACATTCCCCGAGAAACATCTCCAGTTGCAATTGTCTTTCTGCTAATACATGCAATACAAATGTTAATAAGGTTAGACGTAACAGAACACCAAAATGAATTTCTAATGGCATTTACTCAAGAGTGTAATAACAACGAATAGCCATTACATTCTTCTATTTAGCATTAGCCAGTCTTTTTAATTCATACAATTTGGTTATGGGATGGTATGTTAATATAAACCGAATAAATAATGCCTAACGTCAATTTAAAGGTGGCGGGCACTGTTAACATAAATTCTTAAGCAAAAAGTTTATACAGCGATCACTAACGCCATCTAGTGGCAATATCCAGAACAATTATCTAAAGTATATTGTTGTCAAGTTTAGCTACACATCAAATATTGGCTTAGCTTTATAAATAAGCAATGCATAGATAGGAGGTCAAGATCACTTTATTAAATATTATACACCTCTCAATATATCGATCTGCATGTTAGTTTGTTGTTAGTGGCTTCCTTTATTTCGACATTTTGCATGATAATGTGCGTTTGTCCGTCACAGCACGAACGTGGGTCGATTGGATCGGTCGGCTTGCGGGGAAAGAAGGTAATTTTTAAAGGCCTTTGTTTGTTAGTCTTTTATCATAAAGTAGAAAGCAAATGGAGTGATAATGGTTCTTAAAGAATTTCTGCCTTGGGATAATATGAAGGATATAAAAGGCAAATATCTGATGTAATAAATTTGCTGTGTAGAGAAATTCGAATGCAGACTAATCCAGTTGCTTATTACTCTGTGACCTATCTATCCTTGCATTTAGATTCTTAATACGTCTGCATATAGTCCTTTTTTGTTAGTGGCTGTTGTGTGTAATAAATTGTGCGTATTATATTGTTATGTCATAAATGTATTGGTGTTGGGTAGTTATAGCTAACAGCTGAACACTAATTTACACTGCCATTACACGTACTAATAACCCTTACTGTATTAATTACCATGATATTCTAACTGCGTAACAATCTCATAAATTTCAACCATAATAATTCAAATACCGTTGGAAAGTATGCTCGATTTCATTTTTTCAAAGCGTAACCTCAGATTCATCAACTTCTTACCATAGCAATCATGAGCTCAATACAAATTAATGCAATTCTATTGCAATAAAAGAGAGTAGTTTGAGAAGGATATTCGTTTTAATAGTTTACACTGTAGGTTTAGGTGTAATTGCTGCTCCGGGCTCGGACAACGCACCCGGTGAACTGGGAAAACCCGTTGTTCTACCGAAGAATATAAGCGAAGATACCAAGCAAGCAGTCTCTGAGGGATGGAAAAAGAACGCGTTCAACCAATACGTTAGCGACCTGATATCCATTAGAAGAAAGCTACCGGACCCCAGGGACGAATGGTAAGGAAACCATCCCAAAATCCTTATAGCAACTTGTATGAGGTACAACCTGAAGATATCCCAAGGGGGTTGTGAGGGGATATCTGTGTATTCTACTTATTGTCGCATTTTTCTGAATAAACGCATATGAACGCTGTATAAACTGCTCTCAAGAATTTTCCTTCGCATGAAGAGAGCTATGAAAAATACTAGTCTAGTCTGCTCAGCACAATTTTTTTATAAAGTTTCCAGCGCTGAGAGCCAGGAAAAAATAACTAAGTATAAAAAGATAACGAATTTATGTTCTATCATTACAGATACTTTGTTTTATTATATCTCTCAGTAGATAATAGCCCAATTCATTAAGATTTCTCAGATTTATTGTGGGGTGGAAATGAAATCTTTTATATTTTTTCTATTTTTATTGAATAAATTTATAGGTATAGATGCGAGAACGATGATAGAATTTAAAAGTATCTTAATTTACTGTTATTTATAAAAAATATACATCCTTCCATGAATAAACCAATTTGTCTTCCATAAAAATTAAGTCCGAAGAAAGGTCGAAGGTGTGGGTATGCAAATTGTGATACTTAGGTGGAGATGGGCATTTCGCAAGGTGGAATGATCTTTGGAGGGCCAAAGCAGTTAGTTAATGGTGGAATGATCTACATAAGCCGAACCACCTGGATTGGCGGTGAATAATCGGATGATGATTATGGGGGAAAGAAGGTGGGTGTTACGTACAAAGGATCGGGAAAGGAGGAGACGCCTCTACCTAGCAATAGCTATTTGGATTGCTTTAAATCTCAAGCTAATATGTTAAAATATGAAAATACCATCACGCCTGTATTTTCTGGAGAGTTAGGCAGAGGCGTACTAATCTACACCCACAATTTGCCGATATATTTAGTTCCCATATAATAAGGGGAGAGCAAATTCCAAATTCCAGCTGCTACTGAGAAATTCATAGAAAAACCCACTATTCGATCTTCACTTTAATCGACCTGGGAATCGAAGCCAGATTTACAGCAAATCTTGATGAATAAGAAAATTATTATTTTGACAGGTGTAAAGTACCGGGCAGGTATTTAGTGGACCTGCCACAGACGTCAGTAGTAATATGCTTCCACAACGAGGCATGGTCGGTGTTACTCAGGACGGTGCATTCCGTGCTCGACAGGTCGCCGGCGCACTTGATCAAGGAGATCATTCTCGTCGACGACTTCTCCGACATGCGTAAGTTTGCGTTTATATGTATATTCAAGACAAAAGAGCCAGCATGAATCCACTTGAAACCTTTATTTCTTGATACTTTTGCCATTTATACGCATTCTTAGTTATTGCAATCTAAATATCTGAACGTATTGAAGCATAAATATATAAGCATATATTGAAGATAAGACTCGTTTATGTCAATTTATAAAAAAAAAAAACTAATAAAGGTGTTTTAGTGTATTAAGAGACCGGCGGACCGCATTTCTCTTACAAACGTAATACCGAAATAAATCGTAATTCAAACACAATTTAACCCAATTGTGTTATTATTCGGATTACGATACCGTTAATCTGGGTTCCTACGCTACCATTTTGTCTAAAATACTTCATTGAAACTAAATGTAAGCGAAAGCAATTTTTAATAAAATTACCAAGTTTGGAACGATTTTCCAATCTTTTATTTCCAGTGAAGTAGTAGTAGACGAAATAGTACGGTAGGAACCTGATTGAGATTGATGGTATCCAAATTTGAATAATAATATAATCTGATAGAATATTGTCGGGATTACGATTTATTTCGGTATTACGTTTTTGTGGGCAAATCAAGCTCCGCCGGATCCTTAACTCTTACTTGCTATTTAGTATCCGTACTATAACAATTATAGAAGATTTTTTTATTAAATCGACGTAACATGTTGTTTCCCTTGCAATGCAATCTCAATATTGATTTTCATATAAAACAATGGATCTTATATAAAAAAAATTCCGCTTATGCTAAAATACCACAGCTTTTTAAATAAAACCTTTTTCGTTCGAGTCAAGATAATTATGGTAATGGAAAGATATTTATAAAACAGCAAATTTATTCATTTACAGCACATTTAATGCAGCAGCTAGATGACTATATGTCATCGTTACCTAAAGTAAGGATAGTCAGAGCCACCCGTCGTGAGGGTCTCATCAGAGCTCGACTGTTAGGGGCTCGATACGTTACCGCTCCCGTTCTGACGTATCTCGACAGCCATTGCGAGTGCACAGAAGGTAAAATCCTATAATTAGCTCAACACAAATTCCCCTTAACGAGCAGTCGTTAACCTCAGCTATTTCATTCCAGGATGGCTCGAACCATTACTAGATAGAATTGCCCGTAACAAGACAACAGTAGTTTGCCCCGTAATTGACGTCATTGACGACAACACCCTCGAGTATCATTATAGAGACTCATCGTCTGTCAATGTTGGTGGTTTCGACTGGAATCTCCAGTTTAATTGGCATCCTGTTCCGGCAAAGGAGCGAGGGAGACACCAACATACTGCGGAGCCTGTCTGGTCTCCGACTATGGCTGGTGGTCTATTTGCTATAGACAAAGAATTTTTTGAAAAGTTAGGAACATACGACAGCGGTTTTGACATTTGGGGCGGTGAAAATCTAGAACTGTCATTCAAAACATGGATGTGTGGAGGAACTCTAGAGATAGTTCCGTGTTCGCACGTAGGTCACATATTCAGGAAACGTTCGCCGTACAAGTGGCGAACTGGTGTCAATGTACTAAAGAGAAACTCTGTTCGGTTGGCTGAGGTAAGAATAATTCTATTAACGTTTATATTTATCTTGCTTGACTTTCGGAACTAAATACCTAGTTGATAATATCTCAAATACTTTTAGGTGTGGTTGGATGATTATGCGAAGTACTATTACCAGCGGGTTGGTAACGATAAGGGTGATTACGGAGACATCACGGGTCGGAGATCTTTGAGAGAGAAACTAGGTTGCAAATCTTTTGAGTGGTATCTGAAGAACATTTATCCCGAACTGTTTATTCCTGGGGAGTCCGTTGCTCACGGCGAGGTACGTTCTTATTATTGCTCCAAATTACTTTTATTTTTTTATATTATAGCATCACAATAAGTAAGATTGATTTCTGTTTGCGATATATTTTTCTGCATAACAATGAGTGCAAATTAATGAGTGTTTTTCGAAATTATTACATGTCCAGATCCGAAATATCGCCTTTCAAAAGATATGTTTGGACTCTCCAACGCGCAAGTCAGATCATCATAAGCCAGTCGGACTTTACCCGTGTCACCGGCAGGGAGGAAATCAGGTCTTCTGTCGATTTTCAATTGAACGATTGCGGCAGTACCACTTTGCAGGAGTTGTTTATCAAAATTTTGAATGTTTGTTTTTGTTTCGTTCAATTTCCATATTATTGCACTCTTTATGCACGTTGGACAGCACGGTTTTTTATTGCACCCATAGTCACATTTTTGCATTTATTTTTGTGGCCATGACTGATAGGTTCGAAACAAGCGCTTCCCAAACCACTGCCTAGATGGTGTGACGATCGCAGAAAATGAAAAAGAAGCAAATCTACCCAGCATCATGATTCACAAATGTCACCACGCTGGTGGCAACCAGGTACTCCTAATCTGGCACAGGAGTTGTGTGTTTGGGTTGGACTCATTTCAAGGGTGTTAAAGGTTTTCATTAATTTTGAACTTCATAAGGAATGATTGTGTTATTGACAATCTTTAACAGTTATTTATGTTTTTCATATTCATTATCACAATACTCCAACGTCATCAGTTGTTTTTTTTATTTTTTTGTTTCTTAAATTTTCACTGATTTTGAATGATGACGTTGGACCAGCACGCTTGCTTTTGGCACGCCTTTTTATAACTTATGGATGGCACCAGATCGCGAATCCTGTCTCAGAAATGTGCCTGGACTCGGCTGCGGGCCCCGAAGATATGAAGAAGCCAGTCAACCTTTGGCCATGCCACGGGGAATATGGAAATCAGGTTTGTCTAAGGCCGCCAAGTTATTCGAATCTATTGCTTTCGCTTTGTCCTGTAGTTCGGTGTTGGTCCTCAGCATCATTGGTAAGTTGGGTTATCGTAGCAGCTTCAAAGAATACCAAAATAACACAATAATGCATTAGGTATAAGAAAACCACTAATCGGTAAAACATTTGCGTGTCTTTCTTCGTATTCACATACCTCACGCAAATGGTTTGCATTTTCATTCATATTTTGTGCTGTACTAATGCGTTAAGATTTGTAACATAAACAATCATGTTAATACATTCCGTTAAGGTAAGTAACACAGTAGATGTCACTAGAAACTATATTTCCTGAACTGATCCAACTGTGTTTGAACAAACCTACTTTTACTCTTCATTACCTTTGAAGGGGAAAAATGAGGGGTAGTTTAGAATACGGATTTTTACAGTAGGTATATTTACTCTTCCAATTTTGGTACTGCCGCGAGGTAAATTATAACTTTAAATGCATTTAACACAAATTTTCGTTTAAAAATAATAAACATTTCTCTAATATGACATATTATGTTATATTTAGCATTAATTTGTGTTAAATGGTTATTTAGAACATAAGTTTTATATCCTTAACGCCTACTTATTAATAATGTTTAATCGATCTTGTTTATAACTTTTTTGAACTCCTATTTTTTGTTTTCCGTTTGATTTATTATGGTTTTGGTTTAACGGGGTTTTTGGGTACCATATCCAATAATTATAAATATTTAACACATCTAATAGAGATTTAACGCCATATATAATAGTGTTCACATGACTGTATATACCTACACTTCTTATATTCTTTTTGTATATACAAATCTTAAACAATGTGTTTAATAACTTTGTTCATATACGTAACGTACAAATCTTAGGCTTGGGGTTTTATATGTATATAGATATAAAAATACGTATAGAAACACGTTCTGTTAGCCCCAACTATTACATTTTTTTTTTCATAAAAAATACGAATAAAATAGAACAAAAAATAATATAGTTTGTACAAAATTTTCAGTACTGGATGTATTCTAAGAATGGAGAAATACGACGTGATGAAACATGTCTGGACTACTCAGGACATGATGTTGTGTTGTACCCTTGCCACGGCGCCAAGGGTAATCAGCTGTGGCTCTATGACCCTAACGTAAGTTTTTATAAGTATCCTTTTCCTCCATTAAAAAGCCTTACTAAAACGTTGACCAAAAGTGACTTCACAAATTAAAAACAAAATATAATTGGAATATTTCTTTATATATTTTCATATTATAAGCTGCCATTAAAAATCAGTATCTATAAAAAAGAAAGGCTTTGCAGTCATTATTATTGGGTTCAACATAGGGTTGATTGTTTATTAATTCTTACTTTTAAATAACATTCACCCCTCGATTCTAATGAAAGTGTCAGGGACATTAATTGCAAAGTTTTCTTGCACTTCGATAAGTTACCATTTATTACGATTGCTATTTCTAACAGTGGCAGTTGTCACAATGACAGTTGTATTATTATGTGTCACAAAAGACGACACACAGTCATACAAAGGAAATTTACTCCAAAATCCTAATGAACAATATAATGCATTTCAAAATATTCTCAAGATTTTAATGAAATAAGATTAATCCGAGACAAGTTGTCGAGGAAAATAATTTACTTTGCAGTATTTAGGGAAAATTAATTTGCGGAGTTAGGAAACGAGCAAGCCTTTTGTAACTGTTGCTGAATATAGGAGTAAGTCAGCTGAATTATTAGAGTGTTCCAGTATAAATTATTTCCTTTCCTTATAAAATATGAGTAGGTACCATCAGACGAGACTTTGCTAGCACTATTTAAAGTTTAAAACCGTAATTTTCTGTATTAAGGTTGCAAATGCAATAGCAAACTAGTTGAAGACTGACACATTTTCTCTCACCCATGCTTTAATGGATACCATTTATATTAGTAACTACCTTTTTATTCGTTTAAACTTGCTATTCGTGAGGTTTTAAGTTCCAATCCCGAGTTGGACAACTTGGATAGTATTAATATTTTTTACCCGATTGCGCTAGATGGACGGTTATGCTTCTATTACGAAATTCTCGCCTCATGTTAATGTTGTTATACTTCGAATAGTTGGAAAATCAGTACAGAAAATGTTGATAAATAATCATTTCTTTACAGACAAAGTTACTGAAGCACGGCTCCAGTGAAAAATGTATGGCGATATCAAGAAACAAGGACAAAATAATCATGGAAACTTGCAACGAAGCAGAATCGAGGCAGATGTGGGATATGGAGAACTTCAACCCTGAGAGGCTAGCCCCAGAGCTTATAGTCGAGTAGCCGGAGGCCTACCTTGAGGTGCTGTTCATATAAATGGCACAGACATTAAAAATATAGTGTGACTGTGACTTTCTTAGTGTAATTCAAATGGTTCACTTGTTGTTTGACGCAAAGAATGCTTGTAGTACGTGTACTTTATGTATAGTGGGATTTGAGAAGATTTGTCAGTTATGGCTTCACAATGTTGTACATTTTTCTATTACACGAACCCCGATGATGTCGGCCTATCGATAAATTACGTGTTTTGATTTTGGTTTCGCTTGAATGCCATTTGTTTAGTTCCTACAGATTTCTATGTGAAATTGAGAAGTGAATTTGTGGACGGTTAAATTTTTGCTTTAGTCAGATTTTATTGCAATATTGATGGTGCTTTCCTGTTTGTTATGTCGTAAGGTATCTTTATTTATTATTTCGAAATTTTAGTATTGTTGATTTCGAGAATCGGCATTTTGAGTTGTTTCTTTCTTAAGAGTGTTATCTTCTACTATTTAATGGAAAACTTATCTAAATTATACATATCTATAAAGAAATAATAAATGGATATTTTCAACTAGAACGAATGTTTATTGCCGTCTTTTTATGGATTTTAAAGTGTTTTATGTAAATTAATGTTGTAATAGTATTCTTTATCGAGTATTAACTTACCGGTTAGAATTTAGAATACACTTAAACTGTACATATCTTTGATATCTCTGTATGCTTGAATATATTTATTATGGCTACAATATAATATACGACCTAAGAAATAAGTCTGTGACTGATGGACGTTAAAAGTAACCCTTAGTGCCTTTACGTCAGATGTTTTATGTTACCGTTATGTTAAATTAGCCATATAGTTCTACTATCTATCTAACTATATGGCTAATTTGAGAACCGCGAGGTATTTAAGAAACACAAGGCTATTTTAAATTTAAAATAGCCTTGTGTAAGTAGTTACAATGATAAAAATGTGATACCTACGTACGAATTCATAGATTTAAAAGTAGTTTTCAATTGCAGAGAATTCAAAACTTTTGACACATTCTTGTTTTATTATAAGCCCGATAGTTTTCAATATGCTATTTTATCGATATATTATATTTTAATTATCTATATTATGTCTTATTTCAATTAAAGTTTTATTTGTTTCCACTTTCACGACATGTTATTTTTAGCCTGTAGGTATACTGTTGTTGTAATTAATTTTAGCTATAATTTTTAGCTTTCAAAGATTGGTAAAATTACATCATAATCTCACAATTTATAAATTTACTTGTGGCGTAAAGGCATATTTAAAATCCAGGGTCAACGATGGAATACATAGGGTGTTACAAAATGATGACATGTAGTTTAACGTAAATTACATAATTGTTTTATTAAAAAATAAATTTAAATCAATATTAAGTTAGTCGTATTGACTTGCGTCGTAGATTGTATAAATTTTTAGTGAAATTGTAAAATAATGAATGATAGATTTTTAATGATAATAAAATAAGTAAATATTTTTGTACTCATAAGTTACTGAGCGAATTTATTTTTTAGTCACATCATGTTCTGGATTGAATTATTTTGAAGGTGACTGATTGTTAATTTTTATTGACATTATTAACAAATTTATTGAAATTTCAATACGCAAATGAGATCATAATTCTTTTAGGAAATTTTGATTAGAGAAAGTACATTGACAATTTAATTTGATAAGCTTCCTTTTTAATGAAATTTTGGTAACCAATTTTAATGGAGAACTCTACACATTCCTTTAACCACTAATTAATTTCTTATTACGTAAATTCCTCTTTTCAGATTTTACCTTCGTTATGTAAAATCCATTAAAAAAAAATTGTTACATTCCTTTGTGTGATCGAACACAAAAATACTTCTAATGAATGCTTTTAATATTCTTAAAGGTTTTAGCAAAAATATTAGATGGGTTTGAATTTGGTTTCTTTCATCTTACCTACAATAAATTATAGACTATGAGCCAGTATTCTTTTTATTTTATTTTCTTCTTTTTTAACATAATGAACATAATATATAATAGTTATTCAGACAAGACACAATACTGCCAATTAGACATCCTAACTGTTTTGTTAAACTTAGTTACATTTCTCTTTATTTTATTTTTTTCAAATTCTATCAACACCTTAGAATAACGTAAATAATTGACTGAATATAATTTGTGAATATCGTTGATTATAAATAAAATTATTTCCGATGTCATAGTTTAGAATTCGGAAATCATTTTATTTATTGCTAGCTTTTACGATTAAAATAGTTCAATGAGAAGAGAAACTAGATCATAATTATAAACAATTGTGTTTGTTAGTTTACGTTTGATCGACTTGTGTATTCCAATTATTAAATATTCATTTATTTCTCAAAACATTTCATACACTTACCTACCACATAATATCATAATTATATTTAACTACATTAGAAAATTTAAAACTATCACAATTATTAAAGACTAAAATGATTTCATATTTTAGATGTTATTGAGGAAGAGATATTTTTAGTTGAAATTTTTTTTTGTGGTTTCAATGTATATAGTTTTTATCGTTGAAATGGACTTTTTACGATGAATTTTTAAAACAGAGAGGTGTGAAGTTAATTTCATTATCTAAATTTCTGTATAAATTTTAAATAAAAAAGAAATTTTCTAACTTTTTTGTTTGATAAACAAGTTCATTTATTTATGTAGTTTACTGTTATATTAGATATAGAACATTCAATTGATCATAAATATGCTTGTATATTTTATTTCATATTTCAAATATTTTGCTCGTTAAAATTTATGAAAAAAAAAACTATGCTAGCTAATAAATTTTAAATGACTGAAAAAAAAAATTCCACTAACTTCACACCCTGTACGTAAAACATAAATCCATACATTCACACTCTTGTATAGTTAGTAAATTGTTAGATAATATAACTAAATAGATATTTAATAAGATGTTTTAATGTGCCTTATAACTTTATATAATTATTGAATGTTGAAATTTCTGTATATAATGCGGTGTCTCCAAATGTAATTATACTAGGTATGTACTATAGCGTAACATTAGATGGCGATTACATAGTATTTGTAAAATAAAGCATTATGTTGGATTTGTATTTTCTTGTTTTATTTCACCATATACCGATATCGCTTATCTGGAAATGAAACTGTAACTAATTCCTAGTAATTGCCAGAATAAATAAAATATCATAATAATTATAATGAAGTCTTTACCCAGCAATGGGACATTAGAGAATATTATAATTTTAGTAAAATTTTGATGAGAATACAGCGAATTTTAATGTAGGCCAAACACATTATATACTTAGTCCAAATGATATTTTTTTTTTTAATGGCAAGGTTGCCGATGGCGACAATTTACCCACTAACGAAGTAAAATGGTTGACTTTAGGTAAGTTACCTAAACAGGGTAATGAGGAATTGTATTGTAACACGTTCCCACACGGGAAATGTAGCAATAAATTAGCATAAACAAGTCAAATTAACAAAGTCGGAGGGTGTTGGTATATTGTCTTCTATCTTAATACCAAGCTCTACTACAGTTCAAATGTTAAGAAAGTATTAGCTGTCAGCCAGGCTAACTGCCAACGATGCTCTAAGAAACTTTATTTTTTCTCCATCGCTGTCCCACTGGCAGGCAAACCTTTTTGGGGACGATCCAATGTATACCTAATATATTTCATAACAACATACCATCACGCCTGTATTCCCCGAAACGTTAGGCAGAGGCGTACTAATGTACATCCACAGTTCGCCGGTATGGTTAGGTCCCATGTAATAGGGGGCGAGCCTATTGCCATTAACCGGGCACAAATCCAGACTCAGAGTTGGTACTGAGAATTTCATGGAAAAACCCAATAACACTGCTCAACCTGGGGATCGAACTCTAGCGTAGCAATCGCGCTTGAGACCACTAGACTAATGAGGCAGTCAATATATTTCAATATTTATAATTTTATTCATCCAAGACCAGTCTAATTCTAGAACAGTCTAGTTTTGGGTATAAACATCAATGGAATGCAATCATGCAATTTTGCTTTGTCAAGCATAAAATAATAGGAACAGAGCCAACTTTTCTAACCCGTTGAGATTGTCAATATTAGTAAAATATCGGAAAGGATTATTTAAAAATTGTATATACGCAAAAATGTTAGGATCACAGCAAAAAAAATCTTCCTAATTGTAACGCAGTCTATGCGCTAAAATTAATATTACAGTTTCTTTGAACGATTTGGTCATGCGAACAAAGATTTAGTATGTATAAAACAAAAAAATATATATATCGATACCTTAAATCTCAAATGGCGTAATCACCAAATCGTCACTTTTCAGGAGAGCCAAAACAAAAAATAAAAACAAGATTAAAATTAATATCTTTTATACTAATAATGTTATTTAAATGAAACTTGGATATAATTATATGGCATTGGGAGCTTTATAACACAGTTCTATGGTATTAAAAATTCAACCAATAATTACAAAAATGATTTGTGATTACGCCAAAAATAAATTGATATGTTTGCGTTTACGACCCAAAAAAAACGCTGTTCAGCAAAAAGTTACGGTGTAACAGCCTAGTTGGCTTAGAGTGAACGCATTTAAAATAGCTATTTTAGGTTTTTTATAAATAAAACACTTTGAGGAAAATGAAAATAAAGTTTAATTGTTACAAAATTAATATTTAGTTTTATAATTTCCATCATACAAACGCAATAATTTTGGTTTGAAGATTAAACTAAAGTTATTGTGTATGTTTAATTCTGTTTTTAGATAAGGAGAAACAACATAATTATACTTTGCATGAAATAGGACTACTTACATCCGCACTGACAGGAATGTTACTTAGCGCCTAAATCCTAAATTGTCTTCTACGAGTTGTGTGTAAAGAAGTAAAACTAACGTTTATTTTTTAAATATCAAACAATCTTCAATACGAGTACTATTAGGCAAAAAAATAACACGTTAACTTCACTATTATTAAGTAGAATTAAATATTTAAATCACAACCTTACGTTTCTTTAAGTTTAATTATAAATCACAGACTTCGATTATATGCGGTTTAACGATAAACATGATACCCCCTAACATTGTACCCCCTAACAGTTAATTATTTTATTTCAAGTCTTAAACTATCTTGAGTCGTAAACGCCACTGTTAAGTATATATTAGTCCTATACGTCCAACTCGATAGTCAGTATTTTTCATATCATTATAATTTTAACTGGTGTATCGACCAAACTCTTAAGAATTGTATTCTTAAAGGTATGTACAGCTAAAAAATAATAAAATCCTTGTTTATCGATGCTAAATACGTGGGCTGTAATCACCACTTTTTTGCGAATTTTGAAACTCTGATAAGACAGATCGATAGAGAAAAAAAAATTGAGTAACACAGCATTCAAAAGTCATTTTGTCCAAAATGGTGATTACGCCATTTGAGATTTAAGGTATCGATATTCAAAGAGACTTCCGTTTTTTTTTATTCATGATAGGCTTACGCTTGAACGCCAGTTTGCCTGACGTTAAGCGATACTGCTATCTACGATGGAGTGTGCTTGCCTAGAAGACACCGATTCACTCGTGATTTAAAGACACCCAGATTATATCCATCAGGGATATAATCACACCCACTCGGTAAGTGCATTTCATATTTCAGCAGTACGCATTATAAAAGTGGACTTAAAGCGTTTCGTTCCATGTACAATCCCATCCGTTCCAAAACGCTTGTCGTGCTATGCACAAATTTAAAGCAAGTTTAAAAATATATAGGTAAGTACACAGAATTAATCAAAGAGTTTTAATATAACTAAGTGGGCACTTTAATTTCAAAGCAAAAATAAAAACGATTATTTTCGTAGCGAAGCGCACTATTATAGCCGCTAATATTAAACTACCCACAAATATCTTATTTTTTATGTGAATTGATAAAATAGGTAGTTTTTGGAACAGATAGACTGCTTGATGGCGACGGTATCAGTAATTTTAACAATATATGCTCAGGATTATCCGCCCATTGCGTCAGTCTAAGCACAAAAGCAGATTGCTATAGTTTTGTTTAGTTCTTGTATAACTTTATAGGATTGTTAACTGTGATCTACATATGTATATGAGTGCCCGACTACACGTAGTTTCATCCTACCGGTAACAGACTTCCCCGTTATTTTAATGTAGTTAGAACAATAGTGTTAGTGAATAAAGGAATCAAGATGAACCCGGGAAGCAGAAAGCAGATAGGTGCACCACCGAGGTTTTGAGGTCAGTCATATTTTTTATATCAGGAAATTTCATAATATCGACCATCATTGTCAAGAAGCGATAATTTTAAAGGGTAACCATGGAGCAATTATATTCTGTTCTACTCCATAGGATCCGATTAATTTTTAACCGGATTTTGAGGATTACCACCAATTCCAATTTTTTTTTTTTATACCACTGAGGTGGCAAACAAGCATACGGTCTGCCTGATGGTAAGCGATTACCGTAATCTATAGACGCTTGCAATACCAAGGGTATCACTGGCGCGTCGCCGACTCTGTAAATTAAGGACGAATAGTTGGGCTGGCAGCATAGGAGACATGCTGCGATGCATGACAGCGGCGGCAACAAAACACCACCGGTCCCCCTCACTGCCAACATTATTTATTGGTGGACTATAACCTAATCCCTTTCATTCTGAAAGAAGACCCTTTCAAAATGCTTGATGTACAGTCTACAGCACATTCAGTTACTAAAAACAGTCGAATTTCCCCAATGGATAATGAACTCTATTTGTTTACAGATAAAATAAAAAATCAATTCAAGACATTTGACAATTTTGAATATCATGATGCGCTGTTGACTGTAAATAATAGTGACAATTGATGATATTATCTGATCGTCATTTTTTTAACGAACATAATATCCAAAATATTAGTGCTTCTATTTGCCACCACCTAAACTAACAATCTGTCACTCTAAAAACGTCATTAAGTTTGAATTTAGAACTTTTAGCTACAATTCTCCAAACGATTCTAACCCTAAGCTATGTCCGGCTTACTGTGAAAGCCAGGCTTTTCCGTTTTTTTACGTCGGCCATTGTGCCCAAGAGATTAGTGTTAGTCCACCCGTTTTGACACCCAACTTTGACCAGGATTTTTCGCAATTAGCCAGAGGACGTGGCTTGTATGAATTGCTCTGTTTATTCAAAGGATTCATTATGAAATATAACAGTTTTAAAAACATTTAGAAACATTAATTTTCCTCAACTTTCAAGTAAACAAAAAGCAATTTTCAATTAAACAAAAAGCACACTTGTATAATATATAAACAAGTTCATTAGAAAATAAAAAGAAATCGATAATTATAAACACATAGTATTGAAAATTACACCTAAAACTGGTCTACAAAGCGAACATTCTCCATTAAAAAGTCATTTATCAAAATTGGCTGCAACAACTTCCAATATTCCACGTTCCTCGTTCTTTATGAGCGTAAGAATATGACGTAACTAGTTTTACCGGGCTAAATTGGGTTAGGGACGCTCCGTTTCAAATACCGGAGAAATAAGTGCAAGGTTTACGTTTTATTGTAGGATAGTTCATATCATTTTAAAATAATAACATGAGTTATTATGAGATCAGCCTGGCATTTTATTTATATTTATTCATTTACAAAATCGTGGCCTATCACTCGCTCCCTAGATTTCGCCCCGTCTAGACTACATTAACATCATATTAGAAAGAAAGAAAAAAAAATGTCAATCGTTAAGACGTTATATCCCGTGTGGGGATGGGGTATCTAACCCACTGGTTAGAATACTGTTCCTCACTGCCTTTCAGATAGGCATCCCGTAAGAGGCGTGAAAACACCTGACTTGCTCGGTGGTAGGACCTATTGAGGTTTGACTGGCGGGTGACCACCCTTATGTCGAGTCTGTCGTAAAGCACCTTGGTGTGTGTTTCGACTTTTGCGCGTAAGAGCCTGTACCTCTCGGCTGCTGTGGCTCTAGCAGTCTACAGTTCGTAGGGGATCTTAAGAGTTGACAACGCATCAGCAACTCGTCTGGTGTCGCAGGTGTCCATGGGTGACGATGACTACTTACCACCAGGTGGCTCGTCAACTCGTTTGCCGTCGTGATCCATAAAAAAGACGTGCAAACCAACTTAAATAATTTATACCTAGATACTTAAAGACTTAATAAACATAAAATTTAATTAATTTTATTATATTATTAATTAATAAATGTATATACTACCAGTATAATAGGAGACGAACCTATCGCCGCTACTAGGAATTTTATAGAAAACCTCAATTATGACTACTCGACCTGGGAATTGAACCCAGGACCTCTAGCGTAGGAGTCGCGCTTGGAACCACTAGAGAATTACTGCTACATAATAAAACACTGGTATATGGTAAATTGTCAGTGCTTCTAGAAGTATGCATGCAAGTGGCGATCTATAGTTTCTGCCTACCCCTGTGGGAGAAAGGCTTGAGTGTGTGTATGTATATTGTCAGTGCTGTATATTTTATTTTGTCCCATATTATATGGAGCCAGCTTATTACCAGTTAATAGGTACACGTCTAAACTCCGAACTGCTCCTGAGAATTTCATAGAAAGCCTTAATAACACTCACGCTCAGCATCCATGTTTACTACTTAAATATCAATGATGTATTAATAAACTGTCACGAAACAATACCACTCAATTACTTAATATTTTACGATTCAACAACTTCAATCATAAATTGTGATGTACCCCAACAAAAAGTCATAATGTCGAAACGTGTCCGTTGTCCGTTTGTTTGTTGAAGTTTTAATGTGTTGCTTGGACCCTGTGGATATGTCTGCGGTAGATGTTTAAAGGGGCTCTATTAGAATAGAATAATTATTGTAATGCCTTTGTCAAATATGTATATGCATTTAGTTGTGTGTTATTTGTTACATTCTGTGAATATTATTAAAAAATAGACATAATTAATCAAATTTAGCAGCTCTACGTTTTGAGAACAAGCAGAAAATAACGTGGAAGTTTGTAGATTTGAAGAGATATAAGTAAATATTAGTAACTACTTTGAGATAAAAAGTTTACACAAAATCACATTTATAAAATGAATGTTTCTATTCTCATTCGATAGAAACGAACTGTTAAGAGATTCATTTTTTTTTTGTTTAATCATCTTCTATACTTATAATAAATCTGTAGAGAGGTCAATTCTGTACATGAAATATATTTCCAAAATAACTATCAGCGGGTGATTAGTGATCGATACTGACGCCAAAAATGCAATCAGTAAAATTTTTGTCTGTCTGTCTGTCTGTATGTTCGTTATAGAAACAAAAACCACTCGACGGATTTCAACGAAACTTGGTACAATTTCTTCATACTCCTGGGCAGGTTATAGTATACTTTTCATCACGCTACGATCAATAGGAGCAGAGCAGTGAAGGGAAATGTTGGGAAAATGAGTGATTCAGGGGGAAAGGCTTCAAGCTATAAAACATCACGCTACAACCCTTAGGAACGGGGCAACGCAGGTGAAACCGCGGGCGGAGAACTAGGGAACAAAGTAACTATTCCACGCGAACGAAGTCGCTGGAAAGCTAGTAACATAATAAACCTCTTCTTAAAATGTATTTGACTCAATATTTCACTAAAACCAAATGCAGTAACGCAAGAAATATATAAATACTATTTTACTACAAAATAGGTAGGTAAGTATAGTTTAAACTTCTTGGTCGTGTGATACAAATTGCAGAAAATATTTTAACCGAAACACAAAGTAAGTACCTACAGATACACACAGAATACCTAACTTTATCTATACACACCGTACAAGACTACGAACATTAATGTTTTCCTAGTTTACTTTTTACGTAACACGCTTTTGACATTTCTCATTTGCGTTCCATTTTCAAAACAGGAGCTGATGACGTTATATTGTCATTTTCATATATCTCTAAAAAGTATTTATTGTGAATATTTTTGTGCAAAGCTATTTCACACGAAGAAAAACTCTTAAGATAGCCTCGTCTCATGAATAAGTGATAGCTTCGCTGAGCATCACAAAGTCAAAAGCCAGTTATCCAGGAAGAAAGGGATACTCTTATTTTTTCCTCATACAGTCGTGTGCATGATTGTACGTAAGATTTCTTCATAAATAAATGGCATGAGAACGATTCCATGAATTTTATAACTTCAATTTTCTTTCTACTGCATCTTAGAAGGAATTTGAAATATAAGTAGGTACTACATAAGTTAAAGTATAATTTCCAAAAGAAAATTATAAAATGGAGACTATTAACAACTATTTATAAACAGGATCCAGTTTTTTTTAAACGTTTACAAACACAAATTCGTCTGTTTTCATATACTTTCATCCTTACTAATATTATAAACGTGAATGTTTGTGAGCATGGATGTATAGATGTATGGATGTTTGTTACTCATCCATGCCAGAACGGCTGAACGGATCGGCATACAATTTTTTCACACAGATAGATTATATTTATGTAGTTTATTATTTACTTTTATTTTTCTGGTAGGTACCTACATTATGGACTACCCTTACCCCTCTTTTTCATAATATCTTTCCTGTCCTTCCAAAGGTTGTCTGGTAGATATCGCTATAAGACCGCCATTGTACACTTAGTTTTAAAAATCTTTAAAGTTGTTTCTTACTAAGAGATTATTCTATTCTGTTCCATTCTATTCATGCACATTCCAATTACTTAGAGGTTTTTCATTGTCAGCTATAAGAAAACACGATTATGAATAATTGAGCAATTATTCACTCATAATTATTAAACAAAAATGCTGGGGTTGTATGTTACAGTAAAGGTAATAATAATAGGTGTACTCTAACCAAATTAATTTACAACCAGTTATGACGAAAAACAATCTACACACGCTTTTAAGGTAATGAAAATGTTTCCCCACGGAGTGTTTATTTGTTCATTGGCCTGGAACGATGTCATTAATCAAAATTGGATTTTTTAGTTTTACCTATAATATTTTGATTAAATAGTTTCAATATAATCGGAAATGATCCTTTGTCCTTGTTAATAGACTATGTCTATTTAATCAAAATCTATTTTCATGGCACAACGGTTTTAAAATTTTATGTAAAAATATTTCGTACTCAGATATTTTTTTAAAACAATTTTTATCATAATTATTTTCAAGTTCAAGTTCAAATGTTTTTATTTCAAATAAGCTTTTACAAGCGTTTATAAATGAGTCTAGTTGTATCCGGCAAGAAACTCCATGGACACTCATTTAAAATAATTTGTAATTGTAATTACAATCTTCGAGTAGGCAAAGGTAGTGTAGGGCTCCGGGAGGTGGAGTGACGACTTGTGGAAGGCAGCTGGCAGCGACTGAATGAGGAAAGCCGAAGATCGGGCTCTGTGGCATTCACTAGGAGAGGCCTACGGTGGATGAATATAGGCTGATGACGATGATGATGATGAAGTAGGTACATACTATAGTGCAGTAACAGGATGTGCTGACATTGATTTAATGTCCAAGTTGGACCGAAGTCGATAATAGAAAAATAATTGTTAAATAATTCTTAAAAAAGGCAATATGGTCCATGTACCTCCACCGTAAATATAGTACAAAGTTTCAGCTTATTCTAATAGCTGTAAAATAGGCGTAATATTTTCTATATATTATAGAATATATATACTTTTCTGCTGAGTTAGCAAAATTGAACCTTTACATTATTCTAGCTCCTATTTAGACTTGAGTACACACAGCTACCTACCTCGTTAGTTACGCATCTAAGTAGGCACAAGGTAATATTCAGTAATGCCTAATTAGCTGTCTAACAGATGAATAAGCTGAGTAGAGTGTATTTCTAAGGTCGATGAGTGAGCACAAAACTTGTTGCTAACATCTGTGCAATTTTGTTAAGATAATAATTATTACATACATACACTCACGCCTTTCTCCCACAGGGGTAGGCAGAAAGTATAGACTGCCACTTACTACGATTCTTGCATACGTCTTTTGCTTCTTCCACATTCATACATCTTCTCATACATACACGCCGGTTGCGAGTGCTACGCACTGACCTTTTTGAAGAATTTCGCCAATAAGATCGGGGTATGTCCTTCTAGGGCGACCTCTACCGGCGCTGCTGCTGACATTCGCCTTATAAATAATAATAATTATTATTATTATTATCTATAGAATATCTATGGAGTTTCTTGCCAGTTCTTCTCCATAAGACTCGCTAATTGGAACCGTGCACCTAGTTTTTACAATTCAAAAGTACCTGTAATATTGGATTGAATTTTTCCTTAACTAAAATAACTTTATAACTTTTGACTTTGACTTTTGACTTTATTATCCCTTAAATGGAAGAACGGTGAATAAGACATAAGGAAGTTAAACACAATATAGTTACTTAATTGTATTCCTTAACACAATATACTTAATTGAATTCCTCATTAATATAGTGGCCGTAGGCATGACTACTACACTAGAGGTACTGGGTTCGATTCCCTGGTCGAGCGAAGTGTTATTGGGTTTTTATAGTAAACTCTCTGTAACAGCTCAAAGTTTGAAAGAGTGCGTTAAATACTATTATTTACATAAAACCTAAAAATATCAGCGAATTGTGGGTGTACCTACATCAACACATCACTGCCTAACCCCTCGGGAAATACAGGCGTGATAGTATGTAGGATACATTTATGAAAAAAAACACAATATAATCGACTTCTCTAACAAAAATTCGCAATATTTATTTAGTTTATTTACCCTAAATAATTATAATGTCTAGAAAACATAATTATATAAACAGCATTTGCAGCATTGTAAGAATCCTTTGGTCCCTGCAATTTCCGACTTCACTCGCTCTGGCAATAATCGGAGCAGTCCAAGTCTGAAAAACTTTTCAATAGTACCGCCTTGATTCCACTTTATTCAGTGAACCGTGACTCGAATAAAGTATCTCACGATTCAACATTTAATTTCGTTCGGTTTGACAAATCTGTTTTTTATTTTGCCAACCCTATTTTTAGGGGTTTGTTCCGGGATTCCCGGTTTTAAGGATGTGGTTTTACATTGTTGAAGGCATTTCAGTAAAGATCTGATAAATTATGTTATTTGGATAAACAAGTGTTTTATAGAGATTTGCAGGGATGGTAAATGTTTTAAAGACCTATTTTTTTTAATTTGTTCCGCGATTTTAAAGATAACTTATACAAGAGAGATTTGGTTGTTTAGTAAATTGAAGCAGCGGTAGCCTAATGGCTAGGGCGTCAGACTTGCGATCATGTGGTTGCCTGTTCGAAACTCACTCATTGCACTACCGACGTAAACCCACTCGTAACACAAGCATTTCGTTTAGCACGAGGGCTTTATCATCATCATCGGCCGGGTCGGGTCCTAGTGAAGCTAACAATAAAAAAAAATTGCTTTTGGTTAGGTTAGGTTAGGTAAAAACCACAAAGTTTTGATTCTGCAAACCTAAGATTCTCCACTGGAGTGGAGAGGATCGTTAAAGAAAGATATAACTCGTGTAAGCAAGAAACATTAGGTCTAATTTCGTTAACAATTTGATTGCCTAATAAAAATAAGGAGGCCTTATGACGTAATAAAGCGGTTCGTAATTATATTACCTTAATAGGTTAGCAATAGAGTGCCCTAACCTCTACACCATATTAGCTAAACCTAATCCTTAGCTTTGATTATCATGTTCGAGGGACGATAGAAATTATTTCATAATATACGCAGACATCTTGTACTATAACTAGTAACTCGACAAGAGAAATACGTAGAAGAGACTATATTGAGTGCATTTTTTTATCAATTCAGTAAAACTTCTAGAAAATTATATGAAAATAATGTAGAAAATATGATGTGGCACTCGAGTAAAGAGATGTTGCTAAATAAGAATAACTACTTTTTTATTAGTATCTATTAGCTACTACTAACTCGACTAAAGAAAGGTGTAGAATTGATGAGACTAAATCTTGTTTTAAATTATTAATATTATCGTATACAATTGTGTTCTTTAAGTTCCCTGATTTTTTGTATTCATTCATAAATTTAAATATCGATATTTTTATACGTGGGAGAGCCGTGCTTCGGCACGAATGGGCTGGCTCGACCGGAGTGATACCACGGCCTCACAGAAAACCGGCGTCAAACAATACTTACGTTGTATTTCGCCGAGTGAGTGAGGTTACCGGAGGCCCAGTCCCCTTTTAAAAGGCCGGCAACGCACGTGTGACTCCTCTGGTGTTGCGGGTGTCCATAGGCGGCGGTAATCGCTTACCACAAACGACCAGGCGTTCCGTCTGGTCGTTTGCCCCTTCCCCCCAATCCGATAAAAAAATAACGTCTTGTAAACTTCTAATAGCTATAATTTATTTTGTCTTCTTTTCCCTGTTACAGAATATCACGTGTAAAAACTAGCTTAAATGTAATTTATAGCCATATGGAGTTTATAAGACTTTTTATATATTCATGATTTGGTTGACATGAGGGGGTTACTCATTACAAATTGCTCGTGACATTATGAAACAGCACCACGATAGTTTACGCGCCTATTCGTCGCCATTGATTATTATAATAATCATATTTATTTTGTAATCAGCCGTTAGTCCCACTGCAGGGCAAAGGCCTCCCTACCCTCCTTCCACTTCTCTCAGTTTACAGCTTTCTGCAGTCAATCCTTCCATTAAAGGTCTAACTCGTTCCGCCATCTCCTCCTGGGTCTGCCGCGACGTCGTCCAACGTTGTGTAGGTTCCACTCAGTGGTGAGTTTTGCCCACAGCTCGTCTGTCATGCGGCAGATGTGACCCGCCGAATCCCATTTTAAGCTTGCGGCTTTCTGACCAACGTCGGCGATCTGAGTTTTAGAACGCAATACAATATAATGTAATGTCCTTACTATAATTTTTAACAGACTTCAAAATATGAAAACATTTGTTAACCCATCTGTATAATATTCGCGCATTATCTTTTTTGTTACTGAATCTTGCTGTTCGAATATATTTGCGAAATAGTATTAAAGAAAATACCTACCATTGCTTTTGATGATACACCACAAAATGCTTAAAATCGATTGCCTTTTTCTAAAATGAGCCCCTTGTGAGTACTAGAAGAATTGTAAGAGGTTTTCTATTCTTGACTCTAGCGTAAATTGTGAGCTCGTCGTAAGGCCGTGTATAAGACGAATTGTAAAAATGTAGACAAATGTAAAAGATTCACGTTCTACAAAACCAAACAAGTTCTTATCATCCATTATCTTATCATCACACTCTAACCTCCGGATCAATACGGAAAAATATTATGTAGATATTAACTATTTTATACCACACCAGTTAATCTTCATATACAGTGACAGACGCCTCTTGAATGTTTAACGAAGTCGGTTTCCCAACTCGTAATTTCGATTCGATTCGAAAACTTTTGGGTTTACCAGTATTTTGGTGGTCTACGAATAGTCATTGAATACAAAAAGTTTTTCATTTACGCTCTCAGACGCAGACTGAATAATATATCAACGGGTGCCGTGGAGCTTACTGAAATCCTTTTGGATTTAAGGATTTTTTAGCTTTTCAACGGAATTAATGACATCTTATTTGCGGGGAGTCATTGCAGATATAAATTTGGTCGTGATTGGAATCCTGGCTACGGATTAATACTGTACTCGTGTCAAATCAACATATTAATGTTCTGTCAATTGAATTCGATTTACCATTATTTAAAAAGTAACTTTAGAAAAATGGATTCGCGTAAGTGTCAAAAATAATGCAAAGATATCTCATTCGAATTTTTGTACTAAAGACTTGATAATCGATAGTTATCGACTCGGGATTTGTGAACATTTTCGGTATTCATGTAACACGAATATGTATAATCATCATCATGATCATATCAGCCAACAGAAGCCCACTGCTGAACAAAGGCCTCCCCCAAAGACTTCCACGAGGACTGGTTATATGCCGCCTGCATCCAACTACTCCCGACTCACCTCTAAAGTCGGAGGAGATTATCCTTACTTAATATTATAAACGTGATAGTTTTTGAGTATGGATGTATGGATGTGTGTTACCCTTTTTCGCCAGAACGGCTGAACGGATCTGGATGAAATTTGGCACAGAGATACAGTATAGTCTGGAATAACACATAGGCTACTTTTTATCCAGGTCGGACCCAATTCTAATGTCCACACAGACAAAGTCGCGGGCAGAAGCTAGTGTTTAATAATTATAAAATATTACTTTTTCTCCATCTACATTTATTGGCCAAATATTTGCCAAACATTTTCCGAATATTTTTAACATACTCGTAGGTACAAAACTATAACAGTTTATGTACCAACGTAGACGTTTTCAGTACCTTCAGAAGATGAATAACACATGAGACGAGTTCCTTTATTTGACGACTTGAAATACAAGTGAATTTCAAAACAGGGGTAAAGGCAATCGTTGCTCAGTCGTTTGGAACTTTTCGAATTATTGTTACAGAATCGTCTGGGCAATAAACCGAAATAGTTTAATCGAAATAGCCCATTAATTTAATTTTTTAGTAAAACTTTCATTGGTTATCGATCTAGTATTTTTTTACTAGTTTCTGACACTTACGCGAATAATAACATTGAAATAAAACTCCTTTTTACGGATTTTATCGCGTTATATTAATATTATTTAATTCACGATGTTTCGAATCCTTTACAGCATCCATGATCACGGGTAGACTGAGGTGTTGGACGTATTAATATTAAAGTTACTAACAGCTACCTTACATTTTTTTTGTTAATTATTGGCGATCAGATTCATGCAGAACACGCTCACCGTGTCCTTTGGTCTATTAATATAACGCGATAAAATCCGTAAAAAGTACTTTTATTTCAATAGTATTTTTTATCGCCAATAAATCGTAATTTTAGGTACTTATAAGTTATTACATTTTATTTACTTATATTCATAACTAGCTGTAGCCTATGGTTTCAGCTATATGCCAAAATTCATCGATATTGGGTCAGGTGACAAAACATAACAAACAAAGATACTTGCGCATTCTATAATACTCGTAGAATTAATTTTAAGCGAGGGTAATCCTTATAAACCTGAATGAATTTCCTTCTTCCTACATATTAATTATCACAGATATTACTTATTAGGCTTCAACTGCACAGGTCTTTACCCTAACGGATTTCCACATTATACCTATCACAATCCATTTACATCAAGAGAAGAAAAAGCATTAAAGAGTTCAATGAAAAAAAAATCTTTCCCCAAGGAGATTACATTGCACCTGAGCCGATATTAAAGAACGAGAGGACTCTTTGAATTTCGAACTTCGAATGTTTTTTTTTCTTTTTATTATTCTGTGCATTGTAATTTTGTATTTTGGCGGGGAATTCTTATGTCATTTTGTCACTGATCTCTATATTTCTCTATGCTATTAGAGTATAGTAATAAAGAGTTCGGTGCATCTTGTGTACGTAGTTTATTCTACATATTTTAGTTTAGGTACATAACGGTGTATAAAAGAAAGTAATAATTAAGTTGTCTAATCGGGTTGTCTTGCCTTAATTTAAATAAATTAAAGAATTAAAAAATACATTTTTTAACATTGATTTTCTATGACTTACATTCCTGACTCTTTCAATTTCCCGGATTTTTTTCAAATTTTTCTTTACTTACCTAAAATATTTTTCGGATTATTGTGAACATTTAAAATTGGCCTTCTATATTTATGCAGCCATTCTCAAGCGATGCGTTTATTAACGAACAGTATTTTGATAATTTTAATAAATCTAACATGTTTTTCAATCGTAAAAGCATTCTATCTCGTTTATAGACAAGTCTAGACTATAGACGATAAAGTAACTTCAATTTTATCACTAAAATTCCAGTCACAACATACAAGCAATTAAACCGACATATCCCACCGAACTCGCGAGAGACATTAGCCGATAATTTATGAAGGTTCAAACACCAGATTCTGGATAATCAATTTTATCACGAGGTTTATTGCTTGTGGGACGCAGGAATTTATGTAGGAATAAGTCAGTGAAGGCCCGCGCTTGTGACGTCAGAAGTGTATTGTTTTTGGCAAATTAGATTGAGTCGTTGAATGTTGAATAAAGGATTGAGCTGTGTGAAGTTGGAACACGAATAGCGTGGTGGCTGAGCGAGAAGCTTCTGTGCTTCGTGGGATTGATCCCCACACGGGTTGTAGATAATTTTTATCACCACCTTATCAGCCAAAAGAGGTTATCTGCTGGACAATGGCTTCTCCCAAAGACTTGCACAATATCTCAATGTCAATGTCAATGACTCCCAGTGCCGGGTCGTCCGTCCATCATAAGAAGCTTTTTTACGTAGCAAGGTTTCATTATATGCGAGCCAAATCAAGATAGCGATGTTTTTTGTACATCAAAATTTACACACATATAATGACATAATAAATGAGAGAGATAGAGAGGAGTTTGTCTGTCCTATTGTATCAAGCACTTTCATGTCTATATGAAGAACAAACATACCGTACATCATTCCTTATAAAGGCGGTCTCAGAATATGTTAGTAACTACCAAAACTATACTCAAGCTTGCCGCACACTCTATGTAAGTGCGTCTACCGCGCTTCTGTCGTTCAAAATAGGAAATTAAAATTAGGGCTCACGAGGATACCTCTTCCTCATCCTCATAATGTGGTAGTTCTTAATTTTTTTGTAATTCCTCTCTTCCACATTCTCAAAATAAAGCATTCAATATTCCTCTTGCTCTTCCGCGTAACGAATTAAGAAACTGTCTATTGTGAATTTTGATTACCTATTTGTTTTTTTTTTCTAAAAATGAAAGAGCACCATTTTTAATCAAGCTTTTAGGTACTTTAATTGTCAATTTGAAATCAAAGGTTCTATCTTCCTCATCCGCATTCTCTCCGTTCACGTCATATCCTCATCCTCATTAACTTCCTCAAATAGTATTTCTAATTACTACTAATTCCTACTTATTTCCTCATCCGCATCCACTTCCTCACGCCTCCTCATGAACCCTAAATAAAATGGTAAGTCTTGCTTAACATACCATCACGCCTGTATTCTCCGAGCGGTTAGGCAGAGGTTTACTTATGTATCTACCTATACTCACAGTTCGCTACTACGATTATGTTTAGGTTCCATATATTAGGGGAGCAAGCCTATTGCCATTAAGCGGACACAAATCCCAAACTCTGAGCTGCTACTGAGAATTTCATAGAAAGAACCTTGACCTAGTAATCAAACCCAGAACCTCTAGGGTAGTAGTCTACAGTCTCCAAGGCAATAACGGTTTTTAGGCGGTACGAATCCGATATATCCTGCCACCTCCTCAGGGATGATCCAACAGATTCATGATCCATGATAATTCTCCGCACCACAAACCCATAGTTCATGAAGGCCCGCCCTCTAGCGTCAGCTGCGTTTATTACGAATCGAGAGAGAAGTGGATGCTTCCCTCTCCCATTTCACCGTCTTATTTATTCTTCCCACGTAATCTTCAAATGCAAACACCTTTACTCCACCAAGTCACAAATTAATTACCTTTCCATTCTACGATCATACAGAAGAAAATACTGTTAATAATTCCTTAATATTAACGGATTGAATGAGCAAGCCGTATTTAACAATGAAACAATCGTTTAAGTTTAAATTCAAAAAGTTTTTACTTTTATTTGTGTTACACTGTAAACCTTCTAGGTGGAGCCTACATTTGTAGCAAGCTTGCCGCTTTGTTTAATTATATTTACATAACATAACACCATTACACCTGTATTCTGCGAAGGGTTAGGCAGAGGCGTACTTAATGTACACCCACGGTTTTCCGGTATATTTAGGTCCCATGTTATAGGGGGCGAGCCTATAGCCATTAACCGGGCACAAATCCAGACTCCGAGCTGCTACTGAGAATTTCATAGAAAAACCTAATAACACTGACACGACAGACACACGGACACGTATACAGATCCGCACACCTCTTACAATACTTACATCGATTAGTTATCTATGTAATGAAATTTGAAAACCTATAGACTCTATTACGAATAACCCCGAGCGATCAGCTTCTACGCTAAGTAAGTATGTGTTGTGAGTTCTATTCCCGCACGGAACAATTATTTTTATGGCAATGATATAATACTATTAGATACGCCATGTTCATAGCAAATGTCATTTAAAATGGAGTCGCGCTACATGTCCATACCTATAAAACTAAACATTTTAGGCTTGCCTAATGAGCGCGAAATTGCTCTAAGCAGTAATTATCTTAAATGACACGTTTGATATGTCCAGTATGTCCGTATAAAGTGACGTGTGACATGAAAAGTATTGGGTCCCTTTCTCTCATACTAATAACTGACTTTGACGCTGACTCTTTCTTTCATTTTAAATTTTATTTGCAACAAAGAAAATAAAATAAATTGTACGGACGTTAAGAATTTATTAACTTACTTGTGATATGATACTCCATGCTCTTTTCTTACTTTAGTATAATAATTTGTGCAGTATCGCAGCACAAATAATAAAATTGAAATTTATTGCTGTCAATAGCGCTGTCAACCACACTTCTGCACCTTAGGTCGGTCAACCGCTTAGTCACATTACAAATTACACATTGCCCACAAAACAATATTCGCATTTAAAGGATGATAACTTGTCTATCTCTTTTTAACTATATAATGTCCATTGCCTACAGGTATTTGTTCCGGGTCTGGGTGTTTGTAATAGCCAGATACTATAATATACTTTGAATTTGTGTTTGTATACCAACTATCCAGAAGAAAATCATCTTAAAAGTGATTTGATTTTTATTATTACGCGGAAAAAATATTACATTCAACGACTGATGATACTTTAAAAACTCAGATTTAATATAAATTAATTCTCTTTGAAAATTATTTCCGGTCCATTTCGAGATCGAAAAACTTGTCCATTCATTACTATAATCCAACAACACAAGTCGGTACTTACGCCTTTCTGTATCCCGACAATTCCAACTTTGCTAGAACAACTCCACCGTTAATAATCTCCGCTAGGAACCTCGTTAAGGTATTACAGCACCCTTTCCAATACAATACGACTTTACAAAGTACTAGTAGTCCAAGAGCTACCAGACACTCCGCTAAATTCATATAGCATAAATTTTAAATTCAAATTAAAGTTTTAGTTTTCTTCTTCTGTCTTCTTCGTCTATCTTCTATATAAATAAAAAGTAAACCTGCCTTCAAAAACATACAAAATAATGTTATCTGCAAAACAGTTTCGGAAGTCGGTGGTGGTGTTAGATACACCACCACCGACTTCCAGAACCAGAAGACCCAGAATTTTTGCATCACTAAAATAACTAACTAAAGAAGAATGAATATAGGTCAAAATGGTACTTAGATTTAAGTTAAGAACATAATTATGTTAGGTACCATAAACTTCTTGTGGATCATGAAATCATTAGTATAGTCTTAGTCCTATTACTGTATGTAAATTTTATAATACATAAAAAATAAAACAATACTGATATAAACATCATTATTTTTTCATCGGATTTTGCAATTGATCTGGTTCTCGGATTATCCGATCTCCTTTGTAGTCTTGTGCAAAACACGTTACTCGAATGGTCTGATAGCTCCTCTACTATAGCCAAGACTTTCTGGCAAGCCGTAATTCCGGCTTACTTACTTTCGACCTGGCTTTCAGTCCAGTTCCGCTTTCTCAGCGCCTTTCAGTTTCAAAGCTTTGCTTACCTTGTCCAACATTTTTATTCACAAAGCGGTGAGGTTTCGACGGGTTGACTCCTAGTTTTAAAATCTTTGAAAGGTATTGAAAATATAGTTATTCTGCTATTTAAATTATGCGGTTTGTATTATTATTTTGGTTACGAAAGTTTCGCAAGTGAACATTTGTGTAGAATCATGGTGTCTTTTAAAGTCCAGACAGTATTGGTATTACAACTATATGTGAGTGGTACAATGTAGGGCAATATCTGAACAGGCCTTTTGAAGAAAGAGCCTTAGCAGCCTTAAGTTGTCTTGACTAACGGCACGCATAAAAATCATCAAAGACTTATAAATAGTTTCATAATAGAAAAATCTAATAACACTTTGCTCGACCTGGGAACCCAGGATCTTTAGCGTAGCAATCCAGTTTATGCAATAAATGTTTTGAATTTGAATTTAAACTTACAATCCAGTCTTGTAAACTTTATTTTAAATTATTCACTCGTTACCTTCCAAAGTTATGTTCGCCGCGATAGTACTCGTCCACCTGTATGCATTTTTAACTAGAACAACATCACTTGGTAATTTTTATTACGACGTGTCCTTACTGTAAAAATAAGGAGACTTGAATTTTCGCTAGATATTTTCTGGCTTGAATTTCTCTATTGTGTGGCCATTGTCTTATCTTGTATCTTCTAAGTATTTTCTTGAAGAATATTTTCTTAGATATTTTGTTTAACGTAGACATATCTTTAGGGGATTGTTTTTAAATAAAGCAAGAAAACTGTAGTTAAAAACAGAAAGAGATACAAATTATATAGACAGCGTTAGAATATGGGCAATGTAATAATATCGGTATTGCCCAGAAATTCGGTTGCGAAAATCTGATCTGATTCCTGAGATCTCCTGGGCACTTAAATTAATTAAGTGCCCAGGAGTAAAAAAGTTTGAGGTGCATATTATCATCCTCTACATTACATCTGCACTCTAATAACATCCACTGCAGAATAAATAAATTAAACATAATCCCGACACAAACATACCTGACAAATTTAAAAAAGAACACAGTTCATGATTTAGTAACTGAAACATTTCCGTTCCTAAAGAGACAAAGTAACCCGTAGCCCACTGTTGTCTATAAAACGTCAGCGCTTGACAGTGACGTACGCGGTTCGCGTGTCCAGGCGCGATATATAATACGAGAGGGGGGAATGTCGCTCCACTTAAGACATTAGATACACTAGCGAAGACGCGCGTTGGTTATTACTTTAGAGTTGTATTTTATAGAAAACTAGTTGGGCCCAAAAGCGTAGCAATTTACACAAATCGTGGATAGTGTAAGCCCGGTTTAACACTTAAAAAAAATACAGATAAATTTTATTTGAACTATTTTTGAAGGATTTGTTTTTTTTTTCTTTAAACCTTCGTGGGTGATATGCAATAAACAATTTTTTTTTTTATATTTACTTTCAACTGCAGTACTTTATATTGGTAGATACTGCGGACTACAGAACAACTGCAGCTTAATCGCAATACAAGTTTCACTAGCTAAAATAATGCGTCAGCATTTCCCCTACTAAGTAGTCTTTGTTGGATATGGGCCTCCTGTTAAAATGAGAGAGATCAAGCACTGTCCAATGATACTGCAAACATTTCAAAGCATTTTTTAACGTTATAAAATGAAAAATAAGTATACTCGCCAAAAGCGACAAACACAGCCTATAGACGCCATCATCTTGAGACCTTAGTTATTAAGCCTAATTATATCCAGTAATTTCACTGCAATGCCTCGTGGAGATACAATAGTATCCATCCCTTTACATATTATTTAAAACTTAAGCCCGCAAAACAAAGCACCACACTAGTACCTACATTTTAAAATAAGAACGTTTCAAGAATACATGTTCTTTTTACGGCCATCTTTAAAATCAAATAAACATGAGTAGTACTCCGTTGTAAAATAGACGCATCTATTTTACATGCAACCTTCGGATAGGAAGGGTCATAAAAGTTACCTTGTTTGCTCCCCGGGTGGAGAATCGTAAAGTTACATACACATTTTCCGTTATTTGTTATACTTGGATAGAGGCGGGTAGGGGTTTTCAAATAATACGTGATTGAATTGCTTTGTGTACTGATGGAAAACTTCGTGTAAATGACTGACATTCATCCACATTTGGTTAGGTTGAAGCCAACCTAGGATTGCCTATTTACATTAAATATCAATAGATATTATAACAATATTAATAATCATGGGTGGCTTGATGCAGAAAGCAGTACTCCTGAACACGGCCCGCATTTTTAGGAGGTTTCTCTCTATGGAGCCCTGACCGCGTAGCTTGGATCCTGCTCTCGATACCGGTGGGCTAATTTTTTTTTATTTTAATGTGTTTTTATATTTTTATAAACATGTTAAAATATTTAAAAATGTTAAAAATACACTATACTGATAAAAATAATAATATACTTTCAAAAAATAAAACTGACTAGATGTTAGTGATGTAATAGCAATATACCTACTACCAAGCCATCATGTATGATAAGGCCCATCCCCGAGAGCGAATAAACTTAGAATCACCAAATGTATTTCAAAGCAATTTTACTTTGTGCCCAAAGATGAATGATAAAATTGCCTTGATAAATAGCCATTTTTCAGACATTAATGACGTTACTAGCTTACGTAAATCGCCAAACTTTATGGCTATCCGCAATGTATCTGCAATGCGACCCCCACTACATTACAAAAATGCCAAATAACTCCTTTATTTCTTTCATACGTCCATTCCAGTATAACCACTATCCAATTCCTAACATTCCTACATGCTAAATAATGTAGCACCGTTCCTACTCCCAAAATTCGTGGGCCATAAAACTTGTACACAAAAGCCACTGTTCTGAATGATGTATCCATCCATCTTATCATCCTGAAGCTTTACGCTCCTCCGACATGGTCGCGTAAACTGGAGAGCAGCGATATCTTGACACGAAGATCGACGAAGCAAGGAGTGTGGTTTAATTAAAGTTTTTATTAAAAAAATATATTTTATATGGTTGTTTTGTTTAGCAATTAAATGGGAAGTATTCAGGGCCTGCGAACGAGTTGCAATCTATCGTTCGAATGGAAAAGGGAATCGAATAAAAAATGGAAATGACAGAAGCTTTCGACATAATTATAAAGTGTCATTTCCGTACTTTTGTTTCGATTCTTTCGGCAACTCGAATGTTCGATCGAAACTTATGTATTAAAATCTCGGTTGGGAATAAGTTATAGATAATTATGTTATCTATATCTATAATAAAATTGTAACAGGCCGATATCTGTACATTATACATATTAAAGAAAAACGAATATGGGTGGTCTTTCTTAGAGCAACAGATGCCAAAATAACAATTATTATAATGTTTGTCTCTTTGTCTGTATGTTTTTACGCGCATCACGCAAAAACTACTGCATGGAATTAAGTGCAGTTTTCACCGATGTATTGCTAGAGGTTTAACTTAAAATCTGGTGCATGTTTCATCATGTTAATCTTTTTCGGACGTGAGTGAAACTGCGGGCAACAGCAACTAGTGAAATATAGCTAGCTAATAATAAAATTATATAGATAAGACGATTGATAGTTATTTTCGTCTGGGTCTGGGCAAAGTAGGGTCTAGAACGCTTCGATTAGCTCTGGTTTGATGGTAATTGTTCCAGTAGAACGTTCTTTATTTACTCTCCAAATATATTGACTTGATTCTTTATTTTCTCGTACAGCAACTCCGAGGATTTAATCGATTGGACACAAAATGAGAAGCTACTTATTTGTTTTTTATGCAAACCTTTTGTGGTGTAGGCATTTCATCAACTCCAAAAATAGTTCCCGTTGTTAATTTCATACAAATTCCGTTCCATTTTTGAAATTATTCGGTATGTTGCGGCTACTCCGCCATTGTGAAATGCGGCCTAAGTCAACAGCCTTAAGGTGCACTTACCTACTATTCAACCGTTGTAAGTAAAACGCAAATATACTAAGATATTCATAGCTTCATATTCCATATTAGTGTCTTATAGTTTGCAGACGAGAAACGGCAGGAGTCTCGTTTTAGTAGATTAATAAAACGTGCCTGCTTTAATGCTACGTTTATTAAAATTATTCATAATATCTAATAATAAACTATTATGATATCCATACTAATTCAAACTAATAAATGCGAAAGTCACTCTGTCTAAGTATTTGTTTGTCTGTTATCTAAATACCTAAAGAACTGAAAATTTTATGAATTTCGCTACAGATTAAACTCTAAAAAGATACTCGAGACTCGAGACTCTTAAAAGTCTGGGAAGCAAGCGAAACGGTCAACTAATTTTGTTTATCTGTTTGTCTGTTAACGTTTCACGCCTAAACCATTAAACAAATTTAGATACTTGAAATAAAACTATTTCATAATATTAAATTTAACAAACCCCCGCAGCATCAAGTCATGGTAACCATGTTCTTAAATATCATTGAAGTAACAGACTTGTGAAACTTGCTCACATCCCTTCATCAACTATACTTTCATCAACTAAGAAAGAGCTGATAATCTTAAAACGGCTGGCCAGGTTTTTAAATCATGGCTAAGAACACTCTCGATCAAATCACCTTTTTAAAGAAAAAAACTAAATCAAAATCGACCCTTTTTTGTGTCGGGGATTAAGAGGCCGACGGACCAAATTTCCCTTACAAACGTAATATCAAAATAAATATTAATTCAAACACAATTTAATCAAATTGTATTATTATTAAGATGTCGATACCGTCAATCTAGGTTCCTACTCTAGCGTTTCGTCTAAAATACTTCACTGGAAATAAATGTAATCAAATACAATTTTTGATAACTTCACCAAGTTTCAACGATTTGTCATAATAACATAATTTGATAAAATATTGTTTGGAATACGATTTATTTTGGTATTACGTTTTTGTTGGCAATTCAAGCTCCACCGGACCCTTAAAAAAACCTATCTTTTTTTTTCAACACACAAAAAAAAATACACTACAATAAGTTACACTGGTTAAAACACACTTAATAAACATATCGGCCTTCAATTATCTTCAATATTGTTACGTATCCAAATCCTTTTCCATATCCAACGTTTTTCCGATCCTAACTCCCGGTATTGTTTCCAAAGTGGCGTGTACCGAGTCGCGATAAGACGTGCCGAGCCCGTCGGGACTTCGATAAGATTCGTCAATGCGTCGAAGAGTCGTCGCACCGCAAAAACAGGGGTGAGCTAATGGCTGACATTTTTTGTCGGGAAATACCGACAAGGGAAATCATTGACACACTTTGTGTCGGTTATTTTCTAGGAATATGAAGAGGATTTCGTTTCGATACAAGACTAGTTTGGGGATATATTTGTTTTCACAACCGCAATCGAGCTTACGGTTCAAATATTTTTTTGGCTCGCAAAATATGTTTTGTCCCTTACTAGGATCTCTGTATGTAATTGATATACACATTTCACACTCGAAAAAACTATCAGTGGGCCATACCGCATACCTATTTTTTTGGAACTCTCGTAGCTCCACAAATCGCTCGCTTTTGATTTATCTACAATATTCCACGGCGCAATCATTCAAGCAAAAATAGAACTTAAAATATATACATAAAAGTGATTTTTTTTAGTTGCTGTCGGAGAGTTTAGTAGGAACATAGTTTGTTGTATAAAATGAATTTCAAAGAATGTTCCGAAAATTTGACATGACCATAAAAATGCTGTTAGTAGCCTTTCAAGCCTTTCTAAGTCTGTATCCAACGATTACAGGCCGATGATGATAATGATTAAGATTAAAGTTTTCCTAATTCATTAATTGGAGTAGAATGGACAGGCTTCAGCGCCTTACCTTACAAGTGATACCCACAAAAGCCTACTAATCGAATAAATCACTCACGATTTCTTACAATCGAATGAACGCCAAAGAACACAGATCGATACGACACTAGCGCAGACTACCCGATTAAACAGTTTAAAAAACTAAAGCTTTGTAAAAAGGCGAAAACTGGCTTAGACAATACGTCCAGTTAGCCGCTCGCCTCAGGCTCACAACTTTTTCTCCACAGCCATTCGTATTTTTCTGTTTTGTCAATTCAAAGTTACACAGCGGTGTCGGACAACTGGTCTCGCCTAGGGTGTCAAAAAGTTGCGAACCCTAATAGCTAAAGGTGGATTTTTGCCACAAAAATATAAGTGGTAGCTGCAATATTAGATACAATGTATTTAGAACGATACTGCACTTATAAAACGTATATTTTTTGTGATAATCTGCAAGCTCAGCTCTAGTGGAATTAACATCGTCTGGTAATGTTTTTTTTTTTATATTATACAGGGTATGTATACTAAAAGACAAAAATGATCATACTAGGAAAAAAATATCTTTATTCGGCTCAAAGACAACTTAACCGCGAAATAAAAACTGTTTGAAACTTTGTAGCTGAGAACATAAAATAAGGATATTGTAGAGAGAAGAAAATTCTTAGAAAGAATTATGTAAGAGCATTCAAAGAGACATGCTCTCCAGTAAGCGCTAACACACGCGGGAAATGAAAACGTCAGTGCAACTTGCATAGAGGGCGCTACACGTCAAGAAATGGGACGACGGGAGATACAATTGCTTGGGCTTAAATTAAGTCACGTTAATTTTAATATTTTTTTAAGAGTTATAAAATATTTCTTTTAAATTTTCGGCATTTCGATACATCGTAATGCAGATCAAGTGTTCGCATCATGAACACTTAATTTTAAGTAAGGTACCTAATATTTTAGGATTACATTGGAATATGATAATTATCTTCTCTACATTGAAAATATACCGAAATTTTATAAGTTTTCTCTGTGGATGTGGATGGGATGTTCAGAGAAAAATAAATCTGTTGTCTGAGAATGTTTATTTCACTTATAAGAGATACATAATCAAGTATAATGTAGGTTATCAGTTAAGATGAAAAAAAAAATCTAAGCATAAGATTCTGGAATCGATTTCTAGATCGAGGTGTGCTGTTATGTTACTATTTAAAATGTCCTCTGAAAGGAATTCTAAAAAATAGGTGATATTTATGACTGACTGCCTCATTAGTCTAGTGGTCCCAAGTGCGACTGCTACACTAGAGGTCCTGGGTTCGATCCCCAGGTCGAGCAAAGTGTTATTGGGTTTTTCTATGAAATTCTCAGTAGCAGTTCGGAGTCTGGATTTGTGTCCGGTTAATGGCTATAGGCTCGCCCCCTATAACATGGGACTTAAACATACCGGCGAACTGTGGGTGTACATTAAGTACGCCTCTGCATAACCCTTCGGGGAATACAGGCGTGATGGTATGTTATGTGTTATGTTAGGTGATATTTATTTAAATCGAACATGATGGTAATAACATACAAGCTTCACCATAAAAAAAAATACATTACAAGCAACAACAAATGCGTGACTAGTAGAAATATAAATCGCAAACGTAATATATATTGTTGTGGGTCCTACACAATAGGTACAAGAAAATGGCCAGGACCCTTCTTGTGACGTAGGTACGCTCACGCTCGGCGGGTTTTTTATTATCGATGTGTCAAGTTGAGTTATGTACGCCAGTGTACTACAGGCAAATCAGAGGTACATTAAGGTTTGATGGCGAAAGATGAATGGAAGGTTCCAGAAATTACGAATATATAGAAGGGAAATGGTTTCAGTCGATTTAGGATACAAAGGAACTACATATGATAGTTAATTCATATGTAGTCGTTTCTTTTATTTAATACCACGTTTTGTCGCTTTCACGTGCATCTTAAAGTTTCTTTGCCTTTTATCGAAATTTCTTCAGCGGTTTAAGCGTGGAAGATAATTCAGACGAATGGACAGAGTTTACATTCAAATACTTTAACATCTTTTTAATAATAATCAATCAAACTATTTAACTTATTCTTCCTGAAGACGCCATACCATATTTTTAACAGGTATTTTTTTCTATATATTCTTCTCTTCCACATATGCCACCTTCACAATTTTTTTTTGCATACCGTTACACATACGAGTATTTTACATTCTTTGCATATTTCTACATTTATTAAAAACCTTTGCGAGTCAATGATTAATAATTATGGTCAGAAACGCCAAATTGAAAGTAGAAACCGCTCGCGCTTGGCCTCTTCATTGCTATTATAAACAAACAGCTTCTCACCCTAAACGCATATACAGTCTCCGTTCCGACGTGGTTAAAAAACTAGAAATACTACTTATATTTTTCTCTTAGTAGAAATAATACCTATAATAAGCAATTGAGATCTTTCTATACCTAATATAGATATCGGAGGGATGTTTTACGTGGGTACCACGAATACACCCCATATCGTACACATGATTACCTCCATACATATCATAAATATTGACAATGTTTACATTATCCAAGCGTCCAGGAAGCAATTCAGTATTATATTCCATTTATTGCGAAAATATTTGCGTATCTTTTTCATTTTGCGCGTTATTATGGCCGAATCTGCCCCATTGAAACCGAATTTAATTAAAGGATAAAATACATAAAGGATGCTTCCCCTTAATTAAATTTTAAATATTGTATACTTAAATATACAAATAATTAAACATGTGAACAGTAAATATGAATATAACGAAATAAAAATTCGTAATGTTTATTTATTAATATTTAAGAGACGTAGGGTATAGTGGAATCAAATAATGCCACTGACAATTGGACCTGCTCGACTGGGGAAGTACCTCCATCTTGCAGAAAATCGTAGCCAAATAACATAGATCCGTGCTATGTTGTGTTCCTAATGGTGAGCAAGGTCGCCAGAGCTCCGCGAGGAAGCGTTGTGTTGGCAGTGTGGGGACCGCTGGCAGCATGTCTCCTATACTGCCAGCCCAACTATTCCTCTTTAATTTACAGGGTCGGCAACGCGCGAGTGATACCCTGGTGTTGCTAGCGTCCATAAGCTACGATAACCGCTTGCCATCAGGCGGGCCGTATCTTTGTTTGCCCCCTTAGTGGTATAAAAAAAAACTTGCCTCATTAATCTAGTAGTCCTAAGCTCGACTGCTACGCTAGATCCTGAGTTGGATTCCCAGCTTGAGGAAATCGTTATTATTTTTGAAATTCTGATATGAAATTCTAGCAGCTCGGATTTTGGATTTGTGACCGGTTAATGGCAATAGGCTCGCTCTATATATCATAAGACCTAAACATAGCGGCGAACTGTGGGTGTAAATTAGTACCTACACCTCTGCCTAAGCTTTGGGGAATAAAGGCGTGATGGTATTATAACTGTGAACATGACATATTTTTTTCGTCAGTTTCGTCTCTAGCCAATATCACGAGAGAAAAAGTGAGATTTCTGTTTGTGTAAGCGATCACAAAATAAAAGAAAATCCTTAAAGGGAAAGAAAGAGTTGGCCACCGATTATATTTATCCGTGTTCAACCTTTCTATATAAAAAAACGGTGTGAAAATCCAACGTATTGAAAATTAAATATTCATATTTTAATCGGTTTCACACTGGACTGCTAAATAAAAAATATTGTTTCACGCGACTAAAAATATTTTATAAAGTTTTTATTGATGCTCGGTACAAAATAGTTTCAATAAAAAACTGACTTGGGAAAGAGAACTAGGTATATTGTTTTTATCACACAAATTTTATATTGATCTTAAGCGTGACTTCTGAGCTTGAAGTACTAGTTTCGATTCCCAGGTCAAGCCAAGTGTTATTGGATGTTTCTTCAAAATTTCAATAACTGCTCGGAGTTTGGATTTGTGCCCGGTTAATGGCAGGCTCGCTCCTATTACATGGGACCTAAACACACTGGCGAACAATGGATACTCCGGTAGACCTCTGAACCCTTCGGACAATCGAATCGTTTTAAAAAGATTACAATGATTGTATAGAAGTACAATAAAAACAGTTGTGACTTGTATTCTTGTTACGTTAAGCTCCAATATCCCACTTCCGCGATGCAAACAAATATTTATGTCAATTTAAAATACAGGATATGGAGACAAGACATCGAAACGTATCAGCTCACGGCTGAGTGAGCGTTCGTTTTTCACTGAATAGATTCCTTCTAGTGTAAGTAAGTCGATGTACGACTTGTGTGACACGGCCCGCTTTTGTTCCACTTTGTGTTTCATATGTTTTGTGTACGACTGTGATGCTTTTTTGCCCGAATGCGTGTAGGAAAGGAAGGGTAGAGCTTTTAGAAAGAAGAAAGAAAGAAAAGAGATTTTATCGATACAAAAAAAACATATATACGCGACAAAACATAAGCCTTCCTCCTCTCTCGTACATTGCAGTGCCCAACAGGATCCACGATTGATACTTTTATATTTATTTTATTTTATAACACCTGTTAACATTGTGGAGTGCAATAAACGAATTGAGTAGTGAGTATTGAAAACAAAAAGATCTTAATAATATAAATGTACATGATTCACAAAATATGTGGTAGCATGCTCGAACCAAATAGATTACCAGTTCAGCATTTGCTGGTGTCGAGACCTCCAGCGCTGATTTTCATTTGGCACCTCTGTCTGTGGTGACATACGGACAAAGGGAGTTTTCTTTCGTTTTATTTTTTAGACACACCGAATTTTATGCTGAAATGGTAGATAGTCTTGCCCAACTGCATAAAATAAAGACAAGGTAATGGTTTCTTGGCGTGTGAAGTCTACTAACCCGCAGTAGGGTAGCGTGGTGGACTATAGCCTAATCCCTATCCATCAGTGGGTTATGTAGATAGGTTGATGACAATATATGAAGTACTAGGTGTTGCCTGCGGATTTTTAAAACAAAAGATAAGTCCTTTAGGTCTAATACCTATATCTCTAATAAACAATTTCATCTAAATTGGTTCAGCGATTTAGACGCAAAAAATAAAGACACAACACAGTCAAACAGATTATCGTTCTTGTAGGTAACTTTAGTTAATTCATATTAACACAACACCCAATAATATACAATTGTGTAAAAATGTATAAGGTACCAAGGCAACATGAAATACAAAGGAGTAAATTAGTGTGTGCTCATAATTACATTTTTTCTGTAGGTCTTGTAACTACAGAAAAACAAGCAAGTTAATAATGTATTTTTACACTCTACGTGCCAAACGCAAACGCAACTTCAGGCCACGTGAAACTCAGCTTGGTTTGCAACAAGCACGAAAGCCGAACTTAGTTTTCAGTCAGATTGTTTCACAGTTCTTGAGAAATATATATTTGTATAACTACCTTACACAGGTTGAAATTGAATAGACAAGACAACATAAAATATATAATTCTATGTGTAACAAAGAATATTTAGAACGAGTTATTAAGGAAAATAATTATACTTTTTTAGTATTGTAAAGAGAGTTTGGCAACGTCTCGTGCACCTTTGCTGCAACTTTTCTCGTGAATAGAAAAAAATAGATAAATGATAGTAAGTTCAAAGCATTAATAGTTCATAGTAACTATCTGCATATTTAATCAAATTAATCACGACACGTTTGGCGTAGCGGCTGAGCGATCGGCTTCTGCGCCACGTGTTGTGGGTTCGATCCCCACACGGAGCAAATATTTGTATGATCTACAGGTAGTTGTTCCGGGTCTGGGTATTTGTGTATGTGAGAATTTGTGTTTGTAAACGCACCCACGACACAGGAGAAAATACTAGTGTGGGGCAACGTTTTAAAAAAAAAAAAAATCGGGAGCGCCGCGCGAATATTTTGAGAATTGCTTCGATACCGATAATTCATGCCTACCTGAAGATAATAGCTTAGTTTGCACCATCTAAAATAAAAAGTAAGATACTGTGCCAACCCTAAGTTAATTGGGATATAGACCAAAAAATACTTTTTCTTCAAAAATATATTTAAGTAACAAGCTGCTGTTGAGAATTTTCTATCAAAAACCCCATCATTCAGCCTAAACAATGTCTGGATCTGGACCACACTCTTTAGCTGTAGGCTACTAGATTAATACGGATGTATCCAACCAGGAGACGCAGGTTCGAATCCTGCCCATGATTGAATTTTTCCTTTACTAAAATAACTTTATAATCTTAGCATGTGGCATAGGATTGTGCAACATTTGAAGGAAAAAAAATCTGTCCAAAAAGATCAAACAATAAACTTTATTATACTTATTTCAGTTATACTTCCGACCGAATAGAGTATCTCGATATGAAAATGGAAATTCTAATTGAATTGTTACCAACAGACTTACTAGAGCGGAGCAAACAATAGAACCTATATCTCAATCAATCTAAATTGATAGCAGATGTTTGAAAGTCTATCCGATGAATGCAACGAGGAAGAAAAATAGAGGAAATCTCCGTTGTTATCCGGCTTTCATAAAGATTATTCTATGAAATGGTATAGAATTTTCATTCAAGGAAATGGTTTTTACAACTTAGTTTTTCGTTAGCTTCATTAAATATAGTTTATAGTTAGTAATTAGCTCAGTGGTAGGACCTCTCAGGGTCTGACTGGCTGTCGACCACCCTTACGTCGGAGTCTGTCTTAAAGCACCTCGGTGTTTCGACTTTTGCGCGTAAGAGTCAGTTTCCCCTCGGTTGCTGCGGCTCTAGCAGTCTGCAGTCCGTAGGGGCTCTTAAATCTCGGCAACGCATCAGCAACTCCTATGGTGTTGCAGGCGTCTATGAGCGGTGATGACTACTTACTATCAGGTGGCTCTTAGGATCGTTTGCCGACCTAATGATGATGATGATGATTCATGCGTAAATCTACTACTTACAAGAACGTATATATTTTTTTAATTAATGCTGCTATCTAAATATATTATATAAATAATTCAACCTAGAACATTTTTTTAACATTTACATTGTAATGTAATAAAAAAAGAATTCATAAAACAACAGTTGATTTAAAATAATTGAGGACCTCTTTCGTAAAATGTTTTTTTTTTTAAATTTTGAGCTGAGATGTTACTTACTTATATCATTAACACATTATCTACTTGATCAGAATAATAAACTTATTTTACTATTATATTTTATTTTTAACGTTACTTTAAAAAGTCTGTTAACAAGTTTAGGATTTGTAGATTAAATGACGAATCAAAACTACATAACGGAGTAATAAACGTTCATTCTGCGAAGGGTAGCAAAGGTTTATATAATTATGTACAGTCAGCGTCAAATAGTTCGTGACAACCAAAGAGGCCAAATAGAAACACGTCTTTGTTACAGTTGGAATAAGGTCGTGTTGCAAACTTTTTGACCACTTTGGTTGTCACGAACTATTTGACGCTGACTGTACACCGACAGTTCGCTGGAATGCCTGACGTATCGTGAAAGCTCTCTTCATAACCAACGTGATATTTTTTTCAAACAACCAAAAAGGTGGCTTCGTCATCCCGAAAAAATATTTCGTATACACGTCAATAAAAAATGCAGATATGTCTGTTTGTATAAGCAAAAAATTGAAATCCCAACCGTCCTGTCGGTTTTCGCAAATAAAATGGTCTCTCATCCTTTCACAGGAAATTAAAACTTGCGAATATTCGATAACTTTCTTCTGCGCCTATTCCTGAATATAGAAGAGTCTAGACATAATGAGGGTGGATTTCATTTTTTGATTTCGCACATTACTAGTATTCTTGTTAACCCCTCGTGCTAAGCTTAATAACTTGTGTTAAGGGGTTCACAACGGTAGTGCTGGTGGGTTTCGAAATGGCAACCACATGATCGCAAGTCCGACGACCTAGCCGTTAGGCTCCAAAAGTGTGTTTTGATTAAGTATATAAGTTAGGCGTGAAATTTTGTGAGGATCTATGGATCTGGATAAAATTAGGCACAAAGGATTATAGGATATATTATTAACGTGGGAGAGCCATGTCCCGGCACGAATGGGCCGGCTCGACCGGAGTGATCAAAGCGTCAAACAACGCTTACGATGTGTTTCGCGCGAGTGAGTGAGGTTACCGGAGGCCCAATCCCCTTTTAAAAGGCGGACAACGCACTTGTTACTCCTCTGGTGTTGCGGGTGTTCATGGGCGGCGGTAATTGCTTACCATCAGGTGATCCGTCTGCTCATTTGTCCCCCTATGCATATAAGCGCATAAGCCACTATTTATACAGGTTGGACTCAATTCATCCACGCAGACGAAGTCACGAGTAGAATCTAGTAGTATAATAATATTGTATTGCGAGTATACTTAAATTAAATATGCATAGTTACCTATTTACAGACGAATTGAGAACTTCTTTCTATTTTGAGACGGTTGAAAATTCAATCTTTGTTTAAAATTACTTGTTGTTACATACAAGTTGTTTGAGCTTTGTGGTTATACATATGTATTGAAAGTCATATAAGTATCAAGATTATATTTCTCTTTTAATAAGACGCCCTTTGAAGATGTTAACAAAACTTAACGCGTTACGTTCTACCGCGTTTACAACCGAGTAGGTAACTTTTCAATTAACGTGCTCGAAAGTTATGAAACGAAGAGTTTTCCCTTTAAAAATTTCGGTAGCCAAGTATTAATTGGTAACCTGACTGAACGAAGCTTGCTGTTTATAAGATAAACAAATATAAGGGCCGATGTTCGCACATTATTACTTGGCAACACTCTTTGACGACTAAACAATGACCTTACTCAGAATACACAGGTATTGTTCTTTATATAAGTAAGGTTTTCTTTGAGTGGATGTTATTTCAATTTAGAATAAATTAGGTCTTGTGTTGTGTATACTTAGTAAGCGTCGCATTTAAAATTTTGGGTTATTTCTGTAGTAAATTGGGTTGTTTATGTAAAGCACCGTCGTGTACCTACAACTCTTATTATAACATCTCCAGGGTATGTTACTATAACGTAGCCTGAACGACGGTGAATCCTAAGACTTACCAACTCTGAATGGTAGAAGTCCGAAATTTTCTGTGATCATCATTTATCTCATCTCACTATGGTTACACTAGGTTCTTTTATCATTCAGAGTTGGTAAATCTTAGGATTTACCGTAGTTCGGGCTTTTACAGTAACATATACATTTAAGATAGGATATGATATTTTATTTCTGTAAATAGATCCTTTAAGAATAATTTAACAAGTCATTTAAAAAAAAAATTATACCTATTTTTATTACTATACTAATTATCTAGCTATTTTTATAACTAACGATGGCGCCGGCATTTCCTAACTGACGACCTCTGAGAAGAAATGCCATAACAAACTCAGAGAATCATGGTCTCTTTTAAAGTCCAGACAGTAGTCGTAGTATTATCAGATCTGATGTGAGTGTGATGTAGGGCAATATCTGATTGAGTTGACCTGTCCTAACTGACGGCATGCATACATTAGTCATCGTGTAGCTCAATCATTATTTAGGGAACTGAACGACCCGTCGCACGACGAAGACATTTGCGTAGGTCATATAAAATACTCAAAACTGTCAGAACACATTAATATAAATTTAATCGTATCTAAACTAGCCTACATAGTACTTTATTAAGCGACACTTATAAAGAAAGAAGAGAGGCTTTAAAAAAAAGTATTGTATGAATAACATTACAAACATGAATAACATTACAAAATAAGTATTGTTAGGTTTCTCTATCGAGACTCATGTGACCTACGAAATAAAAGGGCATTATTTGCAGGCAACGCTAAAAGTTTTCAAACTCAACAATAGACTGTGAAACAAAAATGAGTGAAATCTTGGCGATTATTGTCGTTTCGATGCGTTTATACGCTGCGACTTTTAGTCGGAGAGTGATTTTTCTTTACGTTTATCATTATTCTTAGGATATCATGCCGATATCGTTATTAGTCTAGTGGTCTGGATCTGATTTCTTAGCTCGATCCCGGCAGGTCAACGACCTATGAGTAGAAACTAAAAAATAAATTCAAAGAATAATGGTCTATTTTAATATGGACTGATATGGTCTGAAATAAAGATTTATTGTTATTATTATTATTAAAGTCCAGACATCATAGGTACATATAAATATTATTATGCGAGTGTCTTAACGGCAACCTAGATTTTGAAACCGGGCAACCGGTTACAAAATCTAAACTTAGGGGACTTTTTTATAGAATTATAGGTTATTTTATAAAATTTCCCATGAGTTTAGATTTGTAACTGGTTACAGGATCAGCCTCTATTTGATAGGACCCATATATAACACACTGTGGGTGTACATCACAGTAGGTAGATATGAATTCATGAAAATTTAGCGAGACGTTTGCAAATGTAAGCAAAATACGAGTTTTGATTTGACCAGCCAGTTAAGAGGGCAATCTTCAGCAGTAGACTTTTCTATTTCATTATAAAACGTTGCTGACCTCTCTAGTATTTTACAAAATCCCGCAGTATAACATAAAAATCACGTTACAGCTCGACCAGAAAACAGAGAAAAGTAAATAGTATCGTCGCCATCAAAAGTTCAGTGGCTCTTAGCGCCATCGATAGGGGAGTGTAGTCGGGCACTTGAAAGCACTGTGTACGTACGTACAGTCATACACAAAACGTTTTAAAGAAAAATGGCGCACGCTTAATATTAAAGTCACCCATTGGCAGATGATAAGACAGTTATGCTAGGCTTTTTATTATTTTTATTTTTTTATAAACTTTTTACAACTATTTTTTACAAACGGCACAAAGGTATTTAGAGTTCGGAAAATCTTATAAATAGTTTTACTAAAGGCTAACCAAATATTGTATAAATAAAACAGTAAAATTAACGGTGCACGGGAAATTGATTCAACTTTAATTTTAAGATGCGACCTGCCTGAACTAGCAGTATTCAAACCTGTGCTGTGTAAAAATGTATGTTATCTTAGAATTTAGTTTTTAATTTTTAGAATTTCGTTTTTTTTTTAGTTTATAATTGATACATTTGTCTATACCTAACTAGACCTAGATTACTTCTTCGTAAACTCCCAAAAATCTGCTCTTTTCAGTTAAGCCAGTAGGTCAGACCATATCATAAAGCATGCGATAGGTTATCATTTGATTTAGACTCCAGATGAAATCAGTTATGTCATGTTTAAAGATAAATATCAGTTTTTATAGTAATCTTCAATACAGTAATGAACCTAATTGAAAATTTTATAACATAAATTTTATATTAAAGTATTAATGTAAATTTTTAAAATAACTTATCCTCTCATGGCCTTTCTATGCGATTTAAAAGATTTCTGTCTTGAAACAGATTAACGTAATTTAAATTTAAAATGTAATTTAAAAAGTATGTAGATATAATATCGCATCAAGTGAATACCACAATAGTACCTTTCTTCTACACAAAATAAGAAAAACAACCAGCATTACTTGCGTGATCGACTGTACAGACGACCGTAAACACTTTAACGTACCTACGTATACCCCTTCACACATGTACGTACAGCGCTCAATAGTTTAGAACGGACCACTATAGGGGCTTATTGGGACATTTACCGTAGCTTTAGGATATCCGCACTGTTTTATATTTTCGCCATTAAACGCATACGCAACGTAAAAGCCTCGAGGTGGCAAGTAAAAAAGTTATGACCCACATACTCGTACATGATATTATATACTTTGGCGTAAAATTTCACTGCAAAACTCGGTTATCTTGGAATTATTTCGGCGATACTTACCATAATTATCTATACTAATATTATAAAGCTGAAGAGTTTGATTTTTTGTTTGTTTGAACGCGCTAATCTCAGGAACTACTGGTTGGAGTTGAAAAATTCTTTTTGAGTTGGATAGTCCATTTATCAAAGAAGGTAGCCTATATTATAACATCTCGCTACGGCCAATAGGAGCAGAGCAACGCGAGTGAAACCGCAGTCGGGTCGCTATTAAAATATGTGACTGACAATTTAACGTAATACTGTTCAAGTAACAATTACGCTAATCTATTGATCTGCAACTTGCAAGGTCAAGTTGCTTTCCGCGTTCAGTCTACAGATGGGTGATCATTCTTGAAGTGTCGTGCAACCTTTGCATGCTTGAGGCACAGCAAGGATGTACCAAGAATGCATCAAGAATCCAAGAGCACGTAAAACTTACGTCTGTAAGTACCACATACCCACTTATAATAATTATTGCTGGTAGTTAGAAGCCTAAAAACAAAAAAAAAATCCTAAGAGATCGTTAGCACCCAGAAATTGGGTTGCGAGAGTCTGAAAGCTGTAGTTACCTCAAATCTATATAAATAAAAATGAATGTTTGCATGTTTGTCCTCTATATTTTGCTAAACTATTCATCCTACTGCGATGAAACTTTGTTGAGTTGTTGTGTACATGCCTTTGAAGGTTTATGATTGCAAAAGGAGAAAGACAAAAAGAGGCATTGCAATTAATGCATGTTTTGTTTAATATGAAAAAATATACAGATAATTGAATTCCCTACATATACTTAATCTTTACGAATATTTTCTATTTGACCCTGTACAGACGATAAAGTGCATAAGCAACCTACTTTCTACTTACACACATAGCTTATTGCTTGACCCTGGGTGAAGTTTGGAATGAAAAGCAATCCTTGTTTAGCCATCTCCTAAAAATTAGATTGGTAGATACTTATATTGCACGATTCAAATAAAATGTCTGCGTGTTACGTATCTTGTATACTTGTCAAAAATGCTATCAAAATATTCTGTGAATAATGATCCCGCTGTCAAAATATAAGTCCGTCTATATTTAGGCATGAATTTTTCTTAACGACTTGAAAGTTTTTTACCTTAAGTATACTAAAAAGCTTTTAGCTAAGACATATTTTTTATAAAAATATCTAATCTATTGAGTATATTTTTTTTATTAAAACTAACATAACATAGGAACTATTACGCCTGTATTCCCAGAAGGGTAAAGCAGATACCTACACCCACAGTTTCCCGGTATGTTTAAGACTCACGGAATAGGGGGCGAGCCTATTTATTGGGATTAGTCGGGCAGAAATCCCAAAGTCCGAGATGCTACTGCGAAGTTCGTAGAAAAAATCATTAACACTTTACTCGACCTGGTTAGAGAACCCATGACCATGATCTAGTATGGCAGACAAGGTCCGAGTTAAATTTTTTGGTCAAAAAAAGTGTTATTGGGCTTTTCTATGAAAAGAAAAGAAAGAAAAGAGCCTACTCCTTTTAAAAGGCCGGCAACGCACTTGTGACTCCTCTGGTGTTGCGGGCGTCCATGGGCGGCGGTAATCGCTTACCATCAGGCGATACGACTGCTCGTTTACCTCTTATTCCATAAAAAATCGCACTAGCATCTCGGAATTTGTATTTGTACCCTGTCAATGATAATAGACTCGCCTCCTATCACATGGAAGATAAACATACCAGCAAAGTATGGGATTATATTATTACACTTCTGCCTAACCCTTCAAGGAATACAGGCATAATGATATGTTTATTTATCTAGATAATTTAAGATCAGAAAAGCGTCCTATTGTTAGCGCCAACTAGAATCGCAGCGAGTTCGACCAGCGCGCGACATTGCAATTTGTCATCGGCGCTAACGACAGATGCCGTCCTTTTGTATACGCTCCAACTCGACATGTATACGTGCCATAGATTTATCGCTTTAACGTGGCCAAATACTTATGTTTTGGAAAGTGATGAATATCTGACAATATAACACAATACCAGGGGAATATGATGCCGAATAAATCAATGGAGTAGGTAGCTTTTATTAAAGGGATTGATCAGACATAATTGGTGTAATTTTGAATATATCGTAAGTATCTATTTATTCCAACTACCTATATGTTTTGTTCGGCCTCCAGTTTAAGATGTGGCTTAATATGAATATTTTAGACGAAGCGACAGCAATCAAGACCTCTGAAATACAATTTATGGGTAATACTGATTCCTGATATTGTGATGAATGATGTTAATGATTTATTTTTAAACAATGACTTCTTTCTGAGAAACCAGTCATAGCCTAGCTATGTGATGCGACTCTGACTATTTAGAATCATAACTATGCATCTTAATGATTGATTAATCACTTGCCTAAATGGCAAAGGAAACCATCGAGAGCAAACGGGCACGCCTGAGGGATTTTCTCAGCGTGCGGCGTGTGAGGTCTGTCAACCTCCTTTCGCACTTTGAAAGGAGGCCTGTGCCGAGCAATAGTACAGTATAATAAGGATTAATGACGACGACTTTTTTCTAGCCCTATCCGTGCCACTGCTGGACAAAAAGCTCCATTCCCTCTAAGTCAGCTGTTGTTTTAGCGACTCAATCTCTCTAGCAAGAGTCGAGCTTGTAACGCCACTTCAGGCTAATCCAAACAAACTGGAGCTACATTAATTACAATACACCATCACGCCTGTATTCCCCAAGGGTTAGGCAGAGGTATACTAATGTAATCTCTCATTATTATTTATAAAATTAAAATACATGCAATTAATCTTCCGTCTCAAAAAATAACTTTACTTATTGACCACTAGGAGAGTTATTCAAAAACTCCTCGTTGGCACAAAAATCTATATTTAAAAGTCTCAAATCGCGATAAAAGCTAGCAGGCGCGGGAGCAATACATCACTCGGCGACGTGAAAGTGGATAGTCGACTGGCGATCTCTATTGATACACTCATTAATCATACCTTGTCTCGGCGCGGCAATCTGGAATCTCCGCCAAGTTTTCATCGCTCTAGTGGGTTTTATTGAGTGAATCTGTGTTATGCAAGTGAAGCCATATTGATCATTGGAATTGTGCGACCATTTCTTTTTTCAAATTCATCATTCAATGATGGTGTACATTTTAGAAAAAAGTTATTATGTAGGTAGATATTTGTTTCATTGTATTACAGTTATATACTTTCAGTATTAGCTACAGTACCGTAAATTGTCTTGACTATTATCAGTAAGTAAAAAAATAAAATAAAAATAAATTAAACCTTAAATCGTCTGTACCTATATGTTATTTTAAATCCCAAATGGATGAACTAATTTTTAGGGGATTGTTTTCAAACTTGATTACAATGGTAATTTTATTACGGACTGCTGCTTTAGTATTTTGTAGTGATGTGCCAGGTCGTGCAAAATATTATTGGATTTTTCTATGAAATTCTTTCGTATAATTTCAAGATAACACATTAATTTTAAATTTCTTATCGCCAGTCTTTTAAATCTGTATTGTAACAAAGTATATTGTAACAAAAACAATGTATTCTGTATAAAAACTCATAAAATCGTTCCTATTAATATTGTATGTCTATTCATCATGTAGCACCCTACCTGACATGAGAGGCTTCAAAGGAGGGTTTGAACTAAGACCTGCGATCCTTTGAAGAGCGGTCCTTTTATTAGTTCTCCAGTTGTTTGATATGTCAAGTTTTCATCTTGACGGTCGAATTGTGAGACGTTAGAGTCTAAAACAGAATACTTGTTATGACATTGTGAATTATGTTTCTCTCGTCATGTAAGCCTCTTAGAAAATAATTTATTTATAATGAAAGTACTTGCTTTGTATTGTTTCGTAATATGTTCTTCAGAATAAAATATATACGAGATCGAATATTGCTGCATGTTTTCCAAGATGAGTGTTGGATCCTTAGAGTTGTGGACAGGCGAGGTGTGTTATCTCTCACACCAAAAGGAGGATCTTCCGACCAGGCGGGTATTTTGCCTGGCGGGCCACGGCCCGACGGTTGATGTCGGACGGTTGTATATATCCAAGTTGCGTTGCAAACTTCACTTGCGCGATTCAGGACTTGTCCGTTTTAGTTTCTTTGTACCGCGGTACATGGCGCTACAGTCATTGTTGTCGAAGTATTTTTTTAAAGTACCTCTTTTACACAGTTATACCTATTTCTTTTTTCAAGAAAAGTGTAACAAGGGATAGTTAATTGACTTTTGATTGATTGCTTTATTAGCCAAGCAAGCAAAAAGCGCGAAATTAACAACACTGCGACGCATGTCCTTACATGGCTTGAAGTTTGGGACCTAAACTATTCCAGGGAAATAAACATACCAGCAAACTGTGGGTCTGTATTAGTTCTTGCCTTACTCGTCGGGGAATATAGGCGTGAAGGTATGAATATTCGATGTAGGTATTCCAACCAAGCTCTTTAGAAAATTATTATTGTCGGGTTTGTTGAAGAAATATATATATATCAAATTAGATTCAGGTTCCTATGTAATAAGGGGCAAGCAATTAATATACTTATTTGTAAATAAAATTAAATAGTATTTCGTTACATTAAATATTCTGTGAAAATAAATGTATAATGTAATTTAAAATAGCTACACGTCGTAAATTCATGAACGGAATAGTTCTGTGCTCGTGGCCTTTTAAAAAGATACGTTGGAGTGAGGAAAACCTCATTTAATATACACCAGACGCGGCTAAGTACGGAAGTAGGGCCACGTCGGGGTACTTTTACGCATTTTAGACCTATTTCAATTCTGAGTAAATTCTTTATGTAGCATAAATGTGGCCAGAAAGCTTGTTGGTGTGATTGGAAATAAATTTTAAGGATCTATTCGGATCGGATCTATTAGGCCACTTGCTACGATTCCAGCACAGGTAAAGGTAATGCAGGGTTATGAATGATTATGATTTTCCCAAAGGCTTTGGGATGAGCCGCTTTGTAGTTTGACGTAGAAAGAACTACTCAATACGTCAGTCAATACTGGGGAGCGTGCTCGTCTGATGGCTGTGGGTGAATGGGAATCAGGTCTCTGGCTTCGAGCACTTCCTTCATCCAACACAGGGACTATGTTGGATGATACCACGTAACTTATATGTGAAACCAAAATAAAAGTATGTTTTTTATGGGATAGGAGGGCAAACGAGCAGACGGATCGCCTGATGGTAAGCGTTACCGCCGCCCATGGACACCCGTAACACCGGAGGAGTCACGAGGGCGTTGCCGACCTTTTAAAAGGGGTTGGGCCTCCGGTAACCTCACTCACTCGGCGAAACACAACGTAAGCGTTGTTTAACGTCGGTTTTCTGTGAGGCCGTGATATTACTCCGGTCGAGCCGGCCCATTCGTGCCGAAGTCTCCCACGTAAAAAAACTAGTGAATTCATTAAATATGATTGTTTATTACAAAAACTAGAATACAAATTATTTAACCAAGCTTCGCGTGTATTTCACTAACAAAAACCAATTTATACGAACAATGTCATACAAATCTGGTTATGAAAATGGTCTAGAGAGGCGACGGACGTAACTTAGTTAAAACTTTGCATAAACATGATAATGTTTTGCAACTTCCCTTTAGTGTAACAAAGTGGATATTAAAATATTAAACTCGTTTCTTTGTGAAGATTGTTGTAAATTCATTTGTACATATAAATAAGGATGTGTAAGAATTGTTGGACTAGGCTTCGATTTTCAAATTTTTATTGGGTTTTTACTGATTTTTAGGGTTCTTCCGTACCTCAAAAGGAAAAAATTGAACGATTATATGATCACTTTGTTGTCCGTCCGTCCATTCTGTCTATCCCCCTCTATCGCGGGAACGCGTAGAGGTATCGAGTTGAAATTAAAACTATATACTCAGGTCTATAGTCACTTGAAGCTGTAAGAACATTAAACTTCTAAGTTAACGTAAAAAAAAAATACGGCCGCTTATACCGCAAAAAACGTATATTTGGACACCTCAAGGGAATGAAAATTTAAAGGGTATTTTCCGTTGACCTAGAGCTATGAAATTTGGCAAGTAATACCGTCTTATATTACAAGTATAGAGAAAAATCTGAAAACAATACTTTTGTAATTAATTATAATATGTACAAACAAATTTGTACGGAACCTTCGGTGGGCGAGTCCGACTCGCACTGTCCGGTTTTTTTTTTGTACAGGATGAAGCTTGGGTTTGCGCGGTAAATAGCACTACCTAATTTGAAAGGCATTTTTTTTGCTATATAACAGGGTATTCTATCAAAACATCTGACATCCACCAATAAGTTTTTAAAAACAACGTTGGCCCACACTAGGATTTTCTCCTGTACCTTGGGTGTGTTTACAAGCACAAATTCTCAAATACACAAACGCCCAGACCCGGCACAACTACCTGTAGATCATACAAATATTTGCTCCATATGAGGATCGAACCCACAACACGAGGTGCAGAAGCAAATTGCTCAGCCGCTATATCAAATGTATCGTCAATATAATTGAAATCATTTGTACTGTTAATTTGGGGGTATGGGTTAAAAACTGTAGATTAATATCTCATTGTTCGGGTGAACTGTGGGGAGGGTCTATATTGCGGTGTCGGGGATTTTAGTGGATTAATGTTGCGGTCATTTTAACGTAGATCCAAAGGTTAATAGAGGATAGTATTGTTGACAGGTTTATTGCGATAACTGTAATAAATTGATCAATAGTCTAGTGCCTCATTAGTCTAGTGATCCCAAGCGCGACTGCTACGCTAGAGGTTCTAGGTTCGATCAGATTCGATAGGCAGAAACTATACCACTACTTACTACAGTTCTTGTATACTTCTTCCTACTCTACTATTGTTTCTTTCATATTTTACATCTTGTTATAATATACACAGACACCGGTTACAAATACGAACCTAACCTTTTTGAAGGACCTTTTTAAATAAATAAAATAATGAAAAACAATAATAATCTTTATTAATCAATTTTATCTGTATTTTTAAAATTATTTAAGATTACTAATTAATTCACGCATCGCTCGCATCAGGGAAAATCACCATGCGCAACAGATTTCACTTGCAAAGTCTGCCAACCTGCGAAGTAGTGGATTATATGCTAATTTTTCTCATTCTGAAAGGAGATTTGTGCAATACAAGTTATTAATGACGATGAAAGTTATTGAAACTTATACTCAACAGGGGCGTTTTAGACAACTGTAACATTGCCCATGAAATAGGCAATGTTAGAAAAATAAATTATACTAGAAATTAGCGCAACATCCATTTTCAAGTCGACATTTATCCAAAGCACGCTTGAACAAAACTACCGTCGGCTTGTTTGAAATAAAACACGAGCTCATTTGGTATACAGCTCAGTAGAATAACAGTAAGGATGCCAATATTGAGGAAAACGGTGGTACTGACAAAAAAGTTACAAAACAAATATCAAAATGGTATTTGAGTTTTTCCAGTAAATATATGTAGAAACGGAGTTGAGTAATATATCAGTAGAAATATCGGCTTAGAATACTACGTTATTTTAATTTTTAGCAGCTCCAACTTAAAAATGAAAAAAGAAAAATGTATTTGTTTTTTGTTTGTTGAAGAATTCATTATACAATTGCTGAAATAAATTTTAAGAAAGGTCGCACTTATTCACCATGGTTGAATTAACAAATATTTTTCTCATTTTTAGGGTTCCGTACCTCAAAAGGAAAACACGGAACCCTTAAAGGATAGCTTTGTTGTCCATCTGTCTGTCAAGACCCTTTATCTCGCGAACGCGTGGAGGTATCGAGTTGAAATTAAAACCATAATTATACTATAGGTCTACAGGTCCTTGAACCTGTGAAAAAATCAAAGTTCTAAGTTAACGTGAAGTAAGACACGGCCGTTTATGCCGCAAAAAACGTATAATATTATATTTTGACACTCTCAAGGGAATCAAAATTTATCCGTTGACCTAGAACTATGAAATTTGGCAATTAATACCGTCTTATACTACAAGTATAGGAGAAAATCTGAAAATTATACATTTGTAATTAATTATAATATGTACCTACAAATTTGTACGGAACCCTCGGTGGGCAAGTCTGACTCGCACTTGTCCGGTTTTTATTATTGTTTAGAAAACTTATTAACAAAAGTCGACAAGTAAAAAGTCTACTTCATAGAGAAAATGGTTGTAAGTCAGCTTGTAAGATTTTATCTAACCAAACCAACATACCAACATTGCAAGTAGAAGCTCGTAAAAATGCAATAATATTCCCAAAGAATATATTGTTAATACACATCTTAACTTATACAATAACTTTTCCCATTCAATTATATTCCTATATAACCCAAACGTTTGTTAACTGGGAATGTGTTGACGATAGCAACCCTAGATAAAGGTGGAAAGCTAGTTACACTAGAAACGTTTCTTGCCACGACGGGGCTTTCCTGTCCAAGGATATATTGCAATTTTCACGTTCACCACACTGTCTTACCTTTTCGTGAAAAGGAATAAAGAATTTCATGGTCTTACATAAGTAAGACCAATATGATAATAAAAATATATTTATCTTGGTTACTGATGTTCATTTGTAAATTTATTTAGTTTTTTGTAAGTATCTAGATCATTGATTTTTTCTTTATTCTTAATTAGGTTTAGCAAATGCTAAACATTTTCGGTCTTCATCTTGGCTTTATTCAGTTATCAAAGTCAGTTTCTATATATCGAATAACGTACTTCGAATAAAGTTATTTGATAGGTACATATATATTATTATTAGGTATTTTGCCAGGTATTTTGCAGCTATAGGCTAATTAGACTACTCAGTGCTTAGAGATATCCTCAACCTAGTGAAATAATTGGTTATGCAACCGAGCCAAGCTCGGTGAAAGAATAAATCCAGTTGTTTCAAGACTTATAAATTCTCATAAGAATTAAAAATCATCAAAACAAACAACATTCTACAGATTTTATTGCATTATTAAATACTATACAATAATAAAATAATAATATTTACCAAATAACGTTATTCGAAGTACGTTATTCGACATATTATAAAAACAGACTTTGATAACTGAATAAAACCAAGATAAAGACAAAAAATGTTTAGCATTTGCTAAACCTAAATATGAAGAAAATAATTTATATAGATTTTTTTTATGTGTGAAATCTTTTGTCTGCCACCTGGGGAGGGGGCAGGTTAAGTTAAGGATTAGGATAACAAGTATGTGCGGTGTAACTCGAATGAAAGATTGAGAAATAGTCTGACAAGACAGTGTTGCGGATTGAGAGATGATAATTATAGTGATACGTATTTAAAAGAATATGCTGAGATGGTTTGGACATGTTGAAAGAATGAATAAAACACGATAAGCGAAAGGAATTTATAAGGCGAATGTCAGACGCTTTCGTAACAGGTCGCCATAGAATGACATACGCCGATCTCATTGGCGAAGTCCTTCAAAATGGTCAGATGCGTAGTACTCGCAACCGGCGCGTATAAATGAGAAGATGCGCTCTTGCAAGTGGCGCTCTTTAGTTTCTACCCTCTCCTGTGGGAGAAAGGCGTGAGTGTATGCATATATGTATGTTTATTTAAAGGTCTAACAAGTGTTAGAAAATTAAAAAGCCACGAGGTAGTAAGTACAGCTCTCCAACTTGATCCAATTATATTAGGTGTGTTTGGACCAGCTACCGCTACCCAGCTGTTGTATGACATTGTCCGCGTGAGTAATATCGCTGGGAGCACGTGCTATAACGATCGCTCGTTAGCTGCACATCGTTACGATGCACTTTTGTAGCCAAGGAGTATGTATTCTACCGACTTGAGACCTTTTGAGAAAATAGTAGAATAACATTTCTTGATACTTTTAAAGCTTTCTTTATAATGAGTCACTGTTAATCGTGAGTATTGAAATGGTTATAAAGAATGGAGATTTGAAGTTTATTTAGTTCATTTTAGCAAATTTATTTAGTTCATTTTGTATTATCATCACTTTTAAGTCTTCTCGTCTTTCGGATCTCATTCTTTTGAATTATTGCCTACTTTAAGAGGATGGTATTAGTTTTATATTAGATCTTGTGCTCTACGAGACTATTGTGAAATATTTTTTATTGGTTTACTCAATTTGAAGAATTTAAAGTTCAAGCCGTAATTGGCTATGGCCATCCGGGCTGGTCTTTAGCATGTGCTCGAATGTGACTCGCTAATCCGCATTTACTCTTAAAAGTATACTTTTTATTTGAAAAATAAAATGGCACGAAATCAGGGTGATCTGCTAAAAGAGCATTGTATCGTGTTTGATGTAATATTACATTATACGAGTATACTTGATAATTTTCTATAGAGAAATAATTTTATAACGTTTTTATGGGTTTAGATAGAATTAATATTAATATAGAATAGAAAAAAAAAAATTAGATGGAATTATTAACGAAAGTAATTATAAAACGAATTTTAGTCTAGCATAGTTATAAATTATAGTTAAGGTGAGTCATTGTTAATTTTATGCATTAAAATAATTAATTATGCATTTGGCTCAAGTCCACATATTATACGGTCGCTCTAAAGCGCTAAAGCGTACATACTAATGTCCAAACGTGATGTGAGCTGAATTACAAGTTGTGTGCCTAATCGCTTACATCTTCGCTTAGCTCATCACACATAATAATATTTGTATAGTTAATAGCCTAAATTTCGGCTAACTATAGTTCTTCTACCATCATGCCTGAATTCCCCGAAGGGTTAGGCAGAAGTATACTTATGTAACAGTGATAGCCTAGTGGTATGGCCGTTGGACTGCCAACTCAAAGGTCTCGAGTTCGAACCCAAAGCACGGACCTCTGACTTTTCGAAGTCATGTGCTTATTATTATTTAATTATCATGCGCTTAAACGGTGAAGGAAAACATGGTGAGGAAACCTACATGCCTGAGAGATTTTCTCGATGGCGTGTAAAGTCTGCCAACCTGCACTAGGCCAGCGTGGTGGACTATAGATATATATATATACATAATACACTATAAATACTCTCATCCACGTCGACATGACGCACGAAAAATAAAAATAATAACAAAATGGAAGTTAAAATGAATCTATGGAAGACTTGCATCACACTCACGCAAAAAGTACTACACCCACAGTAGGTACTTATGCCGTTAAGTTTAGATCCCATATATTAGGCGGGAGCCTATTGCCATTACTAATCCAAACTCCGAGCAACTACTGAGAATATCATAGAAAAACCCAAACGCTACTGATGCGGTCAAAAAAATATGTGTGTGATTTTTGATACGTCAAAACCCTACGTATCCATAATTAACTTTGTCGCTCCGCAATACATGTTATAACGTTATGCGTTTACAACGTATCCCTCGTTTAACTAATAATTGAAACGGTTCAGATAATTGGATTAAGTTGTATTCAATTACGTCGCTCTAATATCGCGAATAGGTACATTAATGGTGATCTAATTGATTATATATCGATATTATGTCAGTTTGTGACAAAGAGATTATCAGGTTGTGGATTATTTAGAGTTGTCATAATATTCAAATGTAATTATGTTCAATTAAATCAGTCCTAAATTAAAGCCTGTTTAATACTATATACTGGGAGTCACGTGGATATATAGCTTTGGTATTTCAGGATGATTTTGTGGAGCGATGATTTTATGTTAAGATAAAAAATTGGCTTATGTTTAACTAACCACCAGATCTAGTAAAATATAACGGCAAAAAATTATTTTATTTTTTTTACAAAAAAATGTAAATGATCGCTAAAATATATTCCCATTTTAGCGTAAGATTTGAACCAAAAATTTTACAACAAGCGATCCTACTTCGAGCAACCAGCTCCAAATTATGATAATTATATTAGTCTAATCCAGATAAATTCACCAACCAAGTAGGTATAATAGGTAGAATTCGATTCTGGCTATAGTCGCGGCTATAGCCTAACTTGAGCCTAATATTTGGTTACCATTTATCCATTTTGGTAAGCATTTTGTTGATTAATTTACTCAATTTGGTGGACATTATATTTATCCCCTAAAAATATATGAAGCATCGTTAAGACCGAGAATCAACCACACATTTAAATAATGCTCAGCTGTCGCGCAATGCATCGATACTCATTACATCGGCCTCCTTTATAGTACACCTATCTTTTTTTTGTTTTGCGGAAAATTCTCATGGTTCGTTCGTCACCAGAGATGGCAATGTGCTACGTCGAACTTGTACCTTACCTTATTTAGCATTTTATAAAAAGCAGGGCCCTTTTTCTTAAATTCTTTTCTGAATGTATAAATAAAGAATAAATAAGAATGAATTATTAAAAACGTGAATAATGAATGAATTTTTAAAAAAATAAATATAATATTAATTACGGTGTGTTACTGTTAATATAAAATGTTCAATGTTTTTTTCTGTTTCTCTATGAAAAAGAAAATTTAATTATAAATAATAAATACAGGCACAAGTCTTTTTTGGAGTCTGTTAAAAATTAAACAAGGAGGTCGGGTGAGTCATCTTCCATTATAAAAGGCAGTGCTACTGACGGGCAGGCTAAAAAATGCAGAAGCTTTTTACTTCAGTAAACATCGCTTTTGTGGGATAAGATGCGGCGATGCGGGAGAGTCGCACATGTGTTTTTTTTTCTTTTGAGGCGGGTGCACAAGAGCTAGTACTCGCTTTTAGAGCTGGTGGGATTCTAAGCTATATCTATATATACTACGTGTGCAGCTTTAATTCGCGTTTAGGTTTTTTTTTTAATCTATACATTAAAAATGCTTTGTCCTGAATGACTGACTGACGGATCAACGAACAGCCTAAACCGCTGATTGTAGAGACCTGAAACTTGAAGGCTATATCCTTTGTATGACGTAGGCATCCGATAAGAAAGAATTTTAGGAAATTCAACTCCTAAGGTGGCGAAAAGGGAGTGAAAGTTTGTATGAAATTTCGTCATTTTTAGCGGGTGTAACCGCGGGGTACAGCTAGTAAATAAAACTGCTACATTAGCCTAGTGGTTCTAAACGCGACTGCTATGCCGTTAGATTCCCAGGTTGAGCAATTGAGTTTTTCTATGGAATACTCCGTAACAGCTTAGAGTGTGGGATTTGTGCCCGGTTAATGGCGATAAGCTCGTTCTCTATTACATGGGACCTAAACATACCGGCGAACTGTGAGTATACATTAGTACGAAAAGGATTATAAGGCCTGCGATTTCGTTTATTGTCATCTTCAGCCTGTATTTACTTATACAAAGTTGTACATGTTATCTACCTACCTGAGTCTTCCCAAAAACCTTCATATTCAATCAATATAATATATCGTGGACAATTTAATTCGCATAAACGAATTCCTTTTTGAACAGCGGGTAAGTCTATTTTCCTTACATTTTGTGGACTAACGATAATTAGCCTTAAAGTTTATTTTCTCAGCGAGTTCTTGAAACTCAGAATCCTGGAGTAACTTCCGTTCTACTCGAATGACGCTCATTAAGCTCTGTTTATGGTACAGTTAATTATTTTTATTCATAGCAATTCAAGAGGTTGCGTTACGGTGATATATTAAATAGTCTGGAAGACTGTGTGCGAAAATTGTAATTTCAAGCTTTTGTGTAGTTCATTGGTGTTATTTTTTTTAATTAATGAGCTTTTTGTCTAAAAAAATACTCGCTCGGTACAATTTTGACTATCTTTCAATTTTAGTTATTCATTGTTTAGGAATTATTTATAACGACAATTTTACAAGCCAAAAAGCTGATTCCGAATTTAAAATTTATAATCTTATTTTATTTTTTAATTGATTCAGTGTCAGATGTTTTTCCTCTTTGTAGGTGCGCCCGCAAAAACTGATCAACGTTTCATCGTAATCAGGGATGCATGGAGGATGAAACAACAAACATATAAAATTCATTTTTACATAAAGTACTATAGCCCGACACCAGTTGCTATGTCTCAGAAAGTATAAAAACACACGCATATTCGTTGTGTCAATATTTCAAATCACTGTGACGCACTTTTGGAGATTTCAAATTATAAACACACTTTTATTGTTATCTATAATTATAAATTAGATTGACGAAACTGCAGTAATTGATAAATAAAATTTAATACAATTAAACTATGTGCATTTATACAAATGACACAAACAGCAAAATAAGCTTCGAAATATGGATAATATAGAAAGACGCCATCTTGTTTTTGAGTTAAAAAAGGATACAAAAGATTTCGTTCAATTTTGGAACACGCGCTGTAGCGCATAGACTATGTAGACTATTCAATTTAGATAGTGGCACAGACACGGAAGATGTTATTCGAGAATTTTCATTAACTGTGAAATATTTTGTTCGTTGCTTTTAAGCAAAATTTGTAAGAAAAGCTTGTTATCTTGTCGTACCCGTACAGGTAAATTTACGTTAGTGCAAACATGAATTTTTAAAATGCAGTATCTCTAATAGTAATGGAATTGAGCTCGTTTTTTATTAGTTTTTGAATCTTTAAGAAGAAGATTTTCCAGATACGGTGGATGATAGTCAGGGTTGGTAATGCGGGATGAGCCGGACTCTTTTCAAGCCTGGCGCATGTTGGTGACAGATAGAAGAGTAGTGAAAGAAGTGTGGAAAGATCTTTGCTGTGCATCACTAGACTACACGTTTTAAAAAATAATTAGGTAGCTATATACATACCATCCATCATACCATCACGCCTGTATTCCCCGAAGGGTTAGCCAAAGTCGTACTAATGTACACCCACTGTTCGCCGGTATGTTCCCATGTTATAGGGGGCGAGCCTATAGCCATTCACCGGGCACAAATCCCGACTTCGAGCTGCTACTGAAAATTTCATAGAAAAATCCAATAACACTTTGCTCCACCTGGGGATCGAACCCATGACCTCTAGTATAGCAGTTGCGCTTGGGACCTCTAGACTAATGAGGCATCTAATGAGGTAGTTATGTCTAATAAAAAAATACAAAAATGTTTTCTAATTTTGTAAACTACTTTAAAATAATGCAAATAGATATTAAAGAAATATCGGAGTAACAGTTTCAAAATATGTTTAGAGTTGTTTATAGAAATAACTATATAAAATTACCAGTTACTAATATTAAAGCTCAAAATATTCAACAATAATTATTCGCCATATATTGTCTCAAAATTTCACAGACGTTCAAATAATTTTCACAATCAATTTTCATTACTGCACGAACCTTGTTCGCCACAAATAGCCAATAAATACAAATTCTCAAAGATAAATTTTGTTTTGACCTGACGATTTCATAGCGTGGAACATTTTCCAAACCGGGATGCACTGGAATTCAATTTGCTGGTATTAGACCCCTGGCTTTTGTCCGCAATAGTGTTGTCATTACCAATGTATAACTGGACCGGGACTCAGAAGTCCGGAACTTCGTTTTTTTATTCCCATTTGAAGTATTTCCAAATTATAAAGTTATTTTAGTGAAGGAAAAATTCAATCGCGGGCAGGATTCGAACCTGCGTCTTCTGGTTGGATACACCAGACGCTCCGACCTACTAAAGCCACCGCTTATATTAAAATAACTTTATAATCATAGCATGCAAAATGCAAAAAAAAATCATAAGAAGATATTTCCAAATTATTTTTTGTGAACCACAAACTCACTGTGTCAGTGTTCTGCTAAGATAACATTTAAAAAGATCACGAGTTTAAAACTAGTGAATGCTTTCTATTTTTCATTATCATTTCCACTCAAATGTGATTTCCAGATTAAAAATTTCCTTCAGCTTATCTGTATTCAACGTAGCAGTCAAATTTAAAAACATAGCGGAAGACCTTCTTCACTTCATCCCACGTATAATCAGGCTGTGGATTGAGTTACATGGTTTTCCCGAAAGACATGGCATGGGGTCCCTTAAAAAAGGAGTGAAATGGTTTGTACAGGGTCAGCAACGAACGAACGACACCTAGGGTGTTGCAAACTTCCCTTGGCTACGGTAACTGCTTACCATCAGGCGGGCCGCTTGTCTGCCATTTCATTGGTATAAAAAAAGCCTCAATAACGTATTTTATGATCCGAGAATTTCTTAAAAATTCCGGGATCGAACATCACTATCCACCAGAACAGGGTCACAGAAATTTCACTTCATAAATTTCATCTGGTACGTCGTAATTATAGAACGAGGATGCCTCCGGATGGATTCTGTATTAAATTCTTCGCGGACCAAAATTAATTCGGCTAATTTTATCCTGCCGACTGACTTCCTGATTATTTTGGAGTATTTTGTTGATCCACGCAAAATTCTCAGTAGTGGCTCCAAGTTACAATTTGTGGCCGGTAAATGGGAATAGACTCACTCTCTGTTTACCGGCGAACTGTGGGCGTATAATAATAAAGTAAAATAAAAATAGCCCTTAATTTCCTGTAACCTGATTAAGTACATCTTATCCCTCAATCAAAAGCTTTTATTTTATTAAATTAAAGCTTTCATTTTATTTTATTAATTTAAATAATAACTCTTTAAAAGTCACCAAAATATGGTTATTATCAAAGAGTATAATTATTTTAAAAGTTGTTTTGTACCGTTGCAGCAAGTATAGCCATTTTTTTTAATTTTCGTAGTTTTCTAGTAAAGTGAGGACAAATTTGCAAAATGCTTTGCCAAGAGATGTCGCTTACTGTCCAAACGATACGTGACTCTAAATATTATATTGTGAATTCATTTGCGGCGTATAATAAACTTCCATTTAATCTTATGTCTCAGCGACCAGGTCAGGTTCATCAGGCACATTAGTATACTTCTGCCTAACCTTTGGGGAATACAGGCATGATGTTATGTCCCAAAATAATAAAACTTTATTCAGATAGAGTTAAGTACCGTACTTAACAGTTAGTTACAAGGAATAACTATAATTTTACACTTTACTTTAGGATTATTACAATTGTAGCAAAACCCAAACTTTGGGGGCCTACTACCATTGCATGCAACCGAATAACGAAGATTTGGTTCATGATGATCAGTTGACTTACTACAATGATGATCGTTTCAATGTTAACGATGTAACTCAACGCAAAACAACAGTGTTGCGTTCTAAATATTACACATAGTTAAAAAGTTTTTTTCCAGAAAGTTAAATCTATCAGCTTTAGTTTTTGAGATACATCATAATTATGTGTAATTTGGTAGAAAAACACAAAAAATATACTATAAAAAAAAAATTCGAAAGCAGTCAAAAATGGTCTTTTTAATAATTTTCTTGCATAAGATGCTTGTGGTAGGTTTCGTTTCAAACTCCAGCAGTAATCTGCTATCATATACACGTCTCATTTGCCCTTATATAATTCCTCCATAGTGCAAATTTCTAGGTGGAATATTTCTCTTTATTCATCACTAAAGTGGCCGAGATTTTCAGGAAAATGTTCCAGATAGGAATGTAAATAATGAATTTGCACACATGTAGTTTAGTGCATTTCTTCCGAGAAAATTTTTAAAGAATCCTTTTAACGCGTACGGCATATCGTGACTTTCGTATTGGGTGCTAGTATTTTTTTTCTTTCAGTCTAGAGGCGAGTAACTCAGACTGTTCTTTTGTCAAACGGTTATTAAATAATTCAACTCATTTTGATTAAAAAGTTCTCCGATCGGGACATTGGGGATAAAATCAGCATCATTGGACTTATCTTCGTCTATTATGTCGTGTGTTTCGATTTGGCAAGAAGCTGCTGCAGATGTTAATGGTAAAACCGGAGTTACAGGCTCTTGATCTGCACAAGACATAAAGTTGGTCATTGGTCGTTCGTTGATTAATACCATTTACATTAACGACTCAAAAATAACAGTCATCATGGTGGTTATTAGGTTCTCGTCAGATCATGGGGGTTTTTAACTTCAGGGAACTTCTTTTTACACTTGACTATTGTCGCAAACTGACAACACAATTTTGGCATACAGTTTTAGGCACCCACGGCTTGACTAAATTAAACACTAGTACTTTAAAGTAGTCGATATACGCGGTTTTTACAAAATATGTCATCAATTTTCAATAATTTTATTTATTTATTTATTTTAACAACATAAACTATCATTACAGGGCTTACCCCAATGCGACAGTTAAGAAACTTAATCTTTTTAAAATCAGATTCACCATAAATAAAGCAAAAACACTGTGGATTGTTTAAGCAACGTCTCCTTGATGTAGACATCGCATAAATTTTATCTTAACTGATATCAATGCTTTTTTTATGGGATGGATGGACAAACGAGTAGATGGATCGCCTCATGGTAAGCGATTACCGCCGCTCATGGACACCCGCAACACCAGCACAAGCGCGTTGCCCGCCTTTTAAAAGGGGATTGCCTCCGATAACCTCACTTACTCGACGAAAAACAACGTAAGCGTTGTTTGACGTCGGTTTTCTGTGAGGCCGAAAATTTTGAAAAGTAAAATTTTGTAACCATGTGTTATTTGATGTTTAGTATTTCAATAACTACAAGTATATACTTCTATAGTAATGTTATTATGATATAGAACAATTTTGAGAGAGATTTTATAAATGTTTATACTGTTTAAGTGTATGTAGAGGATAATATCCGCAACCATTGCATCCTAAATTATTTCACTATTGAAAGGTATATTATTCAAGTCAACACGGGTTGTGGGTTCAAATCTCGTACAAAACCAATACTTGTATGTATGACCACATAGATTTCGGGTCAGAGGGTTTGTGCATGCATCACATAACAAAAATAAGACACCTACCTACCGTACGTTGATGATTCGACGTTTAATTTTTATAGTAGGCTCCCTGAACCCAAGGCGTCGGATTAAGACAGTTTCCATTAAACGTTATGCAAAGTTAACAAACAAACAAACTGTCCAACGTCACCGTCTGTTATAACGTACACTTTGAGTTTCTCGACGCGGTCTGAAAACCAATTATTGTTGGGGAACACTGCTGCCAACCTTTTGTTCAAAGTCTCCTGAGTTTAATAATTCCTCGTCTGCAGAATAATTGCAGGTTGGACGTTGAAATACGTGTGGCGGCCACGTCAAATGCTGGCAGTTTGTTGGCCGAAAAGTTGTGCTTAGTGAACGACGTAGAATGTGGAAGAGAAATTCGACATCACAGGCAGTTTCTTGAAAGATGCAGATTTGAAGCCTGCCTGAGATATTTTTCTTCTATAGCATAATCTACATAAAAACAAAAGTTGAAAAATCCCCGATTACGCGATATTAATCCGTCTACGAGAAAAAAGCAACTGAAACGCATGAAACAAGACATATTCCTGTATCACCTTTCCAATAGACAATTTACTGAATGCAAATCAACACATATACAGTTACAGTGGTATGCAGATTATAGCCGTGGTCGCGTAAATATAATTAAGTCGTACTGCCCATCTTGTTTTTATTTTTTTTATTTCAATACTCAATACATTTATTGCACTCCACAAGTTAAATAGATGATAACAATAATATAAGAAGAAACATGTGTGGGCCTTGTCAGGCACGGCAAATATAGAAGAGAGGAGGAACTTGTGTTTATGACTATATAATATATACTTTGTAATATTATAAGTTTGTATTATTTTTGCTATTTATATTATTATAGTTATTTCGTATTATTTAATAAAATAGTTGAATTTTAGAAACTATATTAGGATTAATAAGATTAATATTATATTGTATTGTATTTTTAATTTGTTATTTATTTCTATGGAACTCTCAGTCTAAAGACGAATCAATTGACACCTCATTTGTAAAAACCTTTTTGATTAACGATCGAACATGCATAGATACACATACATACATACATAAACTATTAAAATAATGACCCTTCCTTTTTCGTAGTCGTGTAAAAATTTTTATCAATAAGATAACTTTTTTGCACAAAGATATTTCTATTTTTTCTACTTATACCAGTAGCTTTACCTAACCATAAGGGCATACACAGTTAAAGACCACATAAACCGCTCGATAACCTATTAAACGCCTCCCAAACCTTTTTGTAACACGGTCTTCAACAAATGGGATACTTCAGCAAAATGTTCCGCAATTCTGACAACCGAAAATCCATTCCGCGATATCTGACGAGGGGATAATTTGATATGACTGGAGAAACAGCGAAAATAAACAAAAAAAATATATATTATAACCTATGTTTTCTCGTTGAGAGTACCTAATGTAAATATCGGAATCCTTACGCAATTAGGGTGATTGGCAATAATTGGTTTTCCATTGGGCATTAATTTCATGCTACATTGCATTTCCCTGATTTTGTTTTGATCGAAAGATAAACATTGTAAGGAAGAATCTTGTTTATTTTAGCGTTTTTTTATTGATTCATTCATATTGACTGCCTCATTAGTCTAGTGGTCCCAAGCGCGACTGCTACACTAGAGCAGTCCTGGGTTCGATCCCCAGGTCCTGCAACTCGGAGTCTGGATTTGTGCCCGGTTAATGGCAATAGGCTCGCCCCCTATTACATGGGACCTAAACATACCAGGCGAACTGTGGGTGTACATTAGTACGCCTCTGCCTAACCCTTCGGGGAGTACAGACGTGATGGTATGTTATGTTATGTCATTAATATTGGTATTTTTTTAATTTATCTAAAAAAGCTTACTCGCAATTTCGGTCGCATATTACTAGTATTCTTGTTAACCCCTCATGCTAAGCTTAATGCTTGTATTACGAGTAGGTTCACGTCGGTGGTGCAATGGGTGGGTTTCGAACCGCCAATACATGATCGCAATTGGAAACGATAGGTGCCTAAGATTGTATTTAATTTTACTGCAACATTAGTTTAGTGGTTGTGACTGTTGATCGTGAGGTCCTGGATTAGATTTCCAAGTCGAGCAAAGCGATATTGGTCTATGATGTTCCCTGTAACAGCCGAGTACATATAATAAAGAGTTTTAACTTAATTTCCTTAAGATTCCGGCGGACTGAATTTCTCTTAAAAACGTAATACCGAAATAAATCGTAATTCAAATATAATTTAATCAAATTATGTTTTTATTCGGATTCCGACTTCGTTAATCTAGGTTCCTACTCTAACATTTAGTCCAAAATACTTCGCGGAAAATAAATGTAAGCGAATGCAATTTTTGATAACTTTACTAAGTTTGAAACGATTTTCCGGTCTTTTATTTCCAGGGAAGTAGTAGTAGACGAAATAGTACCGTAGGAACCTAGATTAACAGTGTCCAAATCCGAATAATAATAGATTTTGATAGAATATTGTCCGTATTACGATTTATTTCGGTATTACGTTTTTGTGGACAATTCAAGCTCCGCCGGACCCTTAATCGTTTCATATAGTACGTATTTCTAATTAATTATCTGTAGTATTTTTTTCTTCGATATTTATTAGGTTTCTGTACGAAATTCGCAGTAGCAACTTGGCAATAGGATCGCCCCCTGTTATTTAAGATATATGCACCTCTGTCTAAGTCCCCGAGTATACAGGTGTGATGGTACTATATATGTATGAAATTTTGCCTTCGTAATTATTAAATGTAACATAAACCATCATTAACTGTATTAAGTTAATCATGTGTCGGTATTCCGGGCACGGCGATATGGTCCATCCTATTATATTGTCAGTACTTTGGCATGCGTTTGATGGGTAAACGTCCAAAGTCTTTGGCACAGTTTCAAATTATATGGACTTAAGGGCTCAAAGGGATTTGGTAACTTTGTTCTGTTATGTGACCCATATTTTATCGGTAGTAAACTAGATAAAGGTAGAAAGGTAAGCCTTACTAATATTATAAACGTAAAAGTTTGTGCGTATGGATGTATGGGTGTTTGTTACTCTTTCACGCCAGAACGGTTGAACGGATCTGGATGAAATTTGGCCCAAAGATAGATTATAGTCTAGAATAATACATAGGCTACTTTTTATTCAGTTCGGACCCAATTCTGAAGTCCACGCAGACAAAATCGCGAGCAGAAGCTATTATGAAATAATGTAGATACAATACCCCCAAGATAACAGCGCACGTGTGAAGATAACCGTTGCAAATAGCAGCACAGCTCAAATAATTTAATGAAGAACTTATGCTAAAATATCCATACCAAAGATCTATGATACTTCTTGACACAAAATTAATTTATCCACAACACCGATGCTCTTACATTTATCAGTCCTTACTCGAGTTTCTCACAACCGAAACGTTAGTCGACTTAGGCGCTGAATTTAGTCGTCTCGTATCTAGTTATATCACGTCTAATATCTCAGACTTGCTGACAGGGTTATTCTGTAGCGGTGCTATATATTTTCGACGTATTTATTGATTTTGCTTCATGTACTAGTACTTGATATGCAGTCGAAATTCTGAGAGTATTAATTAGCCGTTTGTTTTATTTAAACTACCTCAGTCTAATGGTCGTAAACTCGACTGCTACGCTAGAGATCCTGGGTTCAATTCCCAGGACAAACAAAGGTTATTGGGTTTTTCTATAAAAGTCTCAGTACCAGCTCGTAATTTCGATTTGATCCGAGTTAAAGGCAATAAATAGGCTCTCCTCTATTACATGGGACCTAACCGTACCGGAGTGTTGGTGTACATTTGTACACCTATGTCCACACATAGGTGTACAAATGTGCACCCACACTCCGCGCCCTGCGCGCCCGCGATCCACACTCTACTCCACTCCCTGTCACGCTTACGACCACTAGACACTGAAACAATTCATCAGATATTCATTATAATATGTACCTACTTGAAAAAAGCTCTGATTTAAAACAGACCTACGGCCAAAGTTCTTGTTTCTCAAACAATCTCTTCAAGCATATATATTAAGTGCAAAGCACCGAATAGTGGTGCGGCAGCCGTCTGGGGCATGCATTACCGTCTAATCCCTGGATGAGTTCAAGTGTGACACTGAATATTAAACGGGCTTTTGGTAGGTCACCCCGGATTAGTTGATCCCCGAAACTTTGCCAAGAACGGACCAACTTTAATTATGGTTTAATCACGATAGTTTAGATTTGCAGCAGTGTTTTTGATATATGGGACGATATTTAGCGTAATTAATATATTATTACCTTATCTATGTATCATAAGTCTAGTGGTCCTAAACGGGACTGCTACGCTAGAGGTCCTAGGTTCAATTCCTAGGTCGAGCAAAGCGATATTGGACTTTATTATTAAAAAGTTTTGATTTGTACCCGGTAAATGGTAATATGATCGCCCCCTATTACATGGGATCTAAACAAAAACATACTAATGAATTGTGGGTGTATATAAGAAAGAAAGGAAACTTTTTATTTTGGACTCGCACATTGCTTACACTTTAAACATTATGAATTTAAATACAATAAAGCGACCCTGCGCGAGGTCATAAAAGGTCCCTATCTCAGATTAATGCTGCGATATCAAAACAAAAGCATTATGCCGCACCGCTGGTTTTCAGATTATGCTGCAGCGCTGGTTTCCAGATAGGGCCTACAAGTAAACCCCTGCCAAACCCTCCGGGAAATACAGGCGTGACAGTATGTTAAGTTACCTAACTGTAGGACGCAGTTCAGGACTAATTTCTCTTTCATTTCATCTAAAATCAATTTAAAAGATCAAAAACAAAAACAATTTATTGTTTAGGTCCACTGGAGGGTCGCGGTTTCTTTAATAAAACAAATTTATATCTTTGAAAATGCCTGGAACAATGGCAAGATGCTTAGTTCATAAAATCATTTACGAAGCGGCGGTAGCCTAATGGCTAGGGCGTCGGACTTGCGATCATGTGGTTGACGGTTCGCACTACCGACGTGAACCCACTCGTAACACAAGGACATATATATCTTAGCACGAGGGGTTAACAAGAATACTACTAATGTGCCACCCACATTGCTAATAAGATTTTTTTTTAATAATAATTATTATTATTATATATAACTAGCTGACTCGGCAGACTTCGTACTGCCTCATTGTTGTTTTTATTTAATTCCGAGCATTTTCATATTTATTCACCTCCTAAACCTTCTCTGGACTTCCACAAATAATTTAAGACTAAAATTAGCCAAATCGGTCCAGCCGTTCTCGAGTTTTAGCGAGACTAACGAACAGCAATTAATTTTTATATATTATATAGATTGATTTCTTATAGCTAAGACCCATAGGAAAAATATTATCATCTAACTAATACATAAAAAACATAACATTATTTTGATATCAACGTAACCGTTTATTACAACACTCTTTTTGGTCCCATCTTCAATAAAATAGTATTGAAGAAATTCTCTAACTCTAAACAGAAACCCACATTCACCATAAAGATGAGAGCATTGTTGAAAATAATTTGGCAAAGGAAAATCCGTTTCCTGCCACTTATTTTAGAACTATTGTTCGCCACAATACCCGCTGATTCCGTCAGACGTTCACTTGATGTAATGCCTTCACTAAGCACCGACGGAGTAGGAAACTTTGCCCTCTAGTTTGGGAATAACCCTGCTATGAGCATAAAAATATGGCGATAAAAAAGTTGTGAAACATGAAGGGTGAATTTTATCTTTTTTTTATGGAATAAAATCGGCAAATTAGCTGACGAGCCACCGAGTAGTAAGTATTCATCTTTGCCCATGGACACCTGCAATAACAGAGGAGTTGCTGATGCGTTGCCGACCCTTACGGACTGCAGACAACCAGAGCCGTTGCGACCGAGGGCTCTTACGCGCAAAAGTCAAAACACACACCAAGGTGCTTTACGACAGACTACGACGTAAGGGTGGTCGCTGGCTAGTCAGACCCCAAGAGTTCCTACTGATGAGCAGGGTATCTGAAGTAAAGCGGAGGATCTCGTAGGTAATTAATAACTAGGCCCATCAACCAATTTGTAAGGTAAAGTTGCGTTTGCTGCGGTCAATCTGTGGATGAGTAACCATTCTTATAGCATCGAGACCCTTCCGTCCTTCGGAGAGCACATAAATTCTTCGGTCCTGGTTATCATAGTGGTAGTCAAGAGCCCAAAAAGCATAAGAACCAATCAGTCTTCCCTTTAAATAACAATATGAGATTGCTTAAACTCTTTATAAGTTGGACACTCGTCTCAAAAGAGTGCTGACTTTTTGATAATAGAGATAATTAATTACATTGGTCAACCCTCGTATGGACAGGTAAGACAAATATACATATTATAACTAGCGATCTGCCCGTGGTTTCACCTGCGTTGCTCCGTTCCTAAGAGGCGTAGCGTGATATTATTTAACCTGTAACCTACCTCGACACAAGAAGATTTGTTTAATGCAATCTAGTAGTTCTTGAGATTAGCGCGTTCAAGTAAAGAAACAAACAAACAATTTCTTCAGTTTTATGACATTAGCTAGTTATAGTATCATAGCAATGATCGTAAGTAATTGCCGGAAATTATATTAATGTTCGCAACAGACTCTGACTATATTACCTATAAACTTAATAATATTATTTGCGTTGACAAGTAGGTTAAACATATTGTGAGGGTCCCGTATTTACATACGAATACGTATACCTTTTCGATATTGTTCTACCATGACATAACATACCATCAGGCCTGTATTCCCTGAAGGGTTAGGCAGCGATGCACTAATGTACACCCGAAGTTCGTTACTATGTTTAAGTCCCATGTAATAAGGGGTGAGCCTTTTGCCATTAACTGGGAACTAATCCAAACTAATTTAAATAATTTATTAGTAATCAGTATGTATCATAATGATAAAAAAACATATAAAGAGTACAATAGGTAGATAATTTAATTTAATAGCAGGCCGTCTAGGGTTGTGCCTTGGGCTTCATTTTCGATGGTTTTATGATCGAACCAATTCTTTTTCGTTTCATCATAGGTTTCTTTCTGCATGCCTTTCGCAATCCTTACTTTTGTTATCTTTCTCGCCGCCATCTTTCTTTTCTTTTTGGGTCAACTCCGTCAAACTCCAAGCTACCACTGAGAATCTCATAGAGAGACCAAATAATACTTTGCTCGACCTAAGAATAGAACCCAGGACATCTAGCGTGGCAGCTTAGACAAATGATATCTGTAGATATTTGTATAATTTTATAAAGAGCTTTGCAAATCTAATACTTAGGAGTAAACTAATAATCTTAATTAAACTTTAGTTTCATTTACATCTCAAAATGTAGTCAGAACTTAAAATTAATAAACTTAACGTTCTTTCCACTATCATTGCCTATTAACATAGTTGCTCTAGGAAAGTTTCAACTGAGTCTTATGAAGAAGATTATAAACATGGTTATACCGACTTGCGTAAGTAGTTTAATGAGTTGAACTAGTTTTTGTTAAATTTTAACCTAACCTAACCGCTCGTGTCGTATTTCTGCGACAGAGAACATAGATGATTATTTCGTTCTATTTTCGCCGTATTAACTGCTTGGTACAACTAAAACCATATTATTAAGTAGAGAATATTATTTACAACAATTACTTACGTAAAATTTTTATCAATATTTTATTAAGTTACTTTAGTAATGGAAAAATTCAATCGCGGGCAGGATTCGAACCTGCGTCTCCTGGTTAGAAACACCAGACGCTCTGACCGCTAAGCCACCGCGAGTCCCACCCGCGATTGAATTTTTTCTTTACTAAAGTAACTTTATAATCTTAGCATGGAAAATGCAAAAAAATCTCAAAAAGATAATATTTTATTATTTTATCGATTCGTAGCCGCGCTAGGGGCAAGGCAATTGATATTTAGCCAGGCGCTTATAAGGTTAATACTACAATGACACTGATAATTTTTGTGGAATGAAGTTAATGACGTTCTAATGTTTTTCAAATATTCACTCATAAATATAAGGATAGGGCGGAACCCACGTTAAAATAAGCCCCTCTAACATAGTCCCATGGTCCTATGAATGGTCATGGTCCGCTGAATGCACTATTTATGCGGTTGGCTGTCATCTGGAGCGGTCGTATGTTTTAACATAATTTAATATATTTTTTAAAAAGCTTATTGACTGCCTCATTAGTCTAGTGGTCCCAAGTGCGACTGCTACACTAGAGGTCCTGGGTTCGAGCAAAGTGTTATTAGGTTTTTCTATGAAATTCTCATTAGCAGCTCGGAGTCTGGATTTGTGCCCGGTTAATGGCTATAGGCTCGCCCCCTATAACATGGGACCTAAACATACCGGCGAACTGTGGGTGTACATTAAGTACACCTCTGACTAACCCTTCGGGGAATACAGGCGTGATGGTATGTTATGTTAAAAAGCTTACTGGCCACATTCCTAGTATTATTGTAGTGTATTTATTGTAGTCGGTAATGCAATGGGTGGGTTTCGAACTGGCACATGATCGTAAGTCCGACGTCCTAGCCATTAGGCTAGAGCCGCTTAAATTTATTTGGTTAATATTATTATTGTTATTTTTTAATAATTTAATGAAATCTTTTTTCCACTAAACGTAATCTTTAATGACTCTTTCTTAAAAAAATATTATTCAGTGCCTATACTTACAATTTAACACAAGAAGCAAAGAATCCTACTGTGACGTCATAATTTAGTAGGCATCTGTGCTTGCCAGTAGCTTATATCACACAATAACTTAGCAAGCAAGTCAAGAGACAGCCACTGTTTTGTATGATTAATGACGCGGTCGTTAGCCAACACTGCAAATGGCAACTAAGTGTCGTCTTTATTTTCTGCTAAATGCGTTCATCTTTCTTCAACGTTCACGTCAAATCTGGGTGACGTCATTAGACAGTGACATTGAGCTGTGAATGGTGCTTGCTTTTGTGTGCTTAGCTTTTGGAATAGGGATGATTGTTGGTCAATTCGTATTAGGTACCTATAAATATAGTTTACCGTGAGAAGAAAGCGGCAGAAGGTGTTGCCGTCCATAATGAGATTCAAGAGATACCCCTTTACACTATCCTCTGGGATCTATTCTAACAGGCGTTTCTCACGGGGAGTCCTCACTCCCGCCTGACCTGTACCCCGGTACAGTTCAGGGTCACAACACATGGTTAGTTTTAGTGGGTAAGACCTAATGGTAGTGACCCACCCTGTCGGTCTTATCCTCAAAGGCTGGTCAATTTTTAAAGATTTCCTCCCTGAAACAAAAGAAAGGTACAGTTGTTAATAGAATTCCCTTCAAAACTATTTACCGCAAACCATGTGTGTAAAGAAGCAATTAAGAAAAAAAATGGTAAGGTATGTTTCTAGCATTTTATACTAAAATTTCCTTTTAATAAATCTATGAGACATCCTTAACAGATGTCTTCATAATAAAAATAAAACCATAGACTAACGATAGCCTGTGACAGCAGTAGCTCCGAGAATTTTAAATGAAAAAGATAATGCCAAGGAGTCGCAATCTTAGTTAATTCAGCTTCACTGCATAGAACTTCCTGAATTTTTACTTTCAATTAAAGAGTACTAATGGAAAAAACTAAGAGAGCCTCACAATGGTTAATCATTAGCGAGTAAAAGTTTTTGAAACAGTACCAAATTCTCTCTTGATTCTATTAAACGGAACTTTGGTTGTAAATCACAAGTTTTTTGTTAGGCGATGTCCAGTCTAATGTAGACTTGATGAATCGCAACTTTGGACCTTTTTGTTTTTGGAAAGTAATTTATAGGGGAACTGCTGATGTAAGTTATACTGTGTAGAGGATATTAGAAAAGGAATGAGATAGCTGTAACCCAGGCACAAAAATATTCACTTGAATAAATTATTGTTTGACAATCTAAATGAATGAAATGAAGGTAAGTGTACCTCAAAATAGCATAGGTGATACTAAATAAAGATTTGCTATCGTATTATTTCAATCGATTCGAAATTAAAAATAGTAGAAACATTCTATATTTGAATAGAGAATCTAAGAATGACTGACGAAATACGTTATAATAGACCAACATTGACATTTAACACTCCAAAAATAAGTAGGTATCTAAATGAACAAAATGACCTTTTAGATCGACTCGATCGTAATCTCTGTTTATATGAAAGACCTTTTTTGTAGTATCATCTAGCTTTAGGAGCTTACTGACTTTGTTTCAGTTAAAGGAACTTCGTCCATTGTCATCAGCTATATAAGGTACTTACGGACAACCACACATTACCATAACAGAGCCTTTACTGGGTCAAAGCTACCGTAAATAGAATGCACATTATGTACTACAAACTTGGGTATAATTAAACTTGAAGGAGTATTATTTTGAAGAGTATCGTTACTTTTAATTTCTTTTAGCGATTTCTTTTTTTTTTTGGTTGGAGGTACCTCGTTAACTTCAGCATTTGCCCACCTTTACCTCAATTTACTTTAACGATCCCCTTGTAAATCTAAGGAGACCAGTATTTTTTGTCGTTGACTCTTGTACTGTTGAACAAATATAAATTTGCATTTGGAATTCCCTACCTGATAGGACTCGAAGTCTTTGTTCCATTGCTATAAGGATCAGAATTGTTTGTCTGTTTTTTTTTGTGATGGCATACTGCATTATCGTAGTAATGAGTCTAATGAAGGTTTTTCAAAAGGGTAAGGTTTACCAAGCGGCATTTAATTAAGACAGGACAAGCGCTGTTGGTAAATTTTCTTTGAATACACTGAAATGCTTGTTTTCTTAGTGGACGTCGCTCATTATTAGAACGGTATTTTTCCAAAATTCCTTACAGACTTTGTAAGTATTTCCTTTAAGGAATCTTAGATTCCGTATTTTTTATTTACTGTAACAATATCTAATTGTAACTCTTCGTGTTTTCCATAACAAGTTAATGATTTAAAATAAGACATATTTTAGTATGTTTTATAAATATTATTATTACCTATTTATTAGTAGAAATATTTTTTTTACAATTTTAATTTGTCGATGTTATTTTTTAATAAGCACATACTTATCAATATGTTATTTAATGTTTTTGTACTTTTTATTATAAAAAAAAACATCAATCAATCATCCTTAATCCTAAAATATTAGTATTAATTCATTAGCCAATTATGCATTATTAGTAGTCGGTTCAGAAAAGACTTAATTTAAAATGAGATTAGTTTTAGAAACAACTGAAGATAATACGAAATATTTACCGTAACAAGATTTTAGATACAAACAAAAAATACGCCGAACATACATCTACTGAAAAATTCTAACAACACACCGAAACTTCTGATTACCTACTGACTGTAGTAACTATTTCATTGTGTGAATCAATCAATATTTGCATTTGTTTTGTGGGAAAGGGGAACTTCTTAGTATTTGAACATTGACTACCGTAAACACTCATGTTGTATACTAGACTCATTTTTTCAGTCACTTTTAATCCAACAACCGGTGCAGACACCTTCATAAACATGCTAAAAAAAGCAGCGAAAATTTTATCGGTCATCACTATTATGTGGCTAGTCTCCTTACTAACGATAGTGAAAGAATATAAAACGGATAATAAAGTTTCCGTTCGTGTTAAAGATCAGTTGTATGAACAAGCTTTAGATAAATTTAAAAGGAGATATGATAATGGGAGCTCGGAATTTCAAGGTAAGTAAGGAATTAAAGTAATTTATAAGCTTCTAGTTACTAATAAAGGACATGATATAATTTGTATTGCTAAAGGTGATTACTTTAGAAGGTTGATTTGTCTCGGTGTTAAAACTACTCATACTAGACTCATTAGTCTAGATAGAGACTTTATCGAAAACTTTGTTTAAAAATACGTAGGAGAGCCATACTTCGGCACGAATGGTACAGCTCGACCGGAGTTACCACGGCCTCACCGAAAACTGGCGTTAAACAACTATTATGTTGTGTTTCGCCGAGTGAGTGAGGTTACCGGAGGCCCAATCCCCTTTTAAAAGGTCGGCAACGCACTTGTGACTCCTCTGGTGCTGCGGGTGTCCATGGGCAGTGGTAATCACTTACCATCAGGCGATCCGTCTGCTCGTTTCCCTCACATTCCATAAAAATAAATCCAATTAACATAAACGTTGAAATGGGAAAATTGGTCAATTGAAAGATTATTTAAGTAATTAAATACATTACAGTAACTACATTAAAATGAATCGTATTTTCAGCATGGCATATGCTTCCCTTCGCAAATACAGGTTTGTCAGAGACTGAAAAAGACAACATCATTAAAGGCTACGATTATCCACCAGGTAATACATTAAAATTTTATATTGCACTAACTTCTGCCTGCGACTTTGTCTGCGTCGACTTCAGAATTGGATCCGTCCTGGATAAAAAGTAACTTATGTGTTATTCCAGTCTATAATCTATCTCTGTGCCAAATTTTATCTAGATCCGTTCAACCGTTCTGGCGTGAAAGAGTAACAAACATCCATACATACAAACTTAACATTAGCGATTATAATATTAGCAAGGATTTAAAGTAATATTGAATAGTTTATCTTATTGTATTTATTAAGTTCGTGTATATCGGGCATTACTGTACTCCCAGTTTTAGTCAAGAAAATCTAACCTAAAAATTTGAACATGATTGATTGACAGAACTTTAAATCAAATTTGTGACGATATTTTTACGTCTTCTCTCGGGAAAAAAGTACGATTGCCCGCAGCGGAAGCATCCATAGTTTAATTAATATGTATCTAGTACCTAAGTAACTTCCTGCTACTTGGATGTTTCATAACTTTTTTTAATAAATGTCCCACAGGAGCTGAAGGTAGGCCCGTTAATTTAGAAGAAAATTTGAGGTTTTATACCAGGCAGGACATACAAAGAGGCTGGAGAGACCACGCTTTCAATAGATTTGTCAGCGACTTAATACCGGTTAATCGAACCTTGATGGATCCGAGAGATCCATGGTAAGATCTAGTTGTTTATTATATGTAGTCAAAATTGCCATTATATTGGTGATGCCACTAGAACAGAAGATTATTTTTCAAATACTTTATGATCGAAATGAATAATACTTATTTATCCATGATTATTTCATTTATTTCTAAATTTTTTCTTTTATCTAATTTAGGTGTAAGAACCAGAATTTCTCAGAGAATTTGCCAAAAGCAACTGTCATTATATGCTTCTTTGACGAAGCATGGTCTACGCTCATCAGGACAGTGACATCGGTGCTCAACAGAAGTCCACCACATCTTATAGATCAAATTATATTGGTTGACGATCATTCAACAATGGGTATTGACATTTTTGTTTACATTCTGGAAACGGATGCTTAATTACTATGAAGCAGCTACTACCTGCTACATTATACATGATTCCAGTTAAAGGATCGTGTTTGTTACTTGAGACTTTTACACTCCGCGACAATAGTATAACCCACCCCCCTAATTTTGTGATATCTGCTAAAGAATTATAGTTATATTAATTTATCACTAATACACAAAATAAGCGTGTTATTATGTTTATTATACTATACATAAATTATTTCTTAAATAAAAAAATAACAAAATACAGATAATATTGAGTTTTGCGGTGCGACAAAAGTATAACCCAGGCAATTAAACGTAAAAAAAACGTCAAGATAAATATATCAAGAACGATTATTTATTTTAATTAATATTTAGTAGATCCACCACTTTTACTTATCACTTCAATCATTCGATTTGGTAAACTATCATATAGCTTTTTAATTGTGTCTTGATTTATATTCTGCCACTCGTTAATGATCACCTTCTTCAACTCTTCAACTGTAGTAAATTGTCTTGATCCGCGATAGACAGCTCGTGATAAATCTCCCCAACAATTTTCAATGATGTTCAAGTCAGGGGAATAAGCTGGCCATTCAAGAATTTGAATATTTTTTTCAGCAAAATAGTCTTTAACTACCTGTGCTCGGTGAACACTCGCATTATCTTGTTGAAAAATGAAATTATTGCCAGCAATTCGCGATGCATGGGAAGTAATCTGTTCATTAATTACTTCTATATATCGTTTACTATTAATTTTTCCAGTACAGAACTTAATATCCATTTTCCCCGAGTATCCAATACCAGACCATATCATTACACTACCACCTCCAGCTTGTCGACGACTCAGCATTGAATTGTCTTTTCTTAAATCGTGAAAATAGTAACTAAAACCATCGGGGCCATCTAAATTAAAAATAACTTTTCTCCACTTTTTTTTCCATTGAACATGATCTTTAGCAAATTGTAATCTTAATAATTTATGTTTATGCGACAACGGTGGTTTTCTTTGTAATTTCTTACGTTTTAGATATTCACAATCACGTATAATACGTTGAACATTTCTTAAATTAGTATTAACACCAGCCTCTGCTGCGATTTGTCTTGCTGTAAGCGCAGAATTGGACGCAACTCGTAGAATTGACCTTCTTTCTCGTGGTGTAGTTGCCTTTGGTCGACCAGTCCTCTGTTTTTTTCCATAGTTTTCGGGATCTTTTAAAAAATTACGCACAACACGATTACTTCTATTGATAATTTTTGCGATTTTGACCTTAGAATAATTTTCAGAATGCAGTTTTCTTATTATATTAATTTCAGTTTCGTTTAAGTGTTTTCCTCGTGGCATTATATTTAAAAAATAGGCAAATATGAACCAGAACAATTAATTTATGCGTAGTAACGTACGAAATACACGAGACAAGTATAAACACGAACTGACACGTCCAGTGCACCGAGTCGTTTAAGCCAATGTGACGAATGGGTTATACTTCTGTCGCGCTATCAATATAACGATCTCGCTCTTTCATAACAATGCAGCGTCGGTACGTAGCTATGTATATACCATAATATTAGAATCAAGTCATCAATGCTGGCGCATTAGTAATATATTTACTTATATTTAGTTTTACAATAGATATGAAAAAATTAGGGGGGTGGGTTAAACTATTGTCGCGGAGTGTAAATATTTCTGAGATATGGCTCAGCAGTAGATTTACACAATTTAAATAAAAAAATTACGCCGACAGCTCACGTCCCCAGCCAGCTGTATATCTTGTCAGTCAAGTGCATTTCGAAACAAAAATGCATGCAGCTGGCATGGAGTGCATGAGAAGATCTGAAGACCGGGGACTATGGCTTTCACTGGGAGAGGTCTAATTCTAAAAGTTTATGCAGGTGGACTGACGAAGATGATAATTATATTTCGAAATTTCCCTCTAGATAGCTCGATCTTTAGATGTCTATAGAACAGAAAAGTAGATATTGTTGTAATAATTTTACATATTTTCAGTTCATCTTAAGAAACGATTAGACGAATTTGTACGTATAACACCCAAAGTAAAATTAGTTCGGGCAACTCAACGCGAGGGGATCATCCGAGCAAGGATGTTGCCGCTACAATACGTGAAATCACAAGTTGTTATATATCTTGATAGTCATTGTGAGTGTACCGAAGGTGAGTAACTAAATAAAATTGGTATTGTTTGGGATTGGGACTTTCAGAAATGATCATGTCGATGATTTTATTGAAGTAATTTTTGATGAACATTGTTTCGATATTAGAAAACTAAATTATATTAAGGGTTTGGCGGAGCTTGAATTGTATACAAAACCGTAATACCAAAATAAATCGTAAGTCGAACAATATTGTTTCAACTTGTGGTATTATTCGGATTCAGTAGGTTCCTACCGTACCATTTCGTCTACTACTACTTCACTGGAAATAAACGAGCGAAATATTATTCCAGACCTGGCAAAGTTATTTTATTGAAGAAAAAATCCAATCGCAAATACAATCTTAGCATGTAAAATGCAAAAAAAAGACACATAAAGATTGGTAAAGTTATCAAGAATTGCATTTGCTTACATTTATTTCTAGTGAAGTATTTTTGACCAAATGGTAGACTAGACACCTAGAGTAACGGTATCGGAATCCGAATAATATCACAATTTGATTAAATTGTGTTATTAGTAGCCTAGTGAATGTGAAGTAGTGGAAATGAATAATTCCACGGGGAAGTACCTTGCAGAACATCGTAGCCAAATAGCTCCGTGCTATGTTCTCTTTCTAACGATGCATGAGCAAGGTCGCCACGGCTCCGCAAGGAAACGTTGTGTTGGCAGTGTGGGGGACCGGTAGTGTTTTGTTACCGCCGCTGTCATGTATGGCAGCATATGTCTCCTATGCTGCCAACCCAACTATTCCTCCTTAATTTATAAGGTTGGCAACGCGAGAGTGATATCCGTGGTGTTGCAAGCGTCCATAGACTACGGTAACCACTAACCATCCCGCAGGCCATATGTTTGTTTGCCACCTTAGTGGTAAAAAAATTGGACATCCTTTGGCTTTTATAATAACAACTAGTGGACCCGACAGACTTCGTCCTGTCAAAAAAATTGAATCTTTGACGTTAGGAACACACCTACATAGCTTAGACAACAATGAGTGCTTGTAATTTAATATGAACTTTATGCAATAGTAATAAAGCTTAAATTGACTCTACGTTTTAGATAGAAATCGTTTGTATGGGAAAAAGAAAAGGGCTGTTTTTAGGGGTTTTCTGGCAATTATTCGAATTTTTCTCGCCGTAAAAACCATCCTTGAACTTCAACGCACATTTAAAAAATAGAATTGGCCAAATTAGTTCAGGCATTGTTGAGTTATGCGCTTACCAACACATTTTGCGATTCATTTTTATATTATAGAAGATAGTGAAGTTTTACAGAACCTAATTATTTCAGGTTGGCTAGAACCGCTATTGCAGTGTATACATGAAAATCCTAAGCGAGTAGTGAGTCCAGTAATCGATTATATTCACGAAACTACATTCCAGTATATAACCCAAGAAATCAACGATCTTCGAATTGGTGGTTTCAATTGGGACCTCCGATTTAGTTGGATTGGCATACCGAAAACCGTTATAGAGAAACGAACCAACCAGGCCGCTCCTGTTGCCACACCTACCATTTCTGGTGGTCTTTTTGCGATACACAGAGATTTCTTTAAAAAAATTGGGTACTACGATGAAGGATTTGAAATTTGGGGTGCAGAAAATTTGGAATTGTCTTTCAAGACCTGGATGTGTGGTGGCTCATTGGAAATAGTACCGTGTTCTCATGTAGGACATATATTTAGAAAGAGGATACCATATGAACAAACCAAGAAATCATTGAAGAGGAATTATGTGCGGTTAGCAGAGGTAAACAAAATTGCAGATGTGTAATAACATTAATATAAAAACGGCGATAAGATTATTGGGGTAGTGAATATTTCGCATTAGAGATTATTGTCTTTTCTGACTTCGATATTTTTGTGCAAAAATACATAACTAAGTAAGTGATTATATATTACTTGTGCGGCCTTTAGAAATGGTTACATTTAAATGCGCACAGTTATTTCAACTTCTGTAAAAGTTTTGTACACCATAATGAAATTAATCAGTTTTCAATTTTGTAACTGCCTCATTTGTCCAGTGGTTCCAATTGTGACTGCTACGCTAGAGGTCCTGGGTTTAATCCCAGTCGAGCAAAATATTATTGGGTTTTTCTATGAAATTCTCAGTAGTATCTCGGAGTCTGTATTAGTGCCCAGTTAATGGCAATAGGCTCGCCCCCTATTACATGGGACCTAAACATACTGGCAAACTGTGGGTATACATTAGTACGCTTCGGCCTAACCTTTTGGAAAATACAGGCGTGATGGTATATTACGATGGAATGATGATATGAATGAATAATTTATATAATAATTACGTAAGACAGCTATTTTTGGTCCGTAGGTACTGGAGCTGAAGCTCAAATTATATTCGAACTTCAAATAAGACTATGATAATAATTAATTCTGGGACATGATAAATGATACATCGGGCTTGTAATGCTCCCATTATTTATTGTTACAGGTTTGGCTCGACGAATACGCTAAATATTATTTTGAACGAATAGGAAACGATAAAGGAGACTACGGAAACGTGTCTTCAAGGATCGAACTTCGCAAGAAATTAGCCTGTAAACCGTTTAAGTGGTACTTACAAAATATATACCCTCAATTAGAAATGCCTGATAAATATGTTGCTAGCGGCCAAGTAAGTTATATTTGTTTATCATTCACGAGCGTGTTAGACTCTTGCCTTACATAATGGACAGCACAAAATATAGTTTACTAGCTTTTTGCCCGCGACTTCGTCCGCGTGGAATAGTTACTTTGTTCCATATGAACTTTCATCCCCGATTTTACCCCTACATAGTTCGAAATTTATCAAAATCCTTTCTTAGGGGATGCCTACGTCATAGTAGATATATGCATGCAAAGTCTCAGCCCGATCGGTTTAAAATTGACAAAGTTTCATACAAACTTTGTCATTTTCATCCCCTATTTTATCCCCTTGGGGGTAGAATTTATCAAAATCCTTTCTTAGCGGATGCCTACGTCATACCATCTACCTGCATGCCAAATTTCATCCCGATCCCTCCAGTGGTTTGGGCTGTGCGTTGATAGATCGCTATGTCAGTCAGTCAGTCAGTCACCTTTGAGTTTGAGCACAAAATTCAAGTAAATACCCGTGCGTGCTCTGGCTCTCTCACACACATGTTTTAACCGGTATGTTTATGTCGCATGTATTAGTGGGCACTTGCCACTAACCAGGCTCAAATCCAGACTCCGCTGCTACTGGAACTTGGAAATCGAAACGGGATCTCTTGCGTAGTTGTCGCACTTAGTGCCACTTGACTAATGAGGGAATTAATAAATCTCATTATTATTAATATATTTATTTAATTTTCATTAATTTCAGATCTACAGCGCTAGAAACACTGGTCTTTGTCTAGATGCATCTGTATCGATGGAGCACTTTCAAGAGGCTGTCAAGATATTGCCTTGTCATTTTGACGGTGGTAATCAGGTGAGGAACCGAATACTAAAAAAATTTTATTTCGTGTTGATTTCTCGAGTTTAAATCCAAAACACGGACTTCTGACGTGTGATGTGCTTTTGAATAATTAATGATCACTCGCTTTCCTGAAAATACACGATAAATAGGAAAATAATTAGGTATGTACTACAACCCTCTTAGTGACGGAGGATCACCGTTCTTGAACGTATTAAAATGAAGAAGGAAAATCTGCATGCCTAAGAAATTTTCATGACGAACACAATACAAAATCCCGACGTTTCGGATCTTTTACAGCGTCTATGGTTACGGGCAAAACGTCGGGATTTTGTTAACGTAAACTTGCTTTATTTCAAACTAGCTTCTTGCCGCGACTTTGTCTGCGTGGACATCAGAATTGGGTCCGACCTAGATAAAAAGTAGCCTATAATGTTATTCCAGGCTATAATCTATCTGTGTGCCAAATTTTATCCAGATCCGATCAGCCGTTCTGGCGAGAAAGAGTAACAAACATTCATACATCCACACATTCATACATGCACACTCACCGACTTTCACGTTTATAAAATTAGTGAAATTAATTCGCGTAAGTCCCAGAAATTAGTACAATAGCCTTACTCTTCTCATTCTGAGATGATTCCCTCGCCCAGCAACCATGGGACAATAAATGGTCGATGTAGCAGCAGTGATGAAATTTTATGTTTTTATTTTCAGTTCTGGACGTATACTAGTATAGGAGAAATACGTCGCGACAGCCTATGTTTGGATTATGTATTCAATACTATTACATTATTCTTTTGTCGCAACTCAGCTTCTCAAGTTTGGTTATACAATGAAAAGGTAAAAAAAATATTTTAAAACTACTAACAGCCTTACAAAAGGATTAATAGAATCTACCCCATCAATTGATATTACTAGTGAACTGACGGAATTTACACTCTGTATATATCTCCGGGATCGGGAACATAATAACATACCATCAGGCCTGTATTCCCAGAAGGTTTCGGCAGAGGTGTACCAATGAATACACGCAGTCATCACGAACCTATTGCTATTAACCGGACATAAATCTGAATTCCAAGCTGCTACTGAGACACACACACAGTCACAGTCATCCTTGAGATCACTAATAATAAATACTATAATAACACACACACAGTCACAGTTCTCCTTGAGTTCACTAATAATAATTGTGTTATTTAAATTGAAATGAATACAAGTTCAAGTAAGTTGTGTTATATTTTATTTTTCAGACACAAGTTATAAGGCACATGGCTACTGAGCAGTGCTTGAATATCGCCCAATTTCCAGAAGGTCTTAAGTTAGCACTAACGAAATGCACGCCTTCGGTGACTCAGAGATGGATCATAGAACATTTTAGGGTTGAGAGGCTTGCTCCGCAGATGCAAATTGGATTAGCTGAATGGCAAAAACTGACAAATCTTTGATAATTTGACAGAGATCGGAAGCAAATTTTATTTTTATAAATCTAAGATATAAGAATGTCAGGAAATAAAGACCTAAAGTATGATATTTTTTTCTGAATCTGATTTTTACCTGTTAAATTATGGTACCTTACTTCAAATATCCTGATAATAATGAAGTTTATTCTCAACTAATCTGAAGAATGAAATACAAAGATTCAAAAATGAAAAAACGCCATTAAGATTACGTAATTTTTCTTCTGAATGTAATATTGGCATAATCACCTTGTTTTGAGAGCGATTTTCTAAGAACTTTACAAAAGGATAGCCCGCCTAATGACAGCTAATAATTTATTCAAGTACACAGAATATTATTAATATTTCTTTCGTAAAAATCTTTAAGGCTCCATATTATTATTATGACTTTTAGTTATTATATTCGATGCATTTTAAAAATAAATAATAATCCACTTTGACTAGAATTCAAAGAGGTTAAGAATAGAAACCATAAGATGATTTTTAAAAACAATACTTTACAGATATAATAGGTATCGCTTTACCGATATAAAAAAAACACATTTCTTGAGTCCTGTCGTGCGTCGACAAATAAATCAGATTTAGTAGATATTAATTTAAATTGTAAATCGAAATTTCGGATTTGGAATTGTACTTTTTATCTAATTAAAAAAATCATGAATAACTTATGAGCTTATTCTGGCGTGATTGCCCTACATCCAGCTACACTCTGCGCTGTAGCATGGTGCAGGTGACAGTTACAGTAATACTTCGATTCACTGTTGAAGTTGAAGGTTGCCGCGATTTACAAATTATGACTTAGCCTCAAATCAGTGACAAAACACGTGTAGATCATCCAATGGGCGGTTGACTCCATAAAACCATTTTAGCGAACGCTTAATATCAAATGCTTATAACAATTCTTACTTCCCCTTTTCTAACACCCACAGTATCAGCAAAGGTGCTCACCACAGACATCTGTACATACCTGAAAGAATTTTATTACAGACCTTTTTACTGCGACTAACCTCAACCACAAATGAGGTCCGCCACGTTTGAGTTCAGAAGCATTATTGTGGTTTGAAGGAAAAAGCATCGTTCCCGTAACACAAAGGAGAATTCGCTTTGTTCTCAATGTGAATGTAAGGTTTATTTTAGAGTAAAATAAAAATAATATGTTATGAAAAAAGCTGTGGTTTTTTTGTGGAGTATTCTAGTAATTATCTAATTACTTTAGGTTGTCACACACTTTACAAGTATGTGAAAACTAGAAAAAGTGTTGGCTGTTGGCTAGCTAAAATAACATGCCTATTCAATTTTTTTTTAATTTTTTTTATGGGCTAGGAGTGCAAACGAGCAGACGGATCGCCTGATTGTAAGGGATTACCGCCGCCCATGGACACCCGCCACACCATAGGAGTCACAAATGCGTTGCCAACCTTTTAAAAGGGGATTGGGCCTCCGGTAACCTCACTCACTCGGCGAAACACAACGTAAGCGTTGTTTGACGCCAGTTTTCTGTGAGGCCGTGGTATCACTATGGTCGAGCCGGCCCATTCGTGCCGAAGCATGGCTCTCCCACGTAAAATTAAGTAAATATAATTCGTATACTTACTGAAAAAAATGTTTTATTGGTCCAATACGTTATGGTTTTTGAAGCATATAAAGTTTTTGGTGGAGATTGAGGGGGCCGTCTCTTTTCCGCAAAACGAGAGTTGTATAGAATTTGAATGACGCACACACGATTTTACGTCACAACGACAAATAGTTCGCCCTCTAACTAGCATAAAAATGCTTTTATCAGCATTTTTTTTTTCAATCTTACACTCTCGCTTACACATTTACGTACTCCTTGCTTATAATCTTACTATCAAATGAAAAACCACTAAAGTATCTTCCACAAAACAATAGATATAGATAGAGAATATTACCTAAGTACTAAAAACTTAATAAAACAATTTGTTGAGATTCAAAACTGAGTAGGTAAGGCATAGTAAGCGAACGCATTCATTAAAATTTATTATCTTTTAACAAACACGAATTAATTTTCCTCAGTGTCGCACTGGCTGTTTATTTTAATGATAAATACGGCAATTAACTGTCTACCTGTCGCTATATAGTTACAATTATACCTGGCTCCTACGCTACACAAATAAGTTTAATTATTTTCTTAGTCTGTTGAAATTAAATATTCCAGCTCTTTAGTGAATTTCGGCGCTTCGAAAATATTAAAATATATGCTCGAAATGTTTTAACTGCTATACAACATAAGACGTGCTTGTTATTTTTTTAATGTATATAACATTAATGTTTCAAAACTTTCATAGATATACCTACCATCAATGACATTATATAGTTAGTATAATATCATAATATCAGGACTGCCTTATTATTCTAGTGGTCCCAAGCGCGACTGCTCCCCTAGAGATCCTGGGTTCGATCCGAGCAAAGTTTTATTGGGTTTTTATAAAATGCTCAGTAGTAGCTCGGAGTTTGGATTTGTGCCTGGTTGATGGCAATAGGCTCGCTCTCTATTACATGGGACCTAAACATACCGGCGAACTGTGGGTGTACATTAGTACACCTCTGCGTAACCCTTTAGGGAATACGAACGTGATAGTATGTTAGTATTAGATAATTGCCTGTACTTTACAGTTAGTTCAACGTCGTACGACGTTCAATGTCGTAAAATAAGTCGTGTCGGTTGAGAAGCAAGGTAACTTGCTTTTTATAGATGTCGCCAACGTCACCTTATGACGTAAATTCAGAATGTGAACGCAAAATTTCAATCAGGCGGGTCGGGTTCGCGGTGGCTTAGAGGTCAGAGCGTCTGGTGTATCCAACCAGGAGACGCAGGTTCGAATCCTGCCCGCGATTGAATTTTTCCTTCACTAAAATAACCCTAACTTGTAATTTTGGCTAACCCCTACAAAGAAACGGAACCGCACCACTTTTCAAAAACTTCGTCTAAACTGTTTAATCTCGTAATTTATGTTGGAAGGCCAAAAACAACAACTAAAATCCGACATAATCCTCCCTAAAAAAATCACAAAAAGATAGTTAAAAGGTAAAGTGGTAATCGTACTAACTGTAAAGTAAGTTATGTAGGTTGAGAAGCAAGGTACATAACTTGCTTTTCAATAGATTTCGCCAACGTCGCCTTAAGACGTAAATTCAAAATGTGAAAGCAAATTTCGATCTTGGATCTCAACCAGGAGATGCAGTTTCGAATCCTGTGAATTTTTATATTTCTTCCACTAAAATAACTTAGTTATAGTTACAAGTTAGAGCTTTATTTTTTTTTGTTTTCCAATTAGCTTGCATACCAGCTGATTGGCTGGCTGATACTGGGTTCAATTCATGAACGGCGCAAATTTCTGTATGGCCTGCTAGTAGATTTTTCGGGTCGTCGGGGTTTTGAATTTGTGTTTGCTAAGATACAGAGGAAAACCCTTGTGGACCAACTTTAATGTTTATATCCCATATGGTAAGATTCAATCCATTTTTGTAAAAAAACAAAAAGAGCCAAAAATAGAATCCACGTTGAATTTCAACAATTTAACTGTAAAAATTGTCACCATTAGTTAGCTCTAAAATCTCAGCAATTAATGTTCATTACAGTAAAATAAGGGTACCCACTTATTCAGAAGCATATACCAACTCATGTGGTCAGAGAGGAAGGATTAATTCTCTAAGCCGAGCTCATGAGACTAATGCTAGTAAAAAGGACTAAAGAACTTTAAAATAGTCGTGATAACATTAAAATTTGTCCACAATCTATATAAATAAACCTTATTGTTACTTTGTATGTGTATCTTCAAGTTCCTAAACCATCTCAAGTCGTGGTATGAGAAAGAAAAGTTTTGCTTCGTTATTCTAGTGCTTTATTAGTTCTCATATATAACTCGAACGGTCTCGACCCGTCGAAACAATAAGACTGTACTGTCTTATATATTTTGTCTCTTATATTATTTGTTAAAAATCTTTAAAGAAATAAAATTATCGTATCAAGTAACTCTAACAATTTAATTCTATACGTACATTGTCTGTTATACTTTATAGTAGAAGCATAATTTTGATGCTTAATCCTTTCATAATGTAATTCCAATCCAGTCTCAATGTATCATAAATGTCTAACTAATAAACCAATGAACAATTTAATTTAATGCAAGCAGTGATAGCCTAGTGGTATGACCGTTGGACTGCCAAGTCAAAGGTCTCGAGATCGAACCCAAGGCACGCACCTCTGACTTTTCGAAGTCATGTGCTTATTAAATAGTTAATTATCACGCGCTTAAACGGTGAAGGAAAACATCGTGCAACGTGAAACCTGCATGCCTGAGAGAGTTTCTCGATGACATGTGAAGTCTGCCAACCCGCACTAGGCCAGCGTGGTGGACTCTAGCCTAATCCCTCTCAATCTGAGAGGAGACCCATGCCCAGCTGTGGGACAGTATAATGGGTTGATTAATTTAATTTAATTCAAAAAAATAATTAACCATCGAAAAAGCACTGAATGTTACAATTTAAGATATTAAAATGTTATTGGAATTATATTTTAAGTACCAGAATAACCCTGCAGATTTTACTTCATTTTTTTCTACTATAATTTCCATTAGTGCCACCGTAGTAATCAACTTTAAAACATTCCTACAGAAAGGATGGATTTATTCCATCAATTCCATTACTTTGTAACTCACCTCGCTATGTTTAATTTAACAAATGGATCTTTTTCAAAGCAGCTGCATAGGTTCTGCTAGTCGATTTGTTTTCCATTTAAAGTTGAACGGAGGGTCCAGCTGACCGATAACCGCAATGACTAGTTTACATCATAGTGAACGACTGGCGCACATAGCGGAAGGCCTACTCTAGCAATGTACTTTTTTTATGGGATAGGAGGGCAAACGAGCAGACAGGTCGCCTGATGGTAAGCGATTACCACCGCCCATGGACACCCGCAACACCAGAGGAGTTACAAGTGTGTGGCGGCCTTTTAAAAGGGGATTGGGCCTCCGGTAACCTCACTCACTCGGCGGAACACAACGTAAGCGTTGTTTAACGCCGGTTTTTTGTGAGGCCGTGGTATCACTCCGGTCGAGCCGGCCCATTCGTGCCGAAGTTTGGCTCTCCCACGTAAATAAAACTAGTGTACTACGTTTTATATCCTTACTAATACTACAAACGTGAAAGTTTGTGAGTATGGATGTATGGATGTTTGTTACTCTTTCGCGCCAGAACGGCTGAACGGATCTCGATAAAATTTGGCACATAGATAGATTATAACCTGGATTAACACATAGGCTACTTTTTAACCAGGTCGGACCCAATTCTGAAGTCCACACAGAAAAAGTCGCGGGCAGAAGCTAGTGTATATATTTAAAATCTTAGCGTAGGTACTATATATATAGCGGTGTGTGCAGGTTAACATTTTTTTTCTTATTACTAATAAATTATTACTCTACTATTCTATTATTCTAGATTTGTGTTTGACGAATAAATTGATAGATACGTTAAAAGTTATCTATAGTAAGAAATGACTGTATTATAAGTTACGTTACAAAACACAACCAAATCTTTTAATCAAACATAACAGAATGGGTGTCCTACATACCTACAAATCAAATTAAAAACTGCCTCATTAGCCTAGTGGTCCTGACCACGACTGTTACGTTAGATGTACTGGTTTCGATTCCCGGATCGAGCAAAGTGTTATTGGTTTTCTATGACATTCTCAGTAGCAGCTTGGAGTTGGGGATTTGTGCCCGGTTAATGGTAATACGCTGACCCCCAATTACATGGGACTTACCGGCGAACTGTGGATGTAAATTAGTACGCCTCTGCCTAACCCTTTGGGGAAATACAGGCGTGATGGTATGTTATGTTAAAAGTACTGAAAAAGTTATTTAATTAAGCTAAAAACTTTTACGTCTCACATTGAATCCTAAATATATGTCCAGCTACATATATTTGCCTTACTCTGATTTGCATAATGGCCACAGAGAAAGATATACGGCATATTCCGGGAGCTTCCCAACATATTGAAGGGAGGGATGAAGAAAAATTGCTTCAGCATCGCGCCCTGAAAACTAGAACGTTTAATTTATCTATTACATTTAGCTCTTAACACCAAGCAATAAGGTAGAAAATTGATTGGAACACTTCCGCTTAAATGAAGAGCGGAATGAGGGTTAACAAATATGTTACGGGCGTTCAGAATTTATGAACGGACGATTTTCGCATCTATTGCTATGCTAGACACCTGGCTTTGTGATGAATTTTTGTTGTATTTTTTTATGAATCTACAAAATTATGCTACCGGGTAATGGGCCAACCCTTTCCCCTTCTGAGAGTTATACCGTATTACTAAAATATCATGTGAGAGCCATCAGCTGGATGAACGAATAAGTGGCACGTAAGACTCAAATCGAGTATAGGTAACCTAACAAATTTCTGTTAAGTCGAAGACAATTTTTGTGAGTAATACGTCATTAGGTTTTTCTTTCGAACTTTGTTAAGGTTTACTCATAGCAAAAAATAAAGGTCCTATGTAAGGCCAGCCTAAAAAAAAAACAATTTCAGCAGTTATTTCCAGCGCCATCTATGTAAAATATACATCAACTTTATTTATTTCCACAAGTACATTTTTAAAGACATTTTCCTTTGTTCACCAACGCCAAATTAGGTGTTTATCAACGACAAATCCGTTTTCAGACACCTAAACGCTTTGGTGTCCTCCTATATTTATGGGCCCAATTTTTCAATCCCTAATTAACCCTTATGTATGAAATGAATTGAAATGATATTTATTTCTGTAAATAGATCTCTCAAGGATACTTTTACATGTATTTTTTTTAAGTACTAGATGGTGTCGGCATTTCCTAACTGACGACCTCTGAGAAGAAACACCGAAACAAACTCAGAAAATCATGGTCTCTTTTAAAGTCCAGACATAATAATATAAGAATATATGAATGATACAATGCAGGGCAGTGTCTGAAATGACCTTTTGAAGAAAGATCCATAGTGGTTTTGAGTAGACCAGTCCGATCCGACGGCACGCATTCATCAGACATACTCTAGGGGCTCGACCATATTATAGGGAGCTCAACAATCCATCTGGTAATCAATCAAACATCGTTGAATCAATTAATCAATATGGTATATATCATATTTAATTATAAACGTGAACGTTTGTGAGGATATATGGATGTTTGTTACTCAATCACGTCAGAAGTCAGAAGTCAGTCGGCAAACGAGCTGACAAGCCACCTGGTGTGAAGTAGTCATCGTCACCCGTGGACACCGGCAACATCACAGGAATTGCTGATGCGTTGCCGATCTTTAAGATCCCCTACGGACTGTAGACTGCCAGAGCCGTAGCAACCGAGGGGAACTGGCTCTTAGGTGCAAACGTCGAAACACACACGAAGGTTCTTTACAACAGACTCCGACGTAAGGGTGGTCGCCAGCCAGTCAGACCCTAAGAGGTCCTATCACCGAGCAAGTCAGATATTTCCACGCCTCTTACGGGATGCCTATCTGAAAGGCAGTGAGGAGCAGTATTCTAACCCGTCCCTACACGGGGTAAATTTGGCACAGAGATGGATTATAGTATGGAATAGCACATAAGTTAGGTTTTTATCCAGATCGAATCCAATTCTGAAGTCCACGCAGACAAATTCATGGGAAGAAGCCAGTTTAATATAAATTCATTTCAGCAAACTCTATGTTCAACGGTACACCAACATTTTGAGGAATGAACACGTGTGTTATGTAAATGATAAGCTATAATCTTATGTCCATGATCACTTAGTATTCCGTAAAGGTGTGTACCAATCTAACAACTTTGCGTTAACTACCAAATACCTGTGAATATTCAGTAATATCATAGAATGTTGCACAAGTGCAATATACTTTGATTAAGAGTCCGGCGGAACGAATTTCCCTTATAAACGTAATACCGAAATAAATCGTAATTAAAATAAAATTTAATCAAATTCTAATGATATTCAGATTTCGATACCGTTAATCTAGTTACTCGACAATTTCGTCCAAAATACTTCACTGGAAATAAACATAAGCGAATGCAATTTTTTATATCTTTACCATGTTTGGAACGATTTTCCGGTCTTTTATTTCCATTGAAGTAGTAGTAGACGAAATAGTACGGTAGAAACCTAGATTATCGGTATCCAAATCCGAATAATAACATGATATTGTCTGGATTACGATTTATTTTGGTATTACCTTTTTGTGGGAAATTCAAGCTCCTTAGATTAGTCTAAGTAAGATTCCGATGCTCATAAATCCAAAAGATCCAAACTGTATTCTATTGCTTCATTAGACTAGTGGTCCTAAAGAAGATTCCTATGGTAGATCGTAGATTTGATACGCATGCCGATCAAATTTTTCCAAAGCCAAGAGGATTTTTGAAAAGCTGGGAATAATTAGTTTTTTCAATTAGAAAAGTTAAATGTAAAAGTAGCAGGTCAATTTGAATGCATAAATGACAATAAGCTTGCTTACTAATAAACGTGACCTAAAATATAGGTTAGCCTGTGAGTATACATAATAACACCTCTGCCTATTCCTTCAAGGAATACAGGTTAGCATTACATTTGCATAAAAAAAAACCGCAAGGAAATTCCATTTTCAACCTTAATCTTACATCACTTAATTTCATATTAAGTATCATAATCCCTAATAAAGTTCACATTACGTGTTTTTAATCCACATAAAAGTCATGAAACTAGAGCTACATTAACTGCTAAGCTATAAAGAGAGCACATAAAAAGGGTATAGCCTGACGACCCCAAAGGGCACAGGGACATGTCAGCGTAATAATATAGAAGATATTTCTATATAATGGACCCCGACTTTACGCGTTCGTAAAAATACTTTTTACAAATATTTTATTCGTATGGTTTTGAATGAGAATTGCTGAAACGAAAAATGCCGTGTAGCTGTCATAAAATGTGAGGATAATATTAGTTGCTAGTAGCTTATATTCCCCGAAGGGTTAGGCAGAGGCGTACTAATGTACACCCACAGTTTGCCGGTATGTTTAGGTCCCACGTAATAGGAGGCGAGCCTATTACCTTAACCGGGCACAAATACCAAACTCTGAGCAGCCACTGAGAGTTTCATAGAAAAACCCATTAACATTTGGCTTGACCTGGGAATCTAACCCAGGACCTCTAACGTAGCGGTCGCGCTTGGAACCACTTGACTAACGACTAAATTTAATACAAAAAATGACAACAATCGAAAGGTTACTTATTCTTACATATTATTAGCTTGGTAAATTGAACACAAATATTTTTAATATCATCTTTCCTACAATATAATATGTATTTTATCTTTGATAAATACAAATGACAAACAATTTATGCAAAATAAAATAAAAATCAGGACTCTTCTCAATTTTCATTATAAAACCAGATAGTCATCGACACGTTATGAAACGGTCTGCCCTTAAAAAGAATTATTATATTGCGTTCACATCATTCCTACAAACGTTTAAGGTTTTCACGGAAAGCCTTTCTTTTTTTTATTCGAAAATATAAATTGAAATTATTTTATAAATGGACAGTTTTATATTGCTTTACACTGAGAACCAGCAATATGACGAAAAAATTTTTCATTGAGTTTCTGTTGAAAATTTAATATTTGTTCCTTTTGACACAACATAATTATATAAAAAAAACTGCCTCACTCTGTGTGTGTGTGAAATGGCTGTGCATTGTTAAAATTTACGGTAAAAACTCATTGCAAAGGTGGTCAGCATACCGACTAAAACCACTACCACTACCGCCTTCCGCATAGTGGTGGGATTACGGGAATGGCTTTCGCATGATCCGCGATCCCACCCCGAACGTCCAATGCCTCCTCGTGGGCCAAGTGTAATGGGCGACTGACGACCACAAATCCTTCGCCCAAGGCCCTCTTTGCACCGGGATTCTTTGGCCCCTCCGCCGTCCAATAATCCTAAGGGAACAAAGACTTCTATTGAAACAATGTAATACAAAACTGGAATACAACAAAACTAACTCCAGCTGCACGGAAGGCACTAGATGACAGCGTATTAACTTGAAACCGAAGTGAAATTGAGTTAGAAATAAAGTTAAGGTTCATCAAAGTTGGATCAACCGATACATTGCAAGGTGAGAACCGGGAACTGATAGAGTTGGATAGAAACCTCCTCGGTATATATTTTAAAAGGATTCTACCTTTTTGCTAAAGCGGAAATGAATGTAGTTTGCCTCGTGTGATAGTTCAATGAACTGCAATTTATTTTGTAAAGACAGCAACTCAATTTATAAAATCGATATTGCAGGGTTGAAAAAAATACTTATAATATCGTTACGCCTGTATTCCCGGGAGGATTAGGTAGAGGAGTACTGTTGTACACCCATAGTTAGGTCTGCTTTGGTCTCATGTAATAGAGAAGGCTATTTTCATTAATCGGGTACAAATCCAAACTTCGACCTGTTACTTTTTTATGGGATAGGGGGGCAAAGGAGCAGACGGATCGCCTGATGGTAAGCGATTACCGCCGCCCATGGACAACCGCAACACCAGAGGAGTTACAAGTGTATTGCCGGCCTTTTAAAAGGGGGTTGGGCCTCCGGTAACCTCACTCACTCGGCGAAACACAACGTAAGCATTGTTTGACACCGGTTTTCTGTGAGGTCGTGGTATCACTCCGGTCGACCCAGCCCATTCGTGCCGAAGCATAACTCTCCCACATTTAAATTTGCTGGGAATTTAATAGAAAACACCCAATAAAAAGTTGCTTGACCCAGTAATCGATCCCTGGACCTTTTACTCAGTAGTCCCTCTTACGACCACTAGCATTCTGAGGCGATATAAAAAACATTGACAAAAAAGATTCAATTACGAATTAAAACATTGGAGAAAAAAATTGCATGACGCAAATAAATGTAATGTGTACATAGTAGTAATTGTAGGTGATTTAAGGCATGATAAGGTATAGTCGTGAACTCATGATAGATTAAGAAGTGACAAGGAACACAAAAAAGTAATACGCTTGTTCAAGATAAGGGTTGTAACCCCTCCAAACTTTGGTCTAGTATCTTAACCAAGTTAACGTTACAAGTATTTAATACCAGAAAACATGCATATTTTTCCCGTTTACCGAAAACTTTTGCGTAAACAGACGAAAAGCAAACTCGACAAATTGAATCTGTGCTGTATTTACATAAAATGTCAACGGAATCAACGGATCGCATGGAGATATAATCCTATGCAATTGAGGTGGGAGAAAACGAAAAAGTTGGCCTACCCTCTTGAAATATTCAATCTAACTTTGGTCTTACCTGAAGGAAGTTTGCACTTACCTTGAGCCTTCAGTGGGTTTGTAGATATGTCAAGATATTTTCTATAGATTTTATAACCTGATCATTGACAGGCAAAGTATGTAATCTTGACTTACCAAAGTAGATATAACTTTATTGTGTAATCAGTTTTTTTTTATATAGGATAGGAGGGCAAACGAGCGGACGGATCGCCTGATGGTAAGCGATTACCGCCGTCCATGGACACCCGGAACACCAGAGGAGTCACAGGTGCCTTACCGACCTTTTAAAAGGGGGCCCCGGGGAGGGCCTCCGGTAACCTCACTCACTCGGCGAAACACAACGTAAGCGTTGTTTAACGCCGGTTTTCTGTGAGGTCGTGGTATCACTCCGATCGAGCCGGCCCATTCGTGCCGAAGCATGGTTCATACACGTAGAAATAATTTAATAGTTCTATAAACAGAGCAGTGTTAGCTTACTGATATGACCTTTGACCTGCCAAATCCACTATGAGAGGAGAACCGCGCCCAGCAGTGCGACAGTATCTGGGTTGATAATGAATAAATAACATTTAATATATATTTGACTGTTATGTTATAGAAATTGCAGTTAGCGATAAGGCTGCCCATTGTATGTTATTTTGTCCCACTATGTCCTGTTCAATGTTTTATTTGTTGTACAATAAAATATATATAAATAAATACTTTCAACCACATTTTTTTACAAGCTTTTTCTTCTTAATTCCACTGTATGGACTCAAAAGAAAAAGAAAGGCGATACCCATTGATAATTAGGTATCAGAATATCTAATTAACAAACTACGAATCGTTATTTTTTAATTATGTATTTGTAATTATCCTGCCCTGCGTTCTGAATACGACACAAAAACTTCGCATTTCCAAGAACAAACGAAATTTCTACCTATAAAATAAACTACGCAATAATTCTGGTACTTGATACAATCAGTATTAACCCTAAAATGAGTGAGGAAATTTCGGGCAAAATTTCCGTCCAAACGACCAATGTTTATTTTGCCGCACCCAATTGTTTAATTTTCTGTTTCTTCCACATTCCCGGCAGAAAAAAAGTTATTCTTTAATTCGCAGTGCTGTGACCTCGCTTGTTCGTAATTACGTCGGTCTAACCGTCCATTCCGGTAAAAAAAGACTACAAAATAAATTACGTAGAAAGATTTTTCTTTTTAATAGACATCGCTAATTACCGTGCTTTTGAGAGGTAAATATCCTGTAATTTACGTTTCGTATTTATTTCAGACATCGATGTTGTAATTAAAGTTGATAAAAATGTAGCTGAAATTGCTAAGGGAAATTCTATTGCGAAAGTTGTTTTTTTTTTTAATTTCCTTTCGCTAAAGATTTTAAAATATTCCAGACATTTTTCTTTTTAAATTTTGACAGATATTTACTAGAGGTTTATTGTTAGAGGTGCAACTTAAAATCTGGTGCATGTTTCATCTTAATTGTTAGTACAGTCAACAGCACAAGTTGCCAGAAACTGCGAATTTCCCCAATGGATAATAAATTAACTATTATTTGGAGATTAAATTAAAAATCGATTGAAGAAATTTGACAGTTTGCATACCAAGATGTGCTGTTCACCGTAGACTGTAATATACTCCATCATTTATGTATTTAGATGTAAAACAAAATGTACAATATTGTTTGTTTTTCCAAATAAAATAATAATATTAGAAATAAACTTTATACCAGAACGACAGATATGTTGCCGTGTATATAGAATATTTATGTGAAATGTGAGAAATCTCTTGTAACATTGAGATTATTATACTTTAATAATTATCTTAGTTAATTAATACATAACATAACAAACCATTGCTCGAAGCCTGTATTCCTCGAAGGGTTAGATAGAGGAATACCGACGTATACCCACAGTTCACCGTTATATTTAGGTCAATATAATAGGGGACGAGCCTATTGCTATTAACTGGGCACAAATCCCAAACTCCGAGCTGCTACTGAAAACTCCATAAAAAAACACAATAACGTTTTGCTAGCAGTCCTCTAAAGTAGTAGTCGCTCAGGACCACTAGACTAATGAGGCAGTTATTTTATTTATCAAACTTAATATATGTGTCGGAGAGAGACATGATTACGGACTGTCTGTTGACTAATCGAGACGCTAGCGCCACCTGGTGGCACTAAATGGTATCAAATGCGTGACAATTGGAAGGCGCAAACAATGCGACGACGAAGTCGAGCTGCGGAGTCACACTACACATCTGGTGGTCGACTTGTGCGTACGTCGTGGAACCGTCACGCGTTCCTTTGTAATTCTACCTACATAGTTATTGTTAAAGTTATAGTTTGAAAGTCACTTTAATAATGGTAACGGACGTGCTTGGGAGTTTCTTGTGGCTTCTTCTCCCAGTAGGTAATAGCACTAGTGAAGCCACGCTGGTGTTTTGGGGGTTTGCTGGGTTCTAATATTGACGTAAGAAAAGTACTTCAAGAAGTCTGATTAAATTACTTTTAAATGTGTGTTTTAATGTTTGAACCAACATGACCCAATGTCGCCCGATAAAATAATGATTGACTATCACTTCTGATTACGAGACAGGTAATAATAGTAACCCCTCCCCATCTCTCCGATATATGTATAACTGTACAAACTTAGTATCATATTATTTTATTGCTATTTGTACTATCACATGTGTCAACCAATGACATCCCCTTTAAACCGTCCTTCTCATCTAAATCAGCTGTCATGAGGAACTTTATCTTTTAACTATAAAGTTTGCCATTAAAATATATATATATAATGCTCTGTGAACCTTTCGATCTTCCTTAATAACGTGACCTACCGTCTTGTAAATGAGGTTTTATTATTTACCAAGAAAGAAAAAGAGTTTATTATCACTGTCACGGACACTATAGACGGTAACATAAAAAAACTAACACATAAAACAAACGAAAAAAAATATTGTCTGCCCCATGGCTGTGCCAAATAAGTCCAGAGACTGTACTATGATGTGTTATTTATATAGAGAGAGGGATGCCACTCTACAATTTAAATAGCACTATCCCTTTCTCACAACTTAAAAATGATCGCAATAACATGTTAAGCTACGGCCTCAGTTCAGCTAAATGCCAGACCGCCCGGGGACAAATATACAAGGTACCTATAACTTAAACAAGGTCCAGACTATAAGGGTCTATTTCACCATGTATAAGTAGCTGTTACTCACTGAATAAATTCAAAAATGGAACAGAATTTCTATGAAATTAATTTGCAATTAATTTATCGGGAACTAACACTGTGATGGTGAAATAAGCCTTAAATTTTATTATTAGATTTGAATTCAGAATATTACATCGACAGAATAAATCGACGATGGATGAATGAGCTTGCATGATCTGGGTAGGCTGAGAGTGCTCTCGTCAGCTTAATTGGCTAAATCTTTCGAAGGGACGCGTTCGAATCCTGCTTGAAATCGTTTCTTTTTTCGATCGAATTTTTATTGCACTAATACTTATTTAGGTATACCTTGTATTTGTGTATCATAAAAATTGTTTAAATGGTTCAGATTTTCATGGCGTTATACCATTGTAACGTTAACGGGGAATAATTGACTGTGGGTGTACAGTGGAACATATCTGCCTAACCCTTCGGGGAGTACAAACGTGATACTATGTAATGGTAATGGTATCTTATCCACAAAAACTGAATACCTAGTTAATAATTATTGACTAAGTATACCTACTTATTATTACTTTAATTAATATATTAGATACTAGCTTTTGCCAGCGACTTCGTCCGCGTGGAATAGTTACTTTGTTCCCTAGTTCTCCGTCCGCGAACGGAGCTATAAAACATCACGCTACAACCCTTAGGAACGCCTAAGGGTTCTAGCGTGATGTTTTATAGCTTGAAACCTTTCTCATGAATCACTCATTTTCCCAACATTTCCCTTCACTGCTCTGCTCCTATTGATCGTAGCGTGATGAAAAGTATACTATAACCTGCCCAGGAGTATGAAGAACAATTGTACCAAGTTTCGTTGAAATCCGTCGAGTGGTTTTTGTTTCTATAACGAACATACAGACAGACAGACAAAAATTTTACTGATTGCATTTTTGGCGTCAGTATCTTGATAGTTATTTTGGAAATATATTTCATGTACAGAATTAACCTCTCTACAGATTTATTATAAGTATAGATAGATAGATAGATAATTTATGTTAAATTGTTATGGTATTTCATTGTAATTGTAATCGTACTAAAAATAGTACGACTCACAAAAATAATCAATATTACTATGTAAAGATTAAGACAATTATAATTATGTGTCCTAATTTCGATGTCAAAAATGGCCTCCATTCCTCGTGTGAACGAAACCATAGCGACTTTTAATTTTTCTCGTAACGCCATCTATCGAAGTCGATGTTAAACAATTTTTTCATGAAACTTGCGAAGCGAATTACTTGGCTACGTTAGTTTTGGGTTATTTTTATATGTACTTATTTACTGAATTTTTGCATCGAATAAAATTAATAACACAATAATTTTATTTCGTGGAAATTTTATTACATTGCCATATGGTATCAGAAAAGTATTTTCAATGATTATGTGTATTTTTCTGTAATGTATTTTTGCATTGCTTTTTGCCTTGTGTGAACTAGTACAAGACTACCAGAGACAATACTCTGGATCTTCTATTGTATCTATGTAAAAAAGTTTTATACTTCCTATATCTTTTTTATATAAATATGTATCTTCTTGTATAATCAGCATCAAATACAACAAGATGGATAAACTGTTCATAGCTATCTAAATTCCTAGAGAAATTCAATTTTATCACAATGAACTTAAAGTTCATATTTATTCATATATTTAGTATGACAGTTGCCGTTTACTGTGTTCATTCAGAAATATCTTTATCTTTATATACCTAGATGGGTATCTAGATAATTTTGATCAATTCGTACATTCAAGATAATTATGTATCATGCTGATTACTAACTTTTATAAAATCAGATAGTTTAACATTTAGGCATTTAGTTCGTCCAATTTTGAAAACGCCACAGTTACGTCAAGTCCTTCGTCCAATTCGGTTCGTTACCAACTTGGATGCTACCAAATAAAAACACTAAAAACTCTTCGGACGGTTTCTATTTCAATACAATGTTAGCTTTCGCCGCGACTGTACCGAGCTTCATTTCCGAAGGTAATATCTGGACTGGGAGAAGTTGCTTCGACTTTTTAGCAAGCGTTGCGAGGAAAAGTTTCTATGTTTATTTGGATTGCATCCTGAAACGTATTGCTTTTTTCTTTCAACTTTTTTCTGCGGGGATTATCGCTGTATTGAGAATGAGTTCGTGTTTTCAGTCTTGTGAATTCAATTTGTTTCGTTTATTCCTTGGAACTTGTTAATTTTGTATTTCTTATACTTCAACTATCATGGCTTTTTTATGAGTACTTACCATTTTTTGAATAGCACTTTTGTTATTACGTAATTTAAGTTGTCGGTCAGCCATTTTTATGACCGATTTAAATTTTTTATGATGCTTACATTAATAAGCAACAATTAAAGGATACAGGTAAGTACATAATCTATATAATTCCCAAATAATTTTGTGCTTGCAAAAATTTGACTTTTTTTTTGCAATAGTGGAACCTTTTTGGATTCGAATAAGCGCGTTTTTTTATAGGAAAAAATATTATATAATCAGATTTTTTTAATTTTGACTGACAGCGAAGTTTGAATTAGCTAATTTAACTTACTAATATGTAATCGTTCCACAATTACTCGACTAACATTATTCTAATATTCCAAATTAATTATATAAAAAATCCCATAAATGTTCATACGACACTATCGAACAATTTTTGGCCCGGGCCAAAAAAAATTCTATCTTCCGAAATTTTAAAAATGGAAAACAGCGACACGGCTTTCCCGGCCATATGTCACGTGATCGGGCCGTTTTTCAATAGTATCGAAGCAAGAGCCGATCGGTTCATTGACAAGATTAATTTATCGTGTAACAACTGCTGCACACAGCGTTGTTATAAAATGACCAGGAAATTTCGGGTGAATGTGCATTTTGGTCGTGTTTTTTAACCTACTTATAAAGTGGTCGGAAGTTCATTCAGTGAAAATTGAGTAGTGTGTAATGGTTTTTTTTTGTCTGGTGGAATTATAGAATTTATGCATTCTTAAGGGCCGGCAACGCGCGAGTGATACCGCTGGTGTTGCATGCGTCCATAGGCTACGGTAACCGCTTACCATCAGGCAGGCCGTATGCTTGTTTGCCACCTTAATGGTGTAAAATAAGAATCTTTTAGGACTTAACTTGTCAAGTAATAGTCAAAACACAATGTAAAATCTTTCAATGTAAATTCTTGGGCCGAATCCTATAAGGCCGGGGGCCTTATAGGATTCGCTGAATAATAAATTATGCGTACGTAGAACATTTTTTTTTATGGATTAAGTTGGTAAACGAGCTGACGAGCCACCTGGTGGTAAGTCTGTAGTCAACGTCGTTCATGGACACCTGCAACACCAGAGGAGTTGCTGATGCATTGCCGATATTTAAGAGCTCCTGAGGACTGCAGACTGCCAGAGCCGTAGTAACCGAAGGGAACTGGCTCTTACGTGCAAAGTCGAAACACACACCAAGGTGCTTTACGGCAGACTCCGGCGTAAGGGTGGTCGCAAGCCAGTCAGACCCCGAGAGGTCCTATCACCAAGCAAGTCAGATATTTTCACGCCTCTTACGGAATGCCTATTTGAAAGGCAATGAAGACAGTATTGTAACCCGTCCCCAAAAGGGAATGTAGATTTAGGGATTTGTAGATATTACATATAAATCATCCACCTAATTATACTTAAATCTAAACTTAAAATTAAATATATACCTACGTAGAAATCCAGTCACTATAATTGGCAATGATGAAAAACCCTGAAAAAAGGTCCTTTATATCCTAAGACACTTTTATTCCAAGACAAAAAAAGAACTGAAAAAATCAGGGATGAAAAGAAAAATACGTATATTTCACAAAATGGATGGCTTCGTTACCGTGATTTACAATATCTGTTTTGCTTGGAATATATTTTGCTAGAATACATAATATTTGTTCGAGAAGTATCGTCAGTAATATTTCTGATAATATTTATTTAAAATAGTAAGCTATTTTTAATAAAGTTAGTGATAAAGTCAAAGGTCTCGAGTTCGAATCCAAGGCGTGCACCTCTGGTTTTTCAGAGTCAAGTGCATATTAATATAATTAATATCGCTTGCTAAAATGATGACGGGAAAAATCGTGAGGAAATCTGCGTGCCTGAGAGATTGTCTTGACATTGGTGTGTCAAATCTGCTAACCCGCATTAAGCTAGCTTGGTGCACTATAACCTAACCTCTCACTCTGGGTGGAGATCCATGCCCAGCCGTGAAATATTATAATTAAGGGTTAATGATGATTTCACTTTTTTTTTTAAATGGGCTTGCGCTTGACTTCAATCTTGCCTCCGGCGCAAAGATGAAGTCGACGGTAGAGCGAGCACACCGAGAAGAGCCTGTTCACCCTACTTTTGAAAAGATTCGTACGTACTCGGAAATACAGATGCAGATTACAAGGGTGAAAGGATTTGAATAATTATTAATCAATTTCTTGGCCTTATCTATAAGCCTTGCCACCGTATGTGGACGCACATACCTCTGCCAAACCCACTCGGAATATAAACATGATGGTATGTTTATATTGCTGGCGCTATAAAACATTTTCTAACAGTCTTTAGGTTTTTGCAGTGGCATTCAACGTGAGAGACGATTACTGACAGAAGTTTTAGGACAATTTACGGCCTAAGAAGAGATAAGATTTTCTTACTATAGCCTAATCATTCAAAAGCCTAATCTCATTCTGAGGCGACTCGTGCCCAGCAATGGGACAGTATAATTATTATGTATGTCTTATATAAGAATAAAATAATCTTTATTGCATACCATATGAGAAACACACATTAAAGATTTTTTTTAAACTAAGGGTTAATGGCGGTCTTATCACTAATAGCGATATCTACGATATAAAAAAAGGAGATTAAGGGTAGTCCATGGTGTACCTACCAGAAAAATAATAACATCATCATCATCATCATCATCATCATAATCAACCCATTATATTCTCCCACTGCTGGGCACGGGTCTCCTTTCAGAATGAGAGGGATCAGGCTATAGTCCACCACGCTGGCCTAGTGCGGGTTGACAGACTTCACACGCCATCGAGAAAATCTCTTAGGCATGCAGGTTTCCTCACGATGTTTTCCTTCACCGTTTAAGCGCGTGATAATTAACTATTTAATACGCACATGACTTCGAAAAGTCAGAGGTGCGTGCCTTGGGTTCGAACTCGAGACCTTTGACTTAGCAGTCCAACGGTCATACCACTAGGCTATCACTTGCTGATTAAAAGTAAATATATACATTAAAAGTAAGTAAGATTTATTAATACTTTTATCAAGTAAGCAGTCTCCTGTGGCTCTGTTGTGACTTTTAATTGTTCAGTGTTGTACTTTTATTAATCTTTTTTCTTTCAATTTAATGCATAAAAAAGTATTAATGAAATTTTGCAGAAAAAATATAATAATGGGAGTTGTTAATTATTCTTAACTAAGCTAAAATAATAAGTTAAAAGGAATATTTTACTTAAAAAAAGTTTTGTTGTAAGTATTTCGGTATATAATGTTTGAATAAATCACTTTCCCTATTGGTGCTGTATAAAAAACGCTGCATGAAAGCAAAGTATATTCTAAATATAAAACGACAAATAAATGAAACCTTATTGTATACAGTTAAGATTGAAATTGCAAAACAAGAAAGGCTAAAGAAAAATAATTCTGGCTGCATAAACGTAGAACACCTATCAAAAACATCGTATGTGCACTAAAAACTTCGAAGTAAAATACATCAAATAGTGTGGAAGCTAAGTTTAATATTGTTTAGAAAGTATTGAAATGAAAATAAGGCTTGGTGCAAGTAAGCCGGGTCGTCACGTGCGTCCAGGAGTTTCGTGCTTGACATGAGCCTCGCCAGACGATAAATCATGGACCCTCGCCGTTCCCACGTGGACACAAATTGAATTTTTGACCGTCACTACCGTCTGGGTAGTGTGATTTTTTAATAAAACATTGCTCAGACTTTATCCAAGCAGAATTTGGTTTACAGAATAATACAATGCTTGTCATGTTCTAGGATGCTTCTCAAGCAGTAAATTTATAAGCAAAATTTTATCACAGATGGGTCTCAAACCCACGATCTCTAGTTCCACAGAATATTACAGATCGTTTTGCATACAATGCTGTGTAATTAAATTATTATAATTTAATCTATCATACCATGACGCCTGTATTCCCCGAAGGGCTAGAGGGTAGAGATGTACTTAATGTACACCAACAGTTTGCCGGTATGTTTAGGTCTCATGTAAAATGGGGTTAGCCTATTGCCATAGATTGGACACAAATCCATACTCCGAGCTGCTACTGAGAACTTCATAGAAACACCCAATAACACTTTGCTCGACCTGGGTATTGAACCTAGGACCTCTAGTATAGCACTCGCACATAGGACCACTAGGCTAATGAGGTAGATATAATTATTTTGACGGCACGTTTAGCGTAGCGGCAGAGCGATCAGCTTTACGCTACGGGTTCGGTTCGATACCCGCACGGAACAAATATTTGTATTAACTACATACAGGTAGTTGTTCCGGTTCTGGATGTTTGTGTGTCTATTAATTTTTGTTTGTAAACGCACCAAATACAGCAGAAATTGCTAGTGGGGCAACATTTTTTTCTAAATATCTACGACCATCATCAGATTATATTCAGGTCGTCAAGTCATCGTGCTGGTTTACCATTTGTAAGCAGTAGGTGTTAATATTTCCATTAACTTATGCACATTGAATTAATTTTCTTGTCAACATTTGGTTAGTTTCAAGAGGTCAACATCAATTTGGACAAGTAATGGGCATGTTATTCAAATCATCCTAATTAGGTAAAATAGGTATAAAGTCCTTGTGTTGGTTTGAAAGGAAAACACCTAGTTATCTATTATTTTATATGATATTTTTGTCTATTATCCCATGTTCTTAGTTTTTTTTTGAAAAACATACTAGCTATGTGGGTCGCACTTTACTGGTATTCTTATTAACCCCCCGAGCTGAGCTAAATGCTCGTGTTACGAGTGGGTTTACGTCGGTAGTACAATGACTGGATTTCGAACCGGCAACCACATGATCGCAAGTCCGACGTCCTAGCCATTAGGCTACCGCCGTTTCTATTTGTAATGAATGGCTTTGTTTAATTTAGAAAAATACTTTGCTCTTAATTACGCTTATCACCTAACGAGGCAGGAGATTTCTTATAAATACAAATTATTACACAAACAAACACTTAGACACGGAACCTGTAGTCCATGCTAGTACCTCCCCCCCAAGGGGTTCTCGCCTTGTCGCGGCGGGGGGGATTAGCAACCGTGGATTGTGGCCCACTGTGAAGAGCTAATTAGAACCCCAAGGAGGAGCTGCTCCTGCGGGCTTTTCCCAAGAAGCCTGCATTGAAGCGGCTACTGTAGGTAGCAGTATGGGAGGCTCCGTAACTGACGCGGGACTCGGTGTTGTGTGGGCCATACTGCGGTTGGAGGTTGGGGGGCCGCGGCGGGAGTGCCGGTATTATGGTGCGCCGCTCTTACTGCCTTCCGCGGCCTCGGCGGGGTCACAGCCGTAGGACTGCGGATATGGTGAGGCCGCAAGGGGAGAGGAGTCGCTGTGTCGCTCTCCCTACCCTCTGTGGCCAAAGTGTGGACGGCGGCGGAGCTACATATCTGTCCCGCCGCAAAGAGGGTCTTGGGCGGTAGACTCGGGGTCGTCAGTCGTCCATTGCACTTGGTCAAACTTTGGACGTCCGCGGTGTGATCGTGGATCATGCGAGAGCGATTCCCGTACTGAGCATGCTGTAAAATATCTAATCTATACACTCAAATCCAAAGTTTCCACACAAATCCAGCTCCACAACTATTGATCCTTTCCTCATACGATCACTTCGATAAAAATGTAGGATGAAATTAAACAAAAACTTTTCGGGACGAATCTCCGCCGAAAGTTAAAGTTGGCCAATTGATCCTACCCACACAAATGTGAAGACTACCCTAGCAGATACGAATCCTTTAGTTACTCCTATTCTTGTGCAAGAGCACCTTTGGACCCCTCGCGAGTTTGTAAATCTTGGGCACCATGGATGTAGTAAGATCTGTAGTGGTCCTTTTGGACATGCCATTTTCATTCTATTTGTATAAAATAAAAATTTATGACAATTGGACTACCAAGTTAAAGGTCTCTTGTTCAAATGCAAGGTACGCAAGTCTGACTTTTCGAAGTCATGTGCGTATTAATAACGTACAACGCGATTAAACGGCCAAGGAGTCGTAAGGAAACGTGCATACCTGAGAGATTTTTTCGATGTGAAGTCTGCCAACCAGACTATAGCATAATCCCTCTTATATTGAAGGAAGTCCCGTGCTTAGTAGTGGAATCTATATAATAAAAATGAATTGCAAAATTTGTTGCTAAGCGCAAATCTCGAAGACGGCTGGAGCAATTAGGGTATTTTTATTTTTAATTTATTCCTAGAACTCTGAGGAAGGTTTTTATGGGGAGAAAAATTGCAAAAAAAACGGGGCAACGCGGGTGAAACCGCGGGCGGATTGCTAGTATTATAATATAAATGGGTTCATGATAATTTTATAAGTTGAATGCTGTAAAGGTAACCGTGGAATAGGTACTTCAGCTGTCGTTTTTCCTCACCCGTTTTTCCGAATACCGAATAATAATTTTACAATACATTATTACCCAATATTGGGTAGGAATTTCCCAAAACACCATCTTGGAGCTTATCTCCTTGTAAGATAACTAACACTGTTGTTTTCAATTTCATGCATAATCTATACTTATAATAAATCTGTAGAGAGGTCAATTCTGTACATGAAATATATTTCCAAAATAACTATCAGCGGGTGATTAGTGATCGATACTGACGCCAAAAATGCAATCAGTAAAATTTTTGTCTGTCTGTCTGTCTGTCTGTCTGTATGTTCGTTATAGAAACAAAAACCACTCGACGGATTTCAACGAAACTTGGTACAATTGTTCTTCATACTCCTGGGCAGGTTATAGTATACTTTTCATCATGCTACGATCAATAGGAGCAGAGCAGTGAAGGGAAATGTTAGGAAAACAGGAGAACTTACTCCATTTTTTAAGCTTCCGTCGCGTGTGCAGCCTTAATGGTTAAAGCTACACAGAAATCATGTATGACGGAAATGTTCTCCTTAAAATTATATAAAAAATATTCCACGACAGCAATTGTCTATCTTTTATGGTTGACTCACAATAACACGTGTAACTCCCGATAGCTTAGCAGTTCGGAGCTTTCTGATTATATTTGTCTACTCTTACGCTAGGTGACTGACTGACTGACATAGTGATCTATCAACGCACAGCCCAAACCACAGGTTGTAGTATACTTTTCATCACGCTACGATCAATAGGAGCAGAGCAGTGAAGGGAAATGTTGGGAAAATGAGTGATTCATGGGAAAGGTTTCAAGCTATAAAACATCACGCTACAACCCTTAGGAACGGGGCAACGCAGGTGAAACCACGGGCGAAGAACTAGGGAACAAAGTAACTATTCCACGCGGACGAAGTCGCTGGCAAAAGCTAGTCAATCATAAACCGCTATCTTAATATCACATATGCATAAATGTGGTCTATATTTTATTTTATTATTTTTCACGGGTATGAATTTCACCTGTCCCGCCCCCTATTACATGGGACCTAAACATACCAGGCTAACTGGGGTGCACATTAGTAGGCCTGTGCCTAACCCTTCAGGAATTACAGGCGTGTTGGTATGTATGAATTTCGTAGGAATATTGTTCACGACGGGTAGAAATACAAATGTATTATATTGGATTTCTTCCTACATTCGTAACTCCTTCGCTTGAGATGATAAATGATGAGATTTCGCTGATCCTTCCTTCCTAGTACAACGCAACCGGTATCATTTGTTATAATATATTGTAACCGCACTCGACTGAATCCAATATATTGTTATAAATGTTATTTTGAGTGACTGTAGGGGTCAGATATTCTTATAAAATGGACATGTTACGAAAACGCGATAGGTATCCTCCTAAAAAATAGTATAAAAAACCATCACTTTTTTTTCGGGTTAGGTTAGTTAGTTATATTTAGAACAACTTAAAAAATAATTATGAAATTAAAATCGAAAAACGAATTATTAAAATCGTAAAGACTGCCTCATTAGTCTAGTGGTCCCAAGCGCAACTGCTTCGCTAGAGGTCCTGGGTTCAATCCCCAGGTCGAGCAAAGTGTTAATGAGTTTTCTATGAAATTCTCAGTAGCAGCTCGGAGTCTGGATTTGTGCCCGGTTATTGGCTATACGCTCGCCCCCTATAACATGGGACCTAAACATACCAGGCGAACTGTGGGTGTACATTATAGTACGCCTCTGCCTAACCCTTCGGGGAATACAGGCGTGATGGTATGTTATGTGTTATGTTAAAATCATAAAATATACCTATTTCACGATCTTACTCTCGCACCTCGACTCGCACCCAAAACATACCGGCAAGTTGTTAGTGTACATTAGTACACCTCTGCCTAACCCTTCAGGTATACAGGCGTGATGGTATGTATGTAAATCTGTTTTGATATTATGGAATGTAATAAAGAAATAAGTATATAATATTGAGTATTGAGTAATATTACTACAGAGTACCTAACGTAACAAACTAGGAATATAATATAGCAGTCAATCATGTTTTCGAGGGCTCTTCATTGCAAAGATTGGATTCTGTAACTTCATTTAGAAAATGTATGGCCGTAATATCGTCGACGGATCTTTAATATTACGTATAAGTTGCTAAAGTTGAGAATATTGAATAAATCATTTTCCAAAGTATATATTTATCTCATCGGTCGAGATGTCACCAGGGCGGAGGTCATGAGTTCGATTTTCGGGTGGAAGCTCCATCTTTAATTATTTAGTTTTTTTCTATGACATTCCATGAATTTTATATTTAAGCCAAGTTAATGGCAACACTATGATAGCCCAGTGATATTACCAATTGGATTGTCAAGACAAAGGTCTCGAGTTTGAAACCTTACTTAACATAACATACATACATAATCTACCCATTATACTGTCCCACTGCTGGGCACGGGTCTCCTCTCAGAATGAGAGGGATTAGGCTATAGTCCACCATACTGGCGTAGTGCGGGTTGGCAGACTTCACACGCCGTCGAGAAAATCTCTCAGGCATGCAGGTTGTTGAACGACGTTTTCCTTCACCGTTTAAGCGCGTGATAATTAACTATTTAATACGCAATGACTTCGGAAAGTCAGAGGTACAGGTACAGAGAGGCCTTGGGTAGAAACTCGAGACTTGGCAGTCCAATGGTCATACCATTCGGCTATCACTGCTTCCTAGCCTAAGTACCTATATACTTTATACAAAATACTTAGTTATTTTTTTAATATTTTGAGACCACCCTTACTTTAAAAGCCTTGCCAGAGAATTCATACTTATCAAAACAAAAAAGAGCAATTACAGAAGACTTTTTAACCCGTATTAAAATTTCAATATTTTACTTTAAAATATTTTGGTCTGTCGCCGATGGGACCAAGAATTTCAAATTACTAAGGCAAATCGACTTGCTTTATGTAGTTAATTTAAGTTTGTTACGTTTTGTTAACTTTTAGCGTTTCCCTGCCGGAATTTTTGATAAGTAGGTATACTTTCTGCGCAAGAGCTAAAGTAGGTACGGTCGACAGCACATTATGGTATTCACAACTCAATTTCTTCGATTTTCAATGTAATCTTCAAACAATAGAGTTTATTATCCATTGGGGAAATTTGATAAGTTGGTAACTTGATGTGCTGGTGACTGTACCTTACCTATCTTGTCTATTTAAGCAAAGTTCGCTGGAGACTTCTACTACAGTTCTACTCTCAATTTATATTAAGAACGTAATATACTATCACATCTGTCTTCCTAAACGGTTAGGCAGAGGCGTACTTCTCGGTATACTTCTGAACATGAGGCTGACCCTACCAGGAACAAATCCAATCTCTGGGCTGGTAATTGCATAAAAAAACCACAAACACTTTGCTCGATCAGGTAATAGCAGCGGTAGCCTAATGGCTAGGGCGTCGGACTTGCAATCATGTGGTTGTCGGTTCGAACCCCACCCATTGCACTACCAACGTGAACCCACTCGTAACACAAGCATTTAGCTTAGCACGAGGGGTTAACAAGAATACTAGTAATGTGCGACCCACATTGCTATTGCACATTGCTAGTAAGCTATAAAAAAAAAAATAACAAAGGACCTCACGCTTTATAACTGCGATTGCAATAGTTAGAGTAATGAGACAGTTCTATTTTACAAAGTGGTTTAATATTTACGTTTAGCTAATGTTATCAATTTAAAAAAATATATTATGCTCACAGCGTCAATTCACTCAAATTGATGCTGTAAGCATAATAAATAAAAAAAGATATGGAGTTAAAAAGTTTATATTTGAACGAACAAAATGTACAAAGTTTTTTATTTGTTTAAATACTCAAGCAATATTATAACATACTCCTCATTTTCATACGACCACATAACAGGGTCAAAAATGCGTCCACTGAGGTGCTTGTCAGTCAAAAATTGCTCCCGAGTGAAGTCAGGTACGGCCAGCATAAGTAGATATAATCAGGATGTCACGAGCCAAGTTAAATGGAAAAGTTTTTGTGGGCCTGCTTTATGCATGCCCTTTGGGCTAGTCTGACCTTAATAAGCGCTGCCTTTAAAAGTTGTCCGCTCGTAAAAAAGTTGCGAACGTGAGCGGACGGTGGGTTAATAGAGGTGAAGTGAACTTTATTTAAAATATCAACACTGGCTGTGGCTACGGCTTCACTGGGAACTCGGTTTCCGGTTCGGTTGCTTTACTTTTTTATTATAACTTCATTTCATTTTATAGTTTAATAATTATTATGAAGAATTTCTTCTAAAAAATTATGCTTTTTTGTTTATTTACGTAACCTAATGTACCGTAACGTAATGTAATAAATGTGTTACTCATACATTTCTAAGTAAACCGCTTATTATAAAAATTGACTCTTAAATAGCACATATTATATCATAGATGACGTAAATCAGTAATATATTTAGTAAATATCACACTTAAAAATATAGGTACTGGTTACTGTAATTGAAATGACTGCCTCATTAGTCTAGTGGTCCCAAGCGTGACTGCTACGCTAGAGGTCTTGGGTTCGATCCCCAGGTTGAGTGAAGTGTTATTGGTATTTTTTTATGAAATTCTCAGTAGCAGCTCGGAGCCTGGATTTGTGCTCGGTTAATGGCAATAGGCTCGCCACCTATTACATGAGAACTAAACATACCGGTAAACTGTGGGTGCACATTAGTACACCTCTGTCAAATCCTTAGGGGATACAGGCGTGATGGTAAGTTATGTAATTGAAATGCAAATGAAAAACATTTATTTTAACATAGGTACAAATTGAGTCTAAAGTGAGATCATGAGTATTGGGTAATTAATTTTTTACATTAAGCAGAAGAACTAGATGTATTTGCCATGGTCCCTACACTAGGCCGTGCCGCGGACGCGCAGAGAGGGGACTCTGTTCGCCCATCATGTGCCCCCAGAGAAGGAGGTAGCACAGTGGTCACGTGTTGCCGTGTACAGTGAGGTTATGGGGAGACCCCTTTATAGTCTCCCCAGGGATGTGCCTAAACAGGTGTCGCACAAAGGGGTTCTGGGGTGGTCTTTTAAGAGGGCACAGTGTCCCCCATCATGTGCTGATGGTGGCCACGGGGTGGTTTTAGTAGGTAAAAATCCCACACTCCCCGGTCTAATCCCCGAAGACCAGACGCCTCTTGGAAGGTTCCCCCCGTAAAAAAAGGCCATGCCTGTATCGTGGGGGCCCAAAATTTTTACCTGGTTTATTTATTTCAACCAAACTTACAACATCATTACAGGCAAACCCAATGCGATATTGTAGATAACTAATACTAAATCTTAAAAAAGAAAAAATATTATTTGCTATGATAACAAATCATAAAAAGTGCTCTAATTGTGAATTCTTTCAAAACACAACAAAATAGGTCTAACTGCTCTGTTATAATGTTAAGAGTGCGGAATGATAATATAAGTCATATATTACCTACAAATATGAAACCCATTGATCGCCTGAATACAAAGGAATTGATATTCAAATGAAATAATACAAACAGATAATTACAGATGCGAATATACATTAACAATATTTATTTACCTCAATAAATTGCAAGTTATTTGAGAGCATTCAATGATTTACAGCTGTTTTCCTTTGTTCTCAAATGGTTGATATAGGTGATAATAATTTTGGGGCTAGTATTAAGCTATTTGTTATTAACCTTTTATACGTGAAAACAATGGAACACATTTCTTAAGAAGCATTTTTTATTTTAATTATCAAGAACATTACGATATTAACCTAACAATTTTTGAAATCCGTAATTTAGATGCTATGAAGTATTTAAAAAAAAATGTATTTCTTCTACTTTTTAATCGTAATACTGATTAAAACAGAGGAAATTGCTATTGACATTTCTATGAAATGAAAATAATACTATGAAATTTCATAGAAATGGAAATTTTCATATTTCCTTCAGGGAATACTGGCGTGATGGTAGGTACATTATATTATGTTACTTTTGATTCAACATTGATTTACGTTTACATTTTACCTTATGTTAAAATAATTCATATCCTGTCAACAAGAATTCAAAGCTAAAATATTTGTTTAAGTTCCAAAAACATCAAATGTTAAAAACGAGGATTGATGGTTTCCGAAACAGTGATTTTTTTAATACAAAATTGGGTCAGTTCATATATCAATACAGGTCAATGAAACTCATTTAGGGACGTCCTGCTGAGAAGGGTACGAATAGTTACGAAATAGTACTACTGAAACTACTGAAACTACTAACTAAATCAAACTAAAACTGACAGTGAACCCAATAAATAGATAAAATAAATTATTTAAACCTAAATTGCACCTTACTGCTAAGCTGAGAAGACTGCTTTTAGCAGTCTTCTCTTTATCATTTTACCCTTTCTTGAGAAATAAGGTCTGGCGGACCTTAATACAAGTTAATGTGTAACTAAGCTAGGACGTTGGATCCAATAAAATTGAAACTGTTACATTCTTACTTCGTCGATTCTTCCCCACATATGAATTTTTTTTTAAAAAGCTTACTAGTATTCTTGTTAACCTCTCGCACAAAGCTAAAATGCTTGTGTTACGAGTAGGTTCACGTCGGTAGTGCAATGGGTGGGTTTCGAACCGGCATCTACATCATCGCAATTCCGACACCCTAGCCATTAGGCTACCGCTGCTTATTAATTATTCTATTCGTGTAACTGACTTTACCACACTTTTTAATTTTTTTTTTATGGGATAGGAGGGCAAACGAGCAGACGGATCACCTAATGGTAAGCGATTACCGCCGCCCATGGACACCCGCAACACCAAAAGAGGAGTCACAAGTGCGTTGCCGACCTTTAAAAGAGGATTGGGCCTCCGGTAACCTCCCTCACTCGGCGAAACACAACGTAAGCGTTGTTTAACGCCGGTTTTCTGTGAGGCCGTGGTATCACTCCGGTCGAGCCGGCCCATTCGTGCCGAAGCATGGCTCTCCCACGTGGAAATAAACAAAGGGTGGTAACTTAACAACTTAATAACGGTGTAACTTAATAACCCATCTTAATTTACTACTTGTTACCCCACACATACACATACCACTATTCACTTACACAAACTAACTCACCTCACCCCAAATACTGTCAAAATACCCATTTAAACAATTAACCATTCTTCTCTGTCTGTATTGTTATTAGTTTTTACATGAGTTTATTTTAATTTCATTTTATTTTGTTTTTAGTTACCCAGATTGCATGCTCTGGTAGTGATAATTTTATTGCATAAGAAAACAACAACAACACGGAAAAAGGCACTGACCTCTGTAACACAGGTACATAACCTAGCATCGGAGTCAGGGACTTCTGTCAGAAATGTACCCAAAATATATTTATGCAAAATAAAGATAAAGGTTAAAGCGCTGACTTTTCAAAATCATGATTACCTATTTATATATATAAGACACTGAAATGGCGAAAGAAAATATCGTGAGGAAACTTGCATGTCTGATAGGCTTTCTCGATAGCGTAAAGTCTGCCAACCCGCAATATGGTAGCATGGTGGACTATAACCTCACACTTTACACTTTTAGAGGAGACCTGTACCTAGCAGAGGGACAGTACCCAGATTTCATGACAAATGAGCGTATAAAAATGTTACACCAAAATCTTTTGATCGAATGAAGATGGTTACTCGATATTTCTTCGCAATGTAAGTAATTGTAATAATTTTTTGACGTGGGCGAGCCATGCTTCGGCACGAATGGGCCGGCTAGACCGGAGTGATACCCCGGCCTTCCAGAAAACTGGCGTTAAACAACGCTTACGTTGTGTTTCGCCGAGTGAGTGAGGTTACCGGAGGCCCAATCCCCTTTTAAAAGGTCGGCAACGCACTCGTGACTCCTATGGTGTTGCGGGTGTCCATGGGCGGCGGTAATCGCTTACCATCAGGCGATCCGTATGCTCGTTTGCCCTCCTATCCCATAAAAATAAATTCAAACCAAAATCTTTTGATCGAATGAAGATGGTAACTCGATATTTCTTCGCAATGTAAGTAGTCCCACATGCTAGAACATCGTAATTTCGCTCACGTATCGTTCCACGACTGACCGAAATGGTTCGGTGACAGTGAAAAATCTTGTAGTCTAACCTTTACAACATTTAACAAATCATTCACTCGCCCATTTCTTTTTCGGAGCCGTAATGGGATCAATCAACGCCAACACATTGGACGTTATTAGACTGCTGAAATGTACGGGTCGTGATTCTGTGAGGTTATTTGTGCCGATAGCCCGATACTATCTATAATATGGGGTGACACAGACTTTGATTTTGAGAATCAAAATCTCAAAATCAAAATCTGTGTCACCTTGTCACTCAGTAGCCTAAATAAATTTCCATAGTGTATAACCTACTAGCACTAGAACTCATTATTTTTACTGTTTTGTCCGCTAATTGGTTGACTGAATGGTAGATATGAAGTTGCCATACCTATCAAATTTCCCCAATGAATAATAAACTGTATTATTTGGAGATTATATTGAAAATATATTGAAGAAATCTCATTTTAAAAGAAAATATTCTTGTACTTTAATAATCGTCATAAGTTGGTATACGAAATTTTACTTATTAAATAGTCCGGTTATAAAAGTCATTTTGTTTAAAAACTTTAAATCCTCCAAAAACATGGACGATACAATAAGCGATGTAACCAAGCTGATTAAACAGAAAGCTGGCTCTCTCGACCGCATCGCACCAATTTGCGTTTTACCAACGCTCAGCGCAAATGCATCAAATCATCCTTTACGTCAATCGTGCAATCGTTTAAAGCCCATTTAGCGCGCAATGGGCGCGAACGAATGACGATTATACAGTTTTATGGATTAAGTGGTGACTAGCTATTGCATAAAGCCATCCCGAATTTTGTTTGCAATTTATTTCGAGTAATGAGTTTTCTGAATTTATTTTGCTTTTTTTACATGCATGCTACTTTCGCGGTACCTACTAATCGCGGGTTCGATGCCCGCACCTAATATAATATTTGTGTGACGTAAAGAACAGGTTTCTGTGATATTTTTCTGTGGTTTTGTAAACGCAGTCAACATATTATTATACGAAATATTCCAAGTGTAGGGCAATACTTAAAAACATAAGGATAAGGTCATACCGTACTATTAAACTTTCAACTGCGGTATAAGTACCCTTAAATATATTTTTAATTTATTCCATTATTTTTTAATTACTAAAAATATTACCTTAGATTTTAAGACGCGCAATATTTATGTACCTCTCTGAATAATAATATTCTATAGATTCAATACAAATATTTGGATATCATACAAAATGATATTTGTCTCGGGTGGAAATTGAACCCATGACACTGGACGCAACGGTATTGTTGTGAGGTGACATTAACCGCTACACCAAACCCACTCCTTTATTTCAGGTTACATCAAACAATTTAATGCATCTAAGAAAAACAGAGACCTTACACGTGTGATACGAGTACCGTCAAGTAAACAAGTGTAGAATCACAATTCACGTCACGACCTGACTGTACTGCCGGGAAAACAATTTTGTGTCCGTCTATACAGAGCTAGTGACAGAGACGTAATTGAGTGACACTTACACCGTTTTGTAACTTCATTACTTCAGTCTTATTCATAGTGACTATAATTAAAACTACATAATTTTAATCCTTGATAAAATATAGTATACTATTTCATTCATGATTTTAAAATTATATTTTTTTTATATCTTACACTTTTTTCTTGTATTATTTAGGTGTACATAATTATAAAATTAATTTATAAATATTTATTTGTTAAGTTGAAATTGAATAAGGAATAATGATGAACGTTCTTGGTTATTTAATGATTATTTTTTACATAAAAGCTTAGAATTGTTTTGTAAAGAAATATCTCACATACAGAAGCGTACTAATGTACACCCATTACACAGCCTATTGCCATTATTCAAGTACAAATCCCAAACTCCAAGGTGATACTGAGAATTGCATACAAAAACCCAATAAGACTTTGCTCGACCTGGGAATCGAACCAAGGACCTCTGACGTAGCAATCGCGCTCAGGGCTACTAGACTAACGAGGCAGTTAATATATCCAACTTTAAGCATTTAATGGTGTGGTCAGACCTCAACCAGATTTATAAAGGATCGCCATTTTACAATACCTACATTCTAAAAGAGAAATGTTTTTCCTTGGCAATCCTTCGTCGTAACGAGCGATACATCTCTATTTATTTATTGGCGCCCAAAAACAAAATAAAAGTAAATTAAGTATTTGTTTACACCTGTCACGTAGACATCGTAGATCGAGTATGGTATGGTTTAAAAATAAAATAAACGAAATATTAAATAACTAAGAAAACTTATTCCTACATTCCATTCATTTCTCATTATCATCACCATCATCATCATCATCATCAGCCTATATTCGTCCACTGCTGGATGGCCTCTCCTAGTGAACGTCACAGAGCCCGATCTTCGGCTTTTCTCATCCAGTCGCTGCCAGCTGCCTTCCGCAAGTCGTCACTCCACCTGGCCGGCGGGCGCCCTACACTACGTTTGCCTAGACGCGGTCTGCACTCGAGAACTCGTTTACGAAAACACTGGCGTTTTATTTCTCATTATGTAAAAATAATTTTATGTTTAATCTTCATTAAGCTTTACTTTCTATTGAAGTCATGAAAAGAAGAAAAAAAAGAATCTTATTACACATTGAGTTTTTCTTTGTGCCAATAATAATTTAATTTTGCGGCATAAAAACATTTATTAGCATATTTATATCCCACAACACCTCTGTAATTGAATAGCTAACAGTAACTCCGCCAAGTCTCGTGCCGAAAATTCGTAAACTTGGGCGAATCTCGTCAAAACTTCGCGCGGGCAAATCAAACTTCCGTCGATTCGTTTAACTTAAAACCGGTGGGAACCGGTAGAAACCTGATTTGTCTGGCAGATTTCTTTGTTCAACAATATTTTTAAGAAGTAATCAGGTTTATTATGGGCGAACAAATCGGCTTGGACGCAAAAACAAATTGTTTTAACAAAAAGCTCTTCAAAAATTTAGCGGAGAAACTTTTAGGCGTTGGTCCTTCGCTCGTTCTGATTTTAAATACTGTTGAATATTTAAGAGATTTAGGAGGCAGTCTTTTAGTTTATTTATGAAACCGAGTTTATTACTTGCTTATGACCTTGTAAACATTAAAATATTTAATAGAATTTTTAGATTATGGCTACAACTTTTACCCTTTTCTGGCCATTCAAAATCGGTATCTGTTAATAAAATAGGATTTTTAACAAGACCCCCGTGTGGGGACGGGTGAGAATACTATTCCTCACTACCTTTCAGATAAGCATCTCGTAAGAGGCGTGTAAATATCTGACTCGCTCGTTGGTAGAATCTCTTGGGGTTTGACTGGCTGGTGACCACGTCGCACCACGTCGCGTCGGCACTACGTCCAAGTCTGTCGTAAAGCATCTTGGTGTGTTTCAAGTTTTGCACGTAAAGGCAGTTCCCTCGGTTGCAGCGGCTCTGGCAGTCTGTAGTCCGTAGGGGCTTTTAAGGTCCTGTAACGCATCAGTAACTCCTCTGGTGTTGCAGGTGTACATGGGCGACGATGACTACTTACCTCGTCAGCTCGCTTGCCGACTTAATCAATATTTTTTTTATTTTGCAAAATGTAATCCTAACTAATATTATAAATGCGAAAATGAGTTTGTTTGTTTGTTTGTATATATATTGTAATGGTAGGTATATCAAGATGGGATTTTAGGACATTTGCACATCATCACAGGTAAAACTGCCGATAGACAGCTTCAGAAATGAAGATAGATATTATGACGTGGTCACATTAAATTCTCACTTAAAATACTAAATCAATGTAATTTTCAGTATACCATTTAGTTTTTGAAGCACGATTCAACCAAATTACTTCTATAAAATATAATGGAAATCTTTTATCACATAGCTGTAAATTTTTAGTATGATCCGCAACATATTTTATTACGTATATGATTTTCTTGCAACGTAAAACCTTATTCAACCGAACGTCTTATGAGTAGGCGTGTCTCTCAAAACGTACGCTTATGGAATAGAAAGGGACGTCCTGTAATTCGGGTTGTCATGCTATAAAAAGTTGTAGATACCTACTTAAATTATACTTCTGGGTGAATGAATCTTTGAGCTACTTGATTAGCATAGTGGTTTTAAGCGCTAGAGGCCCTGGGCAATTCCCAGGCGAGTAAAGTGTTACAGAGTTTTTTTATGAAAATCTCAGCAGATGCTCGGAGTTTAGATTTGTGCCCGGTTAATGGCATAGGCTTGCCCTATCGCCTCTAGCGTAGGTAGTAGTCGCACTTAGGACATCTAGACTAATGAGGGAACAATTTTTACAATTATATATATATCTGCTTTTCACCTTAGGTCACGTTTACAATAAGATTAGATACATAAATAAACTTTATGTGAAAAAACCCTGTCCGGTCTGAAACGGGCACATTACCAAATAAAATAAGAAACACTAAAAATTCATGACATAATGAAGTTTAAAATTCACAATTGTCGTGCCTAAATTACCGATATTTCCCCAAAATCTTACATTGGAACTCGCATAATTTGCTACTAAGTATTATGTCTGGACTTTTAAAGAGACCATGATTCTCTGAGTTTGTTTCGGTGTTTCTTCTCAGAGGTCGTCAATTAGGAAATGCCGGTGTCATCTAGTTTAAAAAAAAATTGACTTTTGATTTACAGAAATATGTATCATTTAATCGATTTTTTTTTTAAATGTGATAATACCACCGTCATTATGTATGTATGTTAGGCCAGTGACGATGTCACTGCCACCATCGTGTTATATAAAATTTGCCACCAAGTTTCCGCGTTTTATAATAGTTTATTTGGGGTATTTCTTTACTTGTTTTTATAGGATACGAAGGCAAACGAGCAGATGGATCGCCTGATGGTAAGCGATTACCGCCGCCCATGGACACCCGCAACTCCATAGGAGTCACAATTGCGTTGCCGAACTTTTAAAAGGGGATCGGGTCGGACCGGTAACCTCACTCACTCGGCGAAACACAACATTAGCGTTATTTAACGCCGTTTTTATGTGAGGCCGCGGTATCACTCCGGTCGAGCCGACCCATTCGTGCCGAAACATGGCTCTCCCACGTAAAATTAAAACGATTTATATAAATTGAACCGGATCTCGATACTTAACAATACCTTCACGGGTCGGACATGGTTTTCTTAACATATTGTTTAACAGATCATAGATAAAAAAATATTTCTCTCATAAATCTATTTTATACTTCGAAGCGTGGCAACACTAAACACATTTGTCACGTCTATGTTATCTTCTGTCTGTCTGTCACGTGGTTGATAGGGTAATGGCGGGAGCGGCGCGGAATTTTAACGAACACCTCTGCCTTATTACGTGGAAAAAAAAACTGGGCTGCCAAGAGAGTTTCAATTTCCATGAAAACACGTACTAATAAATGTTTATTTTAATGAATTATTTATTAGCCTTTGTTTTTCATTTGTTTCTGGAAATGTATATTTTCTTATTCAAATGCTCTTGTTTCAGATGCCGTATGTAGGTATCTTTTTCTCTCTTTAATCTTTTTAATTGAGGAATAAATTCTTTAAGGATTAAGTGGTTTGATTGCAGTAACTGAGCGACCTGCTTCCGTACGACTGGTCAACGGTCCGTACGACTGGTTCAATAACCGCACTGTTTTTTTTTTACTGGAATTTTCTCCTATGTCGTGGGTGCGTTTACATTTACATACACAAATTCTCACATACACAAACGCGCAGACGCGGAACAACTGCCTGTATATGTTACAAATATTTGCTCCGTGAGGGGATCGGACCCACAACACGTAGCGCAAAAGCCGCTCCGACAAACATGTCGTCAAACTGTCACTGCATGTCACAGATTAAACAAACTAACATTTAAAAAAATATTTATAACTTCAAACACGATATCGTAACAAATATACTAAATTAATAGAAAATATTCGGTGACAATTAACAACCCAACAAGTACTTAACTAAAAAATATAATTTACTTTGTGGTAACCGAGTTTAAAAATGTCAAGTGTCGCCGTAAAATGGAATTGGTTTAATATATAATATTAAGTAAGCTTTAACTGTGACCACCACAGCGCGGACGCTCACACTAGTAGTTGTTAATTTCAAGTTTAATTAAAAATAATTTCTCTACGCTAGTGGACACCAACGATGTATGAAGGAATGACTTTTTTTATACAACTAAGGTGGCAAATCAATCTGCCGGCCCACCTGATGGTAAGTGGTTACCATAGTCTATGGATGCTTGCAACACCATCACTATATCACTCGCGTGTTGCCGACCCTTTTATTAGGGAAGATAGTTGGGCTGGCAGCATAGGAGACATGCTGACATGCATGACAGCGGCGGTAAAAAGACATCACCAGTCCCCCCCATTGCCAACACAATGCTTCCTGGCGGAGCTCTGGCGACCTTGCTCACCGTTATGAATACAACATAGCACGGAGCTGTTTGGAAATTGTCAATAGCAGCTCGGAGTTTGGAATAAGTACCCGGTTAATGGCAATAGGCTCGCCCCTATAAGGGACCTAAAAATACCGGCAAACTGTGGGTGGCTATAAGTACACCTCTGCCTAACCGGGGAATACAGGTGTGATGGTATGTTATAATACATTTACCATAGTAAAGGTACAGAATGATAATTTTTTTCACGTAGGCCCATGCATTCTTATCCATTTAATTTCGTGTTCCCTGTACGAGCAATTAATGTTTCGTGGTAACAAAGTATCCATTTAAATGTAACTGGTGGTTTTAATTTCACTTGAAATGTTTTAGTGTCTTACGGTTTTGGGACGAGTGCTGTAAAGACTGATTAGCGTGTACTAGTATTTATCGTTTGTGGATAAGTTTACGAATGTAGAATAAATAAAGTCCTTTTTTCTATTTCAATATTGAATACCTTTTTTTGTTTTTACGGTGAACAAGATTGTCTTACAGTCTGGTCTTTTGGCCTTGTAATTTCCATTTCAATCGGGTTTCGCGTTCAATTGTTATGAAATCCTTTGTAATTGTTTGTTTATATTTTTAGGATTCCGTACCTCAGAAGGATAAAAACAGAACCGTTATAGGATCACTTTGTTGTCCGTCCGTCCGTCCGCCTGTCTATCAAGACCCTTTAACTCGGGAACGCGTTGAGGCATAGAGTTGAAATTAAAACCATACTCAAGTCTGCAGTTTTTTGAAGCTGTGAAAAATCAAACTTCTAAGTTTACAAGAAGATAGGGCCGTTTATGCCGCAAAAAACGTATATTTCAACACTCAAGGGCATCAAAATTTATAGGGTATTTTCCGTTGACCTAGAACTATGAAATTTGGCAAGTAATACCATCTTATACTAAAGTATATGCAAAAATCTTAAAACTATGCATTTGCAATTAATTATAATAAACTACAAATTTGTACAGAATCCTCAGTGGGCGAGTCCGGTTCGCACTGGTTTCTTCAAGCAGCTCAGAGTTTGGATTTGTGACCGCTTAATGACAATTGGCTCGCCCGCTATTACCTGGGATCTAAACTTCATGTGAACTGTGGGTGTATATTAGTATATCTCAGCCCAACCCTATTCCTAATATAGGCGCGATGGTACGTTATTTTATTATGTAAATTTTTTATTTACCACTTTTTTCATGTTAATGAGTTATTTGAAATTTTAAAAAATCTCTGTCTATGACTGCCATACGATCGCGCTACCAAAAGTAGATGTCAGTATCAGTGTCTGTCAATGTCAACATAACCGCCAATTCTAATAAAAAATTGTAAATTTCTATCTGTAATGATCTCGCTCTCTACGCTACGCTACCTACTTGGTCATGAAGAATAAAATACCATTTTATCATAGTCGAGTTGTTTCATAATCATTACCACGCTATCAATAACAATCTCTAACCAAAGATCAGAAGTATTTTGTATAAATTCATGAATAAATTAGTTAATCTACCATTGACTGAGCGTAGCGCTACGGCAGCGCTACGGCGTAGCACCACGAGTAGAGTACCTACGTTTACTGTTAAGGAGTCTGCCCACTACAGCGTCTTATACCATGATCGTACTAGGAACGTATTAGACACGGATACGAGAACAACACGAACTATGTCCACACTAGAACGTGTCAGCAACGTAATATACCTGTACAAAACAGTGTTACAGACCGTGCCATCAGCGTATCATCATATCCAAGGTACCCGTTAAAAAAATATTATTTGTATTGAGAAGTATGAGATTATATCATGCACGGAGCTTCAATAATTGTCGGCGAGAATATTTGACCGGTACTGATACGCTTCGCACCACGGCCAAATATTAATTTAATTAATATTAGGCGTCGGTGATGGAACGGTCACAATAGTGGACCTAGTCTCAAACATATCAATACAAATAATATTTTTGTCTGACACTTTCCAGGTACACATCAAACTGCATAATTCTCAAACAATTTAAAAAAAGTTGTAAAGATTAATAATAGAATCATGTTTTTTTTAAAAGAGTACCTTTTTTAATGGTCTAATTGAATTAAATTATTTTGATTTTGACTTTAACTTTGGTCATGGTATGAGACGGTGTAGTGGCCAGACTCCTTAACATGTACGAGTAAAAATATTAGATATTATAATTTAAGCACAGCCTAGTGGTATGACCGTTGGACTGCCAAGTCAAAGGTCTAGAGTTCGAACCCAAGGCACGCACCTCTGACTTTTCAAGGTCATGAGCTTATTAAATAGTTAATTATCACGCGCTTAAACGGTGAAGGAAAACATCGTGAGGAAACCTGCGTACCTGAGAGATTTGGCGTGTGAAGTCTGCCAACCCGCACTAGGCCAGCGTGGTGGCCTATAACCTAATCACTCTCATTCTGAGAGGAGACCCGTGACCAGCAGTGGGACAGTATAATGGGTTAATTATGTATGTATGTATATTTTAAGCTTATCATTCCAAAAGATATATCATAAACTACTTTTAGCCTATTTTATATCACAGTACGTTCCTATCACTACATAGTATAATACAAAGTCGCTGTCGCTGACTGTCCGTCGCTATGTATAGTTAAATCTTTAAAACTTCGCAACGGATTTTGATGCGGTTTTTTTAATAGATAGAATTATTCAAGAGGAAGGTTTTAAGCTATTTAACATTACGCTACAACTCTTAGGAACGGGGCAGCGCAGGGTGAAACCGAGGGCGGGTCGCTAGAGTAATAAAATACAAATATATTCGTGTCACTGAAATTGCAAAATAAGTTTCAACGCGGGCAATATTACGGAAATAATGACTAGTGACAGTGAAAACCTTCAAATGTCGGGTTACGCAATGGTTTAATAAATCACAGAATTGGAACTGTGTCAGTGGATATATTATATGTAGGTAAATCTCAAAATTATGATAAATTTTCGAACTGGCTCGTGAGTCTAGTGGTCCCAAGCGCGACCGCTACGCTAGAGGTTCATGGTTCGATTCCCAGGATGACTAATGTGTTATTGGGTTTTTCTATAAAATTTTCAGTAGCAGCTCGGAGTTTGGGATTTGTGCTCGGTTAATGGCAATAGGCTTAAACATACCGGCGAACTATGGGCGTATATTAGTATGCCTCTGCCTAACCCTTCGGGGAATACAGGCGTGATGGTATGTGTTTTATACACGTTGATTTTGAATTCACTGTAATTATTGCTAACTTATTAATGCGACAATTACAATGTTTGCACAATAATAAACTGCTCCAAAGTAAAATAATAATAATAATGTATGCTAAAGCATATAATATGAGTCCAATATGCATAATTATTCTTTGTAAGGGACTAGAGTCCAAACTAGGAGGGAACCTGTATTACCAACCTATATAAAATATTTTCAAATTATAAAAACAATTAATTATAATAACAATATATTATTATTAGATCTTATTGGCGAAATCCTTCAAAAAGGGCAGGTGCGTAGCACTCGCAACCGGCGTGTATGTATGAGAAGATGTGGAAGAAGCAAAAGAAGTATGCAAGAATCGTAGCAAATGGCAGCCTATAGTTTCTGCCTACCCCTGTGGGAGAAAGGCGTGAGTGTATGTATGTATATAATATTTTGCTCGACCAGTAAATCAGACAAAGACATCAAGCGTAGCACGGTGGCTCTATACCAATGAGGCAATCGTAATGGAACCGTCAGATATACTAAGAGGAACATAATTAGTAGAATTATACTTGGATGCCGAGACTGTTAGTAATTAGGAGAGAAAAAATCCCAACTTTCAGGCAATTTACGCTTCTAATGACTTTATTTCTTTTTCTGCACATAAATTGTAGTGGTCTAGCCAAAAGTACGAGTTAATTGTGTGTGCTTTGCTTAATTGCAAAATAAAGTAAGTATAAAAAAACCGTAAATGCCATTAGAACACTGAAGTTACGAATTATCATCATTATAGATTTAATTTATTATTATTATTACATATTATAAGAAAAGATAGAATAACAATTTATTCCTTGCGAAACATGGAAAATACCAAAAAACATAAAGAAACCCCCGACACCACCATTTTGTGGCGGCGGCCATCTTGGACCGATTTTCATCAAACATATTTATGAACACTCCCGACTAATCCACCTTTCAAACAAATAAAAAAACAAAATCAAAATCGTTACAATGCGACACACACATACATACAGACACGTCAAACTTATAACACTTCGTCGTTTTTTAGTCGGGGTTTAAAAACAGATGTTAAACTTTTAACATCGGGCAAACTGGCGGTCAAGCGTAAGCCTATCACGAATAAAAAAAATATACAGAAAGAAAATGAGACTTATTACATATATTTTTTTACTTTTTCATTTGTGATAGGCTTACGCTTGACCATTATAAATGATTATTCATCTAAATATACAATAGCTTCCATGGCAAATTATAAATATTAATATATTTATTGTCATTAATCCACTAGCAGCTCACCTTGATGGGAGCCATTCTGTCATGGATAAAAAGGTGAAGTGTTTCAAGTTTATTTCGATTAGCTTTCTGCGTTAGGACTTTTAGGACACTGACGATGTAAAAGATCTTACGATTATAAACGTTGTTGCTTAGGTAATAAGGAGACCGCGTACGAAAACTTTCGCGTTGTCATTGAGCCATTATATAAACAATAACTCAAAAAAGGAATAATACGGAGTACTATAGAGTGGCATCGAGTCGAAGAACTCTATTCTCTCCATATCATTTTGGAAAAATTAAATAAAAAAACCGATCTTGATAAATGTAAATACTGTTTCATTTAAAATTCATACAATAACAAAATAATTGATAAGTTTTCTGTTGTTCACTTTTTGTTTAATTTTCACAGCATGAACTGACATTTGAAGTTTTTAAATTACTTACTTTGAAATTACATGGAACGTGTCGTACATAACTACAAAATAAGGTTTTTGCTCACATTCCTACTTAATAAAGTCAAGGAGCCCAGAACTTTATAGTTTCTTGTTTAGTAGAAAACTCGAGAGCTGCGTGGAAAATGAAATTCTAACAAGCCGAAGTTTATTATAAACAACAAGAACTTTCGCAAATACAAAAACAAGTCTGTGAAGATTTTTTGAGACTTCAAACTAACTTTAACAAACACTCTTTCCAATGAAAAGGAGGTTGGTAACTGTTTGTTGACACTTATAATAGATGTTGCTAAGTAAGAAAACTGTAATATCCTATTAATATTATAAACGTAAAAGTTTGTGAGGGTGTAAGGATGTTTGTTACTCAATCACGTCAGAATGGCTGAACGGATCTGGATGGTACAGATATTGATTATAGTCCGAAATAGCACATAGATTACTTTTTATTCAGATCGGAGCCAATTCTGAAGTCCACGCAGACGAAATCGCGGAGCTGAAGCTAGTAATATATAATTTTACGTTATATATAGTTTTAGGCTTTACATAAAACATACCATCACGCCTGTATAGGGAATACAGGCGTGAGGGTGTGAATATTTTATATAGGAATCGAAGAATCGAATCGAGAACCTATAGCGTACCAGCGCGCTCAGGACCACTAGGCTATCGAGACAGTTTTAGTTTTAATTTTTTCATACGAATCTAAGTCGTAATAAGGACGTCACAGCAAAAATATGGCATTAGACCACTTTTTGCAAGACACTGAGGAAAATAGGACTCATATTTACATCAAAACAAAGTTCATTTGCATATAAAGACGCTTTATAATAGCTTTAATGACCCCCAAGGCTTTCAGGTTTGAATAAACTGACAAAACTGAACAATTGTGAAGCTGAATGGATCTCGGTGAGTGCATTGTGAGGACACCGCAGTAGATAATGCTCGTACGGAATGCTTTTCAAAGCGCTCTTGATTTCAAATAGCGTTTATTAGAAAAGACTTTAATAGCTTCTATATTTTTATAGTTGTTTCATAGCATCTTATAGATAACTAGTTTTTGCTCGAGGTTTCACTCGCGTCCCAAAAAGATTTATCTTATCTTATAAGGGGCCGAGGCAGCAACGACTTAGTGCACTTCGACCCAATGGGATCTTTTGTGCCTTACTTACTTACTATAGTTTAATTTCTTCGCACGCACGCACGCACGCACGCACGCACACACTCACACGCACACACACACACAGACACACACACACACAAACACACACACACGTCCACGCACGCACGTATAGAGTGTATAACCTGTTCTGAGGGTGGAGACCTGGTGACCTGTAACACAAGGTTCCCACCTTATTTCGGGCACCAGTCTCCACAATATTTTTTGTAATGTACTGTGTTTATAATGTAATGTGTAAACAATTATTGTGGAGAAATAAATAAACCCTTTATTATTATTATTCTAATTCTACAGCTTGTCACGGACGTGGCGAATGTCACGAATGACTACACGTGCGATTTTCAGTCCGTGCCAGTCCGACATACCCATTTCTCCAAGTGGCAGCCGATTCATGACAATTACCCGCACACTGCAAAAAAAGGTTTGTATCTGGAAGGGTAATTCTGGTACTTTAAAAATGTTTGGTGGTTTTTCGATTAATCAAATTTTTGTTATTTTATTACAAGATATTAAATTGTCCACGTTAGACATTGATTGGTAGAAATTCGTAATCGCCTATAAAGAATAAAATTTTAGGGTACAGTAAAGGCATACAGTAGCACTACATATCCATTGCTATTGCGTTCCAAAGGACAAACTATATAGATTGATGTGCTTTCGTGCACAGAATTAAAAAAAACAGAAGTTATACAAAAATAGTGAGACAGCTGTCTCTTTAGCCTAGTGGTCCTAAGTGGGACTGCGATGCTGGAGGTTGGTGGAAGTTTTATTGGGTTTTTGTATGAAATTCTCAGAAACAGCTCGGAGTTTGCATTTATGCCTGTCAAGGGCAATAGGCGTGGGACTTAAACATACCAGCAAACTATGGGTATGCATTAGTAAACTTCTTGCCCCTTCGGAGAATACAGGTATGACGTATACGTAAGGATATGTAAATGAGAATACATAGAATAAATAATATTGATAGCCTAGTGGTATAACCGTTGGACTGCCAAGTCTCGTCTCGAGTTCAAAGGTCTCGAGTTCGAACCCAAGGCACGCACCTCTGACTTTTCGAAGTCATGTGCGTATTAAATAGTTAATTATCATGCGCTTGATCGGTGAAGGAAAACATCGTGAGGAAACCTGCATGCCTGAGAGATTTTCTCGACGGCGTGTGAAGTCTGCCAACCCGTACTAGATCAGTACGGGTGGTCAGTGGACGATAGCCCAATCCCTCTCATTCTGAGAGGAGACCCGTGCCCAGCAGTATTACATATTACTGTCCACAACAATATTGTGAACAGTATAATGGGTTGATTATGTTATGTTGTGTTAGAATAAATAATATACATAATTATAATTCAAGCGAAAACAGTAAATTTCGGATTAAATTCCAAGAACGAACATCTCCGTTGAATCTACTTCAACGTGATAGTATTCAGCTCCACTTTGGAGCATAAAATTCAGACGTTCATAAATTCAAAGGCGTCAACTCGTGTATGCTTCGCAGCGTATTTCCTTAGTAAACCGCTCTATCTTGACTCGGCTCGCGAACATAATGTTTTGGATGTATATTAGGACCGTGCACGTATGTTTTGGTCGCTGTAATAGTTCGAAGTATGCCGTAGTCGAAGTCGGAAAAAGGGTTTTCATTATTAAATCTGTTTTGATAATAAAAAAAAAATGAAAAATTGACTGGCTCATTAGTCTAGTGGTCCCAAGCGTGACAACTACGCTAGAGGTCTTGGTTTCGATCCCCAGGTCGAACAGTGTTATTGGGTTTATCTATGAAATTCTCGGTAGCAGCTCGGAGTCTGGATTTGTGCCCGGTTAATGGCAATAGGCTCGCCCCCTATTACATGGGACCTAAACATACCGGCGAACTGTGGGTGTACTTTAGTACGCCTCTGCCTAACCCTTCGGGGAATACAGGCGTGATCGTATGTTAATAAAAAAATATAGTCTATACAAACCTAACAATTATAATTATTTGTAATAGAGTAAACTATAGAGGAGTGATTTTTTGTTTACTAATGTATTTATGCCCACAATCTCTGTTTCTTGCTACAATTTTTATAGGAATAAATTACAGTTAAACTACCTATTGTTACGAGTAATAAGAAAAAATCGCATGTACATACGAGTATATCATAATTACAATTGCTTTCTCGAACCTTTGGTCGTAGCCCTAAGATTTGTGAACATGTTCAAGAACTCCTAGACTAACCACGTCATGTGCAACTTTGCAGCATAGTTAATTATAGAGTACATCAGTATAGTTTACTACGTATGTACATTTTTTACAACAAAATTAATTCAAACTTCATCAACCCATTTCGAAGAGTTTCTGTTAGGCATGCAGGAGATTTTTTACATAATTACAAATTTTAATCTACTGTTAGTAACCTGTAACTGTCTATGCTGTATTCTGTGAGGAGGAAATAAACGATATTAATATTATTAATTCTTTGTGTGATAATTAATCAAACTCAAACTCAATTTTTTTATTTCAATTAGACCATATTCAGGTACTTTTGAAATGTCAAAACTACATGCACGGTTCCAAATAGTAGGTCTTATGGAGAAAGGCCGGCAAGAAACTCCATAGATACTCTTTTAAATAAATAATTGATGTTTACATATTTTTTATTCTATCAATGTGAGTATTGTGGAGTTTGATGTGAGTGATAAAAGTAGGTTACCCTCCAAAAGATAACATAACTGAATCCGGATTGACATGGCATGTAAGAGTTGACCAGTCCCGACAGACAGCACCCGTTCACGAGCATGGCGTGTGTATCAGCGTTGTTCGACACAAAAGTGTTTGGCTATATCTGTCAAGCGAATGATATATGTATTAACCTGTCAAAGCCCTATATAGGCACAATGCAAAATCTATGGTCTTGGTCTCCGAGGTCGGTACAGACGTTGCTAAATAATTAATTATGAATACGCATATGATTCATCATTATCATCAGCCTATAGCAGTCCTGGACGTAGGTCCCCCCAATGTGAGCCATTTCACTCTGTCCTCGGGTTGTCGCTTCCTGCTTCCGCTAGCAATCTTTCGCAAATCATCACTCCATCTTGTTTGATATAGGCTGATGATCATGATATATTATAATTGTAAAACGTCAGAGGTACTTGCCGTAGGTGAGACGGATAACTTAACATGGTCAATGTACCAATGGTCACCAGACTATAACTGCTTTTTATAATAATTTCATGCTTCCTGAATAATTGTATTTTATACAGAATTTCTGTTTACCAGCTACATAATACCAGCACATGTTGTGCAGCAGCAGCAGGACAATAGATGTCGGCATAGGTCTGAATGTACGCCATTATCTGGCGTATAATTTCCGAGCCCCCTTCCCCTACCCGCGGTTTGCTGTCTCTCAGTAATTAAGCCCGGTACGCTGCACTCGTGGTCGCAAGCCTGATTTTATTTTACTATTTACATTTAAATATAGAAGTACACAGTTTGTACTACGTGTTTTTGTGGGAGTAAAAGGAAAAAATATGTATTTTGGAATTTTGAAGGTAGGACTCCGATACTGGATTATTTCTGGGATGTTCCACCGCATTGCCAAATATTCCAAAGCAATCTATGATATTTTTAGCCTGTATTGTCCCACTGCAGGACAAGGCCTCCCTTTCCCTTTTTCACACATTTCTGTTCTCTGCTAGTAAGGGCCAGTCCTTTCGGTAGGAGTCAAGCACGTCTCTCTAACTTCGCTGTAGTCTGCCGCGATCAAGCCTAGCGTTTAATGGGACCGAATCGATAGTTACGAGTATTTTAGGCCACAGCTCGCCAGACATGCGGCAAATATACCCAGCCCAATTCCACTTGAGTTCAGCTGCTTTCCGGGAATCATCCATAGTTTTGGTTTTATGAGCAATAAGGTGCTAATATTATTGTGTGTTCGTTTAAAGGGCAATGCAGTCAGTAAAATTACTGGGTATATGATGATGAAAACGCGCTAGTGATAATACTGGTGTCGCTGGCAGCTATAGCCTGTGGTAGCCGGTGATCATAGGTGGACTTTATGCTTGTTGATTATTAACTTAGTATAATAGAAAAAAAATATCGTTTTTTTTTACGAGAAAATTAGTTACGTCACTACTTTGCGATTCAGACACGATTCTAAGCAAAAACTTATGCTTTTTTATTTCTAAAAAGATGGTAATGATAAACAATGTTTAAACAAAAATAAAAGAAATAAGGATTTCATTTGGATTTAAGAACAATGTGAGTAGGCACGTATAATAACAAAATGATAATACATTTTCTACTAGGTATTTCTTTTGCGAAACTTTTAAAATCGACACAATATTTTTTACTCTAAAGCTTTGTTAAATATATAAGTACATTCGACTAAAGCTTTTTACAAATACTGGATTGATAACAGTAAAATTTTAATCCGCTTTCATAAAGTCACAAAAATCAAATGAATATTTCAGAGCACTGACATTCATTCTAGGCAGTTCTTTTTAATTTTTCAGTAACAAATAAAAACCCAGCATTAAATCTCGTGAAAAACTTTCATCTAGACCATTAAGGCTATTCGGCTTGCAAAAAGTCTAATCATAAACAAAAACCTAATCTAGATTTTCTCTTGAATAATGTCTGTACCTAATTGACGCTATAGATAGATAGATAGATAGATAGAGTATTCTTTATTGTACACCAAAAGACAGAGCGAAAATACACAAATTTTACATGAGTAGGTACAATTGGCGGTCTTATCGCTAAATGCAATTTCTTACAGACAACCATTGGATGGACAAGAGTTGAGTAGAAAAGACAATGGGCGGTTGCAGGTGTACATAGGTACATAATAAATAAATAAATACGTAGATTGAATAAATAAACATACATGCAATAAATAAAAATATTATACTATACATAATATATTACTTAAAATTTATAATACAATAATATAGTAACCATTTAGGTACAAGAGGCCAAGCAATGCTGCTTCACCATTATTTTAAATGATGCCAAAGTTTGTGCACGTCTCACGGAAACCGGCAGTGCATTCCACAGACGAGTGGCCTGAACAGTAAAAGACTGGTCAAAAAACTTTGTGGTGTGCATTGGCATCTTTAGCTTTAAGTTTTCTGATGAACGTAAGGATCGCATATGTGTATCACAGACGAACTCAAAGCGAGTTTTAAGGTAGGCGGGCGTTGTAGGGTTGAAAAGAATACCGTAAAGTAACGAAAGGATGTGAGTATTCCGACGAAGACGTATTGGGAGCCACTTGAGCTTAGCGCGAAATTGTGACACATGGTCATATTTGCGTAAACCAAATATGAATCTTATACAAAAATTTTGGAGACGCTCAAGTTTATTAAGTTGGTCCTCAGTGAGATCAAGATAGCTGGCATCGGCATAGTCAAGAACAGGCAAGAGAAGAGATTGTGCAAGCGCAATCTTAGTGGCAGTTGGAAGAAAGTTGCGTAATCGTCTCAAGGACCCGGCTGACGCAAACATCCGACGGCTAGTTTCCTGCAGCTGTGGACCCCACGATAAGGTTTTGTCCATGATTATTCCCAGATTTTTAACTTTATCACTCAAAGGAATTTGGATTCCTTCAAAGATAAATTGGGGGAGGTGGAACCAATCAATCTTGGATACCATTCGCGAGCTACCTATAACGATGACCTGTGTCTTAGATGGGTTAACACTAAGTCCATAGTATTTGCTCCACTCAGATATTTTGGCAAAATCTTTGTTGACAATGCTGATAGCTTCCGATAATTGTTCTAGTGGAGCTTGCGAGTAAATTTGAAGATCATCTGCATATAGGTGGTAAGATGAAAGAAGTTGATCAGAAATTGAATTAATAAATATTGCGAAGAGTAATGGGGACAAAACGCCACCCTGAGGCACGCCAGCTGTAGTATCACACCATGAAGAGAATGTATCGTCAATGCGGATACGCTGCCGACGGCCAGTCAGGTAACTACGAAACCAATCAATTACCGTTGGAGATACGTTAAGAGAGCTGAGTATGGCAAGTAAAATGTCAAAGTCAACGGTATTGAAAGCATTACTAAAATCTAGCAGTGCAAGTACCGTCAACTTACCATTTTCCATGCCTAGCCGAATGTCATCCGTAATATTAACCAGGGCTGTAACAGTACTATGACCAGGACGAAAACCAGATTGGTAGGGATTGAGAAGTCTATTGTTGCAAAGAAATGAACTTAATTGTTTGTGAATAAGACGTTCCAAGACTTTAGATAAAAATGGTAATATGGAGATAGGACGATATTCAGCAAAGGATGAGGGATTAGATTTTTTCGGTAACGGAGTAATCTGGGCGTCTTTCCAAGCACTTGGAAAAATACCGCTGGATATCGAATGATTCAGGATGTGACAAATGATAGGAAGGATTTCGTCAAGGATAGGAAGGATCATATTACGGCTGACTAAGTCGCTTCCAACTGCGTTAGAAGTAATGGATAAAATGCTCTTCTTAACATCACAATCAGAGAATTGATTAAAGACGAACGGGGCATAATCGGGAGTCGGAAGATTTGAAAGATTATAAAGTGTTTTAGCTTTAGTTGTCCTATCGAAATTGGACGAAGCAGAGAAATGTTTATTTAATAAATTAATATCTAGATTGTTAGGAATTGTATCTTGACGCGATTTTCCGATTCCCATTGATCTCAGAAATTTCCAAACTTTCGCTGGATCTCCATTTTCAATCGAACTGTGAATGTGTTGGCGTTGAGCATTCCTACACACCTTATTGCAGTGATTTCTAATATTTACATACTTCTCCAATGTTGCAGGAGATGGATTACATTTGTACTTGGACTTAGCGACAACTTTTTTTAACATAATTTTTTTGATGTCATCAGTTAACCACGGAGACGGCACGTGCTTTACCCTTATAGATCTGATAGGAGCATGGATGTCATAGAGTTCAATAAGATTAGTGGTGAAAGTCGTAATTTTTTCGTTCATTGACTCTGATGTAATTAAAGGTGTCCAATCAATTTTTTTAACAGCTTCGCGAAGAAGTTCAGTATCCATACCACCAAAATTGCGTTGCAAGAGAATTTTTGGCTTTGCCTTTGGAGGACGAATTTTATAAGAAAGAAAAATAAGATCGTGATAAGAAAAGGCCTCGGCCAAGCACTGTCCATGTTTGGCAACAAGGTCACGAGAAGAGACGAAAATTAAGTCAAGAAGTGATGGGACAGAGTTAGGAAAATGATGAGTCGCGTTTAAAGGTAGAATGAATAAATTACTAGATTCTATGATAGATTGAAGAGAAGAGGAACGAGAATCTTTTTTAAGAAGGCAAGTGTTAAAATCACCCATGATAATAGTATGACTGTAAGAGGCAACTAGGTTTTCCAAAATGTTTTCTAGAGAAGAAAAGAAATTTATACGCAGTGATGGAGAGTAATAGACGCCAAGAAGAATTTTCGAATGGTGAAGCACAATTTCCAGGAAAAGATGCTCACCAGCGTCTGACGGAGGTGGTTGTGATGACACACTTATAATTGAAAAAGAAATATGTGATCGGAGATATATGGCAACACCTCCACCTCCGCCGTTTGCGCGGTCATTTCTGACTAACTGGAAACCTGGTAGAGAGAAGGCAGATGAGGGAAGAGAAGGTTTGAGCCAAGATTCGGAAACTAGAATGGCATGAATATTCTTACAGTCAAAAGTTGCCAGCATATCGGAGAAATGAGCCGGAATACTTTGGGCATTGATGTGGACGACATTGAAATTCCTAGAAACATCAGAAAACTGTGACACAAGTGTTTCTGCCAATGAAGGAATACTGGTGAAACTGTCATCACCGCTATTGGCTGAAAAGAAAGATTCAGAATCAGAATTATTACTAATATCGAGTATAGACATAAAATTACCACTCTTATATTATATAATATATTATATTAATTATGTAAACAATTGACAAACAGTAAACACCTTTGTCCACCCGCCGGTTGTGTTTTAATTCGTAAAATAATTTTAAAAACTAGAAAATTTCATAGTCCGAGTAGAGATAAATTGAAGTAATTAAAAGAAACCATATGTAATAATAGTTACTTAAACAAATAATTTGGAATGGAGAACTATGCGCAATACAATATAATTAAGTATAGTAAAAACAAAACGTCGTATTGTGTTGTTTGACAGATGTCATTGCCAGATGTCAATAAGACATGACACTGTCATGTATTGGAAAATAGAACTTAGAAGTGAAAAGGATAATTTTAGACGAATACAATGAATATTATAATAAATAAGGTAGATACTAATATAATTTTTACGAATAAAATAGAATTAAAAGTGGGTACGTAATAAATATAATACAATACGCAAAATGTATACTACCCGGACTTCTCAGAATTGAAGAAAATAATTTCACTTCTTGCTAACTACAGGACGTTCACGCTTGGATCTGCTATTCAAAGGCTTCTCCAGTGTAGCAATGGTGGCAGTCGCAGTATTATCCTGCTGCTCCTTTCCATCCAAGTCCGAGATAGACATGACCCGTTGCCGCGTTCCGTCTGGTCGAATAATGTACACAATGCCGTCTCTTGTCCAGCATCTGGTTACACCCAACTTTTGTCGTGCTGCCATGAAGAGGTCATGCCGCGTCTTGGTCAGAAACTCTGACACAGTTATGCCTGATCCCTTTAACTTGGTCTTGTCATACCATATTTTATTGCGGATCGCTACATCATGCAGTTTGAACAAAATTGGCCGGGTCTTATGTGAAGCTGCAGTTCGTCCCATTCGGTGACAACGCTTAATGTCACTGCTAGTGAATCCACTGTTTATGATGCGGTCCTTAATGACATTGGCCACTACTTGAGCTGTGTCTTCATTCTTGGCCTCAGGAACACCATGAAGCAGCAGAATTTGCCTTCGCCCACGCATCTCTATGCTGTCAAGGTTTCGAGCAAGAAGTTGAACCTGCTGCTGTAGGCTCCCAAGTGCCTGTGTTACAAACAGTTTGAAGGCAGCGAAGTCAGAGACCAAATCTGAGGAGCTTGTAGAACCTGATGGTGCTTTCTGCAACTGTGCCTCGAAGTCAGACATCCTTTTGTTGAACATGTCCATCAGCTGAGTCAGTGTATTTTGGATGGGATCCATGTTTGATGCAGTTTAAGAAGCAAAAAATGTACTAGTTATTTTAAGTGAAGTGAATTATAATATAATGAAGAAAACACTTTACCAGCAGGTAGACTGGGTTATATTATATTTCTATCATTAATTTACTATATTAAAATCAAGTTTTTCAAATAATATTTAATTTTATTTCAGGAGCTATTTTTAGTCAGTGTTATTATTTCAACTACCCACAGAGAAAAAAATAGACTGTGATGTCTGTATAGAGACCAATGTAATTAATCTCAGTTTGCTCGGTAATCCATCTTTTAGTGGGATTCGATAGAAGGGAGGCGGAACTATTCATCTAATACGACCCTAAATTTATCTTGACGTCAGGTGACTCGGCTTACATCTTGCCATTATAACGTAATCTGGGTGGCGCAAATTATCTTTAATTTGGGAAACGTAATGAGGACGCGTTGCAAGGTACGGTATACGTGACGTCACAGATAAGAGGCAGTGGTTTTGTAGTGGGAACTACAGATAACCGAGTAATGGTTGTAAATGGATGGAAAATTACGGCTAAAATTACCCATGATGGTGCGAAGGACCGAGACAATGTATTTTGATATGAAGTTGACGATCATGCTAAGAATTTTGCGTAATTAAGCGATGATTTCAAATGAAAGAGATGAAACGTTACTGCGTAATTAGAATTTAGTAAAATATTTAGAGTTCATTATAGTTATAATTTCGATAGTTTTTCTGTGAAATTCTCAGTAGCAGCTTGGAGTTTGGAATTTATGCCCGGTTAATGGTTACATGGGACCTAAACATACCAGCAAACTGTTAGACAGAGACGTACACTAGTACATCTCTGCCTAATCCTTCGGGGAATACAGGCGTGATGGTACGTTATCAAAACGGTAAACGTGTCCTCCACAATCATGAATTAATATGGAGAAGCGTAATATCTTCAGGCCATTCATTACAGGCGCTTCCGACTGCGTGCCGCTGTATGGATAGCTTATCAAGTGATTGACTGCACAGATACTAAGAGCCAGGATCTAAGTTACTACGTTAGTGCTAAGTACCTATGAAGTTCAAGGTTTTATCAAGAATTATAGTCAGAAATAAATTCTTATTTAAAGAATAAGCAACAGATAATCTTGTTAAAATGGATGTAGGTAAGCAATTAAAAGATGATAATAAAGATAATTTAGAACTTAATTAAGGTCTAGAAGCAATTATGATAATAAACAGAAATAAAAATCTTTCTGTAGTTTTAGATTTCTTCTTAAATAGAAAAGAGTATATATCGGTGTGTTTCGACATTCAGAACATATTTGCAAAAATAATATGTACATACCAAATCTAAGATAAGTTACAAAAGATCTGGGTTGAAGACAATGTAGATGACCTCTCATATGTAAGGAAAATGGTAAAAATAAGAAAGGCGAGGCTTTCCTTAGTAACAAGACTTTGTTAATATTTATTAAGGTTTTTCCCAGAAAATGTTTGCCAGGAAATGGTTAGTTAGTAGTAGATAATTGCAAAATTATTACACACATATATTGTTATTATATTCTTTAAGATTGTGTTGAAAGCTTATTAAACACATGATTCCAACAATATTTCTTAGAGGAAATTTTGAGAATATTAATAATTTTAATCTGAGCTGTTACTACCAGATTGCTAAAAAAAACGTAAGAAGCGTGAAAATATCTGACGTGCTCGGTGGCTCGCTGGCGACCACCCTTACGTCGGAGTCTGTCGTAAAGCACTTTGGTGTGTGTTTCGATTTTTATGCCAGTTCCTCTCGGTTGCTGCGGCTCTGGCAGTCTGCAGTCCGTAGGGGCTTTTAAAGTCGGTAGAGCATAAGCCATTCCTCTGGTGTTGCAAGTGTCCATGGGCGTCGATGACTACTTACCACCAGGTAGCTCGTCGTTTGTCGACTTAATTCCATAAAAAAATATCAACTCGCCAGTGATATCACTAGTAATGATAAATTGAGGCTCAGCAATTAAGGTCTCATATCTATAGACTGAAGTTGATCCTCACTATCAGATGGCCCTTATCTTTTATCTTAAACCGCATTTCAGCAACTTATAGTAAGTTCTCGAACCACTCAGCTGTTAATTTTCTACAAATTCCGTTCCATTTTTTAATTTATTTGGGGAGAAGACGCTATTTTGTCATGGTGCAATGTAGCTTTGCACAATAAAAAATACTGAATTTAAATTAAGTATACACAAATTTGTGACATATTGTACCGCATAACCAAGCTAAAAATATCTAGGAAGCTCTCTGAACTCGTGATATAAAAGTAGGGAATATATTTAATAAATACGGGTCTCGTTTACAAGGCAAACAACTCATCAGCCAGTCCAAACAAGGTACGCTTCTCGGTGGGTGTTTTTATGCAACATTGTGGAACTCTGAATTTTGTGATGTGAGATAAAAACGCATGACGTCATGCTAGCAGTTATTCAGAAATATCTACGGTTTGGAAATAGAATAGCAAGGATTCCAGTGAGGCAATTATAATGAAACTTTTATTACGTTTCAATAGCCTCTAAATAAAAAAAGGCAATACATGAACAATTATTTTTATGTCTCGAACAACTTCGATAACATATTTGGATTCTAACCTATAAATTATGATACTCATTAGTAAATAGTGCAAAATATTAGCTAAATAAATAACAGTACACACATTGATAAACAACAAAAATAATTTTGATAGGCGTATATCATCAATCTTCTTCACTAATTAGAACAGGAGGCAGAATCAATAACATCATAGCCTTTATCGATTCACATTTAAAAACAAAAAGGCGCTTGAGCAATTAAGCGTGAAATTGGGTCACGTCACATCAACATGAGACATTGAAGAGAACAAAACGAGAAGGCTTAGCTCGCTTTCGTCATCCATTCATTAATTAGTCAAATTGTGTGGTCCATAATAAATAATATTTACTGTAAACAATCTTATTATTTATTATGCACATATTATTATATATGAACATGAAGCACCGCTCGCGTGGTTACAGTTCTAACCCAACCTGACCGATAGCCGGATGGAGATATTATGATATGATATATATGATATTCAGTCACTAAAAAAGGCTAAGTTAATTGAAAGGCTAATCAAGCTAGTTGGCTAGGTTATAGACACAAATTATTGATCTTATATGGAATCCAGTTGACTTTCTGCAACAATCTATCTTGCATTCCCGGGAACTTCCAGAGTGAAGGGATTAAATATATCTGCAGCCAAGTTCTCTTATGATAATAGACTTTGGAGTGCACTCAGTTGGAAATGGTTTTAGAAAATGTTGGTATTCTCTTCAGGATTACAGTTCAAAAGTTTAAGTTTGGGATTAAGTATTAATTTAGATCTTTAAACACAATTGCTGTCTTTCAAAAACAATTCAAACGAGTAAACGACGAAAGAGTGCATATATGGACATTCACATTATCAAAGAAGTTATAAAACATGATTCTACCGAGCTTATACTAACATAATATATCATCACGCCTGTATACCCCGAAGGGTAAGGTAGAGGTATAATAATATACACCCGCGGTTCGGCAGTATGTTATAGAGGGAGACATTAATTATATTACTTATTGCCATTAACCGCCCAGTAACTAAACTCCGAGCGGTTGCTGAGAATTTCACAGAAAAATCCAATAACATTTTGCTCGACCTGGGAATCGAACCCAGAACCTCTAGTGCCGTAGTCGCGCTTAAAACCACTACCGTAATGCGACAGTTCTTATACTTATTTATCATAATAGTTATAATTACTGATCATTCCGTACAAAATATTAACGTCCAATTAATAATAAAACGAGTAAATTAACTGAAGATTCGATTAGAATTGATTAACTAATTCAACTAAATCTCAAGATGTTTGCTTACATTCAGCGTGATTCTTTCAATAATCCTCTTGATTTGCATCAATTAAAACTAAATAACATATTCACTCAACGTAAGACAATCAGAAAAAAAAAACATATTTCTTCATTCCCAGCAAAAATATCAAGAAAGCCCATCATTTACCAAACAATGTACGTACGTCTGCTAAACGTACATACATCAACGTCGGTCCTGTCTCCTCGCTCCATTACACTACTAATCGTATGAGATTCCACGCTGATGCTTCTAATTAATAGCTTACATACAACCGTCCCTTCAAGATTGTCTTAAATGGCACCGAGAATTAAATTCAGCTGCTACCCCGTTAGGTAGACGTTAATTATGCAGCTGAATTAAGTTTTATAGTATGTACTTTAACATAGTTTTGCTGGAATTAATTTGGTTTTATGTATTTTAATTTGAATTGAGTTTTAAGTCGTGAGAACAATTTTCGTTCAACGATCTAAGATTAAATTTGATTTTCTAATTTTGTACCTCTATATATTTTTATTGATAATCACATTAAATTTTACATAGTTTAATTCTATACCCAGATTATACTGCATATCTTATTTTTTTTATTCCATAACTTCTAAAGCTATAAACAGTGTCATCTGGTGGGTATACTCGAAACATGAAAGGTCGTTTCAGGCTTCTAGCATGTGAGACTGTGCCCGCCTACGTACTAGCAGTACGCTCCAGCACTTGATACTTAGGGCGGCCCCTAAAGTGTAGGGGTATCAACATATCATTCGTTTGATAGTTCGTTGTAAGAGTAACAGATGTCTCTTTTTTGCAATGAGGCATTTTAATAATAATAAACTGTAATACAATAACAAATTAAATGTTCATACTTTATATGCATAATGATGATTATGTAAATAGTAAGTTTATTTTGGAACGCCTATATTTACACTCTATACATACATTATAATGGTAGTAACCTACTATACCTACAATAAATAAAGGGACAGTAGCGATAAGAAAATACATTAGGTACTAATCTTCTAGGAAGCTGGCTATCAATAACTGTGTTGATTTTTCAATGTCAAATAGGTTGACATTTGGTTTTAATATTTTTTGGAATATATTTTAAAATTATGTAATTTTAATAAGCATTAAAGTATAGATAAGTTTATAGTTTGTCTAGTTTTGTACATGTTTTTCTCTACTTCATATTGAAAAAAAAAAAACTTTTTGAAACTACTTTAGTGTTTCCATCTTTAATAAATAATTATAATAATATTTATCTGAGACCTAATATATTCATTCATTTACACTAGAACAATTGACATTCTATTTTCTAGGTTTATTTTTCCATTTTCGTAACTGAAATGAAGTTTTCACTGGCTGTAAACCTACCTTCGATTCATTCATGAATTTCACCTTCACCCATTGAGCAACGACCTTCTGCCGCTAGAGCGTCATATTGATATCATCCTGGAGCATGCGCACTAGACTTCACGCATGCGTATTATCAGCTCAAAGTATTGTGTATACGGTGAACTTTCACGTACCAAAACCTGTCAAGCTGCAATAATAAGTCTGCATTACATTATAATGGTTTTCTAAACGTGTTTTAAATACATTTAGTAGTTGTTTTTAGTTCAGTAGATTCTTCTTTCTACAATTTTGTGTATTTGGATGACATGGTGATTTATTCTCTTGGACTAACGAATGCAGTGTAATTGATAAAACATTTTCCATTCAGTGTAGATTAGCCACACGTTAATTATTCAAAGAACTGTTTCATTGAAGTGTAAAAGGTGATACATCAACAGGTAGGTTTTGTTCGCTCATAGTTATCTGATGACAAACGTATAGATGTACGATGGTTGTGGGCGTTACTCCAGACGAACTGCGTGGGTGTAACATCTGGCTTGTCGTAGTCTGAACGATGGTAAATAAATTCAACTCACGAACGCTTCAAATACAATGTTTGTGGCATATAAATGTAAATGACTTTGATTTTCATACAAAATCTGGTTCTGTATTGTGTAACACGCCAAAATATGACTAAGCTTCTACATACATTATCTGACCTTTAGTGATGTACCTTTTATAACCCTAATAACAGTTCTATTCAACAAAGATAAGGCTTGCAATATTAGTTTAGTAAGTGACGAAACCTCTGTGTAGCTTTCCAGCGCAAATCCTAAAGAGAAAAAACCTTATTTCTTAATTTTTTTTCTCTCATATTGGTCAGACATTTTGTACTACATAGTTAACATCATTTGAACATATTTTTTTTCTTTTGTGTTTGCTGTTATAACATTAGTTGATAGGCAAGATCGATATATAGAATATATACTAAACGATTTTTTTACATTAGAAGTTACTCAATACTCGATTGCATTCCATAATGTGTACAGATCTATGGTTTTAAATTAAAAACCAATGTCGGGCACAGTAAAGCATAAACAGTTTAGTAAGAGAGAGGAGGATTTTTTTAGAACATTCTTTATAGTTCGTTATAGGATGTTTCGTTTATATTTTTTTAATAATTTATTATTCTCTATAATTATTATTTGTTAGTGTATTATTATTATTTAATGGTATTTTTTTAATGTTATCAATAGTTCTTTAAATAAATAATAATTTCATCTCCTGTCAATATTGAAATGTAAGTAAAGCTCTCTAGAGCTCATTAATTGGTGTTAATTCTCACAAATTCAATATTGATTTTATTGTGTATGTTGCCAACCCTTACGGGTCGGTGCTCGTGTCCTACATACCGGCACACGCTAACCATGTACAGCAATTAACTACCTATACTGCACCCCGTCCACTTTGATAATTAATTATTCCGTTGCAAAATGAATTAACGGAATACGTTTAATGAAGACATGGTAAGAAACAGCAGCTCACCATGCACGATATTATTAGAAACATAATTATTCTGCGCTTAACTGAATTGGTAACCAATAAAATTATTGAACGTAATAATTACACATGGCCATTATCTAAAAGTAGCCTCATTGGTCTAGACTATGCCTCATTACTCTAATGGTTCCAAGCGCGACTGCTACGCTAAAGGTCCTGGGTTCGATTCCCAGGTCAAGCAAAGTGTTTTTGATATTGGGTTATATCTATGAAATTCTCAGTAGCAGCTCGGAGTCTATAGGCTCACCCCTATTACATGGGACCTAATAATACCGATAATGTTGTTGTGTCACGTGTATGTGATAAATCAATCAAAGTTCACAATAATGTGACCTTATTATCAATAACTCAAAATGTAAATGTCGCTAAAGGTCATTCGTACAAATTAATTAATTAGCTTTAAATTTAGTTATTTTTTATGGGATAGGGGGACAAACGAACAATCGGATCGCCTGATAGTAAGCGATTACCGCCGCCCATGGACACCTGCAACACCAGAGGGATCACAAGTGCGTTGCCGGCCTTTTAAAGGGGATTGGGCCTCCGGTAACCTCACTCACTCTGCGAAACACAACGTAAGCGTTGTATGACCCCGGTTTTCTGTGAGGCCGTGGTATCACGGTCGAGCCGGCCCATTCGTGCCGAAGCATGGCTCTCCTACGCATAAAAACAAAGCTGGAAGCTTTCGTGTACAATGAATGATAGGAACACATTCAACAATTTATTAACATTGAAAAGTTCCGTGATCGATGACTCCTTTACAGAAAGAATGAAGATTGTTGAAAATGGCACCATTTATTTGTTGTTATTTGTATTTACATGAGACAGTAATATCAATGACGTAGGTGTCGTCATTATTTAGACGTGCAAATTAGCTATGCAGCGGTTTCCAAAAAGATTTGGAAATAGGTATTTGATACATTACGAATTCAATAGCTGTTCATGTTTGGGCAGTGGAACTCAATTCAGACGATCGAAAACCATTAAATTTTTTGTTCTATTTAGAGATTGAGGTACAAATTTTAGCTGTAGAATTTTTATCTGTGCAAGTAATTATAAGAATATTAATCTTAAAATAATATTAATTGAAAAAGATTTACTATGTTTCTACTAAATATTACGTTGGGAGAGGTGTCAAATGAAAAAAGTTTACAAAAAATTACGTATTTTTAAAGTTATGTAGGTACTTATTTTAAAAAGTTAATTTAAAAAATCTAAAAATCTGACTGCCAAGAAAGATACAGACATCGTCTTAAATTGAACTTCAAAGACATATTGCCATCGACTGCATTAAATTGGTCATATTGTTTCCATCTTTTCAGATTTTTTTATAACTAACTAGCGACCCGCCCGCGGTTTCAACCGCGTTACCCCATTCCTAAGAGTCGTAGCGTAATGTTACCTTCCTCTTGAATCACTTTATCTATTTTAAAATCATTGTATCTATTAAAAAAAACCGCTTCAAAATCTGTTGCGTAGTTTTAAAGATTTAAGCATACATAGGGGACGGACAGACAGCGACAGCGACTTTATTTTATACTATGTAAAGATATGACAGCCTGTTACCCGAATCCGAATCCGTCGACTTTTGAAACAAAAAAAAATAACCCTCCTTCTGGCGCAGTCGAGTAAATACAAAAACCCTGTGAATACATTCATTTCATCTTGATTACAAAATCTTTTTGTTTCTGTGCAAATACTCATTTACATTTAAAACGTTTCCTACACTAAAATTAAATTGCTGTTTGTTCTGCACCAACATTTCAAGGAAATTAATTCTGTTCCGAGGAAAACTAACAGAAAACGCATTTCATCTATCACATAGGAACTTGGTATTAAGTATTCTAATTTATTCTATTTGTATAGTTGACTCTACACGGAAACAGTTCGAAGTGAAATTAGCTAACCTGCACTAGTTTACCGTCGTGCCTATGGCCTAAACCAGTGTTCCCCTCGCATCTCCGGGGGGGGGGAGGTCGCCAGGTCCTACTCAGGGGGTCTCGCTTGCTAGTCAGTTAAAAATAAAAAGCATTATAAAAAAATACAACACTTTGATGACATATGTAATGTCTGTTTCCAAATTTTCTTCACTCCTAAAGAGATGGCGTATTCGAAAACGTTGAAACAAACTGGGCTAAACTATCTCATTCTAAAAAGGATCCTGTGTATAACAGTCAGAGAGTAGAAATTACCACTAGGATCACGAAATGTTGTTAGATTGATTAGGTATATTTAAAAGAAAATGCTTACAATGATTTTCAAATTCACGCAAAGCTAAATATAACAAAAGCAAAATACCTAATATTTTCCAATAAAAAACCTGTATTTCTATTCCGACAGAAATCCGCAGTTTATTAAAGGATTTACAGAGCAGAAATACTCTAGCAAATTCTTTGTAATCAAGCAAAGAAAAGTCAAAGAAATAAACTTCAAAGATACGAAGTACGATATTCCATTTTCTTTGAAGAAATTTCCGTTACTACTTCCTGCGCTAAATGAACAGTAACTGTAGGTTGTTAGGTACTTTTTTTTTGTATACCTTACTATTAAAAACAGTGTAGGTACATCAACATAAATGGTTTTTGAATAATCTAAAATACATATACACTTAGTTAAGTATCGGTTCAGGGTCGGCAACGCGTCAGTGATACCCCTATTGCAAGCGTCCATAGGCTACCGTAACCGTTTACTATTAGGCGGACCGTATGCTTGTTTGCCACCTTAGTGGTATAAAAAAATACTACTTAAATGTTAAAGTTGACCAGAATCAGTTCCTGTTATTGATTGCAATGAGTGAGCGCCCAGCAGTGTGCATAATTGCTGAGTTTCGAAACGTCATTAGTATGAATCACATTTCACAGAAATAAGTGCTCATCGCATACACAGATTAGTCTGTAGTGGTAGTGATAACTCTATCTTGAATGTGGGTACCAATATAATACAAAATATCGAAGGATAATATACAACTACGTGACTAAGATTGAGGTTTCGTAGAGACCGTAGCTCTTTAAAACGTCAGCCGCTACCGACAGCTTACGGTGACGTCACGACGGACAACCATGACGCCGGAGATCACGAATACACGGTCTGTTTGCATTCTAGATCGCACGCTTGTGACGTAATCGTATGTTTTAATTTTTTTATCATCATCGCCTGTATTACTCGAACGAACATACTCGTAGCACTTGATCGTCGTCGGTCGTGGACAGTATGTGATTACTGAGACCTTAGAAATAAGATGGGGAAAAAAACTGTGTCACTCATAGTTGTTACACAGTATGGAAAAAATCTAATCCCATATTTTTTACAACTGTGATAAGTTTATGAAATGGGCAAGCCTATTTTGAAAAAAGATACTGATAGCAGTCAGCCGGACAGAGCGTCCATTTTAACTTATTTAGCAAAATGCTATAAAGTGGAGATAGGAAATGATTCCGATATTTATCAGTCATAAGTTTGATGAAAGGCAAAGGTTATTGTCATTAGCATCAATGTTCCAAATGCAAATGAAATCACATTAATAAATACAAAATTTAAAGAAACCACTGGCACACAAGTCTCTAAAAAAGAAAAAACAATCTAAATATTGTCCCTTTACACTTAATTGTACTTAGAATATTTTAATCCAAGCGCCGTTGTGTCGCTTTAGTCTTTATGTACCTATCATAAAATTTCGAATGGCAGTCTTCTTAATGACCAGTATACATCTAACTTGCAAAATTTAAAATATTGTAATGAAATTACAAAATGTAATCACAGATTTTTGTATTAGAAATAATCCTCTGGTACAAAATATATAGTGTAGCGACATCTACCGCGCTACATACAAACTATACGAACAAGTCCTGAATCGCGCAAGTGAAGTTTGCAACGCAACTTGGATATATACAACCGCCCGACATCAACCGTCGGGCCGTGGCCCGCCAGGCAACACAGTCCCGACTCACTGCGGACTATGCGGCATCCTGTTCCGACTCACTGGAACACACTCCACTGGCACTGGCAAGCTCTTCAGACGCACTGACCGCTGGATCATCGACACGACCATCGACCTCCGGTCTCGGGGGGGAGTGATGTAGCGACATCTACCGCGCTACATACAAACTATACGAACAAGTCCTGAATCGCGCAAGTGAAGTTTGCAACGCAACTTGGATATATACAACCGCCCGACATCAACCGTCGGGCCGTGGCCCGCCAGGCAAAACACCCGCCTGGTCGGAGGATCCTCCCTTTGGTGTGAGGGGCAACATACCTCGCCCCTCCACAATAGTTTCTTTGCGGTGCGTGGAAAATCACCATAGATCGTTTTCATCTGTGGAGATAGCATGTCCCATTCGTATACCGAATAAAAACCGCACTTGCCGTCTCCTGCCCGGGATCTTCTCATGTTTTTCTGTTTTGTTTTTAGGATTTGCAACATTCACCACAAGCATGATAGATCTGGTTACAAACCTGAGAATTTAGTTAAAATCAATTCAAAGAACTAAATATCAATGAAAACAATGAACGTCATATTTTTATTTTCAATAGCCCAATATCCTATTACAAAACATGATGATCATGATCCAAATCCAAATTGTTATGTTTGTTAAATTGATACCAAATCGTTTTTACTTGGACCACAAACCTTTTATTCTGCGTGAAAGCACGCGTCACATCCATTTCCTATTTTCCGTCAGTCGCCGTTCATACGCCGCGCGCACCGGTCGTAGCTACCGCTACACCGAACGATTTTTAATTAATTTTTTATCTACAACTATTTCTATTTCGAAATGGATATCACGATTACTAGACACTTCAGTTTGGATGAAGTAAGTATTACTTCAAGGAAAAGCATTTGTTTATGTAGCTATTATCTCAGTAGCATTTGTTTTTGTTTTATTTTTAATGGCGTTGTATGTTAGAATTATCCAAAAACCTTGCTTTTGTTTCCAGCGTTATCTTAACTTTAAATTTGATTATTATTAGTTCATCACCTTCATCCAAGCAGTATAGAACTTCAAAGGCTTTTAGGGACCCTTTCACGTACCTATGAGTAAGATCAAACACTTACCGATCTGTCTCGAATATCTCATTCAAGATGTTGGACAAGATCGTTCAAGTATTTTCAAGTCTTGTTTCAAACCCAATGAATAGATTTTGAAGTTGATTAGAGGGTTCTCATCAAGATATCGACTTCAAGACTATTTTTAGAAATCAATTTCAATTTTCACTTGACTATTTTAGGACATTGATTAATATTTTAGTAACTTACAATTTACTTATTTTAAGTCCAGTTTTGTAGTAGGTAAGGCCTACTGTTCTAAGTGAATTCCGGAAATTATGTTATTAAAATACTGAAAAAAAATAATTACATAACATGGAAATACTACCAAGAATATATAGATACACTTCAACCTCTAAAATGTCAGATACATTTTTCCCTCTTACTCCTTAGCAGTCGCACTCAGGATCACTAGGCTATTGAGACTTCTCTTTACTTACATCTACATATAATCTAAGCCTCTGCCGCACCCTTCGGAGAATACAGGCGTGATGGTATGTTAATGTTATGTATGTAATGGTAAAATCATAAAGATGATGTAATAACATGCTCGTAATATCCAAAAGCCTTATAAATTGAGGACCAATAAACCTCATGTAAGAAATGTGAGGCGGGAAAAAATTCGCCATCTTGCGATCAGGGTTATGATTGCTACCTCTCGTGTTTTGTCGATTTATCAAATCTCGAGCATTATTTGTGTCACCTTACGAGCATGGAACGTGACTTTTTTATGGCATTATTGTCTATTTTTATATCACCTTTTTTTAAAAAAAAACGCTTACTAGCAATGTTGGTCGCACAGTACTAGTATTCTTGTTAACCCCTCGTATTAAGCTAAATGCTTAAGTTACGAGTGGGTTCACGTTCATTGTGCAATGGTGGGTTTCGAACCGGCAACCACATGATCGCAAGTCCAACGCCCTAGACATTAGGCTACCGCCGCTTTTAATATATTGTATAACTTTGGAATATTTATATTGGTTGTACGGATCCAGGTTGTTTCAAATCGTGCCGCATTATGAATTAAGGATAAGTCTAAAGAACTCCTTAAAATCCAAACACGATTAACATTTTAATTAATTATTCGACCAACGGAAATTAGTTCATAATATATTAAAAGGACTGCCTCATTAGTCTAGTGGTCCTAAGCGCGACTGCTACGATAGAGGTCTTGGGTTCGATCCCCAGGTCGAGCAGTGTTATTGGGTTTTTCTATGAAATTCTCAGTAGCAGCTCGGAGTCAGGATTTGTGTCCGGTTAATGGCAATAGGCTCGCCCCTTATTAAATGGGACCTAAACATATCGCCGAACTGTGGGTGTACGGTTTTGCCTAACCCGTCGGGGAATACAGGCGTGATAGAATGTTATGGTATATGTTATATTGAAAGATCAAGTCGGTTATAATATTTACATATTCGCATATGTTTAATGTTTATGAACTAATCTTGATTATTATGTTTGTAATATTTTTTTGTTTTTTTTTTTTTTACAAAGAGTGACATTTATTTTAATTCAAAATCAACAATATTCATAATACATATTAATAATATTTTCTATCAATATTGATATGGTATACCTCCAAAATAACCAAATTATATAGTTCTTTAACTTCCGATGATTCTTATCTTCACTACCAAATAATCCTCGCTTTTTAACCGACTTCAAAAAGGAGGAAGTTCTCAATTCGACTGTATATTTTTTTCTATGTTTGTTACGCGATTATTCCGTCAATATTATGAACTGATCTTGATGATTCTTTTTTGGATCGGTACGTCATACTTCAGTGGTGGTCCTCTAAAAATATAGTCAAGATCTGATCACAAAATTTAGAACAAACTGACAATAACACGTAACGACCGAGTAAATGATTACGTCGTCTACTCGCTACTAAAAATGTTGAAATAAAATAAATTTTAAGAAAAAGTAAATCCGCCTTCAAAAACATAAAAATATTGTTATGTCCGAAACAGTTTCGGAAGTAGGTGGTGAAATCAAAAGATCCGATCAAATCAAAGGCGCCGACTTCCGAAACTGTTTCGCACATAACATAATTTTTTGAAGGCGGATTCACTTTTTCTTAAAAGTTTTCTTTTTAATTTTTTGTGTAGGTACCACTTTTCTAAATATTTTCAGGTAAATTCTAATTAATCTGATGCCGACGTTAATTTCCTCGTGCCGTACTTTTCCTCAAGTGCTCTGTTTTGATCTAAAGATGGTTTAATCCGGAAATCTCCGCTAATTACCTAACTACTGCTTTGGATCATTGAAAAGCTTTTGAATAAACTCGTTTAAGATTACATTCTATAACAATTCTCAGAGGTTTCATGATCATCATGAAACAGATCACTGTTTCATCATCAACATTAATTACTGCGTAAATAAAAATACAACAGAAAATATAATAAGACCTTATGGTCTTATTATATTTTCTTTTGCTACCAATGGTCTCATTTACCACCTTTTTTATAGTACGGAAAATCCTCATGGATCGTCTGCCACTCCGGGAAAGCGGCAGGGTAAAAGCTCTTACCGACTAAAAACCGTACTTACTACTTACTACCGTACTTGTCCTATGGTCACGGCTACGGGATTCGTGACATTCATCGCGGCCGTTTCGTTCACCACCTGAGTTTTTCCAAAATCCTACCGTAGCACAGGCCTAATTCCTGCAAAAATCCAACTGATAAATGACAGATTCTGTGATTTCGTGATTAGTCTGAGTATTTACAAATACACATATGAGAGGTTAAGATCTCGCTTCAAACGCTGTATTATAAATAACTAAAATCGTATATATACTATAAAAACCATATGTAATTTGAAATTAAATCTTTAGTAACAAGCTTTATTTGTGCATTCATTTCAGAAAAAAAACACCATCATAATCATAAGTCATAGTATGAAAAATTATTCCATATCATCGTCGACATATTATTTGGTTAATTAAATAATCCACAATTTGGTGTCATAATTAACAATCTATTTCTGTTCAGAGTAATACACGTATAGGCAATTCAAGCACTTATCATTAATAAGATAATCGTGAAGATTATGGCAAAATCCTTTCAAAGCCCTTCGATATAAAGGTTTCATGATAAAGCTTATAATATTTAATATATGACCCTCCATATCCCAATATCTTTATTTTGCCTCAATTATTTAACAGTGGCGTATTATATACAATTTTTATTAAACTTCAATAAAAAAATATTACTTGGATAGGTATTTGGTAAAAGTTATCGGAATAAAGGACGTATTATTCAAGTAATGTCAGTTAATATCTTAAAATAATCTTGATCTATATTGTTTCTGTGTGTTTTAACTCCCGACGCAAAAACGACGGGGTCTTATTTGACGTGGCTGTATGTGTGCCTGGGGCATCACAGGTCCCAAACGGATGAACTGATTTTTTTTTTTTTGTTACAAAGGTGAATTAGTCGGGAGTTTTCTTAGCTATGTTTGATGAAAATCGGTCCAATATTGCCGCAGCTACAAAATGGCGGTGTCGGGGGTATCTTTAATTTTTTAATGTAATGTAATTATCATCCGTCGTAAAAACAAAATATATTGTATTATCATAATACTTATTTCTACACCACATACAGTTATATCGCACACCCATTAAATAGGTTTTTTTGTAATACTAATGTTTTATTCAATATCTTTTGTCGGTCCAGTCGTCAATGCGAAGCGGGGCGCTTGCGGCGATGGAGGCCGAGCCCGACCTCAGCACCTTCGAGAACAAGTCAGGGTTGGCTGAGGACATGAAGTTCCTCGCTTCCATGCCCGAGCTCTGTGACGTCACGTTTCTGGTGGGCGATACCAGGGAGCCAGTATGTGCTGTTAAAGCTGTGTTGGCTGCTAGGAGCAGGTTCGTATTTATACTAACAATTAAAATTATTAATAGATTTTAGAAGCGTCTTCAAAAGGTTGGTTATATGATCGGACCGTTTTGTCTGTACATTATTTTCAACTCTACTGTTTAGTTAGGGACACTATTTAATTTTAAGAAGGACTGCCAAAGTCTGCCTGAAAAATCCTAAGCTACGCACACTCTTTTTTCGACGTTTTTGCTATATGAACAACATTATTTAGATTTTTTTCTGTCTCCATTGCTTTTCATTTAGGAATAAGCATTAGGATAGTTTGTCCTCCTTGCTAGTCAAGTGTATTGCTAGACTTCAGACTTAAGAACTTTTTTGAATCATCTTAGAGGAGCAGGTTTCACTACAATATTTTTCTTCATCGTCAAGTGTGCTATTGAAATAAAAATAATATTATCAATAGTATACTGGTTTCTGACACTTACGCGAATATTAAATTATCAATAGTAACTGAATTAATTTAATCTTGTGTATTTAAAGTTGACTGAAAAAGAATTTATATTACCCATATTAACTTTTTATAAAAATATAATATAAACTACAAAGGGTCTTTATTAAAATACCGTTGATGGAAAAATGAGAGCCATGTTGGATGTTTCAAAACAAAGTTCCACACATAACTGTCGTTATTTAAGTAAGTATTCCTTTGTTGCCACGCTACTCTGTGGATACTTTGCATGTCTAACGAAACATTGGTAAAGTTTTCATAGTTATGAATAATGTGTAAGATCAACGAATTGCTCAGATAACTCAAGTTAATACAGTGATTACATAGCATATTATATAATGAGATAGTACTCTTCAGAGTAATAGTATATGTAATTGAGTATTAATAACATCATGGTACTATAGTTAGAGATAACCAACTGATGTCCTCAATGTTACTGTTGTTAATGTTGATTTTGTTTACTTAATTCCATTGATTCTTCCTATTTTATATAGGTCTTACGAAGTAATACAAAGCCCCACAAAACTGTACAAACAGTTTGACCTTGGGATAAATTTTAGTCTTAATAACGTGTAGGTAGGTACATAATTAGTAATGGAGTGCACAATAAATGTTTTATGATAGGGTATCTATAAGGTATGTTCTTAACTTTCTTTTAAATTTATTTTTATAAACTGTTGAGTATATACGGTATACGTTTTCTTAAAGTCCAATCTGCATACACGTTTGTAACTCTGAGAACAACGAATTTACCCGAAGTCATCATCCTCGTGTTATAACTATTATTTGTTTTGATTTTTAATAGATTCCTACATTCAATAATGGATTTACATCCTTAAATTGTTAGGCTTATAGTCTCTGAGATTTTAATATAGCTAGTTGAGTTAAATCAAACTAATACAAAACAAAATACGTCATTTCCAAAAATTCTCAAGTCAATAATGGGAATACCACAGGGAGATATTTTAGGTCCATACTTGTTTCCTTAATATTATTTACTTGAAACCTTATAATAATCATATTTTGTTATAGAGTATTTCAAAAGATGCTCTATCAAGCTCCAAGCCCTCAACGCAAAAAGGAACCAGCACCTAGAGAGAACAAGCTACGGTTATTCCTAAAAAGATCTTCGGAGCCTCTGCTCAATCTTCAAAACGCCGCACAGCAGGTAAAATTGATTATGCCGTAAATGTTTATTGAGAAGGTGTTGGACTGCAAGAGAATGTTAAATGTTGGCCCTCCTATAACACAAAATCATCATCGTCAATGGCCTTAAATTCCTAATTTTGTTATAAAAATCCCTTACATTCGATGTTGAGTTCAAAGAGTTGCATATTTTTCTTTGTTTCCAATAATTATTTTTAAATCTTAGATTAAATCTTCAAGTTAATGCAAACAACTGATTAATGCAACTTATTGTACTATTCTACATACTACCTGAACCACATATTTTGATGTTATGTTGATTAATGGATCCTACAGAAATCTACAAAGCTTCCTCTCATTAAAATTCGTACTAAAGCAAAGTCCCAACATGCACAAAGAAACCCCGCAGCTGTAATATTCGTTCATTCTCCAACCCATATCTCAATACTTACGCTGTGAACAACATAATTATGTCTACTCTATTCAAAAGGATTCGCTCTCGAGCCAGACTAACTTCATATTATAACATAATAATGAATGCATGAATGCGGAAAACTTTTGTCAAAGGATAAAATCCTTTGCGATACGCGACAGAAAATACTTATAAAGAGGAATATTTTTCTCCAGTTATATGGCGTGGATACATTTAAATGTTAACGTTTACTTTTTACTGTGTTCGCTACAGAGATCGACTTTCGCGCAGCAATTGGCACCAATACAAGAGGTAAAAACAAAATTAACGGTGTTTTAGGGGACTCACTTTATCGGTTTGAGTACTCGGTGTTCATATTGTAAATTTTCACTTTTCAACACAATGTAGATAGGCCTGATTCGTCTGATCTAATTGAAATCTTTTTCAATTACAATTTTATTACACTAGGTTATTGCGTCACAATTGTTGTGTTGCATGGTATTGTTAAATTTGTCTCGTTCAATTTAACAAGGTGAGTGAATTGATGTTGTTTCATTATTAATTTTAATTCCACCTATATTTTTACTTATTCCAAATGTAGTATGTAAAGCATGTTTGATGTTTTCCATTTTCTATCCACAACATCAAGTATGTATATTTTTTGGTGTCGTATTACTTTATTCTTATTGATCTTTATGAATATCATTACTTCAGGTGAAAATGTTCGTTCTCAATTTATCCACTGAAATCACAAGATTGAAAGGAAAATATTTTATTGAAAATTCAACGCGTATTCATTTATGCAAAACACGATCTCTTGTGCCTTTAAAATTGCTTTCAGTACAGTTCATGAATGATTTTATAAGGCACTCGATTTGAAATTGTGAATAAGAGCACTGTATAGTCACTGTAAATAAATTCATCAGCGTAAAATCTACAATAAAATGTTGTGCATTACACAATGTTTCATACTAAATTAGTTTTAGATTTACAATACTGTATACTACGAGTATATAAGTATGGATATTATCGTTTATCCATAATATATTATTATCATGGTATCAATAAAATGTCTTAATTAATAAAATAATTTGATTCTTTGAGATATACAATTTTATTCTAATTTAGTATGGAGCATTGTTAACCTCGTTATCTGCGACAAAAATGTAATTTCCATTATATTTTGTGACAGCCATCTTCGCAACAGCATCAGACACTGATCATAGAAGAATTTGAACCCGACGTCTTTCGTCAACTGATTGAATATATTCACACCGGTTGCGTGACTCTGCAGCCGAGAACATTACTGGGTAAGTGTTTGAACTATACCACCCTATACAGAAATTCAAATTTGTTTAAGCTGTTGGTAAATATTAGAAGAGGGAAAAGTGTGATAAAATATTTGAACAATTATCAAAGGCTATCAAGAAGAGGAGGTTTTAAATCTCTTGAACGACGATCGATCAGTATTTCTATAAGCAATGTCAACATTTAGAAATATAAGACGTTTATTAATTAAATAAGGTTTTTATAGGATGAAAATGATTGTATAACGTTTATCAATGAGAATATTAATTATAGTAAGGTTTTTAAAATAAGATATTTCAACGAAATTCTTTAGAAATGTTTAGATTTTGTTAATGTAACGTTTCTTTATAAAATATATTGAAATTCATCTCAGAAAACCTAACACTAAACAAACCAAATACCTAAGTCATTTAAAGTACTAGAAATTGAATTTTCATTTACTAGCTTTGAAAGGGAATTTCGGACGTCCGTTCAACTAAAAATGAAAAACGAGAACTCGATTCAATTTCCGATTTTACTACAGTGAGTGAAGTGGAGCGTGGCCGAGTGGGATTTGTTACGAATCGAAAAATCGATGCCTATATTAAAGCTTAGGGTGAAAAGAAATCAAGTTTACCGTCGCCGTAAATTGAATTTTTATTAGTTTCTAACGCAGAATACCAATTTCAAGACGTTTCTTTCATATAAATTTCTTTATAATCTGTACATCCAATCCAATTCAAGGGTTTATTCGGAAAAATATTACCACTAAGATAATTTACAACCAAATCGTTTACGAATTTGAGAGGTAGGTACTGATGGATAGGACAAATAAAAATTTAGATCGTGGTGAATTATGTCAGAGGCTTGACATTCCATTTTTTTTACATGATGCGCGTACTAACATAATTATACACCTAGAGACAGACAAACATAAATTCTAAAGATAATTGTTTTGCTTCTACGAGTATTGCACGTTAAAGACTGCTCATATTATATTTTCTTAAATATTTCCTATGTAAATCAGCCAGTTATAACTTTATTATAATTTAGTATTACGAGTATATGCTAAACATAGATATTGGTCACTAACTTATATAAATTACTCTGAGTTTCAATCTACTCTGCTAAGCGAAATATGTATAGTGAAATACATCGATCGAAATCCAATTTAACTATGTAATAACTTCGTTCATTATTATGTTAAAGACCAGGTTTGCCACTTACCTACATATTACCATTCAAAACTTCTGTCGCTTGTCAATCATAGTGTTAATTTAACTCCTTTGTAAAGTATGAGCATTTTAATGAGATTTGAGGTGAGAAAATATCTGCTTTGCTCGGTGGTAGGACGAACGGTACAGCTGATTTATATTTTTACATTACATTATCAACTCATTATACTGTCCCACTGCTGGGCACGGGTCTCCTCTCAGAATGAGAGGTATTAGGCTATATTCCACCACGCTGGCCTAGTGCGGGATGGCAGACTTCACACGCCATCGAGAAAATCTCTCAGGCATGCAGGTTTCCTCACAATGTTTTCCTTCACCGTTTAAGCGCGTGATAATTAACTATTTAATACGCACTTGACTTCGAAAAGTCAGAGGTGCGTGCCTTGGGTTCGAACTCGAGAACTTTGATTTGTCAGTCCAACGGTCATACCACTAGGCTAGGCTAGGCTGCTTTTTGATCAAATCTAACTGGCTAATCTGTTTATCTCGGAATTCAATGTTATTATGAACGTTATACCTAAGATGAAAAAGCATTCCATGTGACAAATTCAGCCTAACTTCTGCTGATAGCGTAGGCCTCTTTTGTTTAATCATAAATTATTCACATTTGAAAATTGTTAAAGATCTCTTTAAAGTTTGTTATAATTATTGGGGTTGTTATAGTTAGAGCTCTAAATATGAATCATTTTCAAAATACGGATCGGGCAATGTGAGTTTTTAAACCTACCTGATGCTGGAGCATAATATATCATCACGCCTGTATTCCCCGAAGGGTAAGGCAGAGGTGAACTATTGTACACCCACAGTTCGCCGGTATGTTTATGTCCCATGTAATAGGGGACGAGCCTATTGCCATTAACCGGGCACAAATCCAGACTCCGAGCTGCTACTGAGAATTTCATAGAAAAACTCAATAACACTGCTCTACCTGGGGATCGAACCCAGGAATTCTAGCGTAACAGTCGAGCTAGAGACCACTAGACTAATGAGGTAGTCTGATGCTGGAAATAATAAATAAAATGGTACAACTCAAATACTGCACAAACGATCGATATGTAATAAGTCTTTGTTCTGCAGTTCACCTCTTTTGACTTATGATAATTTATGATAGGTACAAACTAACAATTTTCATAGTTTACCACACGCAATTAAATATTTTTTGGCCAATTTATATGTACATGTGTATTATTATTGAAATGGAACTTGTGCCGGCACTTATGTCAATGTAAATTCATTCACTACAGCTACCGCAATATTGATAAATTCGATTACAGCATTACATTCCCCATAAATTCGATTGATTACGAGATATTACGCAATCGATTTATATACAAACTATGTTAGAAATAGGGTTGCCAACCCTCTATATAATATAGTATCCTTCTGTATTAGAGCCCCGACTAGTACATTTCTGAAAAAAATATAGAGTAGGCGGAACTAATATATTTCAAAGGCATCAAACTCAAAGCAATAATATTCATTTCAAATTTCAATTAAATTGTAATAATAGCTAAGAGGCATTCCTAAAAATAAAAAAATATTAATAAAGGCTATAAGTAGCAAAAATTATTATTTTAAGAACATAACATAACATACCATCACGCCTTTATTCCCCGAAGGGTTAGGCAGAGGCGTACTAATGTACACCCACAGTTCGCCGGTATGTTTAGGTCCCATGTAATAAGGGGCGAGCCTATTGCCTTTAATCGGGCACAAAGACTCCGAGCTGCTACTGAGAATTTCATAGAAAAACTCAATAACACTTTGCTCGACCTGGGGATCGAACCCAGGACCTCTAGGGTAGTCGCACTTGGGACCACTAGACTAATGAGGCAGTCAATATTTTAAGAAATAAAGTACATATTTTGGTACCTACTTTTTTTTATATTTTTCGTTATCTAGGTACTATATTTTTATGGGAAGTAATTTTAGAACTACTATTTTTGACTGACAAAGAGTTGGCAACCCTAGTTAGAAATTCTATTAAGTACGTACCTATAGATACATGCATTTCCGTACAAACTCTAAGTAGATTAAAAGCTGTTAGTGTGCGTTAAAAGCTTTATGTTCAAATATGGCGTTCTATTTAAACAATGTGTTAAGAAAACTGTCCGACCCGTGAAGGTATAATTGGGTATCTGCCATATCTGGACTTTTAAAAGAGACCATGGTTCTCTGAGTTTGTTTCGGTGTTTCTTCTCAGAAGTCATCTAGCTATAGAAAAAACCAAACCATTGACATGTAAAAGTATCTCTAAATATCTACTTGCAAAATAAATATCATTTCATTTCATATCAAGATTCGATCCTTATTATATTAATGTTATCACTTAAAAAAATCACATCGTTTTGTTTATACATGTAAAAAAATACGTAAATAAATCGAGCGAACTAAAAGTATACTAGGCTATATTCCACCACGCTGGTCTAGTGCGGGTTGGCAGACTTCACACGCCATCGAGAAAATCTCTCAGGCATGCAGGTTTCCTTATGATGTTTTCTTTCACCGTTTAAGCGCGTGATAATCAACTATTTATTACGCACATGACTTCGAAAAGTCAGAGGTGCGTGCCTTGGGTTCGAACTCGAGATCTTTGACTTGGCACTCTAACGGTCATACCACTAGGCTATCACTGCTGTTACCAATAAGTATACCAATAAGTACGGGGTCGGAATCTATCAGCAATGGCAATATTATTCGTCCGTTTTCTCATATGGAACCTTCCAGAAGTAATGAATAACGTGATCAAATGTTAACGACTTCTATGTCACTATTAAGAATGATAGCTTCTGAATTTAATGGTTATATTATGCAAATGATCAATGGTATCCTCTCATTTGAATATCCATAATATTAGCCGATGACTGGGTGGATGTATTTTAGGGTAAAAGTCATGAGTTGTCATGCAATTTGCTTTTAGCTTACCAGCTAACCTTTCGGGAATTACACGCATAATGGTATGTTGTTTTATGTTATGTTTATTGAGTATGGTAAAGTGTTTTTTCTACATATCTCTCATGTTACTAAGATACCGCGTGTCATGGAGTCGATACCTACCCACAGCAAAAGCGTAGGACGTATAATCAGCGACAAATAATTTGAACTATGAAAGAAAGGGACAACAAATATAGCGCAGTATGCACTGTCACACATCATTGTTCTAGCTATCTCTTTCTTCTTTGCTCAAGATGTATGCCTACCTACGGATTATTTACCTACTTAAGAGTCCGGCGGACCTAACAAATTCCTCTTACAAACGTAATACCGAAATAAATCGTAATTCAAACTCAATTTAATCAAATTATTTTATTTGATTAAATCTAGGTTCCTACGCTACCATTTTGACCAAAATACTTCACTGGAAATAAATGTAAGCGAATGCAATTTTTTGATAAAATTACCGAGCTTGGAACAATTTTTCAACTATTATTCCCAGTGAAGTAGTAATAGACGAAATAGTACGGTAGGAACCTAGATTGATGGTATCCAAATCTGAATAATAACATAATTTGGTAGAATATTGCCTGGATTACGATTTATTTTGGTATTACGTTTATGTGAGCAATTCAAGCTCCGCCGGACCCTTTAAAGAAATTTCTATAAGAAGAGAGTAAAACAAATGTTGGAAAAGACACCAGACAATAATAACGACTGATGTCAAAACAAATGGTTCACAATAATTGGCTTGTATTGTCCTTGATAAAAGCCATACAATACGTGTGTGTCGTAATAAGCGACAACGAATTACGTACTTCCGTGTTTTTGACAACATCCGACTTTCTAATTACAATTTGTTATCAGAAGCTAAACCTTATAATAAAATTATAACAGGCCGACGTCTGTACTTTACAGATATTAAAGCTTACTAGAGCAACAGAAGCCAAAATAACAATCTTTAGAATTTTTTTATGTCCGTCTGTCTCTATGTTTGTACGCGCATCACGCAAAAAATATTGCATGGAATTAAATGCAGTTTTAACCGATGTATTTCTACGGGTCTAACTTAAAATCTAGTGCATGTTTCATCTTGATACGCCGCCTAGAATCGGACTTATACTCGCAATATGTTAATCGTTTTGGGCCGCGAGTGAAATTGCGAGCAACAGCTAGTATCTACAATAATAAACTTGAAAAAACTGCTCAATAACCTTGCATTTATATAATGTGTATGTAAATAAACCTTAAACCTAGGGAACAAGGTTTAATTTATAACAAAAGAAGTTTTAATCCGATTCGAAGCTAAACCTAATCTAAAAGAAATCCAATGCTTTGTTAAGGCAATTTTAAAACCTAGGTTTGACTTAGACGATCTTTAAAAATCGATAACCTCATATTAGGTTATCGATTTTTGAACTGTACAATTCAATTCAAATCTTTTGTTTGCACAAAATTTGTTTCAAAATGGACGATAAAATTTCCTATGTAGAAAGATATATACACAATTTAACTATAACAAGATCGCTAAGTATTTCACATTTTATCCACGAGTACTGTCGCCTGATACACGAAGCCAAGGTCGTAACCATGGCTACGTCGTAAATAACAAGTATTCGTACGAAATCACTGAAAGCAATCATGGACACGATAAATTTTACCTTTATCAGCTGTTGTTCTGATATTATCTATTTATTAACTTGAAAAGGTCAGCACTTGATACTGAAATTAATCCCCGTATGAATATTATGCCGTGGATTATAAAGGATAACGATTATTCGAAGGTTTAACTAGGAAAGCTTATTTATGCTAGTCATGTGTTATTAATTAAGTATGATATATTAACCCTAGAAGCGAACGAAAGGACGTTATTGATAAGACTCCGGTAGTATCTTTCCATCCCTCTACAATTTTGACGAAGTATTTTTTATTCCCGTTTTATCCATTTTTCTTGAATATTTATAATTGCGAAAGTAATTTTATTTGCTATTTATAGCAAAATATAATATAAGCCTTCAGAATGATTAAACATATTTCGATAAAATATTGTGTCCTGAGGAATATTAACAATAACATTCTTTTAAGTAAAATTAGAAAAGTATTGAAAATAATTACGCAGTTTGGTGATTAATGTAACTGCATAATTATCAGCAACTGTTAAAAACAAAATAGTAAATATTAATAATATTATAATACTTATATTATTAGAGTAGTGCCTATGGCGCTTCTTGGCTCTTTTCCATAAGACCCACTTTCTGGAACCGTGCTTTGACTATCCGAAAACTTTTTGACGTTGACTTTGATACTGGATTGTGATACTTACGAAACATAAAAATATGTAAGATAGCTGTTAGTAATTAACATTAAGACGTCCAGCACATTACTCTACCCGTAACCATGGACGCTGTTAAGGATTCGAACCGTCGGAAAAAAAAACAATACAACGCGATAAAATCCATAAAAAGTAGTTTTATTTTCAATGACATTGAATTAAAAAACCAAAACAAATAAAAAATCCACCGAAACATTTCAAGAATCAGCTTTTTTACGCAGCAATATTTTAGTTCCACACCATTTTGACACCTGTCAAATCCGAGAAATTACGAGAGGTGTACATACGTTTTTCCAATAGTAAACATCGAATCAATAAAATCACTCATCTATCCAAGCAAACATAATATTGTTCAGCCTAAATTAAAAATGTTCAAATTACTTGAAGCGTTAATAAACTCGCTTGAAAATGAGAAATATGTTTAAAGAGATATTGTAACAATTTTCAGCACAGCTTAACGCGAATTCTCTTCTAACTTCAAAACAAGGTTCTTTTGTTTAATTATCAAAGTTTCCAATATAATTTTCAATACACTGGGTGCTTAAAACTTATTAATATAGATGTTTTTCGCAAGTAAGCGCTTTCTAAAATTAAGTGAATGTATGTACAATTTACTAGTTGTGTCCTGCGGTGTTACCTGCGTTCATCTAATTATTTCCAGTCCTGTAAAGATTAATCTCGAGGAAATCGCTCAAAGCGCATTGCCAGATACTCTGCCACTAATAAATAGTATCCTAACATTATTATGTTCCGGTTATTAGGGCAATGCCAGTGAAATTACTGGGAGGTTTTCCTCAGTTGTTATGAGACATAGGAAAACCTTACACAAAATTGGCATGCAACAACGCTTACGTTGTATTTCGCCGAGTGAGTGAGGATACCGGAGGCCCTAACCCCATTTTAAAAGGCTGGCAAGGCACTTGTGAATCGTTTGGTGTTACGGGTGTCCATGGGCGGCGGCCATCGCTTACCATCAGGCGAACCGTCTGCTCGTTTGCCCCCCCCCCCCCCTATCCCATAAAAGAACAAAGGTCTTAAGATGACTGATGGTCATTTGTGATGTGATGATTATTTGTGATCTTATTACATTAAAAATATGAACTACTTTGAATAGTTTAGTAGATTGAACATTCTTTATCAAATCAAGCTTCTCATCATAGTAGTTCCCGCCTTCGTAGTTTAGATTTGTTTTATTCTTGTCTTATTGCTTGACAGCAGTGGTACAGTTTAAATGTTCAATATCGTAATTGTAGTTTTAAACATTTGCTTTCTTAACTTTTTCCAAATATTCACCCAGTGGTCCAAAGCGCAACTGCTACGTTAGACTGTACTGGGTTCTGGGGTTTCCTATGAAATTCTCAGTGGCAGCTCGGAGTTTGTATTTATGTCCGGTTAATGGCAATAGGCTCGCCCATTATTACTTGAGACCTAAACATACCGGCGAACTATGGCTGTACATTAGTACGCCTCTACCTAACCCTTCGCGGAATACAAGCGTTATGGTATGTGTGTATAAATATGTATTGTTACATTTCAGGTGTAATGAACGCGGCTGACTACTATGGATTGGACGAGCTTCGCCGCGCATGCGCCGGTTTCGTGCAATGCTGTATCACTGTGGACACAGTCTGTGCCCTCCTTGCGTCTGCTGAGAGATACATCCAGTACAAGTGCACCAAGTCGCTGGTACAGAAGGTGGGTAGTTTTTAAACGTTATAAATTTTAGTAAAAGAGAAGTTTGACCTCATGTAGGATTCAGGAAAATCAGTCTGCCAACCTGCAATAGGACAATTGTGGTGGACTATAGTAGGCTATAGTCCACCACAATTTCTATATTATTATATTTCCACCAATATTTTCTGTATCTCCTGAATCCTACATGAGGTCAGAATTTGAATTTCTCTGAATCTGAGATGCGACCCATGCCCTGCAGTCTTTATAACAGTTTGATTGTTAAATAACAACTTATTTTTTACCGTTTTTAACTGCTTCATTAGTCTAGCGGTCCTAAGCGCGACAGCTACGGTAGAGGCACGATTCCCAGGTCGAGTAAAGTATTATTGAGTTTTTCTATGATTATTCTCAGTAGCAGCTCGGAGTTTGGATGCTCAGTTCATGGCAATAGACTCGCCCAAATGGGACCTAAATACACCGGTGAACTGTAGGTGTATACGAGTATACACCCACAGAACTATAATGTACTAACAATAGTACATCTCTGGTTTCTGAGACTTACGAGAATATTATACATTGAAATAACTACTTTTTACGGATTTTGTCGCGTCGTATTGATATTATTTAACATTCATCATGAACATCACATTTGATTAACAACTAGTCCTCGTAAAAGAAGACCGATTCCTAGGATCGGATAGGATCGCGATTATGAAATTAAAAAACACCCAAATTGAAATGGAAAAGATGGCTGGGTCTTACCTCCTGCTTGGAACCCCATTATGGATTCCATTAAATAAAAATCCAATCCTGAAACTGCAAGACCGAAGGATACGGTGAGCTTGTTCTGCGTGAATCGGACCGCCAGTATTTAACAAAAATGTAAGGTAGCTGTTAGTAATTACAATAATAAGACGTCCAACAACTTAGTCTATACGTGACCATGGATACTGTAAAGGATCCGAAACGTCGGGAATTAAATGATATCAATACGACGTGATAAAATCCGTAAAAAGTAGTTTTATTTCAATTAGTACACCTCTGCCTACCTTTTCAAGGAATACAGGCGTGATGGTATGATATTATGTTATTTTTAATTTTGTATTTTGTCAGTATTTCGAAGTTATGCCAACTACTTTTTCCACGTACCTAGTATATTATCCTTCATACATCTACATACACTAACTCACCCACAAATACACATGACATAAAATTTTACTTAATTTTGGTAACCTTAACTAAGGAATTTCAAGGAATACAGGCGTGATGGTATAATATTATGTTATTTTTAATTTTGTATTTCGAAGTTATGCCAACTACTTTTTCCGCGTACCTAGCATATTATCCTTCATGCATCTACATACACTAACTGACCCACAAATACACATGACATAAAATTTTACTTAAATTTTGTAACCCTATCTAATGAATTCTAACAACAAAACTCTGTACCAAATAGCAGGGTTATTAGCATGTTATCTCAATATACTCTTGGGACGGTTTTACCCTCGAGAGACAAAAAAAAGTATATTATCTGTGGTGTAGGTAGCCCTACACGGGAAGCTTAGACCATCCGGTACAAATCCGCTTTAATGCTACGAATAGTATTGTGTCATAACTTAATCGGCTTATTCTACATCGATTAGTTTTGAACATCCGTATCCCTTTATAAACTTATTAACTACTAGCTGCTGTTGCCCGCAGCTTCACTCACGTCCCAAAAAGATTAACATACTATGAGTCCGATTCTAGGCGGCGAATCAAGATGAAACATGCACCAGAGTTTAAGCTAGACCTTTAGCAATACATCGGTGAAAACTGCATTCAATTCCATGCAGTAGTTTTTGCGTGATGCGCGTATAAACATACAGACTTATAAAAAGACAATCCCAAAAAAAAATCCTTAAAATTGATAATTTTGCTTCTGTTGCTCTATTAAAGACCCTCCATATTCGTTTTTCTTTAATCTATAATGTACAGACATCGGCCTGTTACAATTTTATAAGGTATAATTACTTATCGTAACCATAAGATCTAACATTTTATAAATTGATGAAAGCGTCTTGTCATTTTATGAAATGGTCCAGAAATGTTAATGTGAACTGTGGGTGTACATCGATACACCTCTGCCGTGTATCTTGTGCCGTATGTGGGTATCTTGTATTTCAATTTCATTGAAATTGATTTAGCGAAGTCTCATTTCTAAGAAAATGTTCTGTATTTTTTTAAACAATGCATATAAACTTGACTTCCTATAAAATAAATCTAGCTACACGTTTACATCAGTTCTGAGCAGAGCTTGGTAGCTTGCTGATAATAAAACCGCTATTCATACGCAGGTGTTGGAGTTCGTAGATGAACATGGCAATGAAGTTTTGAACCTTGGATCGTTCACGCTGCTGCCCCAGCATGTCGTCAGGCTAATACTGGCCAGGGATGAGCTGAGGGCCGACGAGTTCACCAAGTTCCAGGTAAGGCCAGAATCACATTCACCAGATTGGACATCAGACGCGTACGCTTCATTAGTCTAGTGGTCCTAAGCGCGATTTCTACGATAGAGGTGATATGTTCGATTTCCAGGTTGCGTTAAGTATTATTGGGTTTTGATTTGTCAGCTCGGAATTGGGATTTGTGCCCGGTTAATGGCAATAGGCTCGCCCCCTTAGTATACCCGCGAACTGAGGGTATTTATTAGTAAACCTCTGCTTAATCCTTCGGGGTGATGTATATTACGCTACTAGATGTGCAAAAATGAGAATACCTAGATGACATTACCACGGCAATGCGGTGCCAAATATTCAGTCGCTACACAATAACGTTCTAACATTATTTTGTTTCGGTTTGAAGGGTAATGTAGCCAATAAAAATTAAATGACTTAGGGAAAATGAGTGGAGTCGGAATGATTCATAACAACTGATTATCCATGGGAAACCCAAGCTTCGGCACGAATGGGCCAGTTCGACCGAAACAGAAAACCGGCGTTAAACAACGTTTACGTTGTTTTTCGCCGAGTGAGTGAGGTTACCGGAGACCCAATCTCCTTTTAAAAGGCGAACAACGCACTTGTGACTCCTCTGGTGTTGCGGGTGTCCATGGGCGGCGGTAATCGCTTACCATCAGGCAATCCGTCTGCTCGTTTGTACCTTTATCCCATAAAAAAAACTGAGGTCTCAAGATGACAACCACCACTGATATGTTGGCATATAAATCTTAAAGCTGCGGTCGCTGCTCCCGCAGGCTTCGAGCCTAGTGACGCGTATGCTTGGTTGTCATCGTATTACAATAAAAACTATAAGTCTATCATGGCTAACACACTAAACTAACGTGGAATGAATTATTAAAAAAAACTAACATTTCCGCTTGAATATTTCCAGGCTGCGCTGATGTGGAGCAAGAAGTACTGCGACACCAACCAGAATATGAACCTGAAGGAGGTGATTGGCAACTTTCTGGAGTACATCCAGTTCCACAAGATCCCGGCCAATGTGCTGATGAGGGAAGTCCATCCACTAGGGCTGGTGCCCTACTCCATCATAATGAACGCGCTCGCATACCAGGTGCTGTTACGAAGTCTTTTCAATTATCTCTTCAAAATTGGCCAACTGTGTCTACCTTGCCGAGTTATAGACAGAGGATATTATGAGAGGGTTTAAATATGTTCATTGTTTCTAAATCGCTTATCTTTTTCATAACACTATTAGAGCAATCCTGGTCACTGCGATTTTATTAACTTTCTTTCCTTTCCTGTAAGTTTAGCAAATTAGTCGGGAGTAGGTCAACACTATAACACTATTGTTGGTAACTAATTCTATTCTTCACATGAATACTTTTTTTTACTTACAAAGTAAATTTTAGCACCTAAATGTCTTATCGTGATTTCTCAATCTGTTAACCACTTTTCGTTCAAATATAGTTGCTTAAAAATGATGGTAACTTTAATTTTTCTTTTTATTTCTATATTATGTTGCAATTAGTAGTACTGCATTGAGTAGAGCGCTGAAACCGCTGTTGTTGCAGGCAGACCCGGCCAGCGTAGATCCAGGCAAACTCTCCCCGGCGCGAGTCCGACGTGCCGGCCGCTCAATGTCCGTGCAGTCTTCACTTGACCCCTACGGATCCAACACCACCCTCTCCTCTACTGGCTCGAGCGATGTTCCGTCGTCAGACTCTCGGCACAACTAACGCGAGGGGAACCTCCCCCGTCCTCCACCCGAACCCACCCCTGGCCCTTCCTCAGCTCCTGTCGTACCTATTTCCGCCCCTCCGACGGACAAGCCGCCGGAGAAACTCGGACTTTTTTCCTCTATCAAGCGTGCTGCTAGTAAAAAGTTCGGCGATCGACGTTCCCCCACACCAAAAACGAGGGAGCCCCGGTCAAAGTCGGATTCTATAAAGCACGCAGCTCTAACAAGACAAGTCTCTGAAACGGTGGCAGCATCAGGAGACCCAACGTTCGAGCGTTGTAGACCGAGGAAGCGTGACAGTGAAACCGAGTTTCCAGTCCGCAAGTCCACTTCAGAGATATCTGAGAGTTTCCCATTTGTAAGGCGTGCGCTAGCTGAGATAGAAAATGGATTAAACTATTTTAGGAGGTCAATTGCATCAGATACAAGTGAAGTCAAGCTTCCATTTCTGAGAACTGAGCCAGTGGTCGTAGTAGCGGCGGCTGAGGATGATGAGGTGCCTATGTCACCGCCACCACCTATGGGTTTGAAGGAGCGTCGAGGTTCACGTGGGTCGCCCTGTGCTAATCTCCCACCGTTGATGTTACCACCAGCTACTCCGGAGCCATCTCCCGGTCGCTTGACTCCAAATAGACTGTCTCCACAGAGACCAAAGGAGCCGACATCAGCTCCAGTGATTCCTAATCAACCACTACCTCGACGTACGAGGACACGATCGGAGATGCCGCCAGAGCCACCTCCGCGTTCACCTCAGACTCCTCGCCCAGCATCCGTATCTCCAAAACACACTTTCGCATTCAAAATAGTACTGAAAAAAGTAGAGAGTACGCCGAATACGTCATTTGATAAGCCGGACCAATGAGAGTACCTCCTCTAAGCGCGGCCGTTGTTATACGGTGGGGTACTCGAGGTTAATGACGCGCTTTTCTCCGTTTTCTAGAAACAGCTAGCATAGATTAGTTAGCGGCGATTGACGAAGACTCGCCAGAGAATTGTATTACAATCAATGACGCTTCGGAAACTTCTTCGTATTCTTATGAATTTAGGGGCTGGACCTCTGGCTGGTATGTATCGACATTGTGTGTCGGACTTCTGACTGTATGTATAAGATAAAAAAATGAAATTTATATGGTTCATATACTTGTTGTTACTACACGGTAAGATTTATTGATAAGTGTGCCCGATGATTAAGTGTGTAAAACTTCGTGTGGAGGAAATATTTTGTGTGATATATGTATGTATATTAATATGTAGGACTTTTTTCTATAAATTACAACCACGATGTTGTTCACGAGATTCATTTTTTCCACGAATGTGTATATAATATGACTGTCTTCTATAACTTTTATCTGACAAATGAAAAATTACACTAATACTATTATGTACTTTTATACGATCACATGAAAAATTTACGATTTAAATGTATTTTCGATGTTATACACATTGTCTAACGTGAAAGTATTTTTATAAAATTGTATATAGATGAAGATGTTTGTTGTTACTTCGATAACAGTTTAAAAAACCTTTAATAATTTTTATATCGTCATGAACTATACATATCTAATTTTATTTACATGGTTTGATTTGGCATTATTTTTGTATAATGATTACAGATTTATTACTTATTATATTGGATTAATTTATAATTATCGTATTCAAATATTATAAATGCACAATATTTGTTGTGATTTATGCAAGTTGATAATTATTATAAATTCCCTAAGAAAAGATTAAAAAAATATATTAATCTCGCCAACACGAGCCAAAAGATAAAAATATTGCTTTTATGAAATACTTCAATGAGAATAAATTATCTTTCTGATTCTTCATTGGGAAGTAATAAATATATTTCTTTATCTTTCGTTCATCACGATATAAGTTTTAATTCCAAAATAATATTGTTAATTGTGAAACCACATCACGAATCATAAATATAAATGTGTTATTGTAATAATATACCAGTGTGTTATTTTGTCTTTATCAAATAAATGTATAGATAGGTAATTCACAAATCTTTTAAACAATTCTGAATCAGTGTTCTGTATTATGTAAGGCATAATTTACTCTGTGGCAAGTAGTGTCTGACCAAAATCAATTCTGTTCAATTTAAATTTGGAAGGTGGGCTTCCAAATTTAAGTTTCTGTTCTGATTTAAGAATGCAATGCTTTAGGTTTGTTTACTAGTGAAACATTTCATTGCCATTGCAGAAAATATCTCTAAAATATTGTTATGTTATCGTTTTTATGTATCGTGAAAACACAAAGTTATTCCTGGAAGAGATCAAGATTTTCACAACTAAAGGAAGGAGTGGTAGAGGCGTAGCGAGTTCGCCGTGTTCGCGATTCCAGCTAGCACATCAGGAATTAATAGCTACCTAGTTCTGTGAGAAAAAAGCCAGTCGTAAGAGCGTAACTACGAGTATCTATGCTAGATATCGTAAGCAAATCCAACTCGCCAGCCGCGTGAACATAGCTAGCTCGCCGGCTGCGTGAACCTAGCTAGCTTGCCGTGCATAGATCTCGAGCTGACTGCGTATTATTTAATGTATGTAGGTAAGTGCATTGTATTGTAGTAATTTTCTCGGAAAACTTTTGGTCAGACGCTATAACAAGCTACGTTATACCATATCGATGTCGACTGGACTTGTACCAAGCTGTTTGTTGTACGAAAAATATTGTGGTTTGTTCTTATAAATATTGTGTAAGTAATAAAATGTGGTCAAGAAGAAGATACATCAGTGTTCTTGCTATAACCGTGTGTTTTATTGTTTTTACACTGTAACCCTAGTAACTGCTAAATTATGACGTAGTCTAGTGATCCTAAGCGCGACTGCTACGCTAGACGTCATGTGTCGATTTCTAGATCCAGATCAGTGTTATTGACTTTTCTATGAAATAGCAGCTCGGAGTTTTGCATGTACCCGGTAATAGGATTGCACTCTATTACATGGATACTCAATACACCGGCGAACTTTAAGTGTACACGTCTGCATGACCCCTTGGAGAATATAGGCGTGATAGTACCTTATAAATGTAAGGCTTATATCACACTATACATGCCAAGCAACGCTAGGAGCAATGAAACAAATTGTTTACAAGAAGATACCTTACATGTATAGCGGAGTGCATTGGTTGCAATATAGTAAAATGCGTTAATTGCCAATGCGTTTGTTCACTAGAATCACTCACTTGGTTTTTTTTAGTGTCCGACCGAAACTGGTTTTCCGGCCGAAACCGAAACCGAAACCGAAACTCACGTTGTCAAGTATAAAATTCCTTAAAATACTAAAATTTGGTGCATTTTACCCATTATTCTGCATTAGTTAGGACATGAAATGGAAACACAGTATATTAATTTTGTTGTAATCATTTATTTAATATAAAATAAAAAAATATTAATAATATTTTTATTATTTTCTCACATTAAGTTCTCATAGCAAAATGTTTATAAGTTATCAATATTCAAAACACTAATTGTTACTGTTCGTAATTTAACAAATTGTGAAGTGTTTAACTTCACATTTTTCATTTACAATCTCTTTTTTACATGTGACTTGATTTGTTAATAACAAGAAAACAAAGTTACTGACACAATATTTAACTATATATTAGGTTGGGGAATAAGTCTTTTCGCATTTAGTATGTAACTAAATACTTTTAATAAAAAATCTTTGGCTGTACTATTTTTATCTGGCTGATTTTGATAACATTAAAAAAGTTACATTTAAAAAAAAGAAACAAGTTAGTAAAAATTTGTTTCCCGCTATTTTTCATTTGTTTTTCTTTCTGTCAAAATGAGTGAATCTAATGAAAAAATTCGATACATTTTAAAGTTTTATTACAAAAAGGGGAAAAATGCAACGCAAGCCGCGAAATAAGTTTGTGACGTTTATGGACCTAATGCAGTATCAGCAAGAGTAGCATAAAGTTGGTTTAAGCGTTTTTAATCCGGGAATTTTGATGTTAAAGATGCACCTCGCTCTGGTCGCCCTGTTACAGATAAAATTGACGCAATTTTTGAATAAGTGGAGCATGATCGGCATATCAGTAGTTATGAAGTAGCTGAAGAACTGGGGATTGACCACAAACACAGACAGTTGACAGTTTTGACCCATTTGAAAAAAGCTGGGTTTACAAAAAAGCTCGATATTTGGGTGCCACACGAGCTCACTGAAAGAAACCTAATGAACCGTGTACGATTTGTTCGAATTTGCGATTCTTTATTGAGACGTAATGAAACTGAACTGTTTTTAAAGAGATTGATACTAGTGATGAAAAGTGGATCACGTACGATAAGAACGTGCGAAAAAGGTCGTGGTCAAAGGTCGGTCAGGCTTCACAGACTGTGGTAAAACCCGGGTTACCTCGCAGTAAGGTGATGCTGTGTGTATGGTGGGATTGGAAGGGCATTGTTCATTATGAGCTTTTGCCGCCAGGCAGAACCATCGATTCGGATCTTTACTGCCAACAACTGATGAGATTAAAGTAAAAAATTGGGAGAAAACGGCCGGAATTGATCAATAGAAAGGGTGTGGACTTTCATCACGATAACGCTAGACCACACACATCTTTGGCCACTCAACAAAAATTAAGAGAGTTTGGCTGGGAGGTGTTAATGCATCCGCCATATAGCCCTGACCTTGCACCTTCAGATTTCGATCATTTCATCATTTCGATCATTTGTTTCGATCTCATCAGAATTTTTCAGGCAGTGTCAGGTTAACATCAAGAGAGGACTGCCAAAAGTACTTGTCACGTTTTTTTGATCAGAAATCCCAAAATTTCTAGAACAATGGGATCATGTCACTATCACTACCCACAAGATGGCAAAAAGTCGTTGAGCAAAATGGTACATATATATTATAATTAAATGTAAATTAACTTTGAAAAAAAAAATGCCTTGAGTTTTCATATTAAATGCGAAGAAACTTTTCCCCCACCTATTAAATCATTCAAGTACAGAAACGAAACAAAAACTTACGTGTAATCAGTTCCATCAAAATATAACCTCTAAAGAATGTTTGTGTCGGGCGATAACGCACTGACTAAGTTGTGTTTCTACAGAGCTATCCCAATGGCGCACAACAATTCCCGTCAGCGTCTACCAAAGCGTTGCCGCGAGAAACGAAGTTAGGCGAGCGTGCACGATAACTTCCGAAATCAGTTTCGGTTTTGGCAAAAGTTTCGGCCAATTTTGGCCGAAACCGAAACTTGATTTTTGGCCGAAACTCGGCCGAAACCGAAACCGAACTTTCGGTCGAACACTAGTTTTTTTATTATTTGTTTGCAGTTATGGTATTACTACGACCGTAGTCGGTCTAATAAGATCAATGTTGACGTTTAGCATTAAGGGTCCGGCGGAGCTTGAATTGCCCACAATATAATATTAAAATAAAACGTAATCCAAACACAATTTTATCCAATTGTGTCATTATTCCAATTTGGATACCGTTAATCTAGGTTCCTGCCGTACCAATTCATCTACTACTACTTCACTGGAAATAAACAGCCGGAAATTCATTCCAAACTTGGTAAATTTATCAATAATTAAATTTGCTTACATTTATTTCCACTGAAGTATTTTGGCCGAATTGGTAGGAACCTAGGCTAAAGATATATGAATCCGAATAATAACACAGTTTGATTAAATTCTATTTGAATTACGATTCATTTTAGCATTACGTTCATATGGAAAATTCGGTCCACCGGACTCTTTATCGAGCCTAGTAATATTCCCTTCTAACCAAAGGATATTAATAAAAAGGTCAACCAATCCAAAGCCAGGTATGTCTGTTTGTTTGTTACGTTTTCAACCGATTAATGAATTTTGGTATAATACTGATTCGACCTTGGATAGAGACAGGCTACATTTTGTCTCTAAACGTCCTTTGGGATGTGAGTGAAACCACCGGCAATAGCTATACATAAATGAATCTGCTTTTGTGCTTGAATAGACTACCGACTGCTATGCAAGCAAACGGCTTTTTGCATTGTTTCGATTCCCTCACGGATTAAAATTTGTAACCTACAGGTTATCTTTTTGTGATTTTTTTTGCATTTTCCATGCTTAAATTATAAAGTTATTTTAGTAAAGGAAAAATTCAATCGCGAGCAGGATTCGAACCTCCGTCTGCGGTTGGATACACCAGATGCTCTGACCTCTAAGCCACCGCGAACCCCACTCGCCTGATTGAAATTTTGCCTTCACATTCTGAGTTTACGGTATAAGGTGACGTTGGCGACATCTATAAAAAGCAAGTTACCTTGCTTCTCAACCTACTGGTAATTTTTTCTGAGTTTGGGTGACTGAACATGAACATGAACATGAACAACGCGTACATACATACATACATTTTTTCACGCCTATCTCCCATTAGGGTAGGCACTAGGCAGAGACTATATTTTTCCAATTGCTACGATTCTGACACACCACTTTCGGTTCATCTACGTTACCCTATTCATGCATGATCGTCGGTTTAGGGTGCTCTTTGTTATAGTAAAGACTCTTTGTGTTTAAATTGATAAAAAAGAAATACGTTAATAAGTATGTAGTTGCTATGGTGATGGTGTAACAATGAAAAAAACTTGGTGGACATTATATGCCGTTTAATTTGAAAACATAAAACATGTCTTTTTTTGGTGATTCTCAGTAGCCCTAGCACGAACATCTATCAAATTCGTGATGTAAAGGTATCGTATCCGCGACACGTTAACGGAGATGACAAAAGTTGGTAGCACGAAGCACACTGGCGACCATCGAGATCTCGTCAGGATTCCTTTAGTGACGTCATCCTAATGTAAGTAGAGTTGTGTCCATGTGAACCAACCGAATGCCTTGTTGAATGAATGAAACGTTCGAAACCATATAACAAATAGTTTCATATGATTTTACTTATAATTAAACGGTTTACTTATTAAAAGTTAATTATTATATATATGTTTTCGTAAAGAAAAGCTATAAATACGTTATAAGAAATTATAAACTCACATTATTTTTAAAGAAATTAAATGTGTTTGTAGATAACAAATAAAAATGTTCCATGGTATCCGAATGAGTCTACTTGACATTAACAGCGACGTCATGGCAACGCAGTTTGTTTACGTTTCTCTAACATACTTTTGATTTACTTTGTAGTGGTTTTTATTATTTTTAATAATTATGATAACGAATCACTTACAATACGCAATGATGATGGAAATTATAGAATCGTGAGTATTAAAACCCCTTAAAACAGTGTTGGACTAAGCGCGCCGGGGGCCCGGGGCGGAAACACAGAATGAGGTCCCCCAAACCCATCTAGGTATTTAAAATTAATTCATGTGTTGGTACTTCTCGTAAAGTACTTTAGTGATAAATCTCCTTCTGTCGCAGTTGGGGAAACAACCGAATACCTACCAAAAAAGATGTGAACAAGATGATCAATCTCATGCAGTCGGAGGCATCGTCTTAAATTTAACTGTAAAGAGCAATTGCCTCCGACTGCATGACATTGGTCATATTGTTTCCATCTTTTAACCCGACTGCGCAAAAAGGAGGGTTATGTTTTCCGGGTGTACTCGAAAAACATAAACCTTCTTCTGGCGCAGTCCTAGACCCTATGCATAGAAGGTCTAAACAAATTAAGTGCGACTAATGGGTAATGAGAAATAAATCGAGGACTTAATCAACCATAAATTTTATAAATATTGTTTATTTTATTATACATAGATTGGAATACTCCGGGTACAAGTACTCAATCGAATGTGGTACCTCCTCCACTACCTTATTGAAGACCATCCTCCATCTCCTCCTGTTGCTCCTGTGGACGAAGAGTGGAGACCACAAAAAAAGGATTTAACAAAAATGTTTATTGATTGTGGGAATATTATTATGAAGTAGAAAAAGAGTGATTCCGGATAAAGGCTGGGGAATTGAGAGTGAGACATTTTGAGGCGCAAGAAAGAGTAAGGGAGATGGATGTAGAGCTATGTTGCAGGCTCAATAGCAGGAGTTCATGAAAGAGACCATGGAAGTTTTTGTTAGGTTTATGGAGAAAGTCTTTGGCTTGTAATGAACTATAAAATTAAAATAAAAAAAAACCTAGTAAAATTTATTTATTTCTATACTCTACACATTGTATACCCATTATATTTTAAAATATTCAATTATAAAAATTTAATCTTTTCCAAATTAATATTAGAAAATAAATAAAACGTGATTTACTCACCTAGTTTCTCTTGCTTCACTTCTCTCATTTTGAAATTAATTTGCAGCATTAAAATAATTTAGCGGACTACGGTCGTATATTGGCGGTCTTTGCATTTTAGGTATTTGAAGTAATTGTTCCGATAATTACATACTTTGTAGTGGTTTTATAGCGGCGATAGCCTAAAGGTTAGGGCGTCGGACTAGCGATCCTAACTGACTGGGTTCCCAACCGGCAAATGTAGTTGCCAGTTGGGAACCCACCCATTATACTACCGACGTAAACCCACTCGTAACACAAGCATTTAGCACGAGGGGTTAACAAGAATATTAAAAAAAAGGAATAGGTACTCTTAAACTCTTTAAAACACACACTAGGTATTTTTATTGAGATAAACAATATCCAAATTAAATAGAAGGTAGATCATAATAATTATTACTGCTACAACAGCCTAGTGGTTCTATGCACGACTGCTACGCTAAATATCCTGGCGCCTCTATTGTGCGTAAAAGGAACTAATTTTAGTTGTCACATTTTGTATTGCTATCGTATCGTCACGTTGAAACATAATTGGAAGCACGAACGTTGTTTTGACGTATGGTATCGTAAATCCCAAAGGCTGGCTATCGAGCATTGTCGGAACTTTATTCACTTAGAATTTGTCGGTGAGGAAAGTTTCGAAACATTTTAAATTATAGTTTTAAACGTATTTGCAGAGTTTTTAAGATTAGTTGGTGTTTTCAAAGCGTTTTTATAATGTACTTCACTTATCGGCTCGATTCCGAATTTCATAGAAAAACTCAATAAGACTGGTCGATCTGGGAATCAAACCTACGACAGAGGCTTTAGGTTCGATTCCCAGTTCGAGCAAAGTAGTAGGTATATCTACATAAGTAGTTAGTGGTCCCAAGCAAGACTGCTAAATAAGAGAGCTTAGCAGTCGGGCTCGGAACCATTACACTAAAAAGGCAGTTTTTTTATCATCAAAGATTAGTATTTTTACTCATTTGTTTTCAAATATTATGCTTGTACCTATACGTTGTATAACTGCCTCGTTAGCCTAGTGGTCCTGAGCGCAACTGCTACTCTAGAGGTCCTGGGTTCGATTCCCAGTTCGAGTAAAGTGTTATTGAGATTTTCTATGAAGTTCTTAATAAGCTCGGAGTTTGGGATTTGTGCCTAGTTAATAGTAGATAATAGGCTCGCCCCCTATTACATGGGACCTAAATATACCGGCGAACTGTGGGTGTACATTAGTACACCTCTGCCTAACCTTTCGGGGAATACAGGCGTGATGGTATGTTATATTATGCTTATAATTAGGTTGCAATGGTAACCGTTGTTATTGTCTGTTAGATATGATATTTATTCCGTTGCTATCCTCAAAGACAAAGCCGCAGCGCAAGACCCCCACAGCGCAGTGTGACCGGGTTTAGCTAGTTTCTAAAAAAAATATAAAATCCACTAGAAATAAAACGGGAATATACGGTATACCATCCATGTAAGTGGTTGCTAAGAAACATATACATACTTAAATTTGGTATAACGTCATCGTCGATGTCAAATAGAGTCGTTCGAATTGCATGAAACATTTTATTTTTAAACTACTTTATCATTTATGATAATCTTTAAAATAATGTGACTTTATGGTCTCCCATACCTTATTTTGTATTTTTCTTCATGCTAAGTATATATTGCATTTTTAATTTCTAAGAAATAAAGCGTTTAGTTAAAAGTAAAAATATATCAACTATTTTGATGTAGGTTTCGAACGTCTCATTCATTCAATAAGGCATTCGTTTGGTTCACATGGACACATCTCTACTTACATTAGGATGACGTCACTACGTAATTGTATCGAGCTTTCGATAGTCGCCAGAGTGTGCTTCATGCTACCAACTATCGTCACTCTCCGTTAAGGTATCGGGGGCTCGATACCTTTACGTTATTAATTTGATAGTTGTTTGTGCTTGGGCTATGACATTAGTACGCATCTGCCTAACCCTTCAGAGAATACAAGCGTGATATATGTATCGTAAGGGTCCGGCGGAGCTTGAATTGCCCACAAAAACGTAATTCCGACATAAATCGTAATCCAGACAATATTCTATCAAATTGTGTTATTATTCGGATTTGGATACCATTAATCTAGGTTCCTACGGTACGATTTCGTGTACTACTAGTTCACTGCATATAAAAAACCGAAAAATCGTTCCAAACTTGGTAAAGTTTTCAAAAATTGCATTCACTTACATTTATTTTCAGTGAAGTATTTTAGACAAAATGGTTACGTGGGAACCTAGATTAACGGTATCCGAATCCGAATAATAACAGAATTTGATTAAATTGCGTTTGAATTACGATTAATTTCGGAATTACGTTTGTAAGAAAAATTCGCTCCGCCGGACTTTTAATTTATACATTAAATACTAACTTTGGAGCTTCATAACAACGAGTACTTTCGTGTCTTAGCGAACATCAAATCAAATCAAATCTTTACAAACTTTGCCCGAAAATCAATTAGACTCTCAGGTGAAGATAATGAAAACTCTAACTGTCCGTCTAACTAGTGTTAAAACTATAATTTAATATATTTATTATGAAACTTAGATCGCGCTCCATCGTAGATCGCAGTATCGCTTAACTTCAGGCGACTGGCGGTCAAGGGTAAGCCATTCACGGATAAAAAAACACTTTTGTCACCGATAAATTTTAAGTGAATAAAATTTTGACAATGCTCGATTGGTGCTCTTTGGCTTTTCTTCGGCCTACGTTCAGCAGTGGATGGCAATAAGATGATTTATGATGATGATGATGAATGCTCTATAGCCAGCCTTCGAGTTTTACGGTACCATACGTCAAAACAACGTTCGTGCTTCCAATTTAGTACATTATATATTGAATTACGTTTATGACGATACGATTCCGATACGACAGTTTTCAAAATGCTTCGTGCTACCAAAATTTGTTCCTTTTACGTACGATAGAGGCGCTGGTCCAAATCTCATACAAATTGGTCTCCATGACGATACGAATACTTTTTCGCAAGTTGTTCGTGCTAAGGCTACTGATAAGTAGTAGTAATCTTCGATTGTCGACTATCTTGGACTATTCTAGCCACTCCATAATATTTGAAGCGTAACTTCTAATACCCTTAACCTGAACTTTTTTGAGAACGTCTAACCACAAGACGCAGGATCGAATACTGCCCGCAGTTGAATTTTTCCTTCACTAAAATAACTTAAGGTTATAATTAACGTGGTGAATATGAAAATAACCCCATTTATGACAGTAAGACAAGGGAAGGTAAGTAAGTACAGATTTAATCCGGAACAAAGTTAAGTTTTTGATAGAATGTCACTTTTCAAAGTCATGGAAGTTGTAGATTTCTGACACGAAAGCGATTCAATATCCTCAAAGTGCGTCAATCCATGAGCATTTTTTGCAACATGAAAAATTTCTTGCTTATAAACATGCAACCTAGCCAAGTTCCAATCTTTGTTATAAATGCTTTTTGGCAACCAAAAACGAATAAATAAACATGCAGCATTTTATCGCTATTTTATTAATACCAACGCGTCATCGCTGACGGTAAAAAAAAAAACAGACAAGTGCGTGTCGGACTCGCCCACCGAGGATTCCGTACAAATTTGTAGGTGCTTATTATAGGTAATTAATTACAAATGTATTGTTTTCAGATTTTTTCCTATACTTGAAGTATAACACAGTATTACTTATTTAATAGTAAAGGAAAAAATTCAATCGCGGGCAGGATTCGAACCTGCGTCTTCTGGTTTGATATACCAGACGCTCTGATCTCTAAGCCAACGCGAACCCTGCCCGCATGATTGAAATTTTGCCTTCACATTCTGAATTTACGTCATAAGGTGACGTTTGGTAACATCTATGAGAGGCAAGTTACCTTACCTCTCAACCGACACGACTTACTTTACAGTCAGTTCAGTGTCGTACGATGCCACCCTACCTTTTAACTATCTTTTTGTGATTTTTTTGCATTTTCCATGCTAAGATTATTAAGTTATTTAATAGTAAAGGAAAAAATTCAATCGCGGGCAGGATTCGAACCTGCGTCTTCTGGTTTGATACACCAGACGCTCTGACCTCTAAGCCACCGCGAACCCTGCCCGCATGATTGAAATTTTGCCTTCATATTCTGAATTTACGTCATAAGGTGACGTTTGGTAACATCTATGAGAGGCAAGTTACCTTACCTCTCAACCGACACGACTTACTTTACAGTCAGTTCAGTGTCGTACGATGCCACCCTACCTTTTAACTACGCGGTGGCTTAGAGGTCAGAGCGTCTGGTATATCAAACCAGAAGACGCAGATTCGAATCCTGCCCGCGATTGAATTTTTTCCTTTACTATTAAATAACTTAATAATCTTAGCATGGAAAATGCAAAAAAATCACAAAAAGACAGTATTACTTGCCAAATTTCATAGTTCTAGGTCAACGGAAAATCCAACTAATATTATAAACGTGAAAGTTTGAGTATGGATATATGGATATTTGCTACTCGTTCACGTTGAACGGATCTGGATAAAATTTGGCACACAGATCGATTATAGCCTGGAATAACACATAACCTACTTTTTATCTACGTTGGACTCAATCCTGAAGTCCACGCAGTCAAAGTCGCAGGCAGAAGCTAGTACCCTATAAATTTTGATTCCCTTGAGAGTGTCGAAATATACGTTTTTTGCGGTATGAACGGCCGTATTTTTTTTACGTTAATTTAGAAGTTTGATTTTTTCACAGCTTCAAGAGACTATAGACTTGAGTATACAGTTTTAATTTCAACTCGATATCTCCACGCATTCCCAAGATAAAGGGATCGGACGGTACGGACGGTACGGACGGACGGACAACAAAGTGATCCTATAAGGGTTTAGTTTTTTCCTTTTGTGTACGGAACCCTAAAAACGAGCTTCCAGTTACGTGAAAAGTATGTATGTAGGAACTGCTTTTTTTTCAAATAGTGTGGTAGTAAATCCTGTATGGCGCAATATTTTAGCTCTCTTTGTTATTCTAAACCCGCTGATAGGGTTTCAGGGAAATGCATTGGAAAATGTGTGATGGAAAAAGATTTTTTCACGCATCTATAGACAGGTACGGTTTATCCGATATTTTGACGTATGAATAATAATTAACTGCCTTATAGTAGCCCAGTGGTTTGTGTACGCTTGAGGCCCTGGGTTCGATTCCCAGGTCGAGTTTCTCAGTAACAGCTTAGAGTAGGGAGCCCGTTTTATGATAATAGGTTCGCCCCCTATTATACGACACCTAACATACCGGCCAACACCTCTGCCTAAACTTTTGCGGAATACATGCGTAATGGTATATTAAGTATAAATACCTACCCAGATTGTCATGCGAAATGTGGCCAAGAAAATATTCTTCTTAACAGCAAAATGAGTCTTAACTTTCCTGAAGCGACAATTAAGTTAAAAAAATACTCCAGCGCAAATAAGAGCGGTTTTATGTTTACTTTACGGTTATGTAATACAATAACTTTTAAAAGTCTTATAAAATGGAGAAGATAACTAAAGAGTTTCACGTTATGAGGCTGTATCTTTATCGTTCACATTACGGCGTAATGAGCTTTTACAGAGAATGGCTAATTTTAGGTATACTAATTTTACCGGTTCGCCGGTATGTTTAGGTCCCATGTAATAGGGAGCATTGCCAGTTAACCGGGAACAATTCCAAACTTCGAGCAGCGAACTAAGAGAGCACACAGAGTATTTCATAAAAACTCCAAAAACAGTTTGCTTACTACATAATTCCCCAAAAAAATATACTCCACTAGTTGTACCCCGCGGTTTCACCCGCTAAAAAATGACTAACTTTCATACAAACTTTCACTTTCACCCCTCTTTTCACTAAAAGACGGGTGCCTACGTCATACAAAGAACACACCCAATAAGTTTCAGGTCACTACGATCAGCGGTTTAGGCTGTGCGTTGATTCGTCAGTTAGTCATTCAGGACAAAGCATTTTATACGTATAGATTATTCCTGCATACTGTACAAGTAAAAAAATGTGCATGAAGCGACAATGATAGAAGTGCTCGAAATTTATATCAACAATATTTAACTACCACAAAGCAACGATTAAAAACAAAATGAAAATGAATATATTCTCAATATTTTTTCCGCTTGCTACCGCAACACTTTGAGTGGAGTGGAGTGAGGTGAGGTGAGGGTGGAGACACATAAACAAGTATATAAATATTATTTCAATCATTTGTGAACATTTTAAATCGCCACTTTATTCATTAAAACTTAATGTTGACTGATTCCTACATGCCGTCAACTAGGACAGGTCAACTCCAACAACTGTGATGATGTGTGTCTTCCACATAACATAATCAACCCATTATACTGTCCCACTGCTCGGCACGGGTCTGCTCTCAGAATGAGAGAGATTAGACTATAGTCTACCACGCTGGCCTAGTGCGGGTTGGCAGACTTCACACGCCATCGCGAAAATCTCTCAGGCATGCAGGTTTCCTCACGATGTTTTCCTTCACCGTTTAAGCGCGTGATAATTAACTATTAAATACGCACATGACTTCGAAAAGTCAGACGTGCGTGCCTTCGAACTCGAGACCTTTGACTTGGTCCACCGGTCTTACCACTAGGCTATCACTGCGGTCTTCCACATAGTTTATTTATTTTCATTTATTTTTTTATAATGACGAGTTCTCTAATTCTGGGAACCTTTTTGTTCATAATATCGACTTCGTGCCAAATTGGACATAACCTTCAATGTCCACAAATCCTGTTCGCACTATTGTAACTGAAGAATGTAATACCTTTTATTTTAAAAGAGTATCCATGGAGTTTCGTGCCGGATACTTCTAGGATCAACTTTTTGGAACCGTACAACGAGACTCAATAACGTTTCATAAACGCCTGTAAAAGCTTATCTATATATATAAAAATTAATTGCTGTTCATTAGTCTCGCTAAAACTCGAGAACGGCTGGACCGATTTGGCTAATTTTGGTCTTGAATTATTTGTGCAAGTCCAGAGAAGGTTTAAAAGGTGAATAAATATGAAAGTACGAAGTCTGCCGGGTCAGCTAGTTTGAAATAAAAACATTTGAACTTGAACAAAATTACTTTAGCAGTTTTTCCAGAATTAAAGGGAAAGAGTTGAAAAGTGAGAAAAAGTTATTCCAGAGTTAATTAAAATTTTAGACGACTCATGTTAAGAGTACTATTGACGCAGCGATTGAGCGACCATTTCATGGACCAATATCGGATCCCTTCGATCGTACCGATCAGGTATCGGACCGGTTTGTTATCCGAAACAAAAATGTGAACGACCACCAAGTTTATTCGGATTGTTGCGTATATGTTAATTTTTGAAAATCCTAGTGAGAGGTAGCGTTTTCAAAGAAAGAAAAAAGTAACAACATAACATACCACCCACAGTTCACCGGTATGTTTAGGCTCCACATAATAGGGGGTGAGCTTATTAAACACGAGCTGAGAATTTCAAAGAAAAACCTAATAACACTGCTCGAGCGTAAAAGTCCAGACCAATAGACTAATGGCAAGGAACATCGCCGCAAAATTGCTAGCTTATCGGTTTTTGTCGGATACATTTTGGAGAGTGTGCATCAGATCTCTACGATCTTTCCCCCCTAGCCGTTTGTACTATCGGACGACTAGAAACACGAAAAAGCGTCATCGATTCATGGTGGACATTCCAAAAACCCGAACGAAACGCTTTAAGTACACTTTTATCATGCGTACCGCTGAAATATGGAATGCACTTCCCGAGTGGGTCTTCCCTGATAGATATAATCTGGGTGTCTTTAAATCACGAGTGAATCGGTTTCTTCTAGGCAAGCGCGCAGCATCGCAAATCGCAGTATCGCTTAACATCAGGCGAACTGGCGTTGACCGCCAGTTCGCCTGATCGTCGGCGGTCGGCGTAAGCCTATCACGAATAAAAAAAAGGAAACAAATATTTGGAATTTGATACTAGGTATAAAGATAAAGATAAATACTTAATCTTTGATCTATAGCCTAAATCTTATCCTATGAGGTAACCCGAGCAAGACAATGGGACAAAGGAGATGATGATGATTGATGTTCAACTTTGTATAAGTGATTCTTCTCAAAAATTATCAGATACTTATCTGACGCCATCTAAACTAAAAAAAATACGTAAAATATTTATTTAATTATTTATTTACAAAAGCAAGTATCATTTAACTAAACATTGCCAGAACTGCCTTATTAGTTTAGTGGTCTCAAGCGTAACTGCTAATCTAGAGGTCCTGGTTTCGATTCCCAGGTCGAGCTATGTGTTATTGGGTTTTTCTATGAAATTCTCAGTAGCAGCTCGGATTTAGGGATTTGTGCCCGGTTAATGGCAATAAGCTCATCCCCTATTACATGGGACCGAAACATGCCAAATCCGGTTATGGGCAAACTGCGTGTGTATATTAGAACGGTTTTGCCTTCTCCTGCGGGTAATACAGGTGTGATGGTATTTTATGTTATGTTATGTAAAACATAGCATATACATATTTGCAAGAGAATAAGAAATAAAAAAAATCTATCACTTTTGATATTTGTCTGGCTGTTGTTTGAAAGTACGTCAAATTATTTATCATAAAATCAACAAAACGTAAAACTGACCGAACGGTGAGCAAAACTTAATATTTGCATTTTCCGAGCGACTCTCGCAACGAGCTCGTACGAGTACATACATACCTTGTGACTGGTTTAATTAATTAAAACGTGTAACTATACAATGCTTACTTTGTTTAATTACTGAAAATTGCCGCACTACAATTACGCGGACGGAAAATTGGACAGAACACCTCATATAGTCCCTACAGATGATAATTTAAATTCACTTGTGTCATTGAGTTTAAATTTTATATTTATTCTTAACCTGACTTGTAACGAAAAGCACAGTCGAGTTGCTAGAGAATTAGCTCTTCAAGGGAACGGTAATTTATGACCAAATATTAAGGAGCTCCCACCTTTTTTTCGGGTGGAGAAATGCGTCCTATGCATGCCGCTCCGCTTCGGGTATGCGGGACGGTTATGTCAGGCTCTCCGGCCACATGGCTAGCATACTGACTAAAACCACCACCACTACCACCTTCCATAATGGTGGTGGGATCATGGAAATCGCTCTCGCATGACCCGCGATTCTATCGCGGATGTCCAATGTTGGACCCTCCCCGAGGGCCAATTACAGTGGGCGATCTACGACCGCGAAACCACCGCCCAAGGCCCTCTTTGCGACGGGACAGATATGTGGCCCCGCCGCAAGGAACTCACCCCTAACTAAGGAAATTCTGCAAATTATAATAGCCATAGGGCTTAGCGGTAAGTGGTAGCCTAACTAATAATAATTTAATTGGATTTATGTCCGGTTATGGGCTTGCTTCCTACTACATATTACCCAATTAACTTACAGGTGGACTGTATTAATATAATGAGTTCAATTACAGAATATGTTGTCTATTTGAAGAATAAATCAATTGCCGCATATATGAACGATCGCCACTTCAGAACGGGTCGATTGATATGCCTTATTTTTGTTGTGTACGTAATTGTCAGGACAAGATGATTGATTTTTTTAAATCCATCGGAAATTTTGGAAATTGTGATGGTAAAATTAATAACAGTAATCAATTAGCCAAAACAATTATCTTATTAATAAATAGAATTTTGTTTGTCTGTTTATAAGTGTGTTTATACATGCATCACGCAAAATCTACAGCACAAAATTGGATGTGGTTTTGTGAGTTGTATTGCTTTAGATTTAACAAAAATCTGGTGTATTTCAACTAGACGGCATATATACCACCTAGAAGCAGAGTTATAGTGAGCAAATCCTTTTAGGAAGCATGTGAAATCGTGAGCAATAGCTAGTTTAAATATAAAGCTTTTTTAAAAGAAAGAAAGGAAAAAGTTCGTATTAATATTGTACCGTACCGTACCTAACCTTGCCACTAGTTATAAGTACAATAATCATAATAATGTACCGAAAACGGTAAAACTGTTTGTTGTGGGTTATTCATCCCCACAAAAACCATTTTACCATACCTCACTAACAAAGCAGTTGACCAGAAACGTCACTCCATTAACAAAACAAAAAACAAAACAGACAATTTCTTTGTGTTGCGAATCAGTTTTAAAATAGAGACAAAGTTCTTGTGACGCTGAATAAGAGGGGTTTTTCATTTGTGTGAAACCTCGTTAGTACTCTTGAGGGTACTTCAGCAAACCCTGGCTTGCGAACAAAGTGACCTAAAAATTTGAATGCATATTTTTTGTATGATTTGGTTGCAAGGGCTTAACATTTCAATTCACATTTTTGAAGGATTCGAAATGTTTTTCCTAGACTGTACCTATTTACAGTTACAATGGTATAATTATTGTAATATTATTATTGGTTCAGTAAGTGTATTACATCATCGAGTGGATCGACCACATTGGGGAGAGCTGGAGGAGGCCTATTCCAAAAGAAACACCGAATTGCGGGACATCTTATAAACTCCGTAATAATATATAATTGTCGGAAATAGAGGCTTTATTATTATATTGATATTTTGTTTAAATTTTATTTTTCTCCCTTCTATGAAGGGTGAGAATACCGGCCGTGCGGGGCTGAGCCTAGCTCGGCAGGCTTATACTGTGAGACCGGTGAATGTAAGTGATGACCACGAAGAGGTAGCGAGAAATTTTCTTGATATTCTGCTTATTATTGAGTAATTACATTGGTCTAATAGAGTCTAGCCCGATATTTTGTAAGAAGTTTGACAGATAATATTCCAAAAAATGGTAGGTACTATCCCGTTTCCTGTTATGAAAAAAAAATACAAAAGCGATGCGGCCAAGATGTTTGTTAGTCATTTCAACTGTCAGTTTTTTGATACGAAATAACCGCAAGACACTTTATTAGACCAATAATAATAGTCAACTTCGAGTCTCAAGTTGAAATTCTCACTAGCAGCTCGTATTTTGAATTTATGTCATGCAAATACTCGTACCTACCTTGGTAATTGTAACAATCGTTAGTGGTAATTAGAATTTCGAAAAGCCTAACACCATTTTTTATCTTTAGGATGTAGTGATTGCCCTTAATTATACGGTTCGCTATTTTAATTCCAATGTTTATATTAATATTTTGTATTTTTTTCGTCTGTTCTTTTTTGTGTTGCGGTAAATATTCATGACTCTTCTGTCACCTTTACTTTGCTTTACGTGGGAAAGACATGCTTCGGCATGAATGGGCCGGCTCGACCAGGGTGATACCACAGAAAACCGGCGTTAAACAACGCTTACGTTGAGTTTCGCCGAGTGAGTGAGGTTACCGGAGGCCTAATCCCCTTTTAAAAGGTCGGCAACGCACTTGTGATTCCTATGGTGTTGCGGGTGTCCATGGGCGGCGTTAATCGCTTGCCATCAGGCGATCCGTCTGCTCGTTTGCCCTCCTATTCCATAACAACAAAATAAAAACACCTGAAAAGGTGGCAGGGTATGTCAGACTCGTAGCGACTAAAAACTGCATTTGTCTTTCCTTGCCATATTAGTCATAGACATGGGATTCGCGCCATTTGCCGCGATCATATCAGAATGTTTCTTCATTCCCTGTGCGGTATTATACAATTAAGGGTTTATGAGTCTTTGGTGAGTTAAGTGTATTCCTGTGGAGGTTTTTTTTTTAAAAAAAAAACATTACCCCACACTAGGATTTTCTCCTGTATCGTGGGTGCGTTTATAAACACAAATACTCACATACACAAACGCCCAGACCCGGAGCAACTACCTATAGATCATACAAATTTTTGCTCCGTGTGGGGATCGAACCCACAACACTTGACGCAGAAGCCGATCGCTCAGCCGCTACGCCAAACGTGTCGTCGATTTATAATCTAGAACTAACGTTAGATAAAGAACATTGCAACGGAAGTCCAGTACAACCAATTTTACAAAAAATCAAGTCATTGTGGTCAATAAATTCCATTAACTGCCATAAATTTCCGTTATAGTTAGGTTAAACTAACTGTTAAATAATATTGTTACAGACAAATCCCCATATAGGTACATAAAAATATAAAACGCCCTATAAAATTCTTAGAGATAGAATTTATTTTATCTTTTTTATCCTGTTCAGGTTCAGTAAAAACAAGACAAAACATATTGTAGCTATAGGAGGATTGTAAGGCTTTTTATCTTTTTTCTCCAAAAATGTTACTCAAAGATAAATTCTCTTTAGAGAATTGACTTAAATGTTCATTTGGTAACCCAAATACATCACTTGACCCTTCAAACTCTTTTCTTTTTCCCTACATATTTAACCTCCGGTTAAAAAACAGCCGATACTCTAAATTCATATTAAGTGTATTATGTATTTAAGCTTATTTTCGGTAAAGCAATATATTTCACCTTTTTATTTCTATTACTGGAGATTGAAATTTGACATAAAATCTATAGACGTAACGTTTAATTCCAGTAGGGAAAATAATCCAGAGATATTAATTTCGGCCAAAAGTCGGAAACAAACCGACGAGCCACCTGATGGTTAGGAGTCATCACCACCCCATGGACACCTGCTACACTAAAGGAATTGCTGATGCATTATGGAGCCATAAAATCCCCAACGGACTGCAGACTGCCAAAGCCGCAGCATCCAAGGGGGAACTGGCTTTCACGCGCAAAAGTTGAAACACACACCAAGGTGCTTTACGACAGACTCCGACGTAAGGGTGGAAATGTTTTTATTTCAAAGTGACACTGACACGTTCATTCAATTATTACCAAACCCATAAATATTTACACTCATATCTTCTTAACTCTGCAAGCATGATTATTTTGGTTAAAATTCCAGTTTCAGGGCCTAAAATTTTCATTGAAATCCGCTGATCGACGGACAGTTTATTTTTCATTAGGTACATGGAGACAAAAGCTTTCCAACCAATATAAAATTACTTTACACACTCGACTGCAACAATTTCACATATTTCACTTTCACTTTGTTGCAGACGATTCAACAAAGTTTCACATAATTATGTATAAAATAAAATTTCAAACTTGTTACAACAAGGCTTGAGGTCCTGGGTTTGACTTCCATACCGAGCAAAGTGTTATTATGTTTTTCTTAAAATTGTCATGAGCTGCTCAGAGCTTGGATTTGTGTCCGGTTTATTACAATAAGCTCCCCGCCTATCACATGAAAAATTCAGGTCAGACTTTGGACAAGATACGCATACGATGTCCGGTAAAATAGGACACAGGGAATTTGTCCACAAAATGTAGGTTTATTTTTTTTCATCGTCCGTCATGATATTACAAATGATATTAGGGATGATAATCTCTTAATCAAAATTTGGGACACGTTTGCGGCCCAAATGTGTGGGTTTAATGTTTTATCGCGTTATTTACAAACAAATGGAAAATAAAATAACTGAGGTTTATCAGTGGATAATTTTATAAAGCTCTCGTTTTGTCATTTAAATTTTAAAAAGTAGGTACCGTAGTCTTTTTATATTTCTGCGCATTTATATACAAACAAAAATAAATCCTGTGTGATTTTACACAATGTTACGAATAGAATGGAATTAATATTTTGAATAGAATTAATTCAACCCCTTGCAAAATGGGATACAGTTATAATTCATATATATATATACCTCTTTAATTATACCAAAATATTATATTTTTATCTTTATCTGCATTTTCCATGCTAAGATAATAAAGTTATTTTTAGTGGAGGTAAAATACAATCGAGGGCAGGATTTGAACCTGCGTCGTCTGGTTAGATACACCAGACGCTCTGACCTCTAAGCCACCTGCTAGATCAAAATTTGCCTTCACATTCTGAATTTACGTCATAAGGTGACGTTAGCAGCATCTATTGAAAAGTAACTTTGCTTCTCAACCGACACGGCTTACTTTACAGTTAGTTCGATGTCGTATTTTTGTTCAATAATATATAATATAATTATACTACGCCTCCGTAGTATAATTATATTAGATATACAAAAATGGGTAACATTAACCCGAGTAACTAATTTGCAAGAAGATTCGTAGCATTGCCAACGCCAGTGGCAGGAACATACCCGCTTACAAGCTTTCTAGTACTCCATCTAATAAACCTACTGGTCGTAGCTAAAACGCTGTGTTTGCGATTGTACTCGGTGGACCTTAAAGCAGTCAAAATATTTGCCCATAGAGGGACGGAATTGTATATCTAAAACACAACTTCCTCTCTGCAAAGGGATGATGGCATGTCATAAAAGTCAACTGGCTGGATAAAATCTAAAGATCTGGCACGAAATGATCATGAACCATGATCTCCAGGAGCTGTGGCCTACGGGTATCTACGATCAACAGCGGCACGTATGCGTTTTCCCCATGCGGGCCATTTATCAGGAAGCAAGGTAAAGTCTCGCACCTTGATTGAGTCTGGTGATTAAACCGGACCTGTCATGGTAGTGGTAGATGTCACAAATCTCATGGACAAAGGCAAGGAAAAACAAGTGATACTCGGTAAGAGTCCGACATCCCCTGCTGCCGCCTCTAGGGCAAGAGAATTTTCCGTAAAAAATAGCAATTCTCCTCAGATTTAAGACTAGCTATATACAGTTTAACTGTGGTCAATCGTGTGTATATGTAAGTCAGATACGGAAAAAGTATTTACTTGAATTGCATGCTCCATCCCTTTTGGTGGCTAAGGCTACGGTCACACATTCAAATAGGCAATAAAAAAAGATGTGACGCATAGGAACTATTCAATTATTTATTCAAAGGAGGCAAGATTATTGCCAATAAAATGGCTGTAAACGGCTTCCAATTTCATTCAAAGTCCGCATCTTTATAGTGAGCATTATTGGGTCCATATGCGGCCACTAAAAGTTATAACTTGCGCCATTTAATTAAGCTATAATAGATTTTTATGTGGCATTCACTGGAAATGCTGGGAAATTCTCAGTCAACATCATAAAATGAGATGAGAATTTAGTTCTTATTTATTACGATTGTGAGATGAAAGGGTTTATGTACATATAATAAACTCTTCGCTAAAATACGTTTGCGAGTAACTATTTGCTTTGCCACATTGGTTAATTTAATTGGCAGAGGATCCTATCCAAAAAGCGGTGTCTAACCTAGCTGGGGAATCCGTGATGTAAGCACTATTATGGTCATATATTGGTCTAGAGAAGAATGGCGACCCTTCAGGATGCTAGAGTAGAACGTACTTACTGTCCATCGTTATAGACCGTTCTTCTAATAATCAGGAACGGTCACCCTGGGATTTCAGTAGGAGATGGATCCGCCTTCTCTAACTGCAGAGTATTTTTGTGAATCTCCAATTGTGTCAATTATTGATACCTACACATAAATGTTCTGAGTTGCTTGCAGAAGCTGGATGCGACAAGTCGAGAACAGAGTGAAATGGTGCACATTGGGGAGGCCTACGTCCAGCACTGGACTGATTTAGGCTGATGATGATGGTGATAAATGTTCCTCATGTTTAAACTCAAGACCATACGATTTGGCAATCATTTTACTTTGCTATACATTTACATTTGCTTTGATATACACGTCCACAAGTAGAATATACCATCACTCCTATATTTCCCGAAGAGTACGGCAGAGGTGTCCTAATATACACCTACAGTTTGCCACAATGTTTAGGCCCTATATAATAGGGAGCGAGCCTATAAATGGGCACAATTTTAAAATAACACTTTGTTTGACCTGGGATCTGAACCGTAGCAGTCGCGCTTAAGACTAGTCTAACAAGGCAGTAATAGCTGGATAGTGCCTTAAATATTATATTCAACAGAATACATTTACAAATTTATCTTGTAAACTTCAAAGTGCAATTTTAACAACTTAATTACGAGTCACCTTTGACCTTTACAAACAAAATAAATGCACGCTCAAAAATTCCATTTCAAAAACTGTTTGTAAAAACGTTTTTCCATTAAAAGTGAACCAAATTTGTGTACTTTTTATTGCGCCAAGATGACATACCACTTTGGTTCGCATTTAACTTGTATGAATATGTCGTTATGGTAATACAAATGTCCAGATATGAAGACTCCAAATCTGGCTTGGAAAATACTGAAAATATTACATAAATATCCTTACTAATATTATAAACGTGAAAGTTTGTGAGTATGGATGTATGAGTGAACCAGAACGACTGAACTAATCTGGATAAAATTTGGCACACAGATAGATTATAGCCTGAAATGATACATAGGCTACTTTTTATCCAGGTCGGACCTAATCCTGAAGTCCACGCAGAGAAAGTAGCGGGCAGAAGATAGTAAAACCATATTATATTACTGTAAAAGCCCTAACTTCGGTAAATCCTAAGATTTACCAACTCTGGTAAAAGTCTGCGCGACTGTTACACTAGAGGTCCTGGGTTCGATTCCCAGGTTGTCAGGTTCAAAGTATTACCGGGTTTTTCTATGAAATTCTCAGTAGCAGCTCAGAGTTTGCGATTTGTGCCCGGTTAATAGCAATAAGCTCCCCCCCTATTACATGGGACCTAAACATACCGGTGAACTGTGGGTGTACATTAGTATGCCTCTGCCTAACCCTTCGGGGAATACTGGCGTGATAGTGTGTTATGTTATAAAGAGCGGAGTCGTTAAGTTGCAAATACATTCAAATTCCAAATTACTTTTGATTAAAATTTCTTGCACATTATAATCCAAACGCTTCGGTATTATGAGGATTCAATTTAACTTTTTAATTTTATGCATAGAATAGTGGACTTTATATATTTCAACATTGAGTAGATAATTTGATATTACACGAAATTTGATGAGGTCGGATGATTGGATTCAATACCCTTTTGAAAGGTCGGCAACGCACTTGAGACTCCTCTGGTGTTGCGGGTGTCCATGGGCGGCGGTAATCGCTTACCATCAGGTAAAAATAATGGTCCCATTGAAAAATGTTATTAAAAATAATTCGTACACTGAAAAAGTAATTTAAATCGAGTCTTATAGTATGCTTTAAAAGTTTTTGATGGGGATTGAGTGGGGATGCTCTATCCCTTTCCCGCAAAATAAATGTCAGTATAGTATTTGTATGGCGCACCCACGGTTTGACGTCACAATGTGCTTTATGTAGGTACGCTGTCTAGCATAAAATTGAATTGCTTATAACTTCCTTATTTTTTAACCGATTTCGATTTTTTTTATTGTTCGGTTCTGTTTATGGTCAACTTTTTTATAAGACCATTAAAAATATCAGTTAACTAGCCTATTTAGATTTCTCTTTTATTTTTTCCTGTTCTTTGGCTTCATCATATTCATTTTTAAGATCACCACTTATGGGACGAGTGAGACAGCTCCGACATAAGTACTATTTTAATTTACTAGGGCTGCCTCAGTTTATATATGACACAATGTTTGAGATGAAATAAATATTTTTGTAGGTATTTGTATTTGGTTTCTAGCTGTTGCTTGCAGTTTCACTCACGTCCTAAAAAGATTAACATACTCTAAAGTCCGGTGTCGGTCGACACCTCATTTGTCAAAATCCAAACAGTCGTTTTTGCTCGGTGGTAGGACCTCTTGGGGTCTGACTGGGCGTGGGCTGGCGACAACGCTTACGTCGGAGTCTTTCGTAAAGCACCTTGGTGTGTGTTTCGACTTTTGCACGTAAGAGCCAGTTCCTTTCGGCTGCTACGACTCTGGCAGTCTGCAGTCCGTAGGGGCTCTTAAAGATCGGCAACGCATCAGCAACTCCTCTGGTGTTGCAGGTGTCCATGGGCGACCTTGACTACTTACCACCGGGTGGCTCGTCAGCTCGTTTGCCGACTTAATCCATAAAAAAGTCGTTTTTGAGCTAGGATCTAACATGCATACATAGACACATACATACATATATACATACAGAGACTGTTAAACTCATTACACTTCCTTTCATCGTAGTCCGGTATATAAGAGGTTCCTACTATTAGTACATTAATTAATTAATAATTTTAATTCTACATGAGCTGCGCTGATATTGAGATTCAAGAACCTTAGTTTCAAAGAGAAAAGGAAATGTTTTTGCTGGTGCATAGATATAATGTTTGCAAATATATTCAAGTTATAAAACCATGTTTTGACGAGGTCGTATATTTACATAATGCTGCTACATCGTTTGAATTAGTTTTTCTTGGGGTACAAAACACTACGTCATGGAGCATTCTGGGCGAGTACTAGCGCCACCGAGTAATTTAGATTAGCGAGTCTAATTAGATTATTAATTTAGATATATTTATACAATGTATGTATATATATAAAATTAACCTGCCTCATTAGTCTAGTGGCCCTGAGCGTAACTGCTACGCTAGATCTTCGCTAGGTTTTCCTCTAGCGCAGTAATTCAGGAGGGGTCTATTCCTAGTTCGAGCAAAGTGTAATTGGGATTTTCTATGAAATTCTCAGAAGCACGTCGGAGTTTGGGATTTGTGCCCGGTTAATAGAAATAAGCTCGCCCCCTATATAACAAGGGGCCTAAAACATAACAGGCGAACTGTGGGTGTACATTAAGTACGCCTCTGCCTAACCCTTCGGGGAATACAGTACAGTTGTGGAGAGAAAATAAATGATTATATTATATTATTATTATTATACAGGGGTTATGATATGTTATGTCTATGAAATTCTCAGTAGCAGCTCGGAGTTTGGGATTTGTGCCCGGTTAATGAAAATAGGCTCGCCCCCTATTAGATGGGACCTAAACATACCCGCGAATAATGGGTGCACATTACCTATGTCTCTACCAAACTCTTTGGGGAATACAGGCATGATGGTATGTTATGAAGGGATCTACTGTTAGATTTAATTAATTATATTTTTTCTTAATACATACACTTTTCCATACCGCAGTGGGACAGTCAAAAAATTCAAAATACTCTTACAAAAGTCACCGAACATACCGAAGTCTGCGAGCAAAATGAACTTTTAAAATACAAATTAAAATACACAATATCGTGTGAGTACTTAGTCAACACTTTGGAAAATTCCCAACAGCAAACTTGTCTCCAAATCGTCAAAAATAAAGGAGTTATTCAATCGTTTTTAATTACTGCATTTCACACAAAATTAATTATACTTTCGCGAACACAATACAATGGTGCAGGATCTTATATCTACACTCGTCTTACGAAAGCTAAGAAAAACATCAACGAAGAAAAACGAGCGCTTTGTGGAAGTAAATTAAATCCTTCGAGCTGTTGGAAGGACAGGGCCCCCGTAAATCTGCGGGCAACATAGCGGTCAGAACATGGTGTAGAGAGGTCGCGGGTAAACACTGTAATCCGTTTGCATATTCCACCATTACCATCAACCTACTAAAAATCGTAAAAAGATTGGGTTGGGTTATAGTCCAACACGTTGGCCTAGTTGTGTTGAAAGACTTAACACACAGTCGATAGACTCTCTCATGATGCTTTCCTCCACTGTTTAAGCGAGCGATCATTATTAATAATACACAAATGATCACGAAAAGTCAGAGTAGCGTGCCTTGGATTCGAACTCGAGACTTACAACATGGCAATCCAATAGCAGTCCACTACGCTATCATTGTTCCTCCTTCCCCATTTCATTTTTTCTTTTAAAGAGTTGCCCTATACTAGGGTTTTCTACTGTAGATTGTGGATGTGTTTCGAATACAACTCTCACATACTTACAACACTTAGATCCCAAACTACACTGATGTAGGCTGTTAAAATTTTTGTTCCGTGGGAATCGAACTTGCAACTACAAAATCAGATCACTCAAATTGTAGCATTTCTGCTGACGTTTCTGTTACGGTAGGTAGGCATATATAAGTAGTTCTATGTTATGGGTCTACAATGAACAATCCATACTTACTTATTAATTATAGTAGTGAAACTCTGTCTGTTTATCTGTGTCTTAATTTGTTACCTTTGCACGCCTAAACCGCTGATCAGATTTTGACACAATTTGGCAATAAATTACCCCTGAGGAAGGACAACATTTTATTTCGAATAGTCCTTCGGGATGCGAGTGAAACTGTGGAAAATATTGATATCTATTTTTTTTAGGGGTGCAAAGTTTATTCTTTAATAATTTTAACTTAAAGATGTCATTGTTCAGATATAAACCAGAACTGGTGCTTTACAAGAGGGCATTTACCGTAGCTTATGGACTCTTGCAATACCTACCTGGAATATCAATCGCGCGTTGCCGACCCTGTAAGGAGGAATAGTTTGGCTGGCAGCATAGGAGACATGCTGTGCTCATGCATGACAGCAGTGGTAACAAAACACCACCGGTCCCCCACATTGCCAACACAACGCTTCCTCGCGGAGCTCTGGCGACCTTGCTCACCGTTAGAAACGCGGAAAACAAAGGAAAACACCGTTAGAATATAATAATAGCACGGAGCTATGTTATTTGGTTACGATTTTCTGCAAGGTGGAGGTGCTTTCCCAGTTAAGCAGCTCCAATTGTAGATTCAGGTAATGCCTAAAAGAATTTTTACTGAAATTGCGTGTCTCATACCCTGCCAGGCAGAATTAAGGTCAAACGCAATGAAGCCAACAAATGAAAAAATGCCTAAATTCCCTTCCCTGCTTTGTATGTTTTCTAAAGCCGCAACCTTATATCAATGCAAAAGTACGCCCTTTCTACATCCACATTTACTTGTCTCTTACACTTTAAGAAAATTATTTATTTTAAGCTTCATTGCTCTATATAAGACAATTTTTGACAAGAGATTTTTGGCTGGTTGATTGCTTTTGGGTCACAGCTGGAGAAAGATCTACTATACTTCTAGATTTTCTATCCTGAGCTGCTTCATAATACGATGGCATGATCTTTTGCTGTTTCTCCTCGGCTTAAAAAAACATTTTGCAGTAACTTTAAAGTACGTAACTCATGTGTTACTCATTTAATAAACCAAAGAATAATCGATTATAGAGAGCAAAATGGTATTACCTACGGTAATTTTGTTTCAATCTACGGTTTTACATTCAACCATTACATTCTAAGGATTTAAAAAATTTACTCAAAATATCGCGTGGATTAAATTTGTTTGGCTGTGAAAATTGTATCCTATAACGAACGTCTACTCTAATGAAAGCCCTTTTTTATACAAATGTTATTAATAACATCACAGTAACAGTGCCGAAAACAGACATTGAGAAAAATTACGATGTAATGATACCTTTTTGTCATATGAAAATCCTCATGGATACCCACTATCTCTAAGAAAGAGAGGCGGAGGGTATTTCTGACTCCTACCGACTAAAAATACCCAGCAATCCATCATAGCACATTGAACGCACCGGTGGCCCTCCGGTGCTTTGCCTTTGGCACATCACAAAATTGCAGCTTGCTGATATACTCCCGGGAAACGAATAAAAAAAATGCGTCCCCATCCCAAAAAGTATCCTCTGCTGTATAAAATAAGCTGGAATTCTGCGTTTGCCCTAGCTGAGCTGCGTACCGAGGCGATTACCTCTCCGAAGCCTTCGAACGGGATCGACCGTCTCTCGATCCCGCTCTGCTGCCTCCTTCTGAAGTATGACACACTCACAGAAAGAGGCCATCCGTGCTAATATTATGTATATTTCGTTTCGGTTACTTAGAAATAATTATATTTGATGTGCTAAATGAAACACGTTTTCTCGAAGTTTTGAAAGAATGTAATGATTTGACAGTGTTTTTCTTTTTTAAAAACCATAGAGAAATAGTAGAATAATACTTTATGCTTCGCGGCGCCATCTGGTCGCCCCCGCGCGCACCAAGGCACCAAAAACCTATAGTAATTATGTGCGGTGCGCGCGGCTGCGGCCAGATGGCGCTTAACATATTATATATGCGAAAATAACTCTGATTATTAAGTTTTTACGCCAAAACCGCTAAACTAATTTTGATTAATTTTGGTATAGATAGATTGGACCTTGGAGACGGGGATACCTTTTGCCTCCAAATGTCCTTTGGAATGCGAGTAAAACTGCGGGCAACAGCTAGTAGGATATAAATCTCTGAAAAATCGTTAATATAAATTTGAAGGATCGTCATATTGTTTGAGATTAACTAAGAGTAATATTATTTTGAAAGTAACTCTGTCCATCTGTTTGTTACATTTTCACGCCTAAACTGACAAACTAATTTTGTTAAAATTAATAGTCTGGACTTAAGAAAAGGGCATTGATTTGCCGTTTATCTCATAAAGGTCTTTGGAATGCGAGTGCAACCGCAGGCAATAGCTAGTTAGAAATTGAAAATTAACTACAGAAAACAAAAGTGAATAATTATAATGTTAGGCGAATATCAGACAAACCTTTATTTTATTAAAGAAAATTATATTTCTATAAATTCCCTTTGTGATAGAAACCAATTAAATTTAATTCTTAATGAAAAGCTTACAACCAGCTTGTGAATTTTATCATTTTAATACGTAGGGGTAATGAACGTTTAACAGAATTGGCGTTTTGATGAATATTCTAAATATCATCTTTAGTTCCTAAAGTTAGAGTTCATTATTCAAATCCTTGTGTGTTTTGTCTGCTAGGCAGTAATAAGACTATCCATCGTATGATAATTATGAAATAGGAAGTGCAGTAAATCGTGCTATTATGATTGCAAGTTTAATAAAAAGTGTTACAATTCGTATTAATAAGCCACACCATAAAAGCTCTTGCTACAGAAATATCAAGAAATGCAGTAAGTATTTGTTTTAAAAATAAATATCAAACGAAAATTTTACCGAAAAATTTCACAACACGAAAAATTCTTCTTCAGAATTATCATTTAAAAAAATTACACATTTTGTCACTACTCGGATATCGAAACTGTATTGGTTCAATTATAAATTACCTACCTGAAGCCTTCTGAGACATATCAATGATCTCTTGATACGCCCCAAGGTCAAATGTTGCAAATATGCGTCGTTTACAAAACACTTAACCCTGTAGCCTTGGCACAATTAAATCCGGTAAAATGTTAACAATATAAAGTGTCTCTTTTCAGCCTACATTTCTCTTGGCTCCGTGCCAAGTAGGGAGCTGTGAAGAGCTACATTCATGCTTGCCGTGTATTCTCAAATCACTCGTTATGAGGATTAGTTTACATGACAGAAACATAGTTTTCATGTCTATGCAACCATTTTATTTACAACTCAGTATACTTGTATATGCTGTAGAAGGGCTTCTAGCTAGATGCGTAGTTGTTAAATCGTTGAAAACTTGACTTGTCTGCAATTAATAAAATGAGTTGGTAATATTTTAAAAGACAAACATTCAGCTATTATTATCAATAGCCGTAGCTTTCAAGTATTATCAAGTATCAAGTGGGTGTCAGTGCGGTGAGTGGTTTTTCTATGGGATTCTTAGTGGCAGCCTGCATCTGTTTTATACATAAGTAACTTTAAAAATGTTTAAGTAGCATTATAAAAAATATTGGGATCTCCCTATTACATGGGGCCTATACGTGTATATTTAGAACAGCCTCAACCTTTGGGGAAAATAGGCAGGACGGTACTAAGTATATTTTATTATAATATAGGTACTTACAAACTGAAATACAACTATAACTAATTTTATAGTTGCACAACATTTAAATATGCAGACTTAAGTGTTATAATGTCGAGTGACGTCAGAATACATTTGAAAAAGTGCCCGAGCATTTGTTTCTGTGTCAGGGGGGGGTAGGACATACCAACCTTCGCCACTTGCTATAAACGAATAATGGTGAACACATCAAACTGCCACATTTAGTATTTAGATACTTAGCTACGAGCAATCGACTATCTCTAAAATAATATCTAGCATAACATTTTCAATTATCTGTTCGCATCTTGAACAAAATCTTCAAGAAATCCGCAGACAATTCTGCGGACGTTAATTACGAGAATTGTACGCTGTGACGTCATAATATAATTATTAAAGGAAAGAGACGGTCCCCAGTATAATTTGTTTGTGTCAAAGAGGAGAGGCTGCTACGATTTGTTAACAAGTATTACTTACTTAGATACTGTGAAGACATTGTACCATGATTGGGATGTACGAGCGCCGATTCAGGTAATCTGGAATTCTGGAGTTTATTTGTAATGTTCAAAATTTAGTCCCTATTGTCGTAAAAGACAAATGGTTTCATATACGACATCGCGGCTATCAGCAAAAAATGTTCATAATCTGGGACATGTTTTTATAGACAAACGTGGAGCTTCGGTAGACATTGAGGCAGTTTTTTTAAAAGAAACGTCTTTTAAAATGCCATCGCCGAGTAGGCGATGGCATTTTAAAAGATTTTTCTTTCTTTCTTTCATTTTCTCCTATACTGTGTCTAGCACGAAAAAGCTTGTAAACACTTGACACCTAAGTTTTTTCGAGCTGGGCTCGAGTCTGGTTCAAACACACAAAAACTTCAAATCCGTGGCACAAAAGCCAATACGCCAACGTGTCGTGAGAAAAAAGAAAAAAATATTAACTTGTAACTCAACCTACTGGTTTCTGATTATACATCAGGTTTTATACCTAAGACAACCTAAACCTAACCTAAAACAAGTCTTGCAAAAGAAAACCGATTCCTACCTAGGATGACTCGCGAGGCTATTGAAATTGAATAAAACCGTATTGAAAATCATAATAAAATAATGTTATGTACGAATATATTTTTTTTATTTGATTGCCTTTTTTCATTTGATCGGATCTTTTGATTTCACAACCGACAGCGATTTTTAGTAGCGAGTTAATTTTTTACATAATACCTAGACGACGTTAGCATTTTATCATTTACTCGGTCGTTACGTGCTATTATCATTTTGTGATCAGATCATGAATATAATTAGTTCATAATTGACGGAATAATCGCGTAACAAATATACAAAAAAAAAACACACGAACGAATTGAGAACCTCCTCCTTTTTGAAGTCGGTTGAAAACATCCAAATTTTAATAGGGAAGACATCTGAGGCTTGAGTCTTGATTCCATTAAATCAAAATCCAGGCCCAAAACTGCAAGATCGAAGGATACGGTGAGCTCGTTCTGTGTGAATGAAATCACCAATAATTAACAAAAAATTTAAGATAGCTGTTAGTAATCGCAACATTAAGATGTCCAACAACTTAGTCTACCCGTGACCATGGATGCTATAAAAGATCCGAAACGTCGGGAATTAAATAATATAAATTTAACGCGATAAAATCTATACCTATAAGTTTTTGATAACTATGTACTAGTAATTTCCATCCCCAGTTGATTTAGTCATTCGTAAACCTCCTGATATAAATCTTCAATGAGCACACATCTAGAGTACAATAAAAGCAACATACTAATATATAGTCTATACGTACAGTCGAGCAGCCGACACAAAGCGAGTGTGTATCGATAGGATCAGAAACGAGGTGTGTCGGGACCGCTTGTTGCATTGTACATCAATGGTATCTGTGATAAGTACAATGCATCTGTGTTATGAGAGTGACGTTACTTCCTCAAAGATAGGGGTATATTGGTAATTAAATGTTCCATCGTATATGAGAACTCGAATGGGTTTTACTTGAATAGCAAACACGGAATACAAGCAAAGGTACCGTTTTATAGTAAGTATTTTAGGTTTTAAAAAAATTATTAGAACTGTAGTTCTAAACCAAATTTTAATATGTTTTTATTTAATTTAGGTTCTCGTTTACAAAGTATATGCTATCGCATTTGTTGTTATGTGTATAGTCGGGACAGGTCAGCTCTCAAATGCAATCCGGATTCAGTTATGTTATCTTTTTGGCGAGATACATTGATAAAATAAAAAAAATGTGAACAGAAGAAAAACACTGTAAACATTAATAAATTATCTATGTAAAGGAGAACCTACCTATCAATGGAGCTACTATTTGGAACCGTGCGTGCAAATTGTTTTGGACATTCCACCTGTATATATGGTATGGTCTAAGGGAAGTAAAAAAAATAATTTGAGTTACATACCATCACGTCTGTGTTCCCCGAACGGGTATGCAGAGGCGTACTAATGTACATCCACAGTTCGCCGGTATGTTTAGGTCCCCTGTAGGCAATTAAACAGGCACAAATCCAGACTGCGAGCTGCTACTGAGAATTCTATAGAAAAACTAAATAACACTTTGCTCGAACCCAGGACCTCTAGCGTAGCAGTCGCGCTTGGGACCACTAATACTAATGAGGCAGTCAATTTTGAGGCAGTCAGTGAGTTTGAGTTTATTTATGAGATAGTTTTAAGTAGGTACATATTTATTATGCCATTATTCTACTAAAGGCAGTGTATTATTTCAGATTATTTATGAATAGTAGGTATAATTCATGGCCTTTTAATGAACTGAATTTAACCGAACCCACTGGCCAGTCAGGCATAAACATTCAGAAACGCCCCTATGCATATAAAGCGATGGCATTATTAAAACGCGTTCCCTTTTTGTGATTGGCTGCCAACGAACTAAATGCAAAGAGAGGCTAATGAAAACGGTGCGGTGTTGCGTACATATTTAAATAGCTTGGCAATTTACCGGCTCAGATATATCTTAATAGTATGTTTTATTTGCTATATTTTATTCTCTATTTACATTATTTACGAGACCTCGGCTTATATAGTACCTACAAACAAATTGCGGATTGCGTTATCAAAAAGTACAGATTAGGAGCTCCGTAAAACGATCATACAGGTTAATTAACGTAGATAAAGTGGATGTGTGAGGTGTGCCATCATTTAGCATGTAACATCTGTAGTCTCTGCATATCCCAATCGATGACAGGCGTGAAAATATGTATAATTATATTTTTGACGAGTAACAAAATATCATTTGGTATATTCGGTTTATTTTCATAGCCTCGGTTGAGGTTTCTCTATACCTATTTCGTTTGACAAGACATATCCCGTATGGTCTAGTGGCTAGGATACCTGGCTTTCACCCAGGAGGCTCGGGTTCGATTCCCGGTACGGGAATTTCTTTTTAAGATTTTTGTATTTATATTTTGCCGTTAATGTGAGAGGAGACATGTGCTCTATTGGAACAGTAATAAGCCGAATATATGATTTTTGGTTTTAAAATGTGTTATTTTTAAAGTCCTCATAGCTGGATACCAATAAATTATTCGAGGTGGCGAAGAACTAGACCGTTACTAGAGGAAAGCATTAAAAAAGCTTCTTTAATCTCTCCTAAAAGTTTGTCCGATGCATCCTGATCAGTCAGATGTTCTAGCTACTATCTGTTAAACAACAACCTATCCGAAGTAATTACTACATAATTATATACCTTTTTTATACCACTAAGGTGGCAAACAAGTATACGACCTGATGGTAAGCGGTTACCGTAGCCTATAGACTTCACTAGCCTATCACTTGCGCGTTGCCAACCCTGTAAATTAAGGAGGAATAGTTGGGTTGGCAGTATAGGAGACATGCTGCCATGCATAACAGCGGCGGAAACAAAACACCACCGGTCCCCCACACTGCCAACGCAACGCGTCCTCGCGGAGCTCTGGCGACTTTGCTCACCGTGAGGAACACAACATAGCATAGAGCTATGTCATTTTGCTAAGATTTCCTGCAAGGTGGTGGACCTACAATCATCATTATATTCTACTCTTATTCGGCTCGTGCCGATTGCCTAATCTGTGAGTAAGTGCAGTTAAACCGAGCAGGTTTCTTCACGAACATGATTGTATTTACATATTGTATTTGATTTTACCGCCCAGCTGAGTCGATTAAATTTCCAAAGTGTGTCAATCACACTTCAATCTACCCATAAACCGCATGTTTGAAGCGGCGGTAGCCTAATGGCTAGGGAGTCGGATTGACGATCTTGTGGTTCCGGTTCGAAGCCCATCCATTGCACTACCAACGTGACGTACCCCGCTTGTAACACAAGCATTTAGCAATACTAGTTATATGTGACCCCCATTACTAGTAAGCTTTTATTAAAAAAAAAACTGCTAACTGTCTAATTTTCCTAACACGACACTAAAGAGAAGAAGATTTACATTGTACTCAATCTCATTCTCCCAGAATTCTTTGATCACAATTCTTAACAAATTCTTATAACACGTTGTTTCTTCCTGGTAGGACACAAAGGATTCAGTGCGTATCGCCACGACCCATTCCAAAATCACCCTTGTATATAGACCGTGAAATTGTAGGCACCAACACAATTTCGTTCATAGAAAATATTCTACAAAGGACCTTCCAAAAAAGAAAGTATATAGCATAATATAATAAAAAGCAAACACTGTGTAACGAACTGAAATAAAACGTTTGTAGATATGTAACCGATATTTGCGTACCGAAGTATCCATAGGAGATAAAAGAAAACTTCGAAGATTTCTAAAAACGAACGGTATCGTTCGTTTCAAATGTGAAAATTGTCTGTAATTTCGATTGCTTTTTAAGTATTCCTCGAAATTGTAAGATTGGAGTCATTAACATACAAATAAAGATTTATTATAGGTATATTTAAAATTATAAATTGTTTGCGATGGAAAACAAAATGCCATACATATGTAATGTCGTAAGATTTTTTTTTTGGTATAAATATGATTTCCATACTTTTAAAAACCCCAACGGTACGAAATGCTTTAAAAAAATAACAACCATCCAAGAAGAAATCTTCAAAAGAAAGACCTGCTTTATCATAGATACAATCTTTTCTTTTTAATATGCAAGTCTATCATATCATGTGCAGACATAGAAACTATATTGTCGAATCATGCTCATATCTTATTAAGAGAAACGACGCGTTACTAGTGAATATGCTAGGTTGATTTTATGTGAATTGTCGATAAGCGTGGAAAGAAGATAATATCTACAAGGTGAAGATTATACAATAATTAAATTAAAAACTAGAAAATAAGACTTCTAAAACATGCGACAAATCGAATTGGTTGGTTCCGGGGCCGTATTATATCGTGATTTTAGGTTGTAGGAAAGAGATGAGGCTATTTAATATGTAGTGTGGCATCTCTTTCTCACAACCTAAAAATGACCGCGTTAACACGGTATAATACCTACGGCCCCTGTAAGTGTGACTTTTTTTTTTAAATGTAGTTTCCCTTCTCTACATTGTACAAAAAAAAAAATATTTGTCATCTCAGATGGTGCAAACTAAGCTATTATCTTCAGATGGGTATGAGTTATCGGTGTTTAATTATAAAATTCAAGCAAGTATGAAAATGGTAAGCACACGAATCTTTTTGTGATTTTTTGCATTTTCCATGCTAAGATTATTAAGTTATTTTTTTTAGTAAAGGAAAAAATTCAATCGCGGGCAGGATTCGAACCTGCGTCTTCTGGTTTGATATACCAGACGCTCTGACCATTAAGCCACCGCGAAAGAAAAACAAAAAGCACACTAACGTCAACACTAAGACAAAAGATTTTTATTGTCATCCTTTTTACATGAAAACGCTTGGGCGCCAGATATTACCAGACATACCCAGGCCTACTGTTCCCATTTCCACTGAAGTAATCAGATTGTGTTGACGAAACCCAACGCTGTCATAGCGAGTTCTATGTCATTGTGCCAAAGCTTGATAACAATGTCTTATACAAAGGTAACGTTAGGTTTGTCGTATGCAAAACTTTTGTGAATAAATGGTAAAATAACAAAGACTATTTTCGCACGTACCGAATAATAACCCTTAGGTAAATAATTTTATCAGACTGACGGATTTTGATAAATGAGATATTGTTAACCTTATTCCAGTTTAAGTAGGCGGCCAATATCTTTATTTTATTCATACTATCACGCCTAATAGTCCCAAAGGGTTAGATAGAGGTGCAGAGATGTGCACCAATAGTACGCCGGTATGTTAAAACTTGTCGTTAACTGGGCACAAAAATCAAACTCTATACTGCTACGGACTGTTTTCATAGAAAAATCCAAAATTATAATTTGTTTGACTTGAGAATAAACCTAGGACTTCTAGCGTGACATTTGCGCTTACAATCACTAGATTAATGAGGCAGTTATATCTATTTTATTAGCTCGAGAATAATAAAATAAATAAATAATGTACCTACTGGCAATATACCTATTTAAAAAGATAGGAAAAAGGGTCACATAGTTCACGGACACTGCATACAATATTGCAATTCACATAACAGACCATCACGCCTGTATTCCCCGAAGGGTTAGGCAGAGGCGTACTTAATATACACAGTTCGCCGGTATGTTTAGGTACCATGTTATAGGGGTCGAGCCTATAGCTACTATCTAATCTAAATATATATAAAACTCAAAGGTAACTGACTGACTGACTGACATAATGATCTATCAACGCACAGCCCAAACCACTAGAGGGATCGGGCTGAAATTTGGCATGCAGGTAGATGTTATGACGTAGGCATCCACTAAGAAAGGATTTTGATAAATTCTACCCCCAAGGGGATAAAATAGGGCATGAAAGTTTGTATGAAACTTTTTGTCAATTTTAAATCGATCGGGCTGAGACTTTGCATGCATATAGCCACTATGATGTAAGCATCCCCTAAGAAAGGATTTTGATAAATTTCGACCTATGTAGGGGTGAAATAGGGGATGAAAGTTCATATGGAACAAAGTAACTATTCCACGCGGACGAAGTCGCGGGCGAAAAGCTAGTTAATTTATAACATAAAATAAAATATTGTGCGTCCCACGTGTGCCGAAAAGGTACAGTTTAAATAAAATTTAACGTAACGTATCGCATTCATACCAACATAAATAGATAAAACATTCCAAATTCAGTACTAAATTGTTATCCCCTTGGGAACGTCGACTAACAATAATTCAAACATAGAGTAAAATTACGTAATTTACGATGGCCACAGTGACTTAAATTATTCATTGTCGGTAGTATTTGTCGAGTGCTGACTTGATAGTTGTGAATAGGGCTGCTACCGGCAAACTTATTCAACCTCGATCGAAAGTCACGATTTTAGAAATTCATGTCTCCAGTAAAAGTTGCGAGGACAATTCTTTTAATTATTAAAAACAAAACAAATATAAATCTGATCAAAACTTTATAAAAATGTAGTAAAATTTTAATCTCAATTTAAAAGAGTTAGCACTACTTATGCGAGCAAAATGCCATAGAGTTTGTCTATTGAAGTCTCAATAATAGCTCGGAGTTTGGATTTGAGGTCGGATAATAATGCCAATAGACTCGCCTTTGGGGATACCTTTCGAAGAATACAGGACGGTATATTATGTTTTACATTACCGAAAGAAAAGAGAAAGGTCAATTTTTGGGTTGAAAACTAATCCATAACTCTGATTCCACATAAAATCATTACCCATAGAAATTATGATCGCCCTAAAAACTTGAAAAAGGCAGCCCTAGTTATGAATTATGGAGCTACGTCTGACGATGCGACAAGAATGGTATCCGTCACCATGTCTTTGGTTATCGCATTGTAGTTTTATTTACAGTATATGATTGACTTGAGGTAACGTTATGCTTTAAAATATTTTTAATAAAAAACGTTTTGGTAATTGTATGGTTTGCTAATATTATAAAATAATATTGGAGTATTAACTTTGATTCCACCATTCCATTGTACATCAGCTGACATACAGCAGTGATAACCTAGTGGCCCTCTGATTCACCTCTGACTTTTCGAAGTCATGTGCGTATTAAATAGTTATTTATCACGCGATTAAACGGTGAAGGAAAACATCGCGAGGAAACCTGCATGCCTGAGAGATTATGTCGATGGCATGTGAAGTCTGCCAACCCGCACTAGGCCAGCTCGGTGGACTATAGCCTAATCCCTCTCATTCTGAGAGGATACCCGTGCCCAGCAGTAGGACAGTATAATGGGTTGATTATGTTATGTATGTTATGACATGCAGCAATGAAAAAAAATATTAATTACTAAGTACCCTAAATAACAACGTAAATTATATAATAAGTAACTTTTACGCCTTAACTTAACAGAAAGAAATGTGTTGCTGGGGAGTTTGTTGCCCCGCTTCTTCTTCCCAACGAAAACACTAGGAGGCGGTAAAGGGGTTGTTTTGGGGACTGTCTATAATGTAATATGACGTTCAAAAAGTACTACCTAGTAGTCTATCTTGAATAAATGATTTTGACTTTGACTTTGTATTAATTTACATACATAACGTACCATCACGTTTGTATTCCCCGAAGGGTTAGGCAGAGGCGTACTAATGTAAACCCACAGTTCGCCGGTATGTTTAGGTCCCATGTAATAGATCATGCCATTAACTGCCACAAATCCAAACTCCATGCTGCTACTGAGAATTTCATAGAAAAACTCAATAACACTTTACTCGACCTGGGGATCGAACCCAGGACGTCTAGCGTAGCAGTCGCGCTTGGGACCACTAGAGTAATGAGGCAGTCAATTATTGTATTAATTTATGAACGTAATTTAGTTTATTTTTCAATTGCTTGATAAACGGACTAATATTAACGTCGTCCGCATATAATTCGTTGCTTTTATTAAAGATAGAGTTGCACTAAGGAACAATCAATATCATGAAAATTTGAAAAAAAAAATAAGTTCACCAACAGGCAAAATTTCCCCGAAATCGAAACAAAATATTTTTCTAAGGTGAAAATTAAAGCCACGATACTCCAAATAATAATCGTAACTAAAATTAACTTCATTCTTTGAAACTATTACTCAAGTAATTTGCAAACATATTTTCTTACGGTTTCTTGTGGGATGTGGTAAAAATTACGTAATTTTTTTTTAGGGGATAGGATACGATACAAGCAGACGGATCGCCTGATGTCATGCGATTCCCGATTCCGACACCCGCAACACCAGAGGAGTCACAAGTGCGTTGCCGACCTTTTAAAAGGGGATTGGGCCTTCGGTAACCTCACTCGGCGAAACACAACGTAAGCGTTGTTTAACGCCGGTTTTCTGTGAGGCCGTGGTATCACTCCGGTCGGCCCGGCCCATTCGTGCCGAAGCATGGCTCTCCCACGTTAAAAATAAATGTAATGTAATGTCATAGTTGGGTGAATATTCGAACATTATTTCATAAATCATTCTTCTCATTATTGTAGTTATCTCTTTAATAGTTCAAATTGTCTTTATTCTTGTCTTATTGTTTGATGACAGTGGTGTAGTTTAAGTTTTCATTATCATAATTGTAGTTTTAAACATCTGAATTCTTAACTTTGAGATTAAGTTAATGACGTTCTAATAGTTTTCAAATATTTACCCAGTTTAGAAGCGGTGGCAGCCTAATGGCTAGGGCATCGGACTGGCAATTGTGTGGTTGCGGGTTCGAAACCCACCCATTGCAATACCGACGTGAACCTACTCGTAACAGAAGTATTAAGCTTAGCTTGAGGGGTTAACAAGAATACTAGTAATGTGCGACCCACATTGTTAGTAAGCTTTTTAAAAAAAAGAAAAAAAATACGCAAGTTACGACAATATTGCAAATAACAACATCGAAGTCAAACTAAAACTGCATTACGCCGTTTCAGTGTCGACTACAGTAGCCTTAGCACGAACAACTTGCGAAAAAGTATTCGTATCGTCACGATAGAGGCGCTGGTCCAAATCTCATACAAATTGGTCTCCATGACGATACGAATACTTTTTTGCAAGTTGTTCGTGCTAAGGCTACTGAACTATCTAATGACAAAACTAGCTAAAAACTAGCTCATTATGGGCTTAGCTTAGCTCCCTCAAATATGTACTTCAGTCAACAAAGAATTCTTAAACAACTCAAAAAGAATAAGAGAGAGTCTCATTACGTCTCTTTGACTTAAGTTTCAAAAGAAGGACAAAGTATGCATGCATCTTTCATTATTAAAGAGTGCAAGACTACAATAGCCAAGTTAGAGTTACTGTACCTGATATGCATACATCATGCCTGTATTCCCCGAAAGGTTAAGCAGAAGAGTATAAACAAGATAGAAAAATTCCAGTATAAACGGAGCTCTTATTGTACGGAAAGTCCATAGTATGCGAGGTCAACTTATAATGGAAATTAATTGCTTGTTGAGTAACCGAACATAATTCCATGGGTCATCAGGATGTTCCAGGCTCCACGTTATACCAGTGTATTGGCCAATAACAGAGTTAAACCCAATCTCCGAAACTAAAAATTTCTTAAAAAAAACTAGCACTGTTTTATCTGCGAATCTATTGCCGCAGTTATGAACACTACACCAGGTAGTTAGAGTATCGAGTCAGTTATAGGTATTTTAAAAAGGAAGGAGGTTTTTTTTATGTAAATGGTGGAAGTTTGAATTCGTTCCCCATTAATGGCACATGTACATGTGTTTGTCACAAAACATGTCGACAAACTCTTAAGTTACTACACTTCTACTATACATTACCCTAAAGGAAATATACGCGTAATGCGTGATGTTATACAAAATCTCGTCTCAGTAAATGATAAATGATATTTATTTCTGTAATTCGTAGTTTTAATTTTTTTACTAGATTTCCTAACTGGCGACCTCTGAGCAGAAATGCCGAAACAAACTCAGAGAATCATGGTTTCTTTTTAAGTCCAGACAGTAGTTGTAGTATTCTCAGATATGATGTGAGTTTTACACTGTAGGGCAATAGCTGAATAGGCCTTTTGAAATGCGAAAGTAACTGTCTGTTTATCTGTGTGTCTGTTGTTTCCTTTTCATGCCGAAACTGCACAACAGTTTTCGGATAAATTTGACAAGAAGAGATTTTACACATTGAAGAAGGAGTTGCGTGTGAAACTGTGGCAGTAGCTAGCATTCTATAAACTAAACTTCCTAACACTTACTACACACAGGTTCACTAGTTGTGTTAGTTCTGCGTTTGAACTTTGAGGTTGACTGACTCACCCTTACACTGAACAACTTTGTAACAACTGCGTGTCACAATGTATAATTCTATATGTTTCTTTAAACATACGTAGGTGTTTACGACCGCAGCGTTTTCCTGTGGAATTAGTTAGAGCGTCGATGACATACATCTTCATTCTTCATCTCTTAAGAGTCCAGTGGAACGAATTTCTCTTAAAAACGTAATACCGAAATAAATCGTAATTCAAACACAATTTAATCAAATTATGTTATATATATTATGTTATTATATTATAGTGATAGCCTAGTAAGCAGTGATAGCCTAGTGGTATGACCGTTGGACTGCCAAGTCAAAGGTCTCGAGTTCGAACCCAAGGCACGCACCTCTGACTTTTCGAAGTCATGTGCGTATTAAATAGTTAATTATCACGCGCTTAAACGGTGAAGGAAAAACATCGTGAGGAAACCTGCATGCCTGAGAGATTTTCTCGATGGCGTGTGAAGTCTGCCAACCCGCACTAGGCCAGCGTGGTGGACTATAGCCTAATCCCTCTCATTCTGAGAGTAGACCCGTGCCCAGCAGTGGGACAGTATAACGGGTTGATTATGTTATGTTATTATACGGACGCCGATACCGTTAGATAACGGTAACGGTTCCTACGTTAGCATTTTATACAAAATACTTCACTGGAAATAAATGTAAGTGAATGCAATTTTTGTTAAGTTTACCAAGTATGGAACGATTTTTCGGTTTTTTATTTCCAGTGAAGTAGTAGTAGACGAAATAGTATCGTAGGAACCTAGAATAACGGTATCTGAATCCGAATAATAACATAATTTGATAGAATTTCTGGATTACGATTGATTTCGGTATTACGTTTTTGTGGGCAATTCAAGCTCCGCCGGACCCTTAAGTTCAAACTAGGAAAATGTATATTTTTCACATGCGCTTATATGAATTTTTCCTTCTATAGAAAACACATCCTTTTTTCGAAGAGGCTAATGTTTTTCTGTAGGCAAACTGACTGAATACTTCAAGTGCGTAGGTATTTTTTTATTATAGGTAAGTACTAGGATAACAAACAAATAATGTCAACAACACTAGAGTGATATCATTCACGCGTTGTCATCTTGAAACATCAGTTCTTAATTCTCATTTGCCCAGTAATTTCATTGGATACATTATCCAGGATAATGTGTAATGAGGGATAATTTATCCTTCATATACGGCTATAGCGGTAGGCACAATATTAGGCAGTGCAGTTGGTACCACTAATGACGAGCTCAACAGTAGTGTTTTACGAACTCAACAAAAATTCCTACAGAAGTTACAATTCATGCCCGAATAGTATTATTACACTGATCGATTGGTAGCACTAATTAGGCAACCTTGGAAGCAGCGGCGTTGTTACTAAATAATTCATTACTATAATCCCCATAGTAATGAATTATTTAGTAACAACGCCACAGTAATTGAACCAACTGTTTTCACGGGACACGGAAGCGAACGTTCACCCCCGTTTTCAAACTTCCTAATAATTTTGTTTATTTGATCTTAAATGAGTAACATGTAACATTTACTCAGTTGGTAGTAGGTACTTATGTAAGATTCTGGATACCTGTTAGAAAATACCAGATCCTTACTTATTCTTTTTTACCACTAAGGTTTCAAGCAAGCATACAGCTCCCCCCTGGTTTTAAGAGGCAATGTGGTCTACATTTCTGGCCGAGATTTCGTCTGCGTGGACTTCAGATTTGGATCCGATCTGGATAAACGTAGCCTATGTACTTACTATTCTAGAATATAATCCATCTCTGTACCAAATTTCATTCAGATCCGTTCAATCATTCTGACGTGATTGAGTTACAAACATCCATACATCCTCACAAACTTTCACGTTTATAATATTAGTAGGATTTGTTGCATTAAGCTTATTCATTTAATGACAATTGCACTTGTTAATAAATAAATAAATATTAGGGCCTTTTTAATAGTAATAAGATGATTAATAAGCATACAAGTCGCCTGATGGTAAGCTACCGCAGCTTATAAACGCCAGCTTACCAATAGTATCACTAGCGCATTGTCATTTTGGGACCCTAATTTGTTAAGTGTCATCATTTTGTTCAGTAATTTAACTAGATACATTTCTCTTTAAACCAGAACACAATCTTAGCAGATTATTACTGTGGCAATGTGTTTGGTACCGTATGATAAGAGTTGGATTAAGTCGAATCCAAAAACACCTTACTTAAAGTACTTATTAACTTATTAAAGTCGTGTAAATGTTGGTTCCCTTTTTTATGTACTCGTATTGTTTTGTTAAAAAAAAATATAGCTCACAACACTTTTACTATGAAGACGAATCAATTGACACCTCATTTAATAATATCTGATCTGTAGTTTTTGAGCTAGGATCGAACATCCTTATAGACATACATAGACTGTTAAACTCACTACCCATCCTTTTTTCGTAGTTGGGTAAAAATTGTATAGAGCATACATATATTATACTTCTTAAATATTAAATAACCGTAAAACAGTAGCCTTGATATGAATCGTTTCAATTTATATGTACGGGTAAAATTCGGCTAATCCTATACATTTTAAATGTAACGTGGGATGTGTAAGTATATTCGGGCATCTAATCATTAAAGTAACGTCTTACGTGTGTATTTTTGGAGCCCATATTCCAGTTTACGTTAAAAGCTTTTGAATCTGAATATAATATTTTTCAAGAAGCTTTTTTGTGTATGTGTAAGAGAGTGCTGTAAATATTATTATTGAAGTGGAAAATGCAAGGGATTTTCTATCTACATATTTATATCAATAAATAAAATGGTGTCTGCTAACTTATTGGCAATTTGTATAAGTGAAATTATACGATGCGTGATCATATCACCGTTTTAAGAATTCTAATAAATCTGAGGGGTTAAAAACAACGTAAATTTTCTATTTCGATATCGTGCAGAAGATATGAATAGATTTATATATTTGTGGTATTGGGAATAAATACATGAATGCCGCGGGACATAGCTAATTATAAATAATACCCAACTATGTGACCTATGTCCTCATAAGAACAATAATAAAAAAATAAAGAAAGTTTACTTAATAAGCCCGGGATTAAGTTCCCCACTCAAACCCGGTACTACCATCGAGGTAGTTATACAGGATGGAGATGACGTTAGGATATTAAATTTAAACCTGAGACTAATTTCTTCTTCTTCACAGCAAAAAGTGTTTTTCCCCGCCCTTATTACTAGGAGGCGGTAAAGAGCGGGCGTTTTGGATGTCGTCAATAATCTAAAAATTACGTTAAAAATGTACTACCTCGTAGTCTGTCTTGAATAAATGATTTTGACTTCTACTAGTCTAAATAAGTCTCCATCTTGTACAAGATAACTAATAATTTAGTTCAGTAGTTCACACTAAATGCATCAAAATTCAGTGCATTCGCGGTCAGTAAATCTTCAATAGATCCCACGCGCGGTCGGACCGGATCGTGTCCCCAACATTGTTAGACCAGGAACATAAAACACTATGTCAGTACATGAATAATTCACATTACAAGCTCCTGGTCTACACTAGAGACGTGGCTGAAATAAGGCCATGTGTACACAACGCTATGCGACAGCAATTTTCTGTAACACAGCTTTATGTCATTGAATGAACGGCTGAACGTCTAAAAAAATTACTGATATTGAATTTTTAATCATTGAGCTCGCGGCTCTGTAATAACTAAGTCGATAAACTGATCTGCAAAGTTAAGCCGCGCTCGCTGCGGTCAGCCTGTGGATGGTGACCATTTTTACACATCGAGACCACTCCGTGCCTCGGAGACCACGTAAAGCCGTGAGTCCTGGTTGTCATACGATCATCTATGACAATTGTTAGTGGTGGTCAGAAGCCTAAAAAAGTCTGACAACCAGTCTATACTCTGGATATCGGTATTACCCAGAAATTATAGCTTCGTGTAAAATATGATATTCAGCTGTCTAACTCTCCAGTTAGACTATAGTCCTCCATGCTAGACTACTGCGGATTGGCAGACTTCCACCGTTGACCACTAATTTCCACCAATCTCTCAGGAGTGCAGTTTCCTCACGATATTTTCCTTCACCGTTTAAGCGCGTGATAACTAACTAATAATACGCGTATGGCTTTGAAAAGCCAGAGACCTTGAATTTACTCGACAGCTTTGACTTGGCAGGAGTCATATCACTAGGCTAATGCTCTATGCAAATTTGTTTGGGCGCTAACTGATGGCTCTAAACGATCCGCTAACTGCCTAGTGTGAACATAGCTTAATAGTGAACGCACGAGTAAATTTGCACAGCTAAATTTTGAATGACGTCACTAAATAGACGCTATGAAACGTTTTGTCTACTAGATTTAAAATGAAAAGTAGGCTTTTATTGTTTATTGTATTGCATTTTAAATCTGTTTGTCTAAACAAATAAATATCTACTATAGAAGTTTATATTTTTAATGTCAAAATAACAACTTTTAACTATATATATAGCATATGAAATTATAATACGGTAGTCTCCTAAATAACAAAAAAAAAAAAAACAATTTTAAAAATGTTGTCTGTTGGTTTTTATTTGTATTTGTCGAAACGGTTGAACCTACTTTGGCGGAATACTTTCAATGGCAGCTACCTGATATTATAAAGAGTAACTTAAGCTTATTTAAAGTAAGTAAATAATTTTGGGATGCGAGTGAAACAGCTATTTTGATAATATTAGTGAAAGTCAAATTTATGACCTTTTTTAATTACAGGAGACTAAAATGGCCACATTTAGCAATTCTTCTGAAAGAACACATAACAACTCACTAGCTCATTAATAATGGATAATTGTGTAATATGAATCACTTACAAAACTAAGTTTGCACATTCAGTTGAAGTTGTTACATGACCTTTAAAACTATTTAAAATAATACATGTGTGACCCATTTTGTACATGACTTTGATATCAAGAATATTATGTAGGTACCTTGTCTGTATTGAGTAAAGTTTGATATTTATTAAAGGCTTTCAGCTTTTGCCGCGGCTTTGTCTGTTTCACTGTTGATAATATTTTTTAACAATACGGAAGTTATGAAACAGCCATAAGATTATTTCAAATTCGTATCTACTGTTACAAGTAACTCCTCTGTATTAAATTAAGTTGTTTACTGATCACACACTCAAACATCTAGATGCAAAATAACGCTTCTACTCAAATTAATGTCACGATAACTAATACACTAACATTAAAAATAATTGTACAACTCGAGCCAATTAATCTAAAACAAAGATAATTGGCATGAACCTCCCAGTGAATTCATTGTCCATAAATACATTTTAACGTGCGTATTAATGATTTCTGAGTCCCTCAGGCAATAAGCTCATATGTTAAATAAACAGTTACCTCATTGTATTCACAATGAGGTAACTGTTGTTTTTAACTTTGAAGCCTAGCATTTTATGTCGAAACTTTGTATGACCTTTAGAATAGGTACTATTCGTACTAGCGTATATTCACATGATGGTTAGGTACTTGTACCTACTAATGTTTTAGTATTCATTTATTTAGGTTTCATTTATGGTGTGAGCTTACCGCCATTTACCGGAGATAAATTCAAAGCCCGACCTAAGACTCAATTTCAAGGTCGAGCAAAGTGTTATTGGGATTTGGTGATACGCATCACACTCACTCACTCATCGAATACTTTAGATGGTGTGGAAAATCCTCATTTTATAAAAAAAAGGTTTTAGACTCATGATAACTGCTATGCTACAGGTCCTGGGTTTGATTCTCAGGTCGAGCAAAGTGTTAATGGATTTTTCTATAAAATTCTCAGTAGCAGCTCGGAGTTTGGAATTTGTGCCCGGATAATGAGAATAGGTTCGCCCCCTATTACATGGGACCTAAACATACCGGCGAACTGTGGGTGTACAAGTTTAGTACATTAGAACCTATACCTCTACCTAACCCTTCGGAGAATACAGGTGTGATGGTATATAATATATTAAACCGTGAAACTAAACATTTCAAAGGGAACAGATTCTATTGACAGACTCTAACGGATGGAATAGATTCTTAGATGGCAGCAACGTGTAATAACGGCGAGAAACTCGTGACAGGAATTGAATGGAAATGCAGATCTAGATATTGAAAGACTGGATCTGATATGGCGATAAATGTCTTATCAAATCGGGGAAATAATATTGCATTTGTTACCTGCTTACGCAATCAAATAAATCTATGGTATAACTAATCATATACTAGCTTTTGCCCGCGACTTTGTCTGCGTAAACTTCAGAATTGGATCCGATCCGATCCGGATACAAAGTAGTCTGTGTTATTCCAGATAAACACTCCTCGCCCCTCCATAGTGGTGGCCCCGACGTGATTCCAGCGTATCCACACTGGGATCCCCGAGAAGAACATCGGCGCAGCCTTCGAAGACCAGCAGCTTCAACATCACCGTCGTTTTCCTTCCCTCACAGCACGAGCAGCGAGTCACACAGCCAGCCAGCACTCTCCCGGCTTCAACGGGCATTCTGACCACATACCTGCAGCGAACGCGCATGCCTGGTCAGCACCCTCAGCCGACATCAAGCAACATGGCACCAGCACACTGCACTTCGGCTGGTCAACAAGCAAAGGCAGTCTCTCCTGGTCGACACAGCAACCAGCCACTACTCACTAAGGACTACGCAGCATCACCCCGACTGACTGGGGCTCTCGACGCACTCACCGCAATACGACCATCGACCTCCAGTCTCGGGGGGAGTGATGTAGCGACATCTACCATGCTACATATTAACTAGACGAACAAGTCCGGAATAGCGCAAGTGAAGTTTACAACGCAACTTGGATATATACAACATCAACCGCCAGGCAAAACACCCCCCTCGTCGGAGGATCCTGTCTTTGGTGTGAGGGGCAACACTCCTCGCCCCTCCACAATCCGTTCAACCGTTCTGGCGTAAAAGAGTAACAAATATCCATACATCTATACTCACAAACTTTCACGTCTATAATTATTTTAGTAGGATAGTTAGCCGGTGTGTTTAGGTCCCATATAACTAGGCCCTATTGCCCTTAAACGGACATCCATTGAAACTGCGATCTCTTACTGAGAATTTCATAGAAACCCAATAATAACACTTTGCTCGACTGGAAATCGAATCCAGAACCTCTAGCGTAGCAGTCAACGACCACTAAACTAAGACTATCTGTTTGAGTATAGTTGCACAAGTCTTTTTTATCAAATCTTTGTATCCTACCTATTCATATTCGCAATAAACGATTGAATTCAACTGAATGCTAAGCAATTGTTTTATGGACGAAGAGGTTTATTCTGGAAGTGATTTTATTAACATTTATTTTCAACCTAGGAATCAAAATCACAGGGCCTCAGACAATGATTTTTAAAAATAAGACGTGTAAGTAACTCCTACGTGAACGTTTTCATAATTGAGCTCCTTCCAGTAATTCACTTCTACGTGAAATTCTACGGCTTGTAGCTGTTTTAAAGCTATGTAGCTTCAGCATAAAGCGAGGAAGGCAGCCAAGTTGCAGTGCCAAGTTATGAAAGCTTTTCGCCCTAACGCGCCATAGTCCTGAGCGGTATTCATTACATCGCAAACTTTCCGGGTATCGGGAAGGGTTTGAATAATACACGAAGTTGGATGGCGCGTTGACATCACGGAATAGTTCAGTGGGGGTAAGGTGTCAAGTAAAAAGATTTGTTTAGAAGTAGCTATAGGTAATATATTTACACATGGTGTATGTATATTTTTATTATTTAAATATTGAAAATAAAATGAAAGTTAAATAATTAAACCCGGTTACGAAAAAATCAACTGAAAAGTATGAAACAAGTCAATTTCCCTATATCCAGGAACAGTGGTATCCCATTTATATCCGTGGTCGCATGCCGTGGTAATTATAGTTAAGTTCGCACCAATTGATCATAGTGACATAGGAACTACATAATATACATAGTCGTACTCGTAAGAAAGAAAGAAAAGAAAGAAAAGAAAGAAAAGAAAGAAAAGAAAGAAAAGAAAGAAAAGAAAGAAAAGAAAGAAAAGAAAGAAAAGAAAGAAAGAGAAAAAAGATGTACTTAAATAAAGTAGGTAGTACATACATGCACATATTACTATATCCATACATAGACTGTTAAACTGTATCTTCCTTTTTTTCGTAGTCGATTAAAAATAAGGACTGCGCCATTAGCCTAGTTGTGATAACCTCTTAAAGTTTGGATTTGTGTCAGGTTTATAGCAATAGACTTTCTCCATATTACATGGGTCCTGAACATACTGGAGAACTGTGAGTGTACATCAGTTCACCTCTGCTTAACCCTTGGGAATACAGGCGTTATGGTATGTAACATAGTATTGTTGTTCTACCGTTAGCGTTGTACTACAGGGCAATTTATAGCCTCGCTAATCTCCATTCATTCTTCAGGATTTAAAACTAATTTGGGGCAAACTTTCCAGATAGGATTTTGACATTACTTCTATGGATCTTAAGTAAAATTCTATCTCTAAGCAAATATACTTTACAATCTTAGCATGCAAAATAAAAAAAATCACAAAAAGTTTTAGGTTTACGCAAGCACTTTACTAATAATAGGCAGCTCATAGATCATAGGGCCGGCGGGCTATCAATCTGACAGAATTAAGTAACCGTGTTAATTATCTAATCAGAAGTCTGACAATATTTCTTCAATTTCTGCCATCCATCGTTTGGTCCGTCTCCGTATGATGTATGTGAAATTGAGTTCTTCTTGATGCTGGATTTCTCATTTAAAAAATCAAACCCTTTAACCCTTTTCTTAGTCTTTGAAGCCATGACCTGGCGTGTCTGTCGGATTTAGTTAATTTCAATATTTATACTAAATATAGGGATGAAATTACAGACAATTCTCCTTTATTAAACACCCGAAGCCTGCACTGTCCTCACTTTATTTGCTTCAACAGACTTAAACCCAAGCAATATAGTGTCATATCTCACCAGCGTGATAGCCTTTAAAGACTTTAATCCCAGCAAGGAGATGACATTCTTATAGAAGTTTGTATACTGTGTAAAGGATGCTTGAATGCCAAAGTTTCATACAAAGCTTTGGACTTAGGTTCACAATACGCAACTAATGATGTCTCTCGCCTTTGACACAATCAAAATCAATATTCAGAGCTAATGGAGATTACATGTAGACCTACTAATTCGTTCTAAGACGACCTGTTAAGTGTCTTTGATAGAGGGATGATACTGTAAGCTTTAGAGAAGCAGGCTTAGCCACATGTACCTGACTAAAATATTAGTTAGATAAACTGATATTGGAATCGGCGTAATTAAATTTCATGAAATCCTGTGGGACTTAGGATACCCGTTAATTGGGAGGGCAAGAAAACTTGAAATATTGATATGGTCTGTTTGAAGAATAACGTGGTTTTTTGAAGAACTGACAATCATTTGGAAAAAGCTAAGCGGAGCTCGCGTCTAGGAAAACGTAGTGGAGTCTGCGGGTCAGTTGGAATGACGATCGTCATAGGAGACTGCTAGTTACGAGATGACAATAGTCAAAAATCGAACTTTCTGGTATACCAAAGTTATATCTACTTAATTGAGTAGCAGCGGGTCATAGCGGCATTCGACCATGGATATAATCTGGACACCACTGTAACTATTGTATATATTGTATTAATTTGAATTTAGTAAATTGTCCATTAGAAAGGTGACAAAGGATTATTTCTTGTTTTACGCTGTTCAGTTTTTTTTTAAATCGGGTTATCACAGATAACTATGCACGTTGTATGTCGATTATAAATTAGGTAGCCTTTCTTGATACTGTCACTACCTGTTAATATAAAAACTTGAGTAATAGTAGCTCCTTCAGATTCTAGAACCAATTTTTTAAAGTGAAAGGATATTTGAATATCTCTTTGATATCATTCTTTGATCGTCGACCCATTGAGACGGAGTTTTAAAATTTCGCCGTGATTTCTAATAGGCTTGTTGCAAAAATATATATAGAACGATATGTAGTGATAATTATATTTTGTAAATATAAGACTTAGCTATAAAATAAAATGTAAACTGTTCATGAAATTGGTTTAATTTTTAAAATACCTTTACCTTTTTTTACACAAATGTATCGTTATTTTTGTTTCCCTTTCATTTCCCAACAATTTTAATATATTTAAGCTTTAGAATATTCACATACAAATCTGTAGGGAATCTTATGAAGAATCCAAATATATATAATTATGTTTTTGGTATGTATTAATACAAAATTATCGAGAAATCTTCGAAAGAATGCACCCGGGTATATCCGGGTGTCGGTCGCTAGATTGGGGGGGGGGGGGCAAGCGCGCGCAGTTAGCACCAGCGGGGAGGTTATACTACATTTTACGTAGCATACCATTACTCCTATATTACCCGAAGGGTTAGGCAGAGGTGTACTAATTTACACCTACAGATCGCTGGTACGTTTAGGTCCCATGTAAATGGGGCGAGCCTATTGCCATGAATCGTGCAAACTCCAAGCTATTACTGGGCATTTTATACAAAATCCCAATCATATTGCTGGATCTCGGAATCGAACGCAATACCTCTAGCGTAGCAGTCACGCTTAGGACCTCTAGAATAATGTGGTAGTCATATTCAGTTTTAACACATGTTGCTTTTACACATGTAGAATCAATGATATTAAATAGTTTAAAGGTATATTATCATTGCGTAGAAAGTAAAGAAAGAAATATCCTTATTAATATTATAAACGTGAAAGTTTGTGAGTATGGATATCTGGATGTAAGATATTTGTTGATCACACAAAAATAGTCGAACGGATTTAGATGAAACCAGCACCCAGGTAATCTAGCTTAGACCCAATCTTGAAGTGCATGCAGACAAAGTCGCGGACTGAAACTAGTGTAGCAAGAAAACGAAATTATTTCCCATATTTTCTAACTCACAGTGTGCAGCACACTGCTCTGCACACTGGCTCTAAATAATATTAGTGTGGGTTCTTTGAAGATAATTCAATTACTGAGCTCTATCACTGTTTCAGCTTTATCGAGAAAATTCTTGGAAAAATTAATTAGGTCGCACCAACCGCGTCGGTGAAGTAGTAATGAGGGGAGGCAATCATAATTATGTATTTATTAGTACACTAGCTTCTGTCCGTGACTTTTTCTGCGATGACTTAAAAATTGTTTCCAAACTGGATAAAAAGTATTATTCCAGACTATAATCTATCTCTGTGCCAAATTTCATCCAAATCCGTTCAGCCGTTATGGCGTGAAAGAGTAACAAACATCCATACCTCCATACATCCACACATCCATACATCCATACTCACAAACTTTCACGTTTATAATATTAGTAAGGATGTTTTACACTGTATACCTTTGTTTGTTTTTAATTATAAATTTAGAATAAGACAATCCCCCGCAGCATCAAGACATGGTTACCATGTTCTTACAATATCATTGAAGTAACAGGATACGAAATTTCAAATCGATCAGACCTATGGGAGTTGCTCACACCCCTTTATGAAACAGAAAAGAGCCGATAATCTTTAAATGGCTGGCTAGATTTTAGCTAGCATAGCTAAAACACTCTCGATTAAGACACCTTTCAGAAAAAGAAATTGAATCAAAATCGGTCCATTCGTTTGGGCGCTACGATGCAACAGACATACACACGTTACTTCTATCGCAACTCTTTTTGCGTCGGGCGTTAAAAATATTACTGAATTAATGAATGAAAATGTTAATTACGATACTAAAAATTTGACGAAAATACTATTTTAAAGATATTTTAAATTGACTGCCTCATTAGTCTAGTGGTCCCAAGCGCGACTGCTACTCTAGAGGTCCTGGGTTTGATCCCCAGGTCGAGCAAAGTGTTATTGGGTTTTTCCATGAAATTCTCAGTAGCAACTCGGAGTCTGGATTTGTGCCCGGTTAATGGCAATAGGCTCGCCCCCTATTACATGGGACCTAAACATACCGGCGAACTGTGGGTGTACATAAGTACGCCTCTGCCTAACCCTTCGGGGAATACAGGCGTGATGGTATGTTATGTTACTATTTTAAAGCTACTACTACGTCCCCTATTTTAGAGCTAATCAATTCTCAGAAAAGTAACGAACTAGTTTGTCCAAAATAAATTAATGTTCAACTGACAATTTAACGTCGGCGAATGACCTGGATTTTGGACAAATGTTCAGTAAGAGTGCGCTCAAACTTAAAGCAAAGAATAATATGTAGATATTTGGTTATACATACATATTTTCACACCTGTCCTCCTGTTTGGGGTAAGCAGAGACTATAGATTTGCACTTGCTACGAACCTGGCACCACCTGCACCACTTTCGCTTCTACGTCATAATCGTCGGTTTTGAGTACTCTTAACCCGACCTTTATTGAGAACGTCCGCAATAATAAATCATGTCTCTGTCATTATTATTATGTCTCTAACTGTTTTTCATTATTTCTCTAGAATAACTATTCTCGTAAAGAACGCAAGACATACGAACTCACCTAACCATTAAACTAAAGCAAACTACAGTCCACAAAAGTCAGTTAATTGCAGACATTAACTAGAACAATCGTAAAATATCATAGGTACTAGTTAATAGTACTGTTATGTATCGTTATTACTACGTAAATGTTACGTTTTAGACCTGAAGTAACAATATAAATCCCAAACCAAACATGATTGGAGTAAGGTTAGAATGACGATGTCTCGAAGTAGAGAACTTAAAACTTGACGACACGTTTAGCGTAGCTGCTGAGCGATCGGCTTCTGAGCCACGTGTTTGCCAAATATTTGCTCCGTATGGTGAGATCAAACACAAACACCAGACACAAACGCCCAGACCCGGAACAACTACCCGTAGACAGTTGTTCCGGGTCTGGGCGTTTATATACTTACGTGTGAACTTGTGTAATTGTGTACCAAACACAAACACCAGACACAAACGCCCATTGATACACAATTACCTAGACAAATTCTCACATAAGTACACAAATGCCCAAACCCGGAACAACTATGTACATGTAATTGTTCCGGGTCTGGGTGTAAAATTATAAAAAAATGCAAAAAAATATTTAAAAGATAGTTAAAAGGTAAGGCATCGTACGGCATCGAACTAACTGTAAAGGAAGTCGTGTCGGTTGAGAAGCAAATTTTTCTTTTCTTCTCAAGCTTTTCAATAGATGTCACCTCATGACGTAAATTCTGAATGTGAAGGCAAAATTCAATCTGGCAGGTGAGACTCGCGGTAGCTTAGAGGTCAGAGAGTCTGGTGTATCAGAATCAGAAGACGCAGGTTCGAATCCTGCCCGCGATTGAATTTTTCCATCACTAAAATAACTTTATAATCGTAGCATGGAAAATGCAAAAAAATCACAAAAGATAATAAAATGATTGATTAATATATCTTTAGGTGCTTTCATAATCATTCAAATATAAAGTCTTTCGTTCTAACTTCGATGATTCATGTTTGTTAGGCAAAAAATGCCAGCAGGAAATGTCAAAGGAAGTTGTTTACGTAAAATATGTACCAATTTACACAAAATACGATTTCCCATCGGAAACTCAACTCGCTTGTGACTCAAAGCGTATGATTGCATGGAATTTTGCGTACTTATTTTGCTCTTTTTTAAGACTGCCTTGTGGTTCTCAGCGCGACTGCTACGCTAGAGGTCCTGGGTTCGATTGCCAGGTCAAGCAAAATGTTATTGGATTTTTCTATGAAATTCTTAGTACCAGCTTACATTTTGGGTTTCCGGTTAATGGCAATAGGCTCGCTCCCTATTACATGGGACCTAAACATACTGGCGAACTGTGGGGGTAGGTACACTGTACATTAGTACGCTTCTGCCTAACCCTTCGAGGAATACAGGCGTAATGGTATAATGGTATTTTGCTTTTTTTCTCGTATATGACAATTCAATGGTTAAGAAATTACAAACACAGAATGAATATGGGTTCTTAGGTTCGATTCACAGAGCAGGCAGTGATTTTTGAGTTGAGTATTTTGAGATTAGGTTTTTGTATGAAATTTTTCAGAAACGTGTAAATAAACGACCGCACTCGGTATGAAAACATTTTAGTAACAAATAGAAAATGTCAATAGGTGTTACTGTGTGCAAATGACCCAAACGCGCTCATAATGACGGCCAAATAAAAGGTGAACAGAACAGAGATATGACGGTCAGGAAACCGGATGACCGTAAAATCCAGTCTACGGCCCATTTTTCGAAGCGATTCGGTTTCGATTCAATTGCTTTATCTGAAGTCGGGTGTATTTTTTCGTGTTTTTATAACCATTATTACTGTTTACTGAACGACCGAGTCGTACTGTAAAAAGTCCGTGAAGGTTAACAGAGGTGATTTGTTTTTTGTCCTACCGTAGTGATAAAATATGATGACAGAAACACTCAGTTTATTTAATATGCCATCACGCCTGTATTCCCGAAGGTTTAGGCAGAGGTGTACTAATGTACACCCACAGTTCACCGGTATGTTTAGGTCCTATGTGATAGGGGGCGAGCCTATTGCCATTAACCGGGCACAAATTCAAACTGCGAGCTGCTACTGAGAATTTCATAGAAAAATCCAATAATACTATTTGACCTGGGAATCCAACCCAGGGCCACTAGACTAATGAGGCAGTCTCAGTTTATTTTTTATTTAAAACAAGGAATAATAGTATTATTTTAAAATAACTTTATAATCTTAGCATGAATAATGCAAAAAAAAAATACAAAAAGATACGAATAATACCAGCATTGTGGGGGTGCTTGACGCGGGGTGCTAGTGAGGTTTCGGGTATTTCTTTATAATTTCAAAATATTCAAAAAGAAAATAAAAACAATACAAATTGTTAATTACGTCATTACAATTTTTTTTTGTATAAAATTCATGACTAACTATAACGCCGTTAAAGAGAAAAAATACAAATTAGTTTAAAAAAGGCCTATTTACTTCAATTATTATCCAAAATTGGGGCATACTTATAAAAAATTTAAACAATACAATTTGTTTGTGATGACCTTAAGTATAACATATATTTTTTTATATGGCAAACGCACATAAGGATTCCACTAGAAACTTCTTTAAAGCTAGGGTGTTGTTTGGATTCGAGCGATGTAATGCCCTTAAGTGGGTGACACATTACTATTATTCTTGTTAACCCCTCGTGCTAAGCTAAATGCTTGTGTTACGAGTGGGTTCACGTCGGTAGTGCAATGGGTGGGCTTTGAACTGGTAACCACATGAATATAAGTCCGACGCCATTAGGCTACCGCCGCTTCAAATCATTTCTTTAATGAATCGAGTCGTATAGATGAAGCCTAAAATATATTCGCTTTTTTATACAGCCAAATTTTCCAGTATTTAACAATAAGAATTTTCGTATAAAAGAACAATTTTTGGACAAAGGGTTGGGTAAAAAGGTAGGATCACAGTACTTACTTACTTATAGGTACAGTGTTTTTAAAAAAGGGCACCATTTCAGTTTTTTAGGGTTCCGTACTTGAAAAGGAATAAACAGAGCACTTTGTTCTCCAACCGTCCGTCCATCTGTCTATCAAGACCCTTTATCTCGGGAACGCGTGGAGGTATCGAGTTAAAATTAAAACCATATACAAGTCTACAGTCCCTTGAAGTTGTGAAAAAATCAAACTTCTAAGTTAACGTAAAAAAAGATACGGCTGTTTATGCCGCAAAAAAATGTATATTTCGACACTCTCAAGGAAATTAAAATTTATAGGGTATTTTCCGTTGGTCTAAAACCTTGAAATTTGGCAAGTAATACTGTCATACTTACTACAAGTATAGGGAAAAGTCTGAAAACTATACATTTAAATTGTAATTAATTATAGTATGTACCTACTTTGTACGGAGCCCTCGATGGGTAAGTCCGACTCGTACTTGTCTGTTTTTTTTTTTGGAATATTTAATGTGGCTTCGGTACGCGAGCCATATCAATGTCGGGTTTAATCAACGAACAAATAATTGTATGCTATCAATTATTTTTAGCAATAAAGAATTAATAATTATTGTCAGGCCAGCATGGTGAACTTAGAACGGAGATTAACGAAACGAGTATGGATGGAAGAGTTGGAACGATCCCTTCCAACCTCAAAATATTTTAAATAACATACCATCACGCCTGTGTTCCCCGTAGGGTTCGGCAGAAGCGTACTAATGTACATGTAAACCCACAGTTCGCCGGTATATTTAGGTCCCATGTAATCGGGGGCGAGCCTATTGCCATTAATTGGGCACAAATCCAGACTCCGAGCTGCTACTGAGAATTTCATAGAAACACACAATAACACTTTGCTCGACCTGGGGATCGAAGCCAGGACCTCTAGCGCTGCAGTCGAACTTGGGACCACTACACTAATGAGGCAGTTAAATATTTACCAAAATATTTAAAACTCAAAATATTTATTTGGTATTAATAGGGTAAAAATAACAAGCCCATTTAGCTATTATTTTTATATTTATTAGTAAAAATTTTACTTAAAAATAATTACATGTAACAAACAGTTTTCTTTCAATGAACCTCAACCTAATAGCGGATGTTCTCAAAAAAGGTCAGGTTAAGAGCACCCTAAACCGACGACCACTATATGCACTAGCCGAATTCTATTTTTCAATAGGATTTTTGTTATGAATAAATCAAACACTACTCCACTATCAAGCTCGATAGTCTGTCGAATCCTAGCTGTATCTTTATAAATACATTGTATCTTTATATATTTTCAGTAGCTATAATGCAAAATATTTTCACAATGAAACATTAAATTAATAATCCGCAATGCAGTAAAGCTTGTTCAGTTCCAACACTGATTACATCGTTTGTAAGAACTTCGTGACAAAACTAATAAATCCAAGCTCTCTTATATTTTCTGTCATATATTACTTAAACGCGTTGACCATAAAAAGTAGTTTATAGACGAAACGCTTCCTTATACACCTGTTAAATAATGTTACACACGTTTTGGATAAGATAATATATTAATTTTCGTGATTATACTATTATGTGATGTATAATTAACGACTAGCAACCTAATTGGTGTGGTTGTAATTATTTTACAATTATTGCCAAGGACTTCAAACTTAGGTAGTTAAATTAGTATGTTGTGACGTTGGTAGCAACATAACTTAGTGACGTTACGGAAGACTGGCAATGATAATGCAATATGTATTAAAATAAAAAGATAGTAAGTACCTACCGTATTTATAAATCACGCAATCTTTATGACTTCTTAGGGCTTTATTGCAAAATGCTTACGCTTCACGATTTAAAACTTATAACATTATTTTTAATAATGCGATATGACTAACCATGAAATGGCACAGCTACTACGTTTATCGTGCATGTTGCGCTAGCCTATAAGAAATTGTTACACTTACCTTAGTTATTGTAAACCAAAGTATTGTAATAGTATTAGTGTAAACAATTGATGGTTGTTTACACATTTAAGTCGACTCAACTCGGCAAAATGTATGGAACCACAGTTTTTTTGCGATTCGTTCTATAGTAAAATATGAATGTAAGTACAATAGCCCATCAATTTACTTATTAACACTCGACGCAAAAAGAGGGGTGTTATAAGTTTAACGTGTGTAGGATCTGTGATCTGTATGTCTGTCTGTTGCATTGTAGCGTCCAAATGAATGAACCGATTTTGGTTATTTATTTTTTTTGTCTGAAAGGTGACTTGATCGAGCGTGTTCTTAGCTATGATTTAAGAAAATCTGGCCAGCCGTTTGAAGATTATCAGCTTATTTCTGTTTTATGAAGGGGTGTGAACTTTCACAGGTCTGATCGATTTGTAATTTGGTATCCTATTACTTTAATGTTATAGTTTAATAAAAAATGTAATATATGTCTTTAACATTTTGATCTCCAGACGACACCAGAGACAATACCCACGTCATCTACATCTCGACTAAAGGAAGTTTTGAAAGAGGGGTTATAATCTATGTATAATAATTAAAAATGAATGTTTGTGTGTTTGTCCTCTAACAATAAGCATTGCTAAACAATTCATCCTATTGCGATGAATTTTTCGTGAATTGTTGTATGCCAACCTGGGAAAGTTTATGACGAAAAAAAGAGGCATTCCAACGATTCCGGGGGACAGCTACACACCTATAAAAAGGTATAATATGATCTGGTATGTAGAAGTATCCATAAAAGAGACCATGATTCTCTGAGTTTGTTTCGGTGTTTCTTCTCAGAGGTCGTCAGTTAAGAAATGCCGGCGCCATCTAGTAAAAAAAAAAGTAAAGCATTGACTTGTAAAAGTATCTTTTTATGATCTATTTATAGAAATAAATATCATTTAATCATTTATCAGAATTGCCCTTCTGACTAAAACATTCACCGCTTATCAATATCGACTTTCCATGCTGTTAAACAAACAAAGACTCGCAGCGTGTCGCCTGTCACTCCGCTCAAGTTGGAGGGGTAAACCCTAGTAAATGGGTCATCGTGTCACAACTTACGCTCACGCACGTCACTACTACGTTACGCTACATTGTTATTTTCAACACAAAGCGATACGTCGATACTCTATATCTTTGTGAATTTAGGTACTTCTATTGTATTATTTTTTTATTTTTTTTTATCGCGTAAGAGCCCCCCGGTGCTTATATTGTCTGTAATTTATAACTCACTATCCCACAATTAAAATGACAATTCTTTAAAAAACCGGACAAGTGCGAGTCGGACTCGCCCCCCGAGGGTTCCGTACAAATTTGTAGGTACATTATAATTAATTAAAAATGTATAGTTTTCACATTTTTCTCCATACTTGTTGTTTAAGACGGTATTACTTGCTAAATTTTAAAGTTCTAGGTCAACGGAAAATACCCTGTAAATATTGATTCCCTTGAGAGTATTGGTTTCTAACACTTACGCATACTTTTTCGCATTTTATCGCGTTGTAGTAGTAAGTAAGTAGTTTTATTTTAATTCCCTTGAGAGTGTCGAAATATACGTTTCTGCGGCATAAACTCCTCGGCTTAATCCGATTAATCCTTTAGCTTTTCTGTGAAAAACTACGTAATAAATTCACTGTTAAAATATAAATATAAATGTTGGCTGAAATTTACGTATTAATTGTGTTAAAATTGCTCGAAGATAAATGAATACGGTAGGTGCTTCATTTATACTGAAAATTACTGTATAAAGTCCCACTTTGATACAACCAACTGTGCGAAAATGAAGTTTTATTACACATGCAAATATGAAAGTAACGAAAGTTTGTGTATTTCGACGGGACTCCAAAGAAAATTAATGGATTGCTATAAATTTTCCCAAAATAGAATATATAGTCAACTATGAAATAAAAATAGTAAACAATTCGTATACTCTTATAACGGAGCACGGAGTAGGGATGAGACCATTAATGTTTGGTGTTTTGTTATTTTTATATTCCCTTATGGTTCACAGCGCTCCATGCCTCTTTCACTTATATACCACATCCTTACACACTTACAATAAGTTACTTATTTCTTTTCTACACTAGTAATTCCCTAGAAATAATTCATATGGCAAAACAACGTTTGCCGGGTCAGCTAGTTTATGATAAAATTTGCTAAAAACCGTTAGTGTCTAGTAGTGGAGACACACCCTTAAATTGAGGAGAAGAAAACTAATAATAAGATTTTAAAATTTTATTTCATTGTGATAGTAAATAGACGTAAGGATGTAAATAGTAATTGTACAATATACATAATAGACATTTTATAATGTACATTAAAATTATGAGCATTTATAATTACAACAATCGTGATCATTCAGAGATATGTACAACTTCAGTAAGTAAAACCTCTATTATACGGTACGCATTATATAATCATGTAAAAGCTACACTACTATTTTAAATTACAGAATAATTTTAGAGGTGTATTATCTAAACCTTTAGCTTTATATCTTACGATTTTGTAATATCGTCAAAACAAATAAAATCGAAAATAAATTGGTTTAATTTTGGGCCTGATTACAAAATTTTTTCGATAGTACTCATTTTAATATAAGTAATTTTTCCTGATATCAGATTGCAATATATTCTGCCAGGCTCAAAATTAATTCACAAAAGCTAAATAAATATATTGAGACATAGTAAGCATAATAAATGTAGCTAAGTCAAGATAAGTAAAAGTAAATATAAAAATCCTAGCAGGAGTAAAAAAAATTAAGAATATAAAAAAAACATCGATAAAATATTGGCACAAGACAACTTCGATCATACACGGATTATAACAAAATCATCAGACAATAATCTACCTAACAGATCTTTAGCTGAGAGGTAAAGGGCAATAATTCCACTCTTTTTTTTATCCGGTTTTTTACGGATTTGGGATTTAAATATGTATTTTATAAACTCAAACTCATTAAAAACCCAACTGGACTTATTACCCTTTACCTCTCAGCAACAGAGATGTCGATTAGTTATAGTGAAAACAATTCTCTTTACCTACAAGGTTTAAGAATACAGTTTTTTTTAACTTCTACACGTTTCAAGAATCGATTCGTGATATGATAATATTTTCGATTCCGAAGACAATATAATCTATAATAATGTTATGTGTTATTTCCTATTAATAAAATTTGCTTATTGATGAATGCCTAATTTGATATTGCCTAATTTTTTTTTATACTTCTATTAAACGATTCATTTGCAAATATTATGCTCTAGATAATCGATTCTTTGAAAAACTTATAAAAATAAGCCTAATACAATGTCTTAAATTCTATACTATATATCAATCAAAACTTTTATTCGTCTCATGTGAGATCTACTATTTTGGATTAAAATTGTCTACATGAAATCGTCGAGATACAATTATTGTAATAATGGAAGGTTGTATTGTTTTTTGAGAATCTAATTTTTTGATTTTTTTTTTGATGAATGCATACGGAGCAATGCAAATACGTATTTTGCTCAAATTGAATGGCTGTTTTTAAAATAAATGACGCATCTGTAATTATATTCGGGGAAGAAAAGTTACTTATAAATGTAAGCAATTTTCTTTTGTTAGAAATACAAAATATGTTTGTTCAGGTCTGAAAATAGATAAAGATTATATTGACAATTGATTTTGGTTAACATGTCTACGAGAATTATAAACAAAATGCCATAGAATAATTTTCTGATTTCGAATAAGTCTGAGAAAAAAGACAGCTGTTTCAAACAAGATAGATATTGTTTTAGGTATGCTGATTTTCTTTACATTGATTCTTTCTCTACCCCGACTGAATTACAATAATGACCTTTATACTAATATGCTCGTTTTTATTTGACGAATCAGTACCAAATATTTTTTTTTTATGGGATAGGAGGGCAAACTGTCAGACGGATCGCCTGATGGTAAGCGATTACCGCCGCCCATGGACACCCGCAACACCATAGGAGTCACAAGTGCGTTGCCGACCTTTTAAAAGAGGATTGGGCCCCCGGTAACCTCACTCACTCGGCGAAACACAACGTAAGTGTTGTTTAACGCCGGTTTTCTGTGAGGCCGTGGTATCACTCCGGTTGAGTCGGCCCATTCGTGCCTAAGCATGGCTCTCCCACGTAAAGATCATCTATTAACTTAAAGAAATCATATTTTCTAAGGTAAGTGCAACACACTACTATTTAAAATTGGTGAAGGATAAAATCTATAAATAGTGGAGGGAATAATATAGTCTTAGTTTTGAAATAGATATTATTATTTCAAAATTTTAATTAGGATTTGGAAAAACTCCGAGATTTGGATTTAAGGCCTACTTTGACATGTCCTGTCCATCTGGTCCCCAATCACCAGTACAGATTCATACATTTAGAAAATAAATATAATTATTATAATATAGACTAGATTTATCGATTTTTTAATTAGTGCCTTCAGCATTACTAATTATTTACAAAAATAATTCTTATTGAGGACAGGGTAGGTTCCTCTATGCTGTAATTGACATTTCAAAAATATATTTCTGTTGCTCGATATGGATCCAAAAATAAAATTGTTTATGTAGTGTGTTCAGAAAATAACGTGCCCAGATTTGAGGATTCATCTAAAGTACATTTTGGAAAAATAAAACTGTTTTCGGAGTCGAAGGACTAATCTATCTATAGATACAAAGGTTAAAAATACATGGTATAATTTACATACATTTATATTAAATAATTATTATACAGAACTCTGCTATAGTTACTTCCCATCACACAGAATCCCTTAACCAATACATTTTTTACACTCTAACACACCATGTGCAGGTAATACATTTCATTGGACCAAAGTTCAACCTTCAAATCATTTCATAGATTCTACCACTACAATTACACTAGATACATGCAAAATGTTTACATACCTACATGCGATAAAAATTGTATGCATTATAATTACACTCACAGTGAACTAGCAACTAATGTAAATGAAAAAGTCTAAGACACTGCAGATTTTTATTTTATACATCATGATTTAGACGATACTTATATCGAAATTGCTTATAATAAAGTTATAGACACTTCCAATAAAGTTAAAAGTGGCACTGTTAATAGTATTATTAGTAAAGTTATTGTGCAGTCCTTACACTATCAAAGTGAATTATTAAAAATCTAATCGCAATTTCTTAACACTCAATAGACACGGGAGATTAGATACAAAAATATCAATGTTAGGATCAATGAAAACACACCACGCTAAGCTATGGTCCCTCATCAAGATACACATTTAGAACTTCAGCGGAAAGTCTTTGAAATTCGTTGTGACGCCGAAGAGTCTGAACCAATCATTCAAAAACACACACTATCACAATAGGGTAAAGTTTATAGTAGTCCAGTGCAGTGCGATGCTAGTCTAGTCATCAGCTTAGGGACTTTGTGCGGGGCTGGGCCATGGAGGCCTCACCTTTTCCAGCACGTATTTCAGCTGGAAACTGGTATGGAAATGCTACAGATACTCATCGATCTGATCGTAGTCTTCGTCTGGGGGTGACGGACCAGATACTGAGAGGATTGGTAAACCGAAATGTTTGACAGTCTCAACACTGCCACTGTCATCAGACTTACTAGCTTCTTCATTGATCGTATCTTCTCTTGGATGTTTACCTTTGCAAAGACGTTCTGAAGAGTCGCTCATTGCTGTTAATGGTATATTGTCGGCCGACCTGTAAGTTGATATAATCTCTTTTTAACACTTGATTATTATCTTTACAGTTCCAATTTAGTTATTCTTCTATTTTTGGTATAGATGAAAGCAGTTTTATTACCTTTGTATACACAAGTATATAGCTTTGTAATATTAAGTAAGCTACATTTCGTAACTTTAAAATTACCTGAAACTGCATGAACTTACGTATATAACCTTACAATCAATTTAAAAAGGCCTAACTAAATTCATAGATAATTGTAATTTCATTTTGGGGTACCTGGCTTTACGACACAGTTTTGACTGAGACCCATGTCGCCTCAGAAACTCGCCAGCGTCAAAACCAGGAAAACCACCGGCAGGCTCGGCCGATACGAAGATTGCCGAGTTGACCCGAGGACGGTTGCAACGAGCCAATAAATGCTCCTCACACTCCAAGCTCTGTGTATGCGTGTGCGACCAACGCATGTGCTGTAATAGAAAAAAATAGTGAGAACATCGTACCTAACACTTTTAAAAAACGAAACCCAAACTATTAAGAAAATCTAATTCTGTGAATGTGATCTGAAATATTATCTATAACTAGAGAAAGAAGCTGCGAGAAGAAAAAGTGAATAATTGAGAAAAGTCAAATAGATACAAGAAAGAAAATTTTAAAAGCATTCCAATAATTCACCATTGTTTTAGATGTAGAATCGGAGTAATTGGCTGTAATAGTATTTAATTTAATTATCCTGGTATTCATAATTCGTGACAATTGTTGTAATACTGGATAAAACATCGAATAAAATTTCATTCAATTCAACACAGCAATGTTGAAACGATTTGAACTGGGTAAAATACCGTGAGAAGTTTCTATAAATTTTCTTTATCGTTACATGAAAACTGATAAGTTTTGAATATAAAATGAAAGAACAAGATTGAAATATACATATTGAATTAAGTATTTTGTGTAATATAATGAAAATTCAAATAAGTGAGCGAGTGTCAGTGGAAGATGAAATGGAAAATGAAGGTGAAATATTCGAAAAGGATTGTACAAATGGTAAAAGAGTTGCTGACTTATATACAGGGTTATTTTTCAAAGGCTGTTCAGAATCAATAAAAAAAGTCACATGATTTTATTCCTGTCCGCCTCTAAATTACAGAACGCGTGGATAGAATTACCACTACACAGTTCAGTTCAATAACCTAGATAGCAAACATTAATACATAAGTTTGAGAGCACAAACACACGACCACAAATCCGCAATATTTATGAATTAATTTTCAAATGAATGTTTTTTTATTAATATATTGTGTTAATTTGACCATAATGTTTAAAATATACTTTGGGTTTGACCTTAATGTCTTAATTTTAAAATTCGGCCGGTCTTTGAAATTTGACCCTGTATAAATTTTGGAGCAGAATCCTCGAATCAATTTGGTTAAGCTTCAAGAGGAAAGTTTCAAGTTAGCCCGCATAATACACACCAAGACAATATTATTGCCAATACGTGCAATTTTGTTCTCAAAATAAGTATAAGATAAAGACAGTCTGAAGATATATTGCAATCTTACGATTTAAATAAACGAATGAATAGAAATAAACATGTGGAAATGACATAAATAAACGTCAATTTCGTTGGAAATTCATTTCCATATATATTATATTATTACGATTTTATAATAGTAGAGATTTTCATTGTCACTACTCTCGCCTCATTAGTCTAGTGATCCCAAGCGCGACTACTACGCTGGAGAGGAGACTAGAGGTCCTGGGTTCGATCCCCAGGTTGAGCAAAGTGTTATTGAGTTTTTCTATGAAATTCTTAGTAGCACCTCGGAGTCTGGATTTGGGCCCGGTTAATGGCAATAGGCTCGCCCCCTATTACATGAGACCTAAACATACCAAGCGAACTGTGGGTGTACGCCTCTGCCTAACCCTTCGGGGAGTACAGGTGTGATGGTATGTTATGTTATTTTCATTCTTTCGTCGATTCAAATCATACATTGTATCTTCTTCAGTCCCATTATCATCTATGGAATTACTTTGCTTATTTTGACGATCACAAACCATTAAATGATATTTATTTCTGTAAATACATCTTTTAAGGACACGTTTACAAGTCAATGTTGTTATTTTTTTAACTAGATGGTACCGGCATTTTCTAACTGACGACCGCTGAGAAGAAACACAGAAACAAACTCAGAGAATCATGGTCTCTTAAAGTCCAGACATAGTATCTAGTAGCAAATATAGAATAGAATAGAATAGAATATTCTTTATTGCACACCAAAAATTAATGTAAAATACAATTTTATAAATCACATAATGGTACAATGGGCGGTCTTATCGCTAAAAGCGATCTCTTACAGACAACCTTTGGATGGACTCGTGAGAAAAAGGAAAGGTGATATTTAGGTAGTCTGGCGTACTTAAAAAGAAACAGGTTTCTCAAATTATTAGTTACACAAATTAACTAAAACTAACTAAATTTACAATATAAATAAAAATAAATAAACAAATACATATAAATAAATATTGCATATATACTCGTAAAAATACATAGATACTATCTGATTGAATAATGCAAACAAGTCAACTACAGCGTTAGATAATGCTCCTTGACCATTTTTTTGAAAGTAGGCAATGTTTGTGCATGCCTAACTGAGACAGGTAAAGCATTCCACAACCGTGCGGCCTGCACTGTAAAAGATTTGTCGAGGAATATTGTGGAATGCATTGGCATCCCAAGCCTCAAATTTTCCGATGACCTTAGATATCTGGTATGTGTGTCATGAAGGAACTGAAAACGTTCTTTGAGATAATGGGGAGTTAAGGGACTGAACAGAATACTGTAAAGAAGGGACAATACGTGTAAGTTCCGGCGAAGACGTATTGGAAGCCACTTGAGTTTTTTTCGAAAATCCGATACATGATCATACTTGCGCAAGCCAAATATAAATCTTATGCAGAAGTTCTGGAGACGCTCAAGTTTATTTAGCTGTACTTCAGTGAGATCGAGATAACTGACATCGGCATAATCAAGGATAGGAAGAAGAAGGGATTGTGCTAACGCAGTTTTGGTGGCAGTAGGCAAAAAGTTGCGAAGTCTCCTTAGCGACCCAGATGATGCGAATAATTTACGGCTGACTTCTTGTAACTGAGGATCCCACGAAAAATTTTTATCTAACAAAATTCCTAAATTTTTTACCGTCTCACTGATTGCTATGATAGTCCCATCAAAAGTAACTTGGGGAATCTGAGACCAGTCTATCCTCACATATAATCTAGGACTGCCAATAACTATGACCTGGGTTTTCGAAGGATTCACCTTAAGTCCGTACGCCTTACTCCAATTGTGTATGGATACTAAATCCTTATTAATGACGTCAAATGCATTTGGCAGCTCCGAAAGGGAAGCCTGTCTATAAATTTGCAAATCATCTGCATACAGGTGGTAGGAAGAAAGAAGTTTATTAGAAATGGAATTAATAAATATTGCGAAGAGTAGAGGAGATAAAACGCCACCCTGCGGTACACCAACATAAGTATCACACCATGAAGAGGAAGTATCTTCTATGGATATACGTTGACGACGACCAGACAGGTAACTTCGAAACCAGTCGATCGCCGTTGGAGATATGTTAAGCGAGCAAAGTATCGCAAGCAGGATGTCAAAATCAACGGTATTAAATGCATTACTAAAGTCCAGTAAGCAAAGAACCGTTAGATTTCCACTTTCCATACCCGACCTTATGTCTTCCGTAATATTGGTTAGAGCTGTAGTAGTGCTGTGACCAGGACGAAAACCGGATTGGAATGGATTAAGGAGACTATTTTTACAGAGAAAAGTGCTGAGCTGATTATGAACAAGACGTTCTAGAACTTTGGAAAGGAAAGGAAGTATGGATATTGGACGGTACTCTGAGAAAGAACTGGGATTAGGTTTTTTAGGTAAAGGAGTGATAAGGGCGTCTTTCCATAAAGAGGGAAATTCGCCAGAGGATATGGAATAATTAAGTATATAACATAGAACTGGGAGAATTTCGTCAAGGACAGGGAGAATCATTTTTCGGCTGACACAGTCACTACCAACCGCATTGGACGTGATAGATACTATGCTCATCCTAACATCACAATCGGAAAATCGACTAAAGACAAAAGTAGGATAGTCGGGAGTTGAAAGAGTGGAAAGATAATTTATTGTAGACGCTTTCAAGGTCCCATTACAGTGGGACGAAGATGAGAAGTGTTGATTTAATGAATCAATGTCTAAGTCTTTAGGAATATCAATTTGACTCGGTTTTCCAACTCCCATGGTTCTGAGAAATTTCCAAATTTTTGTCGGATCTCCTTTTTCAATAGAATCATGAATATAGTGGCGTAGGGCGTCCCTACACACCCTGTTACAGTGATTTCGAGCAACAAGATAGCTTTCCCAATTACGCACCCCGGGCCGACATTTGTGTCTGGTTTTAGCCACAGCCTTCTTTTGCATAATGCGCCTAATAGAATCTGTCAACCAAGGTGCCGGGAGATGTTTTAATTTGACTGCACGTATGGGAGCATGCACATCGTAAAGCTGAGTCAAATTGTCTGTGAACACACTGATCTTGTCATCAATCGACTTAGCATTGATAAGAGGAGCCCAGTCAATGTTGCCTGCATCTCCCCGGAGAGCATCAGTGTCCATACCACCAAAATTACGCAGCATGAGGGTTTTGGGCTTTGCTTTAGGTGGGCGAATTTTGTAGGACAGGAAAACTAAATCATGATAAGAAAACATGTCAGCTGGGTATTGACCATGCTTGCTCACATGTTGAGAAGAGGAAACAAAAATAAGGTCCAAGAGAGAAGGATTACAGTTAGGAACATGATGTGTTGCATTTAAAGGCAGAATAGTTAGATTAACTGATTGCAACAAAGATCGAAGAGAAGAGGAACGGGAATCTTGTTTTAATAAGCAAGTATTGAAATCCCCCATAATAATAGTGTGACTGTAAGAAGGTGTGAGATTTTCTAGGATATTTTCAAAAGAGGAAAAGAAATTTAGACAACACGTTGGGCTGTAATAAACACCAAGAAGAATTTTGGTATGCTTAAGGTCTACTTCTAAAAATAAATGCTCACCAGCATTTTGTGGTGGTGGTTGTGTTGACATATTAATGATTGAAAAAGGAATATTTGCACGGAGATATATGGCAACACCGCCACCACGACTGCTTGTGCGATCATTTCGTATTAGTTGAAAGCCAGGAAGGGAGTAGGAAGTAGAAGGGAGACATGGCTTCAACCATGTCTCAGAGATAAGGATAGCGTGAATGTTCTTACAGTCAAGATTTGCCAGCATGTCAAAGTAATGTGCCGGAATACTTTGGGCATTTATATGGACTACATTAAGATTCTTCGGAACATCAGAAAATTGAGACTCGAGTGCGTCAGCTAGCGAGGGAATGCTGGCGAAGCTGTCATTGCTACTTGCTGATGCGAAGCTTTCCAAATCACTGTCAGTGCTAAAATTGGTCATTAAAATATATAAGTATAGAAGATAAATAAATATGAATATATATAAATTAACTACAAACTTTAAAATAGTCTGATAACTAAAATAGTTACCTAAAAATTAATACTGCCCACCCGCCAGTTGTGTTTTTTAAAAAAAAAAAGAAATTGATTACATACTAACTAAAAACTTAACAATTATATATTAATTAATAATGTCTCCATCCGAGCCAACATATTCGCACATAAAGAACTGTGATAATTATGACCATCACCGATATTTTCAGACACTTGATCGAGTAGCCATATGAGTTACAATGCAAGACCATATCTGAAATGGTCTTTTGAAGGAAGAGCCATAGTGGTTTTGAATAGGTTAGTCCCATCTGACGGCACGCATGCATCAGTCATTGGGTAGCTCGACCAAATTCTAGGGAGCTAAACAATTCGTCACACGACGATACCAGATCACTGAACCATTTGTGAACATTTTTGGAACATTGTAATAATAGTCACAAAATTCACCAATAAAAAATAAGTCTTTCCTAAATTTAAAAAAAAAATCCGACAACGAAAACAAATTTCGATTGAGCGCTTTTCTTTGCGTGTCAGTCAAACGTCACCGTGACAAACATGCGATACTTGTGACATCAATAAAACCACGACTCCCAAGTGAATAAACACTCTAATACACAAATTTAATTAACCTTATCTTAAAGAGTTAAGGTTTAATTTTGCACAAACATTTTATTAGGTCCTCAAGTCAGTTATCGTAAGGCACGCGATTTGCAAGTTCGGCTGTGTAAAATTTTGTTAGTTTCAAATGAGTGTTCACAAAACATTTATGGTGTAGTACGTTCGCCCCTTCCAACTCTTCTATCTGTACTCGCCATAATACATACAGGTTTCTTCAACCTCCGTTCATCAATTTTTTTTATAGCACTAAGGTGGCCAATAAGCATACGGCCCGCCTGATGGTAAGCGGTTACCATAGTGTATGGACGCTTGCAACTCCAGGGGTATCTCGCGCCTTGCCGACCCTGTAAATTAACTAGGAATAGTTGGGCTGGCAGCATAGGAGACATGCTGCCATATATGAAAGCGGCGGTAACAAAACATCACCGGTCCCCCACACTGCCAACACAACGCTTTCTCGCGGAGTTCTGGCGACCTTGCTCACCGTTAGGAACACATCTATCCTCTCTACATGTCCAAACCACGTTAATTAACATGCCTTTCTCAATCTTTGTTACTACATCTTTTACATCACACTCTTTCCTTATCGTACGCAGAAGCTAGTCTATACTTATAATAAATCTGTAGAGAGGTCAATTCTGTACATGAAATATATTTCCAAAATAACTATCAGCGGGTGATTAGTTAGAAAAAGCAGTGATAGCCTAGTGGTATGACCGTCGGACTACCAAGTCAAAGGTCTCGAGTTCGAACCCAAGGCACGCACCTCTGACTTTTCGAAGTCATGTACGTATTAGTTAGTTAATTATCACGCGCTTAAACGGTGAAGGAAAACATCGTGAGGAAACCTGCATGCCTGAGAGTCTTTCTCGATGGCGTGTGAAGTCTGCCAACCCGCACTAGGCCAGCGTGGTGGACTATAGCCTAATCCCTCTCATTCTGAGAAGAGACCCGTGCCCAGCAGTGGGATATAATGGGTTGATTATGTATGGGTGATTAGTGATCGATACTGACGCCAAAAATGCAATCAGTAAAATTTTTGTCTGTCTGTCTGTCTGTATGTTCGTTATAGAAACAAAAACCACTCGACGGATTTCATCGAAACTTGGTACAATTGTTCTTCATACTCCTGGGCAGGTTATAGTATACTTTTCATCACGCTACGATCAATACGAGCAGAGCAGTGAAGGGAAATGTTGGGAAAATGAGTGATTCATGAGAAAGGTTTCAAGCTATAAAACATCACGCTACAACCCTTAGGAACGGGGCAACGCAGGTGAAACCGCGAAGAACTAGGGAACAAAGTAACTATTCCACGCGGACGAAGTCGCTGGCAAACGCTAGTTATACCTAACAGGAGACTGTAATTTTATCGTCGTCGATAATTTTCATGTCCATAACATTTCATTGTATCCATCTATTGTACAAATATATAAACAATCTTCATCACCGTTAAAGCGTCCTTCCTAAACGATACAACAGTGTTTTAAACTTTTATTATTTGCCTACGAACGTCGCGTGCAGCCTACATAGTTGAAATGTGGGCCATCGTTTTGTTTCAATTTTTTATTGGAACTAAGCTGTTTCACCTGGCGCTATTTACATCGAAGGATGACTGGCCTGTAGGCTTTAGTAGTTATTTCTGTCCAATAAAAACCTGAGCTTTTTGTTAATACGTGAAGAGTACAAATTGTTTATTCAGGTTCATGGCTACGCGTGTCTTTTAAATTTATCGTATGGGAATACATTAATTTTAAATGTTGTTAAAAAGCTCATAAATTTCTATCAAAAACAAATATGAATAAATATCGTATAGGTATTTCATATTTATGTTCCAAAAGAATAAATTATAATAACTAAACGAAAATTCTAATTATACGAGAAAAGGTAACCAACTATAATTAAAAATCCGTGGTTTTTTTTATAAGTTAATAGCAATGTGGGTCGCACATTACTATTAATCTTGTTAACCTTTCGTGCTAAGCTAAGAATTTGTGATACGAGTGGGTTCATGTGGATAGTGCAATGAGTGGGTTTAGAACCGCCAACCAAATGATCGCAAGTCCGACGCCCTAGCCATTAGCCTACAGCCGCTTAGATATGCTTTAAAAGTCTGATGACAATAATTTCGTATAAAATATTGATATTTAGTCGCATTCAATCAAGGTTAATGATGTCCTCATAATCCCAGCATAACTATGTGTTGTTGTAGCAAGACTGTGTTTGGTTTCCATAAAGTAGGTACTGTAAAGGTCGCCGCAAAAAGGCGACATAACTATGGGTTGGCTGGTTGAAAATCATTAAAGAATAAACAATCAGTAGAATTTTATACATGACGTAGAGAATTGTCTAGTCTGAAGAGTCTTGAGAGACTTGTGTGAGAGTTAGGGCTTTTCCCCCGTATTAAATATCAGAGTTCAACTGCAAATTTACGTTTAATTATTAACGCCTTCGTTGATCCCTTACAGTAAACATTATTTTGATTTTTTTAATACCATAAGGTGCAAACAAGCACACGGCCCGCCTGATGGTAATCGGTTACCGTAACCTATGGACGCTTGCAACACCAAGGGTATAACTAGCGCGTTTGCGACCCTGTAAATTAAGGAGGAATAGTTGGGCTGACTTATACAAAACACCACCGTTCCCCTCCACTGCCAAAACAACGCTTCCTGGCGGAGCTCTGGCGACCATGCTCGCCGTTAGGAACAACATAGCACGGAGCTATGTTATTTGACTACGATTTTCAGCAAGGTGGAGGTACTTCCCTAGTCAGGCAGCTCCAATTGTGAGTGGAATTATTCGAATCCACTATGCCCTACATCTCTAAAATATTGATGATGTTTTTGTAACAATATCTATCACAATTATATGGCCTTCGTATGCTTTTATTGTAATTAATACCAAAACTATAAACCTATACAGTACAATTAAATTGAGTTAATGGTTTTACTTTTTATTACTGCTACGAGGCTAATTAACAAATTACTTCTAATAACTCATAATTTACCCCACTTATGTAAAGTCAACCTACCGTGCCCTTAAACAAAGGGTTTTAAGAATCACGAACTGAATTCTAAGTTATAATTAAAATTTTACGGATGTTATAAAGTACCTTTGTGAAGAGGCATAAAAGTTATATTTCTGTCAATAAATTATTCAACAAATTGTAAGAAACCGAGAATATTAGCCAAATTATGAGTTTTTATAAATGGGTGTTTAATTATGTAGTCTTTATTAAAGCTTTTAAGATTTCCGTTTAAGTATATTATTTTACAGTGCACGTCTTTTGGTTGCAAAATTCCAAATTAATTTATGGGGATTATTCTTTCATAAATACTTTTAACGGCTTATTTTAATTATATTTTTATCTTTCTCGTTAATTTATGTCTATAATGTTCTATTATACAGGTACATAAACAACTTATAAAAAAGTAAGTAGGTAATTAATACCTCAGCAGTGGTTGTTACCGGTTCAATTTTTTAACTAAACAAGGCTTAGCTTGGCTTCATTAAAGCAAAATAGTCTTTAAGTAGGTACAAACAACACTCAAACAATGTAATCTAAATTAGATTCCATCTTGTTCTTAATTATTCATCATTCATAATTTAAGACAACATACGGCCAGACAAACAAAACATTGTTGAATGGATTCTGTATACTTTATTAGAACCTTGTTTGGAGTTTACGGGAAATTCAATTAGTAACTTTAGAGGGTAGGGTATGCTTTTGGCAGATGTACAAACTGTAGACATAGTAACGGCTGCAAATGATGTGCATATTGCAAGCAACGCAGGTCTATTGGCATTACATAATTTGACAGGTTGATATTTACTTAATATGGTAGCCACTACGTATAACGATAATTAGATACTCATATTCTTGTGTGTATCCTACAGATTGATGTTCTTTTAAAGGAGTAAAAGGAGGAAATCTTTACGAAAGAACAAAGAGGGAAAATATAAAATCCCTAAACACGAAAAAGTAAAAAAAGAAACAATTTTGATAAGCAAGGAAAAGGAAGACGTTTAAGTTATGCGAACGATAGCATTTTAGTTTTATTTTATTGATAAATGATATTTAATTCTGTAAATAGGTTTTTTATGGACACTTTTACAAGTCAATATTTTTTTTTTACTAAATGACACCTATTGTAAGGGATATAGGTAATTAAGAAAAGAAAAAGCGCGCAGTCCGGCCATTTAGCACACAATACCATATCGCCTTAAAACAAAACAGACGCTAGCAAAAGACCAGAAGAACTAGTGTGAAAAGAAAGGAAGATTACGTGCAAATTAACAACACATTTCTTTTTATCCATCACTCATTGCCGTCAACACAAAACGTTTCGCAATTTCGCTCACCATAATGGACTTAGTGAACTTCAAACTAGATTTACGAACAGATGATTACGGCCAACATCGATCACAGACCCTTGAAAATTTACCGCGGGAAATGAGGCAGGCGTTACATTGTTAATATTTCCTCTGTCCGGCAAATAACGACAGTTAAAACAACTAGTTTAAACCAGTTGTTGTTTTAGTTAGGAAGCATGTGATTGTTGTTGCTTGTTTTTGAATAGTTTATTGGAGTTTGTTTGATGTTTTACGAACAGAATTAATAGCTTGACGTGTTAATGTGGTGATTTTTAGGGAAAAAGAGGGATGGCGCTGTTTAATATGTACCGACATGCCTGTCTATCAACCTTAAAATTATCGCATTAACACTGCATGTTATTAATTAAATCCAGTCTCCAGAGGCTATTAGTAATGTCAAATTCTGATCTGCAAATTAAATCATAATTCTATTGGAGTCGGGTAAAAACATTCAGCCTCAGGCAGGATTCAAAGCTGCGTCCTCTGGTTCAATACAAGAAACGCTTTAGCCTAACTAAGCTACCAAGCTATCATATCGAATTCCTCTCCCACATTGCCTTTCTTAAGGTGACAGTACTTTTGAAAAGTAGGTAGTACCTACTATTTTAATGGCCTAACCGGAATAAAACATTTTGACTTGATAGTATTTGACTCAAATCAAAGATACCTTCTGGCTAATATCTGTAAATCTTAAATTCAACAGAATAAAAAATGGTCATCAATATTTAACGTGTAATTGTGCATAAATAAAAAAAACGTCCTTGTATTTTGTATTAACATGTTCAGTGATACCTACATTTTTAGCGTGCTCTATCAGGGACTAGTGAACAAACGTGTTTGAAAACCCAAAACACAACTAGTGCGATTGTGAATTGTATCATAATATTATTTGTTCCTTCTTGAACCAATATTATTCTGAACCAAATGATGATAAAGGGTTGAAGCACTGGACAGGTCGACCAAAGTAACTTTAACATGTTTTTATACCTTTGAAGCTTAATTCTCGCTTTAAGCGAACAAAAATAAAGGTGACCTCGTGCCAACCCTTAGAAGTGACGTGTCACTTGAAATGAGCTTGATAATGTTTGGAGTCAGGGGTCATCAAACCTTTGCCGAGTAGCTCTCGATAGAAAATAGGGGCACCACGTTTGTTTCACTGGATGCCGAAGCAGGTCCCTGAGGAATTATATCAGAAGGTAGCGAAGCAGCGTCATCCTGCGGATTAACAACATCAAACTGTGAAAAACCTGTTTGTGGTGTTGGAGGTGTACGCCACATAGGCGTTTGAAGTGAATGATAACACGTGAACCGGTGCAAGTGTCGACTCCGTGTGAGTAGCGTGCGTAGCAGAAATACGTGTGAACTCAACGCGACTTTGTAACACACTAGTAAGCGTGCTACAGCTTACTTGGTGGTCGCAACCGGCACATCGGCATTGGCAGTGGGAGCATGCCCGCGATTTACCGCGGGCAGGGCTCCGCTAGCTACCCTGGTTTTGCTCGTCTGGGGCGGCATGCAGCAATGCAAATTGACAGCCGCAGTCGCGGGCGCTCCGCCGCGGGTATTGGAAGCAACGGTCCAGGAGACAGCATACGTCCTGCGCACGACACGATTTAAGCAACATGCTCAACTTAGCAACTATACGCGCTACTACGTTAGGGACAGTATACACGTTTGGATGGGTTTTTACTTTATTATTGTCTATGATAGTGCTAGGAATACATGTATTATTAACCTTTGTAAAAACTTATAAATACTAGGTGCATTGAATTTATTTCTACATTACTTTTTTAACGTGAACAGGGGGGCCAAAATTATCATATTTGGTGAATCTTTATATGATTGACGGATATAATAAGGCTATAGGTACTTTGCCATAATTTACAGCGTGTAATTTAATATACTTAGGTACTATATTTATTTACAACAGAAAATATAATAAAGAAAATACTGCCCAATTTAATACCTAATTAATTACGTGTCGCATACGAGTAATGGACACGTTTTAACAACAGAATCAAAAATGAGATTCTTATTTTAGGTTCTATAAAAAAAAATCTAACACTTACATAATAGTTTTACTGTGTGATTCTAAGCGAATATGTTTATTAAAAAAAGAAAATATAAAACATCTCTAGGATCACGTTACCCTATTTAATAGGTATCGATTTGACTTGATTGATTAGTTTCTCGGAAAAAAAACCAATTCTAAATAACAAAAACACAGTCAAATACTTAGAAATGGTAGCAAAACAGATATATTATTTATGTATTAGTACGCTGATATTTTTTTAAAATAGATATTTTTGTGTTGTGTTACCCACTACAAAATGTCTAGGTCACAAATATATTCGATTACTATGTCAAAATGAATATACCTATAATCAATCAATAATGATCGAAGTTTATTTTCTTATTTGAAAGCCTTATTCATAAATATTTGTCTTATGTACGCAGTACTCTAGAAACTATTTCGTTATTATTTTGATTATGTTTGATAATCAGAAAAGATTTTGTAATAAATATTAGGAGTGCTAATAAGTACTGGAAAAACACCAATTACAAAACATGGTAGGTATTCAAATACACAATTTGATATTATGAACTAGTGATGTAAACGTCTTGTTCGCGTGTCATGATGATATCTAGGTAGATATACTCGTACTAATAATACAAAGAGGTAAAGTTTGTGAGGTTGTAGGGGGTAATCTCTGGATCTACTGAACTGATTATGAAAATTATTTTTTTTTCTTCTTTCTTTTTTTAAAAAAAAACGTTGCCCCACATTAGGATTTTCTCCTGTATCGTGAGTGCGTTTACAAACACAAATTCTCACATACACAAATGCCCAGACCTGGAACAACTACCTGTAGTTCATACAAATATTTGCTCCGTGTGGGGATCGAACCCACAACACGTGACGCAAAAGCCGATCGCTCAGCCGCTACGCCAAACGTGTCGTTTTGTGTTGGATAGTCTATTTATCGAGGATTGCCTCTCAGGAACGGAGCAGCGCAGGTGAACGCGCGACCGCTAGTGCCAATATTTTAGTAATCCTATTATCGAAAGAGAAATATAAAATATAAATATAAAAAAATGCAATGCTAAATAAAGGCAATGCACATCTCTATGCTTGTATTCAAAATAATAACGAAATTAGATCTAGAAACTTTATATTCCGTAACAAGATTATGGAATCGTTGAATTTACACCGATAAGCTTATTATTGTGATTCGGTTTGACATGTAATGGAGCCAGTGAAATACGTGGACAATAACATTCGTTAAATGTTATTTGAGGTCTTAAGATGGCAACAAGCAACTAATATAACTGGTGTTATTAGCGTATATAGGCTGTGGTTGCCGTTTATCATCAATCAATCGTATGCTCGACCCGTAGAATAGAACCCATCACCATTAAAATTATAAAAAAAATGTTGTACATTTATGGTTTTGATGCTTAAGGGAATAACATTGCCCAATGACTTTGAGGATTTAGTTTTTGTGCTAGTATTTGTTAGTCACAGGTATTGCGGAGGTGCTTCACGCGGGGTGCTAGTGAGGTTCCGGGTATTTCGTTATTATTTCAAAATATTCTAAGAAATAAGAAAATAAAAATAATACAAATTGTTAATTACGTCATTACATTTTTTTGATATAGAATTCATGACTAACTATTAAGCCGTTAAAGAGAAAAAATACAAATTAGGTTAAAAAAGGCCTCTTTACTTCAATTATTATCCAAAATTGGGGCAAATTTATAAAAATTTTACTAATAAAATTTGTTTGTGATGACCTTAAGTATAACATATATTTTTTATATGGCAAACGCACTTATGGATTCCACTAGAAACTTCTTTAAAGCTAGGGTGTTTTTTGTATTTGAGCGATGTAATGCCCTTAAAAGCAACATTTACAGAATTTTTAAATACAGCTCTATCAATAGAGATAGAATCGAAGCATGAATAATGAAATATAATCATAGATGTAAAAATTGATAAACCACATGATAATGAATGGTTGGCGTGTGTTCAATGCACATAGTCTAATTATAAATGAAAATTAAAACATTGTTTGTCTATCGCTTTGCAGTAGTAATTGCTTGTAGGTACACTAAAATTTTCTTTTTATGTGATAGGAGGGCAAACGAACAGACGGATCGCCTGATGGTAAGCGCTTACCGCCACCCATGGATACCCGCAACACCAGAGGAGTCACGAGCGCGTTGCCGACCTTTTAAAAGGAAATTGGGCCTCCGGTAACCTCACTCACTCGGCGAAACACAACGTAAGCGTTGTTTAACGCCGGTTTTCTGTGAGGCCGTGGTATCACTCCGGTCGAGCCGGCCCATTCGTGCCGAAGCATGGCTCTCCCACGTAAAATATGTGAATAAATATAAATTTCAGAACGTTTTTTTTTACATCTTGAGTATACATATACAACATGTAACTGAATTAACGCAAGACCTCGAATAGTTCGATTAGAATATTGAGTCGTAACATACCATACCATCACGCCTGTATTCCCCGAAGGGCTAGGCAGAGGCGTACTTAATGTACACCCACAGTTCGCCGGTATGTTTAGGTCCGATGTTATAGGGGGCGAGCCTATAGCCATTCACCGGGCACGACTCCAGACTCCGAGCTGCTACTGAGAATTTCATAGAAAAACACAATAACACTTTGCTCGACCTGGGGATCGAACCCAGGACCTCTAGTGTAGCAGTCGCGCTTGGGACCACTAGACTAATGAGGCAGTCAATAGACTGCCAATATTGAGTCGTAATTACTATAACGAAACCCGATAACATGTTGAGACCCGTACGCATATTTTTTTCAAGAAATTAGTTATATCAGCTAAACAAACAAGTTGTGGCCGTACCACAATCGTATTCACAAAGACTACGATATCGATGCGCACACGCAAGAACATTTGAACTTGAACTCTATGAAATTTTTAGTAGTAGCTTGGATTTGTGCACGGTTAATGGCAATAGGCTCACCCTCTATTATACGGGACTTAATCGGCAAACTGTGGATTTACTAACTAACCCTTCTAGGAATACAGGAGATTGTTAATTTATCTTATACATTGCTAAACTTGCAAAATAATTCTTTGTTGAAACATATATACATAACATAACATAATCAACCCATTATACTGTCCCACTGCTAGGCACGGGTCTCCTCTCAGAATGAGAGGGATTAGGCTATAGTCCACCACGCTTGCCTAGTGCGGGTTGGCAGACTTCACACGCCATCGGGAAAATCTCTCAGGCGTGCAAGTTTTCTCACGACGTTTTCCTTCACCGTTTAAGCGCGTGATAATTAACTATTTAATACGCACATGACTTCGAAAAGTCAAAGGTGCGTGCCTTGGGTTAGAACTCGAGACCTTTGACTTGGCAGTCCAACGGTCGTACCACTAGGCTATCACTGCTATCGTTGAAACATATATAAGTATATAAAATGTAAAAGGCTGCTACCCATTACTTTGTTTTAATTAAAAATTGCTCGCTTCATGCTAATATGTCGCCGTAATGAAGGCTTTTTATACAGCTTTAGACAAATTAAGTTTATTAAGGTGCTCACGTGTTTATATCAGTAATTTGTATTAAGTATAATTTATGTTGTTAAAACATTAAATTGGCTAGCCTCAATATGCAACGCGCTTAATTATACAAATATAAATGAATGTCTCTTTGTATCGTGTTTCTTGACGACACGATTGTACGGAGCAAATATTTGTATGATCTACAGGTAGTTGTTCCGGGTCTGGGTGTTTGTGTATGTGAGAATTTGTGTTTGTAAACGCACCCACGATACAGGAGAAAATCCTAGTGTGGGGCAACGTTTAAAAAAAAATGTTTGGCCTCTATGCGTTCTTAGACCATTCATTAGATTGCGATAAAACTCTCGTGAGTTATTGTGAGCGTACCTGAGAAGGTTAATGACGTAAAAAGATAGTATAAGATTAGTAAAATACCATCAAGCCTGTATTCTTCGAAGGTTTAGACAGAGGCGTACTAATGTACACACACAGTTTGCTGTTATATTTGGATCCCATTTAATACGGGGCGAGCCTATTATCATTAATTCGGGCACAAGTTCCAAACTCCGAGCTGCTTACTGAGTATTTTATAGAAAAACCTTAAAATACTTTCTTCGACCTGGGAGTCAAACCCAGGACCTCTAGCATAGCAGTCGCGAGTAGAGACCCTAGACTAATGACGCAGTTACAGACAATCGATTACATATACTTGAAAAGATTAGTATATTTTAAAACACAAATCGCAATCTATATCTTCTATCTATACTTATAATAAATCTGTAGAGAGGTCAATTCTGTACATGAAATATATTTCCAAAATAACTATCAGCGGGTGATTAGTGATCGATACTGTCGCCAAAAATGCAATCAGTAAAATTTTTGTCGGTCTGTCTGTCTGTCTGTATGTTCGTTAGAAAAACAAAAACCACTCGACGGATTTCAACGAAACTTGGTACAATTGTTCTTCATACTCCTGGGCAGGTTATAGTATACTTTTCATCACGCTACGATCAATAGGAGCAGAGCAGTGAAAAAGTGAAATGTTGGGAAAATGAGTGATTCATGAGAAAGGTTACAAGCTATAAAACATCACGCTACAACCCTTAGGAACGGGCCAACGCAGATGAAACCGCGGGCGAAGAACTAGGGAACAAAGTATCTATTCCACGCGGACGAAGTCACTGGCAAAAGCTAGTTTTAAAATACGAAAACAAATAATCAAAGTACCTACTCGTATCATAATCATCACTTTAGTTTATGTCGATTTTTAGACTAACCAGTTACGACTAAATAACAGAATTTTACATGAAGCGACATAAAACCTCAAGCCGACATAAACTGGTTGTCAGGCTTATCAGGATTCTGACTACCAATATCATGTATCATAAATATATTGAAATTTTATGGTGTGTACCCTTTCTTTTCTTTAATGTATCCCACCTTGTTTATTTTAGGCGTGGTGGGATATAATGGAATTAGGGTTAGAAGGGGACTTGGTCTTATGCTTTACATTCTCAAAGTACTACGAGGAAAGCTTTATAATGCAGCATTGTTGAAGTTGTTATGGCTATGTGTCCCTGACAGATTCGTTTGGCGCCGACTTCGGCCACCACTGCTGAAGGTGCCGAAGGTGAGAAGAAACCTGCTCAAGGAGTCACTTCTAACGCCAGCGTTTCGCATTCTCAATCTCATACACAACAAGTCAGACCAATTCATTAGTACTCTGAGTGAATACAACAGATTAGCACTATGAGTAATTTGCTATTGTAATTAAATTAAATAGGTATCTATACAGAAATAGAAAAATTGTGAAGTTATATTACTGGCTGTGCTGTCGCATTTGGTTTATCCTGTAAAGATGGTATGAGTTTGATAAAATAAAATAATAAAATATTCACGACACTCTACAGACAGACAAACTACTTCACGAGCTCTGCAAGATACATAGGAGTCGCTAGGGTTTAAAAAAAGTTGTCCCCATAGGCTGACCGCTCCAAGCGCAAGTAAAGTTCAACTTTTTAAGATTTTCCCTATACTTGGACAATATTAGGTACGTACCAAAATTTCATAGTTCTACGTCAACGGAAAATACACTATAAATTTTAATTTCCTCGAGTGTTGAGATATACGGTTTTTGCGGCATAAATGGCTGTAACTTTTTTTTACGATTACTTAAAAGTTTGATTTTTTCACAGCTTCAAGGGACTATAGACCTGAGTATATGGTTTTAATCAACTCAATACCTTCACGCGTTCCCGAGATAAAGGGTCTTGACAGATAGATGGATGAACGGACAACAAAGTGATCCAATAAAGGTTCCATTTTTTTCCTTTTGAGGTACGGAACCCTAAACATAACATAGACACACACAGATTTCGCACGGATTTGTGGTTGAATATTTTACAAATACTTACGGATCTACAAACACGACGTTGTTTCTATCAAAGAATGGAAATTCGTTCAGCGGCCTATTCTCAAATCTTATCGAAACTGCCTTGTCTACATCGCCTTTCATTTCTTATCAAACTACTTTGGTTTTCCGAATTTATTTCTACAATTTATCCTTAACCGATCTTGATAGTATAAGAGGATAGAATGCCTCTGTTCAAATTTTACTAAAAGTCTACAGTCGTAACTAAGAGGCATTCTATCCTAAATCTATCCCTCTATTCTATCCTTATACTATTCATGGCATACATATTTGTATTCAAGACTGTAAATAACTATATTTTATTCATTACGTCAGCAGAGAGCAGACGAGCAACATGATAGTAAACAGTTATCGCCGCACATGGACACCTGTAACACCAGTTGAGTTGCTGATGCGTTACCGAGCTTTAAGAGCCCATCTGCAGACTGCCAGAGCCGCAGCAACCGAGGGGGATCTGGCTCTTACGCGCAAAAGTCGAAACACACACCAAGATGCTTTACGACAGACTACGACGTAAGGGTCACGCCAGCCAGTCAGACCCCGAGAGGTCCTACCACCGAGCAAGTCAGATATTTTCTCGGCTCTTACGAGATGCCTATCTGTATGGCAGTGAGAAACTGTATTCTAACTCGTCCCCGTACCCGTAATTAGTGAAATGTAAAATGATTTTCCTTTGTTTTGTGAGAAAGTTTACTAAGCACATCACTGTTCGCCAGTGTCTCTCATATAATAGGGCGCGAGTCTCATATAATAGGGGGTGAGCCTATTGCAATTAATCGGGCACAAATCTATACCCCGAGCTGCTCTTGAGAATTTAAAAAAAAATCCTCTATATCACTTTGCATTTAACTGAAGACTTCTAGCGCAGCAGTCGTACTTAGAACCACTGGACTAATGAGGCATCTTTGTTATGTTTGTGATAACATATCTTCGAATATAATATGGACTAGGAACTAAGAACTATTACATTTCATGTTTAAACATTCATTACAAAGAACACTGCTCTCAAAATAGCTATTATTCATATATTAAATGCTGCATATTTCGCATTTCAAACAACACAAATGAAAGAGAACAACAAGCGTCTCACTATCTTAAGCACTTAAAAAGCTATAACTTCCCGCATCCATAGTTCTATTACTATCCCAACATAATCGTAATGTTTAACTGTTTGAAATAAAAGGAGACACTCACTGGTTACTGCACTATTACACTTAAATCTGATTCGGTTTGGATATGTTCCAATAGCTGTTGGATTGCAGTCGTGATAATGTTGTGTTTTATAGAAGAAAATGCGAATATAAAGTTTGTTCAATCTGTCGATCGTAAAATTGTTGTTGGTCGTTGTTGTGTTGACATGTTTTATTAGTATTGAGATTTTATTAAAAGTGATTGCTAGTGTTATTTTAAACACTTCAATATAATATTATAAATCTTCTGACGGTTCTGACTATGAATATTGAATGCGTTTATGGCAACACATTTTTTTAACTCGCGAAATTAGAGTAAAGTTAATATAATTTATTTTAAAAATATGAAATATATATAAATATATATATAAAATATAGTACTAACTATACTCGCAGTGAGGAAGTCTTTAACCACGGGAATTACGTGTGTTTAGAGATCCACACGACTCCGGTGTGACCGCACACTAAGCCAAGCCACCGGTGGCTAAGCCAAGCCTGTGCCAAGCATGCAGCGACCAGTCGTAGCTATTGTACAAAACGCTAACATGACCACAAGTTGCAACTACTGACAAATCCCGTAGTTTGTGTGCGCGTGTCACTTTGCGTCAACACCATAAAAAAGTGTTTACAGCTTGTGGCAGCTACTAGTGGCATTGCTGTAGCCAAAAAGTGTCATCACACGGTTATCCTACTAATAATATATTATAAACGTGTAAGTTTGTAATATTAGTAGGATGTATAGAAGTTTGTTACTCAATCACACCTGAATGGCTGAACGGATGTGGATGATATTTGGCACGGATTATAGTCTTGAATAGCACATAGGCTACTTCTTATCCAGGACCCAATTCTGAAGTCCACGCAAACGAAGTCGTGGACAGAAGCTAGTCATTTATAATTTTATTACCGACAGCCTAGTGTGCGACAGCATTAAGTTCTTAAAAGTCAGTGACAGCAATATACTAGAAGATGTTGGAACATTCAAGTTTATTAGAAGATACTGACGTTGCAACCTGTCTTCTCCATTCAGTTATTTCACTCTCATGTGCACAAATATGAACATAGGTACTCGTGAACATGTTCCAAATAACTGTGAACAATTAAGTCTCAGAGTAAACGAGTTTTATTCTAAAGTTACGCTAACAAATTGAAACAGAAATTCAGTCTAAATAAAAATAAAGGAATAAAAACCACTTTGATTGCGGGTGATTTAAGCCCCTATTACAAAGTAGAACCTTCTGGAATCCGTTGTAAAATACAACCATGCGCGCTAATAGCCTATGATTTCGTTAGAGCGGGACCAAATGAAATGCATGTTTGAAAAATTCAATTGTATTTTATTTCACATTCCTTGTAGCTTTTATAATTTATATGAGAAATTCTTTTTGAATATTTTTAGAATTCTTTCGAGATTTTTTTTTGAGAAAAAATAAGGACATTTGATTTAGCAACGATGTAGCATACTACAAAGTCAAGTAAACGACACGACCTTTATGAAAATTGGTATACATTTTCTGTTGGCAACACAAGAACCCTTTAAAAAAAAAGACACGAATCATAATTAACAACACCATTTTAAAATTGCATTCGGGTTCAAAGATCGCAAATAAAGGTTGACAGACAATCTCATTAAGTTGATAGAGAATAAATTCAATAAAAAGTTCATCTCTTTAGAAAAAAAATACCGATTTGAAAGGATTAGTGTTGTATCTTCGGAGTCTATGGTTAGATACCAATCTATACTCCATACTAATATTATAATTGCGAAATTTGTCTCTCTGTCTGATCGTTACCTTCTCACGCCTAAACCATTCAACCAATTTTGATGAAGTTTTGTATAGAGATAGATTGGAATATAGGATACGAAATAGGATACTTTTGTCCCAAAAAGTCCTTTGGCATGCGAGTGAAACCGCGGGTAACAGCTAGTATATAATATTTAAAAATGCGTAGCGTGCGTAAAATGTTTTTTTTAAACAAAATTTTGTAGGTAGGGCATTGAACTTATTGTAAAGTAGGTAACTCATGTCGGTTGAAGGACGCACGATAAATATTGCTGAAGTGACCTTAAGGCGAACAATGTGGAAAGAAAATTCAACACTAAACCCATGGCTTAGTAACTTAGTTGGCGAAAATATCCGAGTCTACCAATATAGTAACGTAACGTACCATCACGCCTGTATTCCCCGAAGGGTTGGGCAGAGGTGTACTAATGTATACCGACAGGTCATCGGTTAGGTTAATGGAAATAGGCGAGCCTATTGCCATTAACCGAAAACCATAAACCCAATAACACTGCTCCACCCGGGAATCGACACCAGGACTTCTAGCGTAGCAGTCGCGCTCAGGACCACTGGGCTAATGAGGCAGTTAATACTATATACTCGCATACCAATACTTGACCAAAACAGTATATAACTTTATTAATGACTAGCTTCCGCCAGCGGCTACGCCCGCTTTATCAACGACCCATGCCACTTCCCAGAACAAAATAATCAAATAATTTTCCAGTTTTTGCAACATTTTTTAATTGTGCTCCGCTCCTATTAATCGTAGCGTGATGTAAAGTATACTATAACCTGCCCAGGAGTATGAAGAACAATTGTACCAAGTTTTGTTGAAATCCGTCGAGTGGTTTTTGTTTCTATAACGAACATACAGACAGACAGACAGACAGACAAAAACTTTACTGATTGCATTTTTGGCGTCAGTATCAATCACTGATCACCCGCTGATAGTTATTTTGGAAATATATTTCATGTACAGAATTGACCTTTCTACAGATTTATTATAAGTATAGAAGATTAAGTATCTATTGAATAATGAGTGATGCTTTAACACAGGCTTTAAAATTAAAATTGACTGCCTCATTAGTCTAGTGGTTCCAAGCGCGACTGCTACGCTAGAGGTCCTGGGTTCGATCCCCAGGTCGAGCAAAGTGTTATTCTATGAAACTCGCAGTAGCGGCTCGTAGTCTGGATTTATGCCCAGTTAATGGCAATAGGCTCTCCTCCTATTACATGGGACCTAAACATACCGGCAATCTGTGGTCGTACATTAGTACACCTCTGTCTAACCCTTCGGGGAATACAGGCGTAATGGTATGTTATGTCATGGAATTTGTAGTTGTAGAGTTTTATCATAAAATACGCTCTTGTTGAGCTGAAAATTACTTATCTCAGCTGTTCGTGAGGGTGGCGCGAAAACGGGGTCCGATAAAGGAAAACTTGTCATCAAAGAGAACCACAATTGCGGTGTTCTCTTCAGATTTTCAGAATGTTGTTGTGTAAGTGTTTTGTTTTGAGGTTTTTTTCTTGAGACGAGAATATAACAATGTTTTTGGAAAATGGAGAAAAATATTATGAAGCCATAGCGTATGAATGTAGACCTGTATAAGTAGTTGCCGACTGCTTGCGAGTTCCTGGGTTCCAGGACAGGTAAAGTGCTATTGGGTTTTTCATTAAGGAATTCTCAATTGCTCGGAGTTCAGATTTCCAGCTCCAGAAGTGTTATTGGGTTTGTCTAGTGAATTCTCAGTAGCAGTTAGGAGTTTTGATTCGTAACCGATCAATGACAATAGGGCCGCTCCCAATTGTAGGGTATACCGATGACCTAGTAATATACCTTTCTAATCCTTCACCGATAAAGGTAATATTGTGTTATGTCCTATAAATTGTAGCTACTTTCATATCAACTGTAAAAGGGTAATATAATCAAAGCTTACAAAGAAAATCCTAAGCCAATCACTTTCTTTGTGCACTATCGCCAGCTTAGTACCAAGGTTCCCTTGCGAGGACGCTGGGTATTACCTATCATGAGCGTTTTATAAGAATATTATATTGCATTTTATCTTATTGGAGCAAGAAAATTGGAACGAGAAGATTATCCTTCTTCATAAATATATATTAAGCGTGTGGATTACCAGCATTAGTAACGTGGGAAATAGGTACTTCTGTCAGACAAAAATTGGAATATGTGGGTTATATTTGCAGAATCCGAGAAGGTTGGCTATGATTGTTTTTTTTTATGGGATAGGAGGGCAAACAAGCAGGCGGATCGCCTGATGGTAAGCGATTACCGCCGCCCATGGACACCCGCAACACCAGAGGAGTCACGAGTGCGTTGCCGACCTTTTAAAAGGGGATTGGGCCTCCGGTAACCTCACTCACTCGGAACACAACGTAAGCGTTGTTTAAACACACAGTGTATTCGTTCATTAAGATTTACAATAGTGTAAGAGTAGTTTTACTTTTAAAATACATGCACCACTTTCCGTTACCGGTTCAAAAAGATTGCAATTTATGGTAACTTGCACAAAGGGTTGCCAGTACCGTTGAGCGGAATAAATAATCACAAAAAAGAATACAGTCTATGATTTTTCCTTTACTGTTCAATTTGATTTGACAACAAAGCCAGTTTTCGTTGGCAAAACCAGTTTGATCGATCACTTGCGCGGATTTCGGCATACAGGATTTAATGTTTCAGTAACAGTGTCTGAAGGCTCGAAGGTAGCCAAACTCCACACTAGTTTTATAACACACTACTTGTGCCTAATGGAGTAGGATAGGTATGTAGATACGTGTAAGCCATAGTAAAAATATTAGTGACTAGGTAAATGTTGATTGAAGTTCGAAGATTCTTTCAAGTATTTTTTTTTTTCAAATATCGTCTACTTACTGATTTACTGCCATGTGTTAGTTAACTGTTAACTGTTAACTGTGGCTTCTGAGCGTGAGGTTGGGTTTGATTCATGCGTAGACTCTAGTGTTATTGAGGTTGTATCAAGCAATATACTAGCAGTCTTAGCAACCCGTGTTTAAATTTGTGTCCGGTAAAGGAAACGGTTCCTCACTGCCCTTCAGATAGGCATCCCGTAAGAGGCATGAAAATATCTGACTTGCTCAGTGGTAGGACCTCTTGAGGTCTGACTGGCTGGCGACAACCCTTATGTCGGAATCTGTCGTAACGCACCTCGGTGTGTGTTTCGACTTTGTACGTAAGAGCCAGTTCCCCTCGGTTGCTGCGACTCTGGCAGTCTACAGTCCGTAGGGGCTCTTAATGGTCGGCAACGCATTAACTACTCCGCTGGTGTTGCAAGTCCTTATGCGCGACGATGCCTACATACTACCAGATGGCTCGTCAGCTCATTTGCCGACTTAATCCATAAAAAAATATACCACAACCCGACGCAGAAGCCGATTGCTCAGCCACCACGCTACATGTAGGTAGGTACCGTCAATGTTATGTTGTAAGTATTTATATAAAAACACATTTTATTTCAAATTTGAATGTAAAAAATCCATTATCTAAATCTCGTCTCAATATCAACCTCCTGATGACACTAATACAAAATTTGTGTCACCGAAATGGTACAATCTTTGAACTAGGCGAAAGGGTCAACAGGACACTCCAATACAAATTAATCGCGGCACGATGAATCACGTGATCCAAGCAAATAAAAGTTAGCAGAGTTAATAGCTGTCTTGAGAGGGATCCCACGGACCGCATCTTATGAGCAAAACGAGGTCAATAAAATTGTAGCACGCTATGGGGACTCTCGGATGTATGAGAATGGTATTACCTAATAAGAGAAGAAAGAATATTATAGACAGAATATTTACAATCTTACTCCTAATAAGATTGTAAATATTGTGATTGTAAAGATTCTAAGAAGCAGTGATAGCCTAGTGGTATGACCGTTGGACTGCCAAGTCAAAGGCCTCGTGTTCAAACCCAAGGCACGCACCTCTGACTTTTCGAAGTCATGTGCGTATTAAATAGTTAATTATCACGCGCTTAAACGGTGAAGGAAAACATCGTGAGGAAACCTGCATGCCTGAGAGATTTTCTCGACGGAGCGTGAAGTCTGCCAACCCGCACTTGGCCAGCGTGGTGGACTATAGCCTAATCCCTCTCATTCTGAGAGGAGACCCGTGCCCAGCAGTGGGACAGTATAATGGGTTGATTATGTTATGTTATGTTATTCCTAATAATATAAAACTTATTACAAACCTCCTACAGCTATAATAATATGTTTTGTCTTGTTTTGACACATGATATTTTGTGACAGGGAAAAGAAGACAAAACATTTATTACAGCTGTAGGACGTCTATTAAACGTTTTATAATATATAAATATGTAAATAATATATAAAATATATAAATATATCCTATTTTCATCAGGGATAATATCGACTTCTAATGGTAAAAGAATTTTTCAAATCGGTCTAGTAGTTCTGGAGCCTATTCAATACAAACAAACAATCAAATCTTTCCTCTCTATAATATTAGTTTAGATAAATACGATTCTTCGTCGACAATGCTTCGTTCTTTTTGGTATATCCTATTCAGAATAATAGGTATTATAAATGAAACAAGCATACAGGCTAACGTGGGTGTACATTAGTATACCTCTGCCTAATCCTTCGGGAAATATAGGCGATTATAAATACGAAATTAAATCTGTCTGTTTATTTAGGTATTACGTTGTCATTTTACAAACCAATTTTGATGAATTTTGGTAATGAGATAGATAGATAGATAGATAGGGACAAGGAAATAGAATTCGTTCTTTTTAGTATATTCGTAGGTATAACAGACTGTTTGTTTATTTCGTTTTCATACCTAAAACAATTTTGATGAATTTTCGTATCGATATATTGGGTCTTAGGGAAGGATATAGGCTTCCTTTTACCTGAAAAAGTACTTTGGGTTACGAATGAAACCACTTACATTCACATTACTTCCCCTCATTCCTATACTGCTGTCGTATTTTGTCGACGTTTGTCAGGTGACCTACTTAAGCGTTCCTATTGGGTTCGGGGTGCAATTTCGATAAATTAGACTTAATTTGATTTGTCCAAGTCACGCGAATTTAATAGAGTAGAAAAAGTTTTAGATTATCTTGAAAAATATGTCAAAAACTGACGTTTGAAATAGCTGCGGAACCTCTGTGGAACTAATAAATTAAAATTATTTATATTTTTGTGCCGAACTATCAAGTTTTATCCTTAATATTTAGGTACCTATTTTTTTTTAAAAAAAGCTTACTATGTGGGTCGCACATTACTAGTATTCTTGTTAACCCCTCGTGCTAAGCTAAATGCTTGTGTTACGAGTGGGTTCACATTGGTAGTGTAATGAGTGAGTTTCAACCCGGCAACCACATGGTCGCAAATCCGACGCCCTACCCATTAGGCTACCACCGCTTCTATTTTGATCATCATCGTCATATAAGCCGAAGTATAATCACCGCTTAACAAATGTAAGGGGTTATAATTAAAAAAAATAAGAATTACGAAAAATTAAGTAGCCAATGACATAAAATATTATAAAAAAAGCAGTTGCCCGCGGTTTTCACAATAGCAATTTTGGAAACAAATGGTAAACTATCTCCTTTTTCAAAGTACGAGTACAATTTATCTCTATAGGCAGCAAAATTGTTTAGAAGTTAAGAAGTTAAGAAACACACAGGCGGAGTTGGATAATTGAAAAAAAAAAATTACATCATGAATCAATGAAAAGAATCTAGAAAGATGAAGTAGGTATTTTATGTCATTATTTCAAAAAAAATAATTAGGTCAATTGCTATTTAAAGTTGCACGTTGCAAGTTACATTCATAAAAAATATAAAACGTCTTATAGACTTCTTCTAGCCATAAAAATGTGGGTAAAAACAAGACAAAACTTATTATAGCTATAAGAAGTTTATAAGATGATTTATATTTTTATGAATAAGAGGGTCAGTCTTGCACAATCTCGATTTTCTGTCGTAAAATCTACATTCACAAAATTAAGTATCCCCCTGTTGCTGGAAGTATCGATAAATCAAAAGATATCGATACCCAATCCTTTTATTAAGATAATCGTACTCATACATAATAATATCGATGTGAGCTTTTACGACAAAATCTTTCACTGCGAATACTTTAGTACGCTATTTGAATTCGGGACGAGATTGACTTTTTTGATAGTGTGAACACCCTATTCCTTCTTCGGTTGTCGGTAAAGTATTACTTCATTTTTAAGGGTGACCAGTTTTATGGGTTGAGATATTTCTCCGAGTTTGAATTGGAATAGACGAGTTCTACGTTGATTGGAATCTGTGATCTAAATTGCGTGTAGGCGTGAGCGAATATTGGTCGCTTAGATTGAAGGCCTGTAGCGAAAAGAGGAAAATTTGACGAATAAAATAAATGGTCAATCAGTGAAAATGTAGTTGATAAAATGAAAAGACTATGTACAATTTTGTTTTAATAATGGGAGTGTTACCTATTCAGCAAATTTGAAGTCTATTATTATTTACTCAAGAGCCATTTTTATTATCCTCTTCCTATTAAAACATTTAATAAACAGACATTAACGTTTACGGTCAAGAAAACCGACTTGAAGCATTTTGTAGTAGATCTTCAAAATCCAGATTAGACACCGATCAAGAAATCAATTCACTGTCGGCGAAAATAACCAAAAAATACAGTCAAATTGAGTCCTACATTTTTGAAGTCGATAAAAAACGTAAATTTATGTGAATAAATTTACGTTTTTTTTTTAAATTAATACATACGTGAACGTGAGGTCACGCATGTATTAATTTCTATTGAACAAAGACCCCACCTCAAATGAATTGTATATATGAAGCCAAAACATATACGTAAAACAACATATTTGCGAATCGTCCGCCCAAGCTCCAAAGATCTCACAAAATAAACACACTTGACGACCCACAAACAATTGCTCAGTTGAGCAAATATAGACGGACAGTGGCCGGATACTTGACAGATACCGGATAGTGTGCCTCTTGCGGATATCTCGAGGGAGCTCCTCTAGTATTTAGTAAGGCAATCGAACGGTGAGTGACGTGGGGTTAATAATATATTTATACTAGCATTCTCTTGGGACGGATAGTTAACAGACGACTTTGAATTTAGTGTTGTATGTTATGCCTGCCCGAATTGAAGACTGGCGTGATGAATTATATTTATTTTTGTAAAAATGTAAACATAATATAATATTACAATGACTGATTTCCTTTGTTAAGGGTAAGGCAGATGTAGTTTAATGTACACCCACAGTTTTCCGGTATGTTTAGGTTCAAATGGTGAGCCTATTGCCATTAACGAGGCACAAATCTATACTCCGAAGTACTACTGAGAATTACATAGAAAAGCCCACGACTTCTATCATAGCAGTTAACAACTACTAGTAGAACTTGTAGGCCCCCTTTGGTGCAAGTGGGCCTTGTTTAAATTGGCATGTTTAAATTGGATTTAAACACCAATTTTCAATGAAAAATGTGTTTAAATGCAATTTAACCACATTTAAGAAGTCGGTGCAAGTGACCCTTAATCTCTTTTAAATCATAAATCAATGAAAGATTACAAAGTAAGGTTTTTGTGCCGACATTTTATAATTGATGATTACTGAGAAAAAACGTCGAAACAAAAGAAAAAAATATACCTACCGTTGATCACCTAAATTCCAGGGGAACTAACATTCGTGCCGTGAATTTTTTTTGTCTTTGCTTATCTCGTCTCTAGCCATATTTTCAGCACGAGATACGGGTCGACAAAATTATTTCGTGGCACGCATGTTAGCCTATTATACATATCTATTAGTAGGCATATATGTGATAGTATGTAGCTATGTATAGATTATAAAAACAGGGTACTTTACAGCCCAGAAATCGCTTAAGTTTCACTAGAATCTAAAACACTTTCAAGAATAAACTACAAGCTTCTTAAAAGTCGATTTCATTGCGGAATTCTGTGAAACTAACAATTATTTGATGTTAAAGTTCTCAGAGTCGTTGACTTATTCAATCAAGCGAACTAAACCCATTACGATCAATCAGTTTAGATTGACGCGGTAATTAGGATGCTAGAGGCAGACAATGACAACGCAGAATATTAATGACATCTCATTAGTCTAATTAACAGGCAATTGGTTGTTTTCTGCAAACTCTGTCATTATAATCATCATATCAGACAAGGACTGGTTATATACAACCTGCATCCACCGACTCCCAGCGAACTTCATCAGGTTATCTGTCCATCTCATTGGAGGTCGTCCCACACTGCATATTCCCACACTACCATCCTGCCCTTCCTGCCTTTTCTTAATTTTAATAGCATAAGTCGAATGATACACAAAAAACTTAATATTATGTTTATTTTTTCTGTGGTTTAGAAAAAAGAAAACAAATAAAATTTTAGTACACCTCAGTTTTTTCGTATTTCATTTTCACCGAGAATGTGCATCGTACAAAACAATTCCAGAGACTAATGTTCTCGATTAAATCCAAGCATTTCCGCACTACGAGATTTTTAACTGCAAGCTGAAGAAATATAGCATCAATTAACCTTTACAGTTTGAGTGGAAATTTTGAAAATAATATTGTAAATTGAAATAAAACTCTCATTTTGAGAAAAGATTTGGGAATTGTATCAGAGCTGGGCATGGGCTAGCTCTGATACAATGTAATGGGTTGATGATGATTATACTATTACGCCTATATTTCTCGAAGAGTTAGACAGAAGTGTACATAGTTACCGGTATGTTTAGGTCCCATGTAATAGGAGGAGCTTATGGCCATTAATCGGCCCCAAATCCAAACTCGCAAATTACTACTGAGAAATTCGTAGAAAAATCCAATCAACACTTTGCTCGACCTGGGAAATGAACCCAGGTCCTCTATCATAGCAGTCGTACTTTGGACCACTAGACCAATGAGGGTTGATGTTGAAGCTCTACGGGTATACGTCAGTCAATTTTATTCACAAGTCTTTAGTAACTATCTGCTTACGTATCAGTAAATGGGCGCTCCGACTTTCTAGCTCACAGTTATCTAAAGTAAAATAAAGTGTGCAAAATAAAAATTGGAGTTCAACGTCGAGAATTTTATTTAAGTAGTTAAGCTTGAAAGAAGAATTAATACCAACGTAATTACGTACGAGGGTATCGCGGTGTCTAGAAATTTGTACGTGCATTCGTACCAACCATGAAAGATAAATAAATTAAAGCCGAAACTGTTTTAGTCCACCTAAGATTACGACTACGATAGGTTATGGAAAGTTTTTTTTTTAACTTTGCCCCACACTAGGATTTTCTCCGGTATCGTGGGTGCGTTTACACACACAAATTCTCACATGCATAAACGCGTCTACAGGTCTAGTAGGTCTAGGATCTACAGGTAGTTATTCCGGGTCTGGCCCGGAACAACTACCTGTAGATCATACAAATATTTGCTCCGTGTGGGGATCGAACCCATAACACGTGGCGCAGAAGCCGATCGCTCAACCGCTACGCCAATCGTGTCGTGTAGCGAAGTTGTTACAAAATGCCTGATCTTAAAGCGATTTTGCGATAATCGTTTCTGAAGCGGGATTCATTTGCCATAATGGAAAAAGTATTGAGTATGCTTAGACTCAATTTTTGTATCGTATTTTGCATCGATGTTAATTCGCGTTTTGGCGATTCTCTGCGCTCGATCGTGAAATCGCGCGTTGCAAATATGCTCCGTCCACATTCTTACATACGGTTGGGCAAATAAAGGTCATTAATATATGAAACAAAATAAATCCATATGTTAAACCTTTTTACCCAAACCCCAGTAAACAAAGTTGATACTTTCAACTAATAATTATATCATGTGATCCCGAGCTACGGTAACAAGTGAAGTTCGACAAAGTTCTAATTGATGGTATCATTTCGCTCGAGAGGGAACTTTGACGTAGGTACTGATAACTTTTTTTTATGGATTGTGTTACGAGACTAAAATACTTATCGAGTTATTAGACATGAAATTTTAGCTTATAATGTCTACTATACACTATGTAAAAAAACCTGTCCGATTCAAAAGGGTTATACCTACCCAAGGTACCTGTAGGTATCCCAATCACATCACCAAATAAAATAATAAATATTAAATATTCTTTTTTTTATACCGCTAAGGTGGCAAACAAGCATACGGCCCGCCTGATGGTAACCGGTTACCGTAGCCTATGGACGCTTGCAACACCAGGGATATCATTCGCGCGTTGCCGACCCTTTAACTTAAGAAATAATAATTGGGCTGGCAGTATAGGGGACATGCTACCATACATAACAGCGGCGGTAACAAACCACCACCGGTCTCCCACACTGCCAACACAACTCTTCCTCGCGGAGCTCTGGCGACCTTGCTCACCGTTAGGAACACAACATAGCACGGAGTTATGTTATTTGGCTACGATTTTCTGCAAGGTGGAGGTACTTCCCCAGTCAAACAGCTCAAGCAATGAGTGGAATTATTTGTATCCACTATTGGAATCAATAACTTCTCTTAAAAGTAAACATATTATTGAAGTTAAAATTCAAGATCATCGTTCCCCAATTCCTACAATTACCAGCAATTTTTTTCATGATATAAAACTATCATAGGCTTTATTATGTATGGCACCCCGGGACGGTGTCATCGTAGGAAGTAGTTATTACGCTAGAGACTTATTGGGTTTTTCTGTGAAATTCTCAGTAACAACTCGGAGTTTGGAATTTGTAATGGCATATAGGCTCCCTCCTCATTACATGGGACCTAAACATACTGACGACACGATTGGCGTAGCGGCTGAGCGATCGGCTTCTGCGCCACGTGTTGTGGGTTCGATCCCCACACGGTGCAAATATTTGTATGATCTACAGGTAGTTGTTCCGGGTCTGGGCGTTTGTGTATGTGAAAATTTGTGTTTGTAAACACACCCACGATACAGGAGAAAATCCTAGTGTGGAGCAACGTTTTTTCTTAAAAAAATATTGATAAACTGGCGTGAATACAGGCATGATGGTATGTTATGAGTCCCCTAACACTTGTTAAATTCACCATAATCGTTTCTAGAAAAAATAATTAAGTGCCGCCGCAGTCAGTCGCCTCGTACAAGCGCATTGCATTCAGCATTTCATTACAAACATAAAAACGACAACATAATAAAGAGGGTTGCTATCTAAACTGTTACAATAGGATTCTACCAAATTGCCACTAAAACTTAGTATCCAAATCATGTCAGTAACACTCTAATCAAACGATCTGAATCCGCTATCAACACCAATTTTATGGTCCAGAAATAAAATAGAAACGGCAAATCACATCACACTGAAGTAATGAAAAAAGACACATCTGCTACCCTTGTTTTATTTGAAACGAGAAGCTTGGTGCAATATAATGCCATATAAAACACGTTTTACAACTGATTTTATCGCAACCGTAAGGGTTCGTGCACATTGTGGCGATTTCGGGTGAAGATTTGAAAAACATTGGAACTTCATCCCAGAATTAAGAATTCAGATGTTTAAAACTACAATTTATGATAATGAAAAATTAAACTACACCACTATCGTCAAGCAATAAGACAAAAATCAAAACAATCTGAACTATGAGAAGAATAATTTCTTTAATAATATTTGAATATTCACCCTTTCACTGTGATCACAATTTTTTTTTGTCATAAATTTTCTAGAAATTTCGTCTGAACTTTCTGGACCCAGAATTTTGTTTATCCCAAATAGGCATCGAGTCAATAAGCTCGAATAAGATTCTGCATTTCATACGGCGACACTCAGACAGTCATTAATTGAAATTGTATAATTGACTTTGTGTAATTCTGCTGCAAAAAACGTGTTAGTAACACGTAGAAGAATAAAACAAAAGCAATGATTTTATCTTGTATTGTGTATACATATTACTATAAAAATGAAAATGTATATGTGATTATTATGTAATATGTAGGCTAGATATTGTGTATAATATGTATATACATAAGTTTTAGTGTCTGATTCACTAAAACTTATGTATATACATATTAACTGTAACATAACATACATAATAACAGACGCAAATGTTCCACTGCTATTTGGTATCATCGTGCCACGGGTTGTCGAGCTCCCTAGATTATGGTTGAGCTGCACAGCTGTATTTAAGCCAATGCCTTAAATGATATACTTTTCGAGAGTCTTATCAGAAAACTCTCCTACAACCGTGACAGTCCGCACGAACCCTTAAGTGATAAAGATGGTTCACGCAGTGTGATTGTGAGAACCTATCATGGTTTGCTTACGACCGCTAAAAGTACTAAAGCGGACTTCCGTCGCCGCTAAAGGAATTGTAATAAGAAGAATGTTTTATTCTCCCCTTTATGTAATTACGTAGCGGATGGAGACGTACGATTTTACTGCCTATAAGTGATTCAACGACTTCGTCCATAACCATTTACTTATCTTGCTGAAGTATACTGACGAATTGTATTGTATCTTGAATATTTTTGACCCCAGAATTCCATCTTAACATCTGACTGCCTCATTAGACTAGTGGTGCGCGACTGCTACACTAGAGGTCCTGGGTCTGATCCCTAGGTCGAGCAGTATTATTTGGTTTTTCTATGAAATTCTCAGTAGCAGCTGGGAGTCTGGATTTGTGCCCGGTTAATGGCAATAGGCTTGCCCCCTATTACATGGGACCTAAACATGGCGGCGAACTGTGGATGTACATTAGTACGCCTCTGCATAACCTTTCGGGGGATATAGGCGTGATTTGTTATTTATGATTCCATCCTCACAAAAAGTTTCATCAAAAAGGATGCGGCAAAATGTCTCCAGAATCTATCGATAGATTGAAAAGGAAAATTTATACAAATTCTCACAAGGGAACATATTAAGTAAAAGACGGTTAACTTCCACTTTAGCATTTTAGATTAGAAATAGGTGTTCACTGACGACGCGAATGTTTTCGCGCAAACTGTATCCCTTGTAATAATATGACAGACTAATTGATAAGGCTCATAGTATGCACAGTGATTTTACTGGCTACCTTTCAAACCGGAACATAATCAAGTTAACACTATATGTTTAGTGGCAAAATATTTCGCAGTACAGTGGTACCACCTCACACGCAGAGTTCTTCCACCTCAAATGCTTAACCTGCTATTGTACATAGGTCAGTAGTTCAGTTGATATTAACACAAATTCCATAACAATTAAGCTAGTGGATACACCTATTGTACGCCTAAAAAAGGAACCGATTTGTCAATAGTCTAAATATCAATCGCAAAATGTTAGTGAGTCATATATTTTTCCTTTTATATAATATATGTCAGGCCAGGTTATTGAGTCGTGACCTAGGAAAATAGTTTACACATTTTCTGACGAGGTTTTTGTAGATACTAGCTGTTGCCCACGGTTTTACTTGCAATAAACCCTGTCCGATCCGAAAAGGGTAAGGCAAGGTATCCCAATCACATCACCAAATAAAATAAGAAACATTAAATATTCATAAAAATAAATATATTAAGGTAAAGTTATTTTAGAAAAGGAAAAATACAATCGCGGGCGGGATTCGAACCTGCGTCTCCTGGTTGGATATACCAGACGGAATACCAAAAAGAATTCCTGCCCGCGATTGAATTTTTCCTTTACTAAAATAACTTTATAATCTTAGCATGGAAAATGCATAAAAATCACAAAAAGATATTTAAAAGGTAAGGTGGCATCGTACAACATTGAACTGACTGTAAAGTAAGTCATGTCGGTTGAGAAGCAAGGTAACTTGTTTCTCATAGATGTCGCCAATGTCACCTTATGACGTAAATTCAGAATGTGAAGGCAAAGTCACATTCTGAATTTCTTTATGGTATTCCGCCTGGTATATCCAACCAGGAGATGCATGTTCAAATCCCGCCCACGATTGAGATTTTCCTTTACTAAAATAACTTTATAATCTTAGCATGGAAAATGCATAAAAATCACAAAAGGATTTATTTATTTATTTATTTAAATATCAACGTCATCCTAACAGGTTTACACCCAATGCGATAACGTTGTCATACGTTAAAATATAAAGAAATATTAAAGAACTTAAACACAATTAAACATTTAAACAAAATAAGGTTAGTTTTAACAATATTTATAACAACTTTAGAAATAATAATAATAATAAAAAAAAATGTATAAGTATATTACCTTTAAATACATAACTATGCTGTCTCTTTATTATAAGTCAGACAGAACTAATAATGTCAATAGTCACCCTTACAAATTCCGCCAATGAACAATTAAAAACATCTATTCTCCCTCCAACCCTATTAATTATCTTTATAGCCCTAGACACTGGAGAATATTTGCCTAAATTAGTGCGGGCCGCGGGGACCTCAAATAGCCTCTGCCTTGCACCGAATCTTAACCTACTGTTTGGGACAATCAGCCTCAAAGAAGCCAATACGGACGAATTGTTTAATTTACCCCGGAAAACCTCGATCACATACTTAGCTAGCGCTACCTCGCGCCTAACTTCCAATTTATAGTATCCAACCATACCTATGACAAATAGAGTTGGGTACATACGTGGATAATAAGGGTACACTCCATATTGTTTAAGGTATAGATATCGTGTAAATTTATTTTGCATCTTTTCGACCATGAGGCTATATTTAACTTCATGTGGATTCCAGATGATAGCACTCGTCTCTAATTGGCTCCTAACCAATGCATTGTACAATGCCTTCATTGCCGATATATTATTAAAATCTTAGATATATCAATGTAAAGTTTAAAATCCAGCAAGTTTTTAAAAAGTTATTATATAAATAGGACCGGATCTCGATACCTAATAATACCTTTACGGGTTGGACAGGGTTTTCCTAATACACTGTAGAAATAGAAATAGAAATAGAACTGTATAAGGGAAGTATGTCAAGCCAGGTTATAGACTTGTGTCTTAGGGAAACAGTTTGCACGAGGTATATATTGAGGTATATTGGGACTCGTAACAGAGGTGAAAGCTATAAAATTGGTTTGACTTTTCGTCCGTCGCCCTCACTCAAGAAAATAAACAACGGAACGACCAAAGTTTCTGAAAGCAAAGTATTTTTATGTAGTGTAATACAAACTTATTGGTTTTAACTGTAACGAGGTGACATTTCGAACATTGAAATATCAGTAAACAAAAACTTTAGAGGATTTTGTTCTAGAATTCCATTTCTTTTCGGTTTTTGATACGAACGAACTGCCTCTTTAGTCTTGTGGCCCCAAGTGCGACTGCTACGCTCGAGGGTTCGATTGCCAGGTGTATCGAGTAAGTGTTATTGGGTTTTTCTATAAAATTCTCAATAACACGGAGTTTGGACTTGTGCCTGGTTAATGGTAATAGGCTCGGGCCCTATTACATGGGACTTGTGAACTGTGGGTGAAAATTAGTACACCTCTGCCTAACCCTTCGGGGAATACAGGCGTGATGATATGTTATGTAGATTTTTTATGCTAAATCTAAATCCGGCAACAGAATCGCTCTAGGACGTCAGAATTTGGAGATATACCGATTTCAAAGTGTTTAGCAAAAACACTAGCTGTTGCCGCAGTTTCACTTGCATCCTAAAGGTTTTTCGTGACAAAAAGTCTATGTCCCGTTCCTAAGGTCCAATCTATCTCTACAGCAAAATTCATCAAAATAGGTTCAGTAGGTTGGGCGTAAAAAGGTAATAGATATACAGACAGACACTTATGGAATCTTAAACTTTACTAAACTGCTAAGCACTAAAACAAATTTCATACAGCTTCCCAAATACTGTTCAAATATATCCATTTAGAACTCCAACAAGAGAACGGAAACGGAAACGTGAACGGAACCTTTAAAACTTCATCGTTCTACAATAAAAGCTGCGAGAAACTCAAACCCATCAGAACGATGTAAAGGGCCGGCTTTCATGGAAGCACATTTGATGTGTCAGATTGTGAACAAGCGTCCGTTCGCACTTTATACTTCATTATAAAACGTTCTGTAGAATATATTCGCATTAATCACGAATATAATTATTTGCCTGATTAGTCTAGTAGTCTGCTACTCTATTAGTCTGTAGTGCTAGAAGTCCTGGGTTCGATTTTTAGGTCAAGTAAAGTGTTATTGGATTTTTCTATTAAATTTTTAGGTCAGCATTTGAATTTGTGCCTGGTTAATGATAATAGGCTCGCTTGCTATCACATGAGACCTACGTACCGGCGAACTGTAGTGGTACATTAGCACATCTCTGCCTAACCCTTCGGGGAATACTGGCGCGATTATATGTTATGTATTATCATTATCTACTTCGACTGCTACTCTGATCTAACTACCTGAAGTTCTTTTGTAACTATCAACGTCATATTTAGATCTTTTTTCTATATATTTTTTTGGAAAATAAAATGGCAAACGAGCTGACGAGCCACCTGGTGGTAAGTAGTCATCGTCGCCTATGAGCACCTGCAACACCAAAGAAGTTGTTGACGTTTCGGTTTCGGTTGGGAACCTGGCTCTTAGGCGCAAATGTCGAAACACACCTAGGTGCGTAAGGATGGTCTCCAGCCAGTCAGACCCCAAGAGGCGCTACCACCGAACAATATTACATTAAATATTCCTGTTTAATTAATTCCTGATCTAAACGTTGCTAACCAAAATTTGACCATTAACAATGTCTAAAATCTTATCGATAAAATCTAACGCCACGCAACGGTTAAAACAATAAGCCCTAGGGCTCTATATATAGCTTTAAGCTGCAGGATTTGCCATGACCTTCAGTCTAAGTAATGCTGCATTGCGGTTAGGAATCACGCTACTTCGTTTTACTGCAACCCAAGTAATTCGCTAACCTTGGCAGCCAATGATACACTTGAGATAGTAGACGTATCTGATTAAAAGAAAGAACTTATTTACATTTTGTTTTTCAACATTATTTCTGTGTATTGAATATATTTTACCAACAATACAAAAAGAACTATATTTTATGAAGTAGTAGATAGATTTTTCATTGTCTCGCAATGTAAGAACAAAAAAAAATGGGCAATACTGCCCACTGTTTGTCACTTTTACAAAATAAGTATTACGATGCATGGTGCAATTCATATAGATACTAGAGATAGTCTTGAAAGATATGAAGATGTGATATAAGTTAATATACCTTGCCCTCATGATTTATACAAAATTTAGTATAAATATAATATACTATAAAATATAATTATATATTTATAGAGAAATAGGGATTTAAATATATCTACACTATTATATCTAAACAAGCTTCAGGATTTCCTGGATAAGATGTTCATAATAGCATGTACTTTTCATAAAAAGGGAATTTCTATCAATAATTTTGCAGTGAACATCTTGGACACAATAATAAAAAAATATGAACAATAATGTTACATTTACTAGGAGAAAATAAAGTAATGATTGAACATACTCTTACTGCAAAATTATCAACGCTACTAAATTATAGAAATATGAAAAAAAAAATGAAATTACATTTACCGAACACGCCGATGGCGCAGAATGGGCCCCACATGTACCTCCCGCCGCGGCAGCTGCTAATGCACTGCTTCCGGGAACCTGCCAAACGAAAATGAACTTAACTTCATTAACTTAAAGATATTTTGGAACAAAATTTAACCAGAAAATTGTCTTTAAGAGGTCTTAAATCGGATTGAATCAGAGTCCGTAAGAATTAGGTTTATCAAACTGTTTTCAAATTTCTTGATCTTTTGATACCCCTTGAAGTCTATTTAATATCATAGCTCTCAATTTGCAAATATTTCTAGAAATCAAATACTTACATGAATATTGAAAGTTCTGTGACAGTCATCAAGATAATGACGCAAGAAAATCTTATTCTGCCATGGTTATGTCAAAAGGAGAACTAATAAATATTATGATTAAATTAATGTCACTTTTATGAGCACGGAAGAGAAATAGTTTGCGTACTGCAAGATAAGCTGAATGGAAATTCACGCTAGAGTGCCTATCTACCAATTTCATGATCAAGTTTTTTTATGGAAGGTACAGATTCAAATTACTTTTAAAGGGAATTACAAAAAGAAAACCCAAAAGAAAATTAAATAGTTATTGTACTTGTACACTATAGAAATTGGGTTAGAGTAAAATATGACGATTCTTTCTAAATACTTCTGAGTACTAAAGTACAGGAATCTAAGAGTACTGGTAATATTAAAAATGTAGCAATTTCGAGGGCTATTAACAAACCATATTGAATTCCTATAGCGACGTTGGTACATGAGAAGAACACTGTTCCACCTGTTGAAATTACATTGGCTTGTACGATTCTTTAATAAAATATACTTACACTCAATATTCTAAAAAGAGAAACGAAAACATTTACATCATTAAATATTAAATCCAACTCGGAACCATTTTCTTAAATTCAATCAGTAGAGTTTGCATAAGATAGAATCTTCTAATATGAATCTATAATTTGATCTTGTCATTTCATTACTAACTTTTTTAAAGTCTAGCAGTGAACAGAATAATTTCATTAAAGTTTTCATTAGAGTACTTATCAATTAATTATAAACTTTCTGTCTCGATTCGGGGGAAACTAAATATTTTGTTTCTCTAAATTGATAACTGAATAAGGCTCCTATAATTTAACCCTTCTACAAAATGTTCTATTTCATTGGTTTTTACTATGATATCTCTACGATCTTCTATTTCATCATCTATAGCAAATTTTTTAGTAGTTTTACCTTCAATTGTTCCTGTTTGTAGTCTGGCTGGTATGGCAGCAGCATCCTGATCTTTCCCCATCTGTTGAAGAACAGTGCTATAGCGCCAATCCACACGATCAGCACCAAAACTACTATTCCGATCTCCACCCCTCGTATCTGTGTTTAAAATGTATTTATGAGCATACAATATTCTTAGACGGTATTACATTGATCGATGAAGTTGATAATTACGCTTGCGATCGACGTTCATCAACCATCGATGCAACGTTAATTATGTAGATGTAATAACACCCTTACTGACACAGTTATTAAATAGAATATTGTATGATAGTCTATTTCACATAGTTTGTTATACGCAGTTTGGTATGCAGTTGTTATTTTTATTGAGCTTACAAATTGGAAATTATGTTCATCAAAAATACAATGCAATATTTAGTTGAAATGCCTATGTAACCAAGTGTGAAACTGCACAAAATATTATAAAAATGATATCTTTCATAATATTATGATGGCAAAAAATATTGCTTTTTCGAAACAATGAAGTTGGGGCAGACCTTTTTTGGGGAAATGCAAATTATTTTGATTGCGCCCATCAATAGGCGGGCTCCTGACAAACCCGGAGCGGAGATTGAATTTGTCAATTTCCTAAAATACGAACTTCATTTTTAAAAGAGGTCAAACCTTAGCTTATGTGGATGACCTTTCATAAAATGTAATCAACGACCTACCACCGACCAAACTTTACTCTGGTTTCCAATAATTAAGTTTCAATTGAACCTTAAATCACTTTCCTGAATATAAGAAAATAATATTAAGAAAAATAATAATTTATATAAATAAAATGAATCGCAAAATTTGTTGCTAAGCGCAAAACTCTAAGACGGCTGGACCAATTCGGGTAATTTTTTTTTATTTATTCCTTGAACTCTGAGAAAGATTTTTATGGAGCGAAAAATTGCATGGTAAAACTAAAAAACGGGGCAACCCGGGTACAACCGCGGACGGGTCGGTAGTCCAAAAATAAACATACAAACTGACTGCTGATACTTACGGGAATATTAGACATATTGAAATAAAATCAATTTACGGATTATACACTTTTCGATAGAATTCTTTCACTAAAGAAACAAGTTTTATTTCATTAGGAAACATAAAATATGACACAATATATTATTAAAATACCTGAAAACAAAACATTAAGTAGATAATTATGATAAAAATCAAAATATTTCCGACCAAAAAGTATTATACCTGTCGGCTTACATCTATACATATAAAATGCTTTATCCGATAAGAAAGGATTTTCCGAAATGGTCAAAAGGGGGTGAAGGTTTGTATGAAAGTCCATCATTTTTTAGCGAGTGAAACCGCGGGGTACAACTAATAAAAATATAAAATCGAACCAATAGAATTAATCAACAGCTCTAACACAAAAAAAAGTGGTGAATAGAAAATCTTAATTTTAATATAAATAAGGCTTGATTGCGTTGAACGACAGTTGAACAAAATCTAATGAAATTTACAAAGCGAATCATCCGTAGTCCTTCTAAATGTTATATTTAAATTGCTAATTTGAGTCATGAATACACTCGGATTTAGCGCTATTGTCAAATTTCACTAACTCAGTTGAAGTTTACTGATGGATTTTATAAGGCTTAGTTCACAAAGGCAGTCGAAGTGAAACATTGTAATAATGTTTGCATAATAATTTGATCGATGAGAATTTTGATCCGAAATAAATCTATCAAATATACCATGGTCTGAACAAGTACCCTATAATTTGAATAATTCATGACCTAATTCATTAGTTTCAGTTAATTGGACAAAAATACAGGTCAAAGATGTCAAATAAGTCACTTTCAATTAAATTAATGACCACTTTCGGTTATTACAAAATGTACTTTACTAATAACTAGGTTAGGGTTAGGGTTACTTTAATTTTAATCGTTTAAAAAAGCATTAAAAATATCAGCTTATTTCACCTAGGTACGTGTGTAATTCACATCACTGTTAAGTTCTAAGCATTATTGCAGCATCTGAATGTTAATAATGGAATAAAAATGCATAAACCATGACACAGATAGTTATTTTTATCAAGTTTCTATAAAATAATAAATTAAATTCTATTTTTAAGCTGATAAAAAATTGACATATCGCCTCGTAAATTATCGTAGAAACTCGAAAAATCTAATAGCAAATAACCACGCTAATAGCCCGTTCTTTCCATCCAACGTGGCAATCATTGTCAATATCACGAATAAAAAAAATATCTTGAAATCATATTTTGAAGTAAGTTTACAAAACAGTCTCTCAGTGGATGACTTTTTATTGGACACAACCCTAGGATCAAACTTAATAAAAAATACTTATGTAAAACTAACAGATCTCCAAAAAGAGAAGAAGAGCACCCAGAAAGCAGGCTGTATTAATATTTACTTAGCCACGTTGGATGGTAATAGAGATTTTTATAGAAAAACCCACTAACACTGTGCTCGACATGGTAATAGTACCCAAGACCTAGTCGCGCTTGGCAACACTAGACTAATGAGGCAGTCATATCCTATTATAGATAACTACACAAAAAATTAAACCCGAAACAACAATTGAATCAAGTCTGCAAAAGGTCAAATCTATTCAATTTCAAAGTCCTTACTACATTACATTACATTACCGTTGGAAAAGTAGGCGAAGGATCGGGCGGCGAGATGGACGAACGGGGCGTGGCCCCAACCAGCCCGCCGTCCTGCTGGGGCGATGTCCGCGGGGGCTCTGCACAAACACAATACCAGCATTAGTTAGTACTATTGTTAGATGATTACTAAGGAGCGTTATGGTCGCGATTACTGTACTTATAGGTAATTATTATGAATGCTTGAGTGGAAACAAGCGGGGAAAATGGCCAGTTTTGATCCATCATAAAAGGATTCACCAACACTGCTACACGTGCCATAATCTCCAGTGGAAGGCTGGTGGTGGCTTTGTATAAGGTTTTCGTGCAGTTAGAGGTCAGCTTATACTGGCTAATGACATGTGCAGTGTTGTGCCGTATTGTAATTCATCAGAATTGGTCATTTTAGTCCCAGAAAACGAACACAGAGGACAAAGACGAGACGAACTAGACTTTGATACACAAATCCGATTTTGAGTTTCAGTTGTTGTAACCTAAAGCCTTTTATTCATAGCACGGTTTCTTTATGATACGGCTCCCGGGTTATTGCCACTTAAGCTTTTTCACGAGCACGGTTTGTATCCTTTTTTATATTACGATAAATCCATATGGATCTTCTGCCACACGGGGAGTCGTGTAGGTATGTCGGAACCATACCGACGTCGTTCCGCCACCATATCTGTCAACAAACTTCTACAGTACCTACATAATCCATATAACACTGACAGGCGTGCAACACACCAACGAGTGTGCCAACACACCGACAAGCGTGCCAACACACCGACGAGCGTGTCAACACACCGACGAGCGTGCCAACACACCGACGAGAGTACCAACACTCCGACGAGCGTGCCAACACCGACGAGCGTGCCTACACCGACGAGCGTGCCTACACACAGTGAGAGAACCGTACGTATATCGTATGTAGGCAGGGTGTGTATAAGAGACCTCAAACACACCGTTTTCTTCCTAAATTATTTCCCTTTGGCTTTGCCGTACCTAGTCAGGTAAATATCGAAAAAAATATTACATTAGTCCTTATTACTCGCACGCACAAAAGAAAATATTACAATGAAAAACACACAGAGTATATTCGGAGCAGCCTTTTTAATTCAATTATGTATTAATCAAAGCAAAGCCAAATCATAAAGTAATAATATTTTTATATCTTTAGGTGTATTAAAATATTTGAACTTCCTTCAAACAGTAGCATAACCAATCTTTTTATGTTTTTATATGAAAATACTATATGATGAATTTACTTACGCAACTGCTACACTAGAGGTCCTGGGTTCGATCCCCAGGTCGAGCAAAGTGTTATTGGTTTTTCTATGAAATTCTCAGTAGCAGCTCGGAGTCTGGAGTTGTGCCCGGTGAATGACTATAGGCTCGCCCCCTATAACATGGGACCTAAACATACCGGCGAACTGTGGGTGTATATTAAGTACGCCTCTGCATAACCCTTCGAGGAATACAGGCGTATGTTTTATGTTTATATAATGGTTCAATTTAGTATAAATATTTATTTTATTTACTCAGACTGTGACACTTTAGCCGTCACAAAAGCTATACTACACAAATACCTACTATATACCCAAAAATGGTGAGATACTCAACATTTTAACGTAGGTACCAAATTCGATCACCGCATACCCGCTCATACGCAACAGTACCTACTCAATAAGACCTAGTAAACTAAATGTCGAGTCCAATTTTAGAAATCGGTCAGAGCACTCTTGTGTGTACCTTGTACTCGGCGGCAGTATTCTGTTTGCACGTTGCTCACTCTGTATAACAGAAATTAACTTTGACAACCTCTGCTAAAGCAGTGTTCTCTGCGAGAATAAATTGCTCTTTTGATAGTCTTTTGTTTAACAGAAATCAACTAGGTAAAGTTTCATCATCCATTGCACTGACTTACTAAAGGTAGTTCTATGACATAATATACCATCACGCCTGTATTCCTGGAAGGGTTAGGCAGTGGTGTACTAATGTACACCCACAGTTTGCATATATAAAACTCAGAATTTGATGGACAAACCCAATACTTACCTAACACTTTGCTCGACCTAGGAATCGAACTCAGGACCTCTAGCGTAGCAGCCGCACTTACAACCACTAGGGAAACAAAATCAATAAGTATCTAAACTTGAATATAAGATAAATTTTATTTATCGGTCCCATAGCAACTGAAGTGCTAAAATGTTTTCAAATCGTTGTGAGACGTAAAATTTGAATAAAACGCAGAGTAATCCCAAATCGGAGTTTAATCGTCAGATTAAAACCCTTTGGAACATTTAAAACGTTTTCAACGTAAACTATTGAAATCCGTGGTGGTTTGGGGTATTGAAATTCAGTAAGTACACGGCGTGGACTGGAACACTTTTGTCGCGATTTTGTGCTTGAAATATTTAACCACAGATCATTGCGATGTGTTTATTTTACTTGTCATTATTTTTTCGTCTTAATATCCTCATGATATCTCTCCAGATATTTTAATCAGTTTGAAAAGAATAGCGGATGGTTACATCGTACTACTAAAAGGTCACAGTCCACTTTAAGGTTGGTCATGATTAAACATAAGTGTATAAATATAATTACCACCAAATATAGTAAATTTATCACCAAAATGCTTACCAAAATAGATAAATGGTTACCAGATTTTAGGTTTTCTTTTTTTGGATTAGACAATCATAATTCCGAGCTGGAGAGCCGCCAGTTGCTAATTTTTGGTTCTAATTTCACGCCAAAATGGGGATTTGTTTTGGTGATCATTTACTATTTTTGTCGGTACATTTTACTAGATCTGCTGGTTATAAACATATGTCAAAACTAAAATATAATGACAAAGAACATAGTACTTAATACTGCCCGTGGTTGAATATTGAAATTTTCTTCCACAAAATTTATATAACCAGGTAAAAAGTACCTGAAAGGGCTTGAGAGAGGCCTTTATTCAGCGGTGAAACACCAATGGATAGTAAAAAAACATTAAAGATCATAACATACTTTAATGTCCTGGTTTCTGAAACTTACGCGAATATTAGACATTGAAATAAAACTACTTTTTACGGATTTTATCGCGTTGCATTGATATTATTTGATTCCTTCGTTTCGGATCCTTTACAGCATCCATCGTCACGGGTAGAATAAGTTGTTGGACATCTTAATGTTGCAATTACTAACAGCTACCTTACATTTTTGTTATTTATTGGCGATCCGATACACGCAAATCAAGCTCACTTGGATTTTGATTTAATGGAATCTATAATGGGGTAGTAATTGCAACATTAAGACGTCCATGGAGGCTGTAAAGGATCCGAAACGTCGGGAACTAAATAATATTAATACAACGCAATAAAATCCATAAAAAGTAGTTTTATTTCAATACTTTAATGTCATCAGAATAACACGCTGCGTCCTATAAAGATAGGTGTATCGCCATGCATCCGGAAGAGCGGCTGTTGGGTAAATGAACCGGCTGGACCCGTGCCAAAACCTATTGAGCAACTGCAAGGATACAACAAAGAACGACCATACTCAGATATTCAATGCTCTAGATTAGCTCAACTTGATAGTTTTAAATTGCACAAGACAATATAAATCTTAAAATAGTAACATTACGGCCGATTGTTGAATCGAGCTGTAGAATAGCACATCTTGATAGTTTTGCATTAAATAATATCAACCTTAAATTTGTTACTTTACGTGCGAATATTGAATCGTCAATACATTTTGAGAATAGGTACTCGTATCTTTTTAGGTACCTAAGTTTAAAGATATTTTTTAGTAATACGTGGTTTGCAATGGTTTGGTCCTTAAGAGCAATAGACAGAGAGAAGAGGAAGGAGAGCGGGAGGCCTTTGCCCTGCAGTGGGACACTACGGGCTTTTAATAATGATAATAATAACGTAGTTTGCAAATAATATTTTCGTGTAGGAATTGAGTCCATAAAATTCGGTTTCAATAAGACTACAATCCTTGTTTTATAGTAAGTACGGAAAATTCTCATGGATCATCTGCCACCCAGGGAGGCAGCCTTTTGGATTTGTACCAACTAAAACTACACTCTACACTCTGACTCTCACTGCACACCCTGACTGCTTCGTTAATCTAATGGTTCCAAGCGTGACTGCTATGCTAGGACCTGAGTTCGATTCCCAGGTCCAGCAAAGTGTTATTGCGTTTTTCTATAAAATTCTCAATAACAGCTCGGAGTTTGGACTTGTGCCCGGTTAATTGCAATAGGCTCGCCCCCTATTACATAGGACCTAAACATACTGGCGAACTGTGGATGTACATTAAACTACTCTGCTAAACCCTTCGGGGAATACAGATGTGATAGAATGTTATGTTATGTAAACGCACACTTTCCATGACCTGCCTTACCAATAAATCCGTGAAACTCACCATGACCGATGTTCAGCGTTTGCTGGACCTCACTTGAAAGCACGTGTGTCGGAGTTTATAATTTTGACCTTATAATGACAGTTAAATGCTTTAAGCATTGTAGTTCAATGTATCATGTTTATTTAACCTAGAGTTTAGCCTAGACAGTCTTGTTTTGATTTATAGCCCGAATTAAAGCTTTTTGTTTTACTTAGAATGAAATACGTCTACTTAACCGTAATGTCTTATAAATTACCTAGTAATGTTCTGGAAAATTTCGTAGAAAAAGGTTTTACACCTTATTTACTGAGAGTATATTTACTAATGGTTTGTTTATGTACGAATTTCGGTAAATGTTCTAGACGCTACTTTAATGGATAAATATACTATCTACTTAATGTAATGAAAATGTATATATTTTTTTTAAATTTTACATAAATGGTATGTTATGTGTCACGCCTGTATTCCCCGAAGGGTTAGGCAGAGGCGTACTTAATGTACACCCACAGTTTGCCGGTATGTTTAGGTCCCATATATTAGGGAGCGAACCTATAGCCACCGGGCACAAAACCAGACTCCGAGCTGCTACTGAGAATTTCATAGAAAAACCCAATAACACTTTGCTCGACCTGGGGATCGAACCCAGGACCTCTAGTGTAGCAGTCGCGCTTGGAACCACTAGACTAATGAGGCAGTCCTAGACTATTGAGGCAGTCTTTCTTTCAATTTATATATGTTGGAGAAAGAAGTGATTGCGGATGGTCTGTTGACTAATTGCGACGCTAGCGCCACCTGGTAGCACGAAATGGTATCAACGGCATGACAATTGGAAGGGGCAAACACTGCGACGGCGAAGTCGAGGTGCGGAGGAGTCGCATTACTCCGCTGGTGGTGACTTGTGCGCACGTCGTGGAACCGTCACATGTTCCTTAATAATTCCATAATTCTACCCACAAAGTTATTGTTATTGTTGTAGTAACAGACAAATGTGCTTGGGAGTTTCTTGTGGCTTCTTCTCCCAGTAGGAAATAGCACTAGTGAAGCGTTTTGGGGGTTGTCTGTATTGTAATATTGACGGGGTAATAGTTTACCTGAGAAGTCTGATTAAATGAGAGATTTAATGACTTCTAAATTTGTGTTTTAATGTTTGAACCAGCATAACCCACTCTTGCGCCCACTGAGGTTCCTAATGACTTGGCTATCACTTCTGATTACGAGACGGTTAGTAGTAACCCCTGCCCATTCTCCGATATATATATAAATTCATTCTGCTAGAATTCCCAACTAAGGGTCGGTTTCCAGAATAATCAGATGTGGCTAAGTATCAATATTTTGCATGAACCGATAGCCATCAGACAGCAACCGATTTTTTTTTAATGGATAATATGGCAAACGAGCTGACAAGCTAACTGATGGTAAGTAGTCATCGTCGCCCAAGGACACCTGCAATACCAGAGAAGTGGCTGATGCGTTGCCGACCCTTAAGAGCTCCTACGGACTGCAAACTGATAGAACTGCAGCAACCGAACTGAACTGACGGAACTGGAGAACTGGCTCTTAATTTGAAACACACACCAAATGCTTTACGACAGACTCCGACGTAAAGGTGTCAGCCAGTCAGATCCCAAGAGATCCTACCACCGAGCAAGTCAGATATTTTCACGATTTCTACGGGATTCCTATCTGAAACGATGTGCCGAACAGTATTCTAACCCATCCCCACACGGCGAAAATTTCTGGGCAAAATATATATTCTAAAGAGCTTTCAGTCAGGATTTAGTCATTTTTTTAACAATAATATAGTTAACATCTATTTCGTGATTACCTTCCATTATTTTCTTGGTGATCCTGTTAATCTCTTTTTATTTATTTACTAGCTTTTGCCAGCGACTTCGTCCGCGTGGAATAGTTACTTTGTTCCCTAGTTCTTCGCCCGCGGTTTCACCTGCGTTGCCCCGTTCCTAAGGGTTGTAGCGTGATGTTTGATAGCTTGAAACCTTTCTCATGAATCACTCATTTTCCCAACATTTCCCTTCACTGCTCTGCTCCTATTGATCGTAGCGTGATGAAAAGTATACTATAAACTGCCCAGGAGTATGAAGAACAATTGTACCAAGTTTCGTTGAAAGCCGTGGAGTGGTTTTTGTTTCTATAACGAACATACAGACAGACAGACAAAATTTATACTGATTGCATTTTTGGCGTCAGTATCGATCACTAATCACCCGCTGATAGTTATTTTGGAAATATATTTCATATACAGAATTGACCTCTCTACAGATTTATTATAAGTATAGAAGAGATAGATTTAAAAAAGCAAAAATTGTCCTAGAAAATATTTAAAATCATCTTCACAATTCCTTTATTTTCAGAATAATGTAAGGCTTTTGAACTTAAAAATGTTTCATTGCTGTTTCAAAGAACTGTTGCAAATGGCTTGTACTCTTTGTATGAATGATTTATCAGCCCGACTGTGAATTAATATAATGATGAATGTCGTTAATACTGTACGTTTCTATTTTTTTTTCTTATATAAAGCTTACTAGCAATGTGGGTCACATATTACTAGCATTCTTGTTAACCCCTCGTGCTAAGATAAATTCTTGTGTTACGAGTGGGTTCACGTCTGCAGTGTAATGGGTGGGTTTCGAACCGACATCACATGATCGCCAGTCCGACGTACTAGTCATTAGGCTACCGCCGCTTATGCTATTATTTAACTTTTTTTTATGGGATAGGAGGGCAAACGAGCAGACGGATCGCCTGATGGTAAGCGATTACCGCCGCCCATGGACACCCGCTACACCAGAGAAGTCACAAGTGCGTTGCCGACTTTTTAAAAGGGGATTGGGCCTCCGGTAACCTCACTCACTCGGTGAAACACAACGTAAGCGTTGTTTGACGCCGGTTTTCTGCGAGGCCGTGGTATCACTCCGGTCGAGCCGGCCCATTCGTGCCGAAGCGTGGCTCTCCCACGTAAAAGCTGTTACCCGCTACTTTGACCCCGTGTTTTATAAAATAGTAGCCTAAGATATTCCTTATAACATCAGTTATCTGCAAATGAAAGACAGTCTATGTTTATACTTTATATTTTACAAAAAAAAACGTGACTATAATACAAGGTTTTTAGGCAATGACTACATGTCCAAATAACAACACTACCATGCCTTTACAATAATCCTTAGGGAGGAAATACACGCAGACTGCTCACGCAACAGGTTATTACTATTTACATCAACAACTTTGAGAATGTTGGCAAATACAGTATTTTTTGTCATACAGGTCGTTAGTTTTATCCGCTTGGGTTTACTGGAAAGTGTGTATTTTTGCGTTAGACGACAGTAAACTTTAAAATGTACATAGTGTGTACCTAAGTATTTCTTTGCAAACAAATAAGAAGTATGAATGAAAAAAACTGACAGAAATTAATGCGAACAATTTATGTTTCAAACTCGAGACCTTTGACTTGGCAGTCCTATGGTCATATCACTAGGCTATCACTGCTGCTAGCACCTCTGACTTTTCGAAGTCATCTGTGTATTAAATAGTTAATTATCACGCGCTTAAACGGTGAAGGAAACCATCGTGAGGAAACCTGCATGCCTGAGAGATTTTCTCGATGGCGTGTGAAGTCTGCCAACCCGCATTAGGCTAGCGTGGTGGACTATAGCCTAATCCGAGAGGGATTAGGCTATAGTCCTGTATCAGTCATGACATTTTATGTTGAAGATGTAACTGTCGTAGGAAGATAGTAAGACCCATAAATTATAAATCCATAAATAATACTATGAGTGAGTAAACAGTAAAAAATACTTTCATAAAATACATTTTTTTTATTAACTACCCCATTATCTAGTGGTCCTATGCACGACTGCTCGACTCGGAATTTCAATTTGGGCCCAGTTAATAGTAATGAGCTCTCTATTACATATACTTGTACCGGCGAACTGTGAATGTACCTACACCTATGCCTCTGTTAATTTAGAAAATCCTGTCAGCCCTCGGGCACAAGAACGGCTTATTCTGTCACGATCGTGGCAATGCATGCCTATAGAACAAGGGAAGACAACAACGGTTAATAGTTGGTACAAGTCCGACATACCCCTTTTTATAATACGGAAAATCAAACCGTCCTCGCCTTTATTTTGCCCTATAGTCACGGCCTTAAAATTCCTGACATTCGCCACGAGTCCACCGACTCCTCAAATGGCAGAAGATTCACGAACATTTTCTGCACAAAAAATGATCCCTTAGATCCAAAATTTGCCACGTTCACAAACGCAACAGGTCACTTATTTACAACAACTCTGCCAATGTTTATTCTGCGTCTGTTTTTCCGTTTTATCCAGCTTTGTGTGCGTTGGCATTCAGGACGTGCTCTCACTTGTAGCTGAGGGATTTATTGTAATTCTAAAATTAAATAAAGGCCCAATTGTTTGCTTCAATGGTTCTGAAATCATCCAATCAGGCAAAAGGGTCAACGATCCTTGATCATTGTCTGTCACAAGTGGAAACTTTGCACATGTCTATATTTTAGTAATTAGTCTATCTTTATTAATATGCAGACCACCTGCTTAGGCACAGGATTTTATCAAAGTCAGTCCAGTCACATGGATTTGTTTCAATTTTGTTTTATTTCAATTAGAACTTACTGAAAGTAGTCTTAAAATGCCTAAGTTGCAAGCTTCTTTTAACTAGTTGCAAAATTGCAACAGAAGAATTTTCGGGGTGTTAACATTTTGAACAAACGAATATTTTTATCTATATAGATTTGAACATTGTAATGTAATCATAGAAACAAAGTAAATTATTTGACTTCCAAACTGGTTATAATGTAGGGAGTGACATTTAAATACCACAGTTCAAGTAATTTCATCAAAAGTTGCTAGTGAATAAAAAAAGTATATTTGGTACGTCGCCCACAGTTTGATGTAATTTAACATAATGGCGGAGTCAGTGACCCATTATGTGTATATTTGGGACTGGCTCACGCGACTATAGCACGCAACAGGTGCACTTACCAGACTATGTTGGTCATTGACATTAGGAGTAGTAACGAAAACTGGTACACTAACACTTATATAATGTTGGGGCTTCCGTGCTTTTCTAGTACTTCAGGGATGTTCGCGGAGACAGGTGTCAGATTTTCATGCGCTTATCCTGACATGAATAGTATCCCTGATGGGGCGAGTGTGTGTTAGCTCCAAGAGCCCAATTATGTGGCACTGTCATTCAAATATATTAAATAATATATATCATTATGTATTTACTTGATTTAATAATGTGTATTTGTGTGAGGGGTGTTATAATTTTGTAGTGTGTCTGTTGCATCGTAGCGCCCAAACGAATAGACCGATTTTAATTCAGTTATTTTTGTTTGAAAGGTTACTTGATCGGGAGTGTTCTTAGTTATGATTTAAGAAAAGGCAAGCCGTGCCAACAGGTTATCAGTTCTTTTCTAGTTCATGAAGAATAAAATTACGCCTTTCCTCCACATCACTGCCTCATTAGTCTAGTGGTCCCAAGCGCGATTGCTACGCGATTGGTCGCATTCGATTCGCAGGTCAGGCAAAGAGTTATTGGGTTTTTCTATGAAATTCTCAGTAGCAGCTCAGAGTTAGAATTTGTGGCCGATTAATGGTAATAGGCTCGCTCCCTATTACATTCGACCAAAAATTTGTAAAGTTCTGCCGAATCCTTCGGGGAATACAAGCGTGATGGTCAACTGACTAATTTAAAATTTCGTCATTTTCTCCAGATCATCATTAACCCAATTACAGTCCTACTGCTGGGCACGTGTATCTTCTTTTTCGGCCAGCATGGTGCCGCTGGCCACTAGCGTGAATAGCGCAGACTTCACACACCGTTCAATAAAATTCTCAGATATATGCAGATTTCTTCAAGATGTTTTCCTTCACCATTGAAAATAGTGATAATTAATTATTAATTCGCATATGATTGTAATTTATATTTATAAAGTAAGTATGTGTGTATACATATTTAAAAGTCCCCTCCGATACAAGCTCGCCCCCTATTACATGGAACCTAAACATACCGTTGAACTGTGTGTATATTAGTACGCCTCTGCCTTGCCCTTCGGGGTATACATGCGTGTTGTTGTGCGATAGACGACATACTCCCTGCGCGCGCTGTCTTTTTAAAAAACATAAATATTTAAAAATAAATACCAATTTTCCTTAAGAGCATCCGTACGTAAATACGCTAGATAATCAAAAATAGAAATCATAGATATTAGATAGATACATATAACCAGAGTCCAATCCCATCTTGCTAATGCTAATGCCTTGCTTGCATGTTTCACCCACCATATTAATAGTTGACACGCGAAACATCGGCGGCGAGAGGGTTAGTGCTGAAAATTTGTTCACAAATTACAAACACGTGCTGATAATTTTATTAAAAAGATGGTTTTGAAAAAAACCTTGCAAATCGGTTCATCAGCCATGAGCCCCTCTTTTCTTTTAATCAATACCAAGAAAAAGCGTATTTCAGATGAATTTCTTTGCCCCACACTAGGAATTTCTTCTATATCGTGGGTCCTCTTACAAACACAAATTCAACAGAAACGTCCAGATCCGGAACAACTACTTGTAGGTCATACAAATATTTGCTCCATGTGGGGATTTAACCTACAACACGTGGTGCAGAAGCTGATCGCTCAGCCGCTATACCAAACGTGTCGTCATTTATTATTGGCTAGGTGGCATCGTACGACACTGAACTAACTGTAAAGTAAGTCGTGTCGGTTGAGAGGTAAGGTAACTTGCCTCTCATAGATGTCACCAAACGTCACCTTATGACGTAAATTCAGAATGTGAAGGCAAAATTTCAATCATGCGGGTAGGGTTCGCGGTGGCTTAGAGGTCAGAGCGTCTGATATATCAAACCAGAAGACGCAGGTTCGAATCCTGCCCGCGATTGAATTTTTTCCTTTACTATTAAATAATTTAATAATCTTAGCATGGAAAATGCAAAAAAATCACAAAAAGATACAAACCTTAGTGGTAGTCAGAAGCCCAAAACGCCTGACAAGTCTTTAATTTGAATACTTATTAATATTGTTCAAAAATTACTGATATTCAACCTTATCTGCGGGCACTAGAAGCCGACCAACATTACGATAAGTTAAGAAAATGAGGATTATTTGTAATTTCTATTTTAACGCATATTTAATTTAATTTACCTCCCAAATAAACAAAACTAAAGTTTTAAAAATTCTACTGGCTTCACTCCTGCTTCTTCAAATTCTAATGTAAATAAATTTATTCATTCAAATGTACATACGTAAGGTTGTTGGTTTAAATTTTATATGAGAAAATAAAACAATTTAACACCAATTAAATTGCTTTTAGAATTGTGTCACGGGGGACAATTGAGCCTAATCTCCAAGTTACTAATTTGTTTCAATGTTTAAAAGACAAAATTAACGAACACTTATTGTTTTACATTGTTTCTTCTCTCTGCTAATTATATTGAACAAAAAAACACAATTTCTAACAACCCCTTCTCAATTCGTAATCTTTTTTTATTCAGTTAATGATGCAGTGATAAAACAGAACAGAAAACAGAGCAGAACATTGATAAAATTCTATCAATAGTCTGATTTAAAAAGTGAGATTAGATTTTTGGTCATTAAGTCTAATCTAGAAATTGTTATAAGTAATAAAGATTTACCTATTACACTACTTTTTAAATCTAGATTTAGATCAATCAAGTTTGATTGATCAATCATCGAACTGATTGCTTGATTCAGTTTAATCAAGCAATCAGTTCGATTATAATAACGTAATGTTAAAAAAATCTGCAAATAATATGAAAATGTTCTTGTTATTATTCGTCCCTAAAAAATATGATGATTAATTTGAAGTAACGGATAATTAATTCTTTGCTAACTTCTTTATTCAACTTTGTTTTAGACGAGAAAATAATTTGATGCATGTTAGACAAATTAAAATATCGTTAGGTGAACGAGACTTTGATTGATCTATCAATATCTCTTTACAATTTTATCTAACACAAGAATTCTTAAAATCACATTTTTAAATTCAGAGGCGTATACTATAAGCCATTTGTTTTTTTTTAATGTCTGTAATATACAGACACAGCTTTTTCCGATTTTATAATAGTATAAGTAGACAAGCTATTGAATTATTTATTCATGAATAAATAAGTATATCTTGTTAAATAGAGATTCGATAATTCTTCTCACGGTAACATAGCATCTTATAAAAAACGGTTATTAAATGAATTATAACACAAACAATATGGACTTGTTATAAAATAAAAGGTATACTTATTACCCGTACATATTTTGTAATTTATTTGTCGAACTAAAAACTTCTGAATTTTAGTTTTCATGGCCCACATTTTCCATGAAAACTACGTGATTCTTACTTACCACGTAATTCAGTTCGTTACATGAATCAGCGTAATTTGGATCAAAATCGTCTAATAATGGCGACAGATACGATCTAATTAAAAAAATCTAGTTTCGAAATTTCGTTTTAAATGGAATTTGGAAGGATTTTAATTTTAGTGGTCAAACGCAAGCTTATACACTATAAAAATAAATTTGTGGCATCAGCTAAGTCCGTCCCCTTGACCCCTGAGTCCCCCACCTAAGTACGGCCCTGTACTACAGGGGACGGTGAGGTAAATTTAAAATATTTTAGATCTTTTGCAAATAGATGAGCAATGATAGCTTCTCCGACAGATGATCTATTAAAACTGCTTAAAAATAAATGTACCTAATCTACATTACAAGTGTACAACTTACCCAGCGTGCGGAAGACTATAGGTCTACTCCTGTATTTATGACCGCCCCACAGTGCGGCGACGGTGACTTGGTACTGCGTGTCCGCTTCTAGCCCGCTCAGTATGACCGCGTCTGAATTACCCGCCACTTCCAGCACGACTCTGTAACTAATGGACCATGAGTCAATTTCGTCGTATTCTGGTGACAAAGTGCAAAATGGTGAGGCCACATATATGTAGTTAGAAAATTTTAGTTTATTTTTACAAATTTTAGTTGTATTATTAGTAAACATTTTAGCGACCGTTAGAAATGAGCTTTAAAGACCATTGCAAATGAAATTAAAAAATATAATCATAGAATTTTATATTTATTAACTATCTTATTCATAATAATATAAAATGTCTTAAAAGCCTCACAAAGCTATATTATGTTTTCCCTGTCACAAAATGTCACTTGTCAAAACAAGACAATACGTACTATAACTATATTTATGACGTTTATAAGACGTTTTATATTATTATGAATAAGGCTGTATGTAGACGGAGATAATATTGAGATCTTAGGATTAATAACGCGAATCGAAAATAAAATTTAAATGGAGATTAGATTTTATTACTTCTTTTTTCCAACGTATAATAAATTATTTGTTGTTCAAAATTAACAAATATCTTTACATATTACATTTTGAGTCTCAGAATAAACTAAAAATATATTATATTTTTATTGGAAACTATATTTTTAACACAATCTTTAGTTCAGAAAAGCGCGATATGGCCCAGGGACAAGAATTTCGTCGTTTTTGTTGTGATTTGGTATTATGTCATTAATTTGTTAGGTAGGTACTTGAAGGGTTAAAGTAAAAAATAACAATTTGCAGTTTAAAAATAGCTTATAAATATGGACATTAACCCATTAACACTCGTCCAATATCAAACAGCTGATGACAGGTTAATACAGCCATTACGTTGCATGAATAAGACATCTCTCTTCCTTACTTCAGTGTTAACCCTGCTCAGAGCTGACTGATTGAGGCCAAAGTAATAAGTTCACCGCGGCACCGTTAGCATTGCTAACGAGTTTAATGGACTTTGGTGTGTTGAAATGATGGAAAAAATTAGGATTTATATTTTGCTAGTCATAATTTTTATTACCTATATAAATACACTGATGTATTTTCCATGGAATATAGAGAAATAAAATTTATGAAAGTGTATTTCAAAGATAAAAATTTCATACAAAAATTTAATCCAAATTTCAAAAAAATTAGCACCTTTTACTTGCCTTAATATTATTATACCTTATAATAAGTTTATTATGTGGCCTCACCCTTAGGAAGAAAGAAGTAAGAAAAAATACTGAAAGTTTTATTAGGACAGGTTTTACAGGACTAAAAGTAACGCTAATAATACTACTAAAACTAAAATAAATATAAATACTGAGATCCAAAACGAATCCTTTCATATTCGTATTGAATAATGAAGCGTTTTTCCTTTCGACTCAACGCAATTGACGGGATTGCCAATGTCAAAATTATAAAGCTATTAAAATGATAAATGATATTTTATTTCTGTAAATAGATCCTTTAAGAATATTTTTACAAGTCGATGTTTTAAATTTTTTTAACTAGATGGTGCCGGCATTTCCTAACTGACGACCTCTGAGAAGAAATGCCGAAACAAACTCAGAGGATCATGGTCTCTTTTAAAGTCCAGACAGTTACAATTTTAATTAAGTAGGTACTCGTCTTAAAAATTGAATAGCAGTAGGTACCTATGATATAATGAAGAGACATGTAATAAGTGTTTTGGAATACCCACTTGTATGTTGTGTACCACCAAAAAGTTAACAATCTGTTAATTTATTTTTTTTGCTATTCGTTAAAACTTGACACATATAACAGCACTAAGTTAAGTTTTGTAGCTGTTGGTTTCCCAAATTAAAAATGCCTTATTGAAATAAAACAATGCCCCCGACTACCGACTCTGTAAAAAGGTCCGAAGCGTTGGTATTCAATAATATAAATATAACGCGACAAAATCCGTGAAAATTTCTATTTTAATAATATGTACTCGTATAATATTCGCGTAAGCGTCAAAAATCTGTATAAAAAAATGCCTGCCAAAGCCTCTAAATTGGTGGATATTTCGCTTTTCACTATCTCGATTTCAGATATCTTTCTTCGTACAAAGGAATCTTGAAGAGACTATATGGATCCAACAATGTAACTTGAGTATTGTCTTCATTCCTCCGTAAATTTTGCAAATAAAATATGTAAGGAAAAGATGATACATTTTCCTAGAAAAGTCGATATATTCTGTGACTGCTTTGAAAAGTTTTGAACTGTATGACAAATTAACCGAACAGCTGAACCAGCGCAGCTGTTGAGTCAGGTCCTAGGTTCAATTCCCAGGCTGAGCAAAGTTTGTTCCATTGATATTTCCATAATGAAATTCTTAGTTTGGAACTTAGATTAGCGTCCAGTTAATGACAATAAGCTCGACCTCTGTTACATGGAATCTGAGGGTGTTTATCGGTACACCTCTGCCTGACCCTTCAAGGAAAACAAGCGTTGTACGGATTATATTATGTTTCTCTACTGTTTTGTATATCTGTCTTATCTTCATCCTTCGTCAAACAAACTTTTTCTAAAATTGTCGTTAACAGATAGAAGACAATTCTAACAATCCGATAGAATTTCAAAAAGGCGTTTCTATTTAATGATTTCTATCCATTATCTACTAATATATCAATGTTTATAATCAATACTATTGTGTGAAACTCTATCGGAACAAATTAGGGTTACACGAATAAGGCGGCCGCATTTTCGCCAGGAAATTTATCGGTAATACGACTTCCGCCTGCCAACCCTACCTGTTCCGTTAACAATTCTTAACAGTTCTATGGTTTTTGTATTCTTTTATGCTATTTTTATAATGAAAAAAAGAAGACTTTATTGTCTATCGAATGGGTGCTATTTCTGTATTCTTATAAATACCAGTAAAATGATAAGTAACGCTGAAATTGGGTTATAATTTATTTATTCAATTAAGTTGTGAATATGTTTTGAGTATAACGGTAAATTTAATATTATAAATATGTAGACCAGGTAAATAAATTGATTAATTTCGTGTCGGGAACATTAAATGGTTTTAATAACATATGTATATAGGTACTTTAAAAAACAAAAAAAAATACGTTACCCCACACTAGGATTTTCTCCTGTATCGTGGGTGCGTTACAAACACAAATTCTCACACACACAAACGCCCAGAGACCCGGAACAACTACCTGTAGATCATACAAATATTTCCTCCGTGTGGAGATCGAACCCACAACACGTGGCGTAGAAGCCGATCGTTCAACCACTACGCCAATCGTGTCGTCGACTTATATGATATCACTTTGAATTATAATACATCTGTATATATTGGTTTAAATGGAAGGAAGTCTGCATGCTTTAGAAATGTTCTCGACAGCGTGTGCAGTCTGCCAACCCGTATTAGGCCAGCATGGTGGACTATAGCTTAAACTTTCACATTCTAAGAGAAGACCCGTGCCCAGCAATGGGTCTACGGAGGTCTTCTTTTCTATCGCTATCTTCTTCCATCCTCTTTTTCTAAAGTCACTTAATAATCTAAAATTAGAACAAAAGACAATTTGATATTAAGCCTACTCTGACAGTCTCCGATGGAGACATCAGCCTGCAAGGCCTGCAAAAGGGAAATTGAGAGTATGGAACACCTTCTGTGTACATGCGATGCAATGCGTAGAAAGCGAATGTGCCTCTTGGGCAGGGTTATTCAAGACCAGATGACTACAGACTCATACCCCCAGTTCTCATTATAAAGCTCATGGAAGAGCTGTTTGAAGAACTGGGTGAGTATGAGGAATAGGTATCACAAAAGATCCCATAGGGTCGAAATGCACTGAGGCATTGCCGCCTCGGCCCCACAAAAGATAAGATAAGCCTACCCTACAAAACATGCACCTACATGTAAAATATTCTTTCGAACAGCTCAGCTTGTGTATTATTTATGTTGAAACGAAGTGAACTTTTATTCACTTGCTCAAAAATATCCGCTTTGTTTGTCTCGAAGATTTTCCTTCGGGACTTACATGATTTCACCAAATCCATCCCCACCTGTATCTAAAAAGAAATTCAACCTACTTCGTATTTGTTGATTTTTATTCTAGCTACTGTTTCTTCTTTGTGGTAAAACTGTAGGTAGTTTTAGTTTTAATAATAATAATAATATATTCTTTATTGTACACCAAAGAATCAATATAAACAGGACAAACATTTTAACTTACAATATACAATGGGCGGCCTTATCGCAATCAGCGATTTCTCCCAGGCAACCTTAGGATGGACTGATAGAACTGAACAAGAAAAAATGGGGTTGATGGTGCTTATACATATTATCAAATATATAGTCTTATACATATATCGTAAATTATACATATATACATAAATACATATTAATACATACATGTATATTACGTATACATACATATACATATAAAAATATAATTTTAGTTTTTGTTATATTAGAATTAGGTACTGAATGAAAAGATTGTAACGGCTTTAGTAAAGTATATAATTATAATTATGATGCCTCATAGAGTAATGGTCCCAACAGCGACTACTACGCTAAAGGATCGATTTCGATTCCGAGGGTGAGAAAAGTATTATTGGATTTTTCTATGGCATTCTCAGCAATAGTTTGGATTTGCGTCTGGTTAATAATTTAAACAGGCTCGCCCCCTATAACACTAGACCTACAACCCTTTGGGGAATACGGGCGTTATGGTATGTTAAGTAGTGTATCTATCGGAATATTAAAATATGTTTTATTAGTAATGGGTACATAACACATAAATTCAGAATGGTATATGGCTGTGCGTTTTTTATGCAACCTTTTGATTAGGTAGTTTAGGGTAGTATGGTTAGTTTGTAAGCATATATTATTATTTGTTTTGCGTTATTGAGACGGAAATAAATATCTTTTCTTTATTTCTTCTTCTTTCTATGATAAAGTTCCTAAGGCCATCACGCTGGCCTTATAGCAGATTGACAAACTTTACACTTCATAGAGGAAATCTTTCAAGCATGCAAGTTTCCTGGCGATGTTTTTCTTTGCCGTTTAAATGAGCAAATAATAATAAGAAAATGTTTAGGATTTCTAACCCTTGTCAGCCCAGTGACACTAGGCTATCACTGATCTTTATATCAAACATAAATCATTGATCAAAAGGCCGATTCTGTTAATCAAAATATAATTCCAATAAATCTCAATGTTATAAATGTCAACATTCAATATTTCGATGGTACAATATTGTTATTTCGATACAATATGATGTATATTAGTTAAATTGTATAAAATAAAATGTCTAATATAAATTGAGAATTCCATTTGACATCTATGATACAGACGAGTATTACTCGTATATTCCGACTATTTAAAGTAGAATTGGCCTCCTAATCTCTGGACTTTGGGGCCCAAAGAGTTCAAATAACAATAACCTCATTGCTTTGCGCTTCAAGTCCCTAGATCGATATCAACAAACGAAGCTCCTGACAGTCTACAAGATTACCCTGCCAATAGCACCCCTATCCCAGAACTAATCCATAAATTCTACACAAACTCTGATCTTAGAAGTTTCGAAGGACGTTTGCACAAAGCTTTTGTCTGTTAACCACTGAGGTATAATAACAGAGGTGATAACGTTATAACTTCTCTAAATGAATTCATAATCGCCACTTATAAGTTGTCGAGACATGTAATCTAGATCTCATTTGAGACTGCAGTACATAATGAATGAGGTGACGTACATCAGAGGTGCAAAATACGACATCTGACCTTTGTATTTAGCTTAGTAAACACTAACGTGGGAGAGCCATGCTTCGGCACGAATGGGCCGGCTCGACCGGAGTGATACCACGGCCTCACAGAAAACCGGCGAAGAACAACGCTTACGTTGTGTTTCCCGAGTGAGTGAGGTTACCGGAGACGCAATCCCCTTTTAAAAGGCGGGCAATTCACTTGTGACTTCTCTGGTGTTGCGGGTGTCCATGGGCGGCGGTAATCGCTTACCATCAGGCGATGCGTCTGCTCGTTTGTCTGGGTATCCCATAAAAAAAAAACTAATATCCCCTGTGACAGCAATACTTCAGCAGTCTCTATTATGTACCATTCGATGAAAGAAACAAAATAGTTTGTAAAACTGCACTTTATTCAACACCTGTTAGTAAGAAGAATATACGAGTACCTACCTAACGTATCGGTTTTCTGAGATCTGGGGGTTTAAAATTGCTGCTTTTTATGTAGCTCAATATTATCTCAAGATGATAATATTCCAGGTTCCAAATATGAATTGATATAGGTAGAATTTGTTAACACACATATTTATTAATTTTATTTGAAACTGGATCGAAAAATAGGATACACGATACATATTTTTTATTTTCCCCGTAATTCAATCATTTCATATTTATTTTCGGCTTTGAATTTCTTTTTAGTGTAAACAAACGTAAGTGCTAAATGACGTCATTTGTACGGTTAACCGGCTTAAACGGTGATACGATATAATATCATGTCAGTTAGGCATAGTCTCATAATTATTCATAAACTTACATTACCTAACGTATTTCGTTATTGATTTACCATTATTTCGACAAAATTTCAATTTTCTCAGATTTCGCCGCGTAAGTGACGTAATCACACTTTTTTTCTCCAAAATGAAGAAATATAAAAAAATAATAAAAATATTATGGAACTCGGGATAGGAACACAAAGAAACAGTATTTTTATTTGGTGGCTTACTTAAATGTAGAATTAATTTTAAATAGAACATTTTTGCCTCCAGGCAATTATTTGGCAATTATAATATATTTTTCTAACGGCCGGACTTAATAAAATCTTTTGATTTTTATTCCCTACTGGAGATTGAAATTTCTAACACACATACATACATATTTTATAAACATATATACATATTATATAAACATTAATTTTGGTACATATACCAAAATTAATGTTTGAAATCAATAAATGAATTAAGGCGCTGACAACAGCTAATGAAATTCGATGTTTCGGTATTTTAGCCACGCCCACTATTGCTCCGATTACCTAGCGCTCTTTTTTAAAAGGGTGGTGATACAGCGAACTAACAAATAAGAAACAAAGTGACGCGGTCAATAATGAACATTGAGTCAATAGATGGCGCTGTTTTATTTATTGCTCTGTACGAAGAACTAGTAACAAATTAGACAGGACGATTAAAAAATCAAGTACCCATGTATAGGTAATTATTTTATGAAACTTTATTTACAATTAATTAAAAACAATATACCTAAGCGTAAGGAAAATAAAAACCCAAACTACCTACTTATATTAGCCAAATTTTCATTAGTTTTACATGCACTTTTTATTTGCTTTTTTATATAAAAATATATTGGTCTAGCTCAGGTGGTCCCCAGCATGTGGAATGTGGAGTCGAAAATATTTATACAATTATTATTTTATTTTAAAGTAATACACTACTCACGTTTGTGTTTTATGTACCACTAACGATAAACTATATATATTAACTAATAAAACATAGTAGCTGTTGCGACAAGACTGCTTTATTAGTTTATTTTTCATATAACTGGTCAAAGTGAACCACAGAGAATACCAAAGATTAAAAACACAGACCTAGACATTCAAATATATGTTGCCATATACATAATTATACAGGTTGAAGATATTAGTAACTGAACATTTATTTTGATAATATTCTAACACCTCCACTTATAAAAATAATGTAAGTGTAGTAAGAACAAAAGAAAACAAAGATATCTTCATAATAACATTCAACATAACAGGCAAACAACCTTAACCAAGTTTCATATAAGTATTAAAAATATTAACACAATGCTTTAATACCCAATTGCTTAATAAATTGGTTGTGCTTGTTACTACTTAATCCCTTTGTTAAAAGGTCTGCTGGCATTTCAGAAGTTGACAGATATACAATTTTCACAATATTGTTAGCAACAGCCTCTCTAACAAAATGATGACGAATATCAATATGTTTTGTTCTCCTATGGATTATGGACAAAGGATTCTCTGTCAGCTTCTGAGCACCCTGATTATCATTGTACAGAGTAATTGTATAATTACAGTCAACAATTTCTAACAATGAGTTCTTCAAATAGATGGCTTCCTTACAGGCGTCTGATATTGCCATGTACTCACTTTCTGTGCTTGATAATGCAATTGTTTGCTGTTTTTTACATTCATATGATATTACAGCACCTGACAATTTGAAACAGAAACCTGTATAGGATTTTCTATCAATATTATTAGAGCCCCAGTCAGCATCTACAAAACCTTCCAAGTGATTATTATCATTGCTATACATTAGTCCATACGACTTAGTTTTCTTTAAGTATTTTAATATTCTTTTTGCATGTTTCCAATGGACTTCTGTAAAACAATTATTGAATTGGCTCAAATAATTGACACTAAAACTGATATCTGGTCGTGTTAAGATAGACAGATACATTAGGCTTCCTATCAACTGTTGATAAGGGTACCTTTTATTAACTTCTTTAGACTTTTCTTCTTTTCTTTTTTTTAAATTATTATCAATTGGCGTATCCACTCCATTACCATCTAGCATGTTAAATTTCATTAAAATCTTATTAACAAATTGCTCCTGATCTAATGATATACTGCCATCTTTATACATCCTAATCCTCATACCCAAACAATAATTCACCTCCCCCAAATCTTTAATCTTGAAATTTGACATTCAATCTTTCTTTAATTTATCTGTCATAGTGCTACTATTGGAAAAAATGAAAAAATCAACAACACAGTTATAAAAATCTGCTCCTTATTTTTCTTTTTACTATACAAGCATGGTTCTAGTTTTGACTTTATATAATCTAATGATATTAAGCAATCATTTACTCGTTGATTCCAAGCTCTGGCAGACTGTCTTAATCCATATATAGCACGTTTCAATTTAAGAACAGTGTTACTTTTACAGTCTAAGTTGGGTGGAACTTGCATATATACATTTTCATTGAGTATGCCATTCAAGAATGCAGTAGTTACATCGAGATGGGTAACTTTAAAATTCAATTTTACACTTAAAGCGAATAACAGTCTTAAAGTTGAGTATCTAAGAACAGGTGACCATGTATCTCTATAGTCTACGCCTTCTTTCTGGGTGAAGCCCTTTGCAACTAAACGAGGTCTAAATCTCACTTTGTTATCAATTTCAAATTTCCTTTTAAACACCCACTTGCACCGGACCACTCTGTCCGCTATTTCACTGTCCACCAATTCCCAAGCCTGGTTTTCTTCAAAAGCTTTGAGCTCCTGTTCCATTGCCTGTTTCCACATTTCTTTATCTGGCCCCTTCATTGCCTCTTCGTAGGTTATTTCATCATTCCAAGACTCCTGCTTGTCAGCAGTACAGAGGTTTGAAATTCCATATCTCTCTACTATTTTTCTTGTGCGTTTGCTTGGTAGATCAGGGACTTCTTCTGCTCTTAAATCACCATCTTCCCCACATAAGGTATGGTATGAGTCATCTGATGTTGTGCTTGAACTAGAGATCTCATGGACATAGGTAGGGTCATTTAAATCCAAAATGGTCCTCTCCTCTTCTGTTTCTTCCTCCACTGATTGTGAATCGAGTTCATCAGTAATTTCCTGCACTACTATCTGAGTATTATCTGGGATGTTTTCCTTTTCCATAATAGTCACATCCCTGCTCGTAGTGACTTGCCTTGTTTCCGAGTGGTATAATCTGTACCCTTTTATGTTATCTGGGTAACCAACTAAAATGTACTTGACAGCTTTCTTGTCCCATTTTAGTCTTTTACTTTTAGGCACATGCACCATCACAGGACTACCAAAAACTCTGATATGACTCAGGTCAGGTTTTCTTCCAGTCCATTTCTCAAATGGTGTAATATCACCTAGACCTGAGGCCAGCGACCTATACTTTAGGTAAACTGCTGTGTTCAGCCTCTGCCTCTGCCCAAAAATGTTTTTCTAATTTAGCCTCAAAAAGTAAGCATTTAGCACGTTCAAATATTGTTCTGTTGAAGCGTTCACAGAGGCCATTCTGCTCCGGCGTATATGGGTTGGTTTTCTGGTGAACAATACCTTCTGTTTTCAAATAATTTTCCATCCCCTGGGAGCAAAATTCTCCTCCATTATCTGTTCGCAGTACTTTGATTTTATTTCCAGTTTGGCTCTCTACCAACATTTTATAATCCTTGAAGTACTGTAATGCTTGATTCTTTTCTTTTAAAAAATATACAAATGACATACGACTGGCATCATCAACAAAAAGAAGAAAATATTTTGCCTGGCCAATAGATTTAGTCTCCATAGGCCCACATAGATCTGAATGAACCACCTCTAACAGGGTTTCACTTCTATGACTGGCTGATGTAAAAGGTAAACGAGATTGCTTGCCTTCACAACACACTTCACAGTTTGATTTCTGGATGTTGGCCTTATCTTTGTAGTTTACACCCTCCACTGCACCATTCTTCATTTTCTCTAAGTCACTACTGTTGATGTGCCCGAGTCTCCTATGCCATAGTCTTGCTTCTGTGTGGACTGCCGAAGCTGCTAACACCTTTGATTTCATTGTGATTATACACTCCATTTTGTAATCTTGCTACCCCAATTAGTTTATTCTGATTATTACGGATATTGCAACAGTTCCTCTCAAATGAAACTCTATTTCCATTTGCTATTAACTGGCTAACAGATAGGAGGTTAGTTGTGAGATTTGGAATATACAACACATTTTTCACACAAATGTTAAACTGGTCGCTATTTACACATGTAGTTATTTGTGTATCACCGGCACACATAACTGGCATAGACGCTTTGTTTGCCACAACTATTTCTATTTCTAATTGTTCACAAGCTTAAGAATTAATAATAAGCATTTAATATTAAACAAAGTAGTTAAATATGCTAGTATATAAAAGTAAAATGTGGTTTGATATTATTAAAAAATATTTTGGTTACGTTTTATTTCGAAAGGAAAAATGGCCCTATAAAAGAACCTTTTTTATGATTTGTTTACCTTTAGTTAGGGGCACTATACTATAACTTTCTGATGTGAAAATACATTCAAATTTGGAAGATCTTTTTTCAGCACTAAATGTACCTCTCAGGTCTAATAAAAAATATAGCAAAGCCTGCACAGTGATTTATATATAAGGTCAACTAAAATAGGTAGGTAGCAAAACTCCGCAGACATGATGGGTATCGATATCTAAATACACCAAAATAATAATTTTGATGTATTTTTTGGGGGTCCGTTACCGCTGGTGGTGTTGTTACTTGAATATTTGCTGAGAAAATTGTATTATATTTTTTGTTTTATCGTGTTTAGTTATCGATATTCATTACGTCTGTGAAGTTTACACAAAAAAAACAGAATTTCAAAAAGACACGCACGTGGTTGTCTTTTTGATCATGTTTAGACCCATCACAACTGCAGTTTCGCTAGCTAATTTATTTTGACCCTGTACAATGGGCAAGAAACAATAGACAAAGTTACGAGTATTTTCCTATAGTCCAGTTCTAAGAGAGTCATAGGTCTATGGAAATTTGATAGTTTATCACTGGATTTATTTGTGACTTTTTTTCTAAAAGTAAAGGGGATCCTTTTTGTCGCTATCCCCGCTAAATAATAAATTATTATACGTATAATAATATTATTGTAACATCACAATCTTACTGGTGAATTACTATTATTACTGTTAGTAGTATTTATACTTACTATATTATTATTAGTAAGTGTATTTATTGTATATAAGATGTCTAAACTGTTAAAGTATTATAGGTAAGTTGCCACACTATCCCATTAGGTTTAAGACCTGTAAAGATAGGTATAATGGTAAATAATAAATAAATAAAAAATCCGAGGCTACACCTGTTTCTAAACTGTTCGCCAAACGTCTCTTTTTACTGTAGAGAAAATTAAATAATTCTAGGAAATTATTAAAATTAATAATTATTATTCTAAAAACTTAAAATAAAATAATAAAAGATCAAAAACCTAAATTACACTAGTCGCCAGCAGATTACGAACTCGAAACTTCTTACTCCGGATCCTTTGCATTTACCACTAGACCAATCGAACACTGCCGATGTAGCCGAATTTGCGCTATCAGTTGTAGAAAATAACGTAAGTTTCATTTTAGTTATTTAGTTAGAATTTAATTTCTGTTCGTGTATCTGTGTCACATTCTATATCCATGAGATGTTTTTGTTTGTTAGTATAAAAGCGCTTTTTGTCTGGCCTCCGGCATTTTTGTTTGTTTCTCATTTTTCACGGCAACTATTTTCACTACTTAGAACTTTATTTATATTTACAACTTAGAACTCTAAATGATTATAATTACAGCTTAGAACTATATTTATCGTACAACTATATCCTTTTAATTAAATTGGGATGAGAATAAAATATGTAGGTATGTTTATGTTTGAAATTGTCATACAGCAAAATACGTAATTGCGGATAGCGCGCGGAGTAAAGCGACATACGTCCGTCTAGCAGGGCGCCTATGCGCTCACTATCGGTTTGCATAGAAAAGAAAGAGAAGTGGGATGATGCAAGGCTCGCAACTTATTACAAAACCATAAAACAATTAATTACTTTAAAATTTGTTAAGTATTCCAAAATATAAAACAAAGCAAAAAACAAGGTATAAAACAAAGTTCTGTATTTAAATGTGATATGTTATTGTACTTAATTTTACCAATGTGCATCGATTAGTAATACAGATTTTTTTGTTGGAAGGTCGTTTTAAGAGGCTAGTTTACCATTTTTTTGTATCGAGAAAACTTTTCAAAAACATGTTTTGAATACAACTATGTTTTCCGGAATATGTTCAAGATTAACATATATTTTTTTCGCTATCACAAACTGTATGGGTTTGGCTAAAAAATTGTTTGAGATATGCCTATTTGGGTGTTGTCAGCGCCTTAATATTTAGAACCCTTTAGCCTCTTAGAATCAATCAAGTGCCAATTATTTGTTGGGAATGCCAAAAGTTCGTTAACTAAATATGTATTTAGGTCGACATGTTCAAGTCAAACAGTTTTCGGGACTGCTCAAACATTAATAGGCTCACAGACATCTGACTGAACTCAAAGTAAACGTTTCTGTACTCAAAGTTATGTAGACTCTGTTAATTGACCGTATTGACATTTTTCTGTTAACTTTTATTATTTGAGATAAGGTTATTTGAAATAACATACCATCACGACTCCATTCCCTGAGGGTTAAGCCTATAGTAGTATAGATACCTACTGTAATTTACAAACCCATTTCGAAAGTAAGCTTCAAGTCGTACAGGAGGAATCCTATTATCATTGGCCGGGCACCAATCGGAACTCGAAGCTATGACTGGTAATGTTATAGAAAAAATAATAAGACTGCTCGATCTGGGAATTAAACCCCACAACCTCTAACTCAGAAGCTGTACTTGCGAAAACTAGACTAATGAGGCAGTTTGTAAAGTCAATCTATTTCACGAAGACCTATACGATGACCTTTAAGTCATCCATATAAAGTTCAAATTTCAATAATTGGTCTACTATCAAGTATTTATTTAAGCTTAAATCGTACCGTATCTTAGCATGTTGTTATTCCAATATTGAATCGTAATGTCGCATACTACATATCAGCACATAATCGATTAAATCACTATGTCGTATACTACATATTCGCACATAATCGATTGTAATCACAGTTCGCATACGTCGACGTTAATTCCATTATGGTATGTGTAATCAATACTCGCGATCCATTCATAGTTCGTACGTATAAGTATAATCTATGTAGATACGTCAGCCTCAATCCGAGATTGCATGTCATGCTACTCATTGAAATTATTGTAGGGGACGATATTAAATGTGATTTGAATGGAATTATGTCGCACATAATTTATAAGGACTTCCCCTATTGCTACATAATCGTGTCATGTCATACTTGTTGTTACTCCTGTCTCTCATTTGTCATTCTCATATAAAAATAAATTTTCATTATTCCTCGTCAACATCAAGCCATAAGCGTAACTGCTGAGCTTGAGTTCTGGGTTTTTCTTTGAAATCCTTAGTAGCATATCATTTTACCCCATGGGGCACGGGTTAGAATACTATTCCTCACTGCCTTTCAGATAGGCATCCCTTAAGAGGCGTGAAAATATCTGACTTGCTCGGTGGTAGGACTTTTTGAGGTTTGACTGGCTGGCGACCACCCTTACGTCGGAGTCTGTCTTATAGCACCTTGGTGTGTGTTTCGACTTTTGCACGTAAGAGCCAGTTCCCTCGGTTGCAGCGGCTCTGGCAGTCTATTGGGGCTCATAGGGGTCAGCAACTCTGGTGTTGCATATGTCCATGGGCGACGATGACGACTAAACATAATCAATAAAAAAAATGCGCAGCTGCATATTAATATATTACAAGCAGCGTTGGTTATCCATTAAAAAAATACTTTTACGAGCAAAATATTTCAAAATAGCTAAATTATGATTATCACGTTTATTATTTTTATTTCGAAATTGTTCACTTAATTAAGTTACAAACCATTTCTTTTAGAAAAATGGCAAGCATTATTGGCGCAACCATATTTCACCCAATAACTGCTACAGAGGGAATTTAAAATTGCTATCATACAGAAATTCAATTTGTTCACTTTGTTCGGCAAATATAAAATTTGGTTCAAAGGTAAAAATAAATTTTCTGCTAAAATAATATTTTTTTCCTTATATTAAGATTATTTGGAAAGTATACTAGATTGTTTATCTGAAATATAAGATAGCAGTCTCTTTGCAATAATACTGAACGTCAATAAAATAGATTCTCATATCGTCCGGAAATCGCAGGTATAGTATGTACCTCGACTCAACATTTTGTAATATCGTTGATAGATATATATTTCTGTAAATAGAATTTAAAAGAGAAATTTCAAGCCAATATTCTAGGTTTTTAATAAAGTTTATTAAAGTTTTATAATAAAGAGCCCTCGTGTTTGTCCAACTGACGACCTCTGAGAAGAAACGCTGAAACGAATGCTGACAATAATAGTCTCTATTATAATAGTTTTTGGTCTATTTTCCGTTATGAAAAACTGTTATAATAATTATAAAACTGCCTGCAGTTTCACTCGCATCCTAAAGAACTTTTTGAGACAAAAGGTATTATATTATCCGAGGTCCAGTCTATCTTAATGGTAACCGGTACGTAACACCGCAATTTGGGTAAGTAATTGTTTTTTTTTCCATTCCATTTTTTTCTCATACTTTTCGGGATAACAGGAGAAGTCAATACCTACTAAGAATATGGTATATAGAAAGCCTATGGAGTGGCTTTACGGTAAAAAATAATGTAATAATTTATGTTTGGAATAGGTGTAAGCATTCTAGCCAATACTTTTACTTATAAAGTAAATACAGTTACAAATAATTCTAATCAAATATTAGTTTACAAAATTCAACTTTTTTTCTATACCCCGAAATAAATGTGTATCTACCTTCCTTAAACCTAAAAGTGTTAGCAGAAATATTTTATCACGTCACAATTTCTTCATGCAGTCAAATGTTTTTTTTTAACTACCTAACGTGGTGACGACACTTTATTGTTTATTCGTTCGCTTCAAACGACAATTATCTTTTTTCGGATTGATTTAAAATGTCGAGTAGAAAGTCTAAACAAAGTTCTGGTCGTTTTTGTTATGTTTGTAGACGGTTTATATTTTCAAAAAAGTGAAGACCCATTGTAGATTCGTTAAAAAGGGCACATCTTCATTATTTTGGATTTCCAGTTGCAAATCATGATAAAAAGTGGGTGCCTCATGTATTTTCCGAAAGCTGTAGAATCGTCTTACTCCAGTGGTCATCAGGAAAAAACGTTCACCTTCCATTTGGTTCATGGTTTGGTGATTTTTTGGGAAATAAAAAAAGTGAAAATTACAAAGAAATTGTTACCGATTTATTGGAAAATTTTCAACAGGTGGGAGAAAACATATCATTAAAGATTCATTTTCTGCACTCGCATCTGCGTTTTTTCTCTGAAAACTTAGGAGTGGGTATGAGTCTTAGAGAACTTAGTATGAGTGACGAACAAGGGGAACGTTTCCACCAAGATTTTTGAAGAAAATCAAGGATTTTGGGATAAAATCTTGTTAGGGATTACTGTTGATCCATTAAAAGAGAAACTGATTCAACTATATAAAGAAGGCAAAAGTTAGTCATTTTAATTTTTTTTTTTCTTTTTGTATTAATACCGAAATTATGTATTCCAGTTAGTTGAATAAATATTTCTTGAACCAGACGTGACAGATTTTTTTTATTATTTTTTCTTGATAATTCTACCTAAATAAATAATAAAATAACAACTTTCAGCTGGGGTATGAAAACCGTGTAAACTAGTGAATCAGTCACAATGTGCAATATTACAATCTCCGTATAAACTGAAGTATCCTAACTAATAAATACAATACTTTCCCAGGTTTAAATTTTCCACAAACTTCTCTGTTTTGATTCAAAGTTCGTAGGAGTGCACCGTATTTCGAAAGGTTTTAACTTTACCCTTGGTTAAAATAACAAATTGTTCGTTGAATTGTTTTTTGAATGATCCGATTTAGTGTTTATTTGGTGTTTAAAAGAATTATTCCTTATACAATAGGTAAATAAATATGGCTTTCTTTATTTAAAAAAGAGACAACTGCTAAACACTAACATACAATTAACGGACGCAAAGTTCACCCGGAAATGAAACAAACATCCATGGAACATAAAAATATAAATGTCTCGGGTGGAAATCGAAGCCACGATACTCGGCGCAACGACAGTGGTGTACGTACCCATATTAAGGAAAATAAAATACTAATAAAAGCTAGACATAATAATATGACCTAAAAATTTCTCCCATTTACGAGAAACATCGGTTTTTACCCGACTACGAAAAAAGGAAGGGTAATGAGTTTAACAGTCTATGTATTATGTATGAATGTATATATGTATTTATGTATCGCATGGATGTTCGATCCTAGCCCAAAAACTACTCATCAGATTTTAGCAAATGAGGTGTCGATTGATTCGTCTTTGCAGTAAGATCATTACAGGGTATGAATTTTTGAAAAAACAGCCGGCAAAACAAAGAAGGGGACACAAAAAAATAAAATTTTATTCAATTTTAACAAATGAGGTGTCGTAAGTTTTGTCTTGATCCCCAGAACATCGTGAGGTATTACAGGAAATCCAATATAGTAAACACTGGACGAATGAAAGGTGTACCTTTTTATAGCCGTAATCGCATGCCGCCATTAACTGGATACCACTGTTCGTGGAGATAGGAAACTTTTCTTGTTTTATACCTTTTAGTTAAATTTTTTCGTAGTTGGGTTTTAGTTTTTAAGCTTTCGTTTTTATTTTAATGTTAAATTTCACGAGTTAAATAAATATTCAATTGCCTCCGGTCTACAAGATACCCAACATTTATTATCATGTATCCCTTTTTTGTGGGTGTAAAGTCCACAATACCCGTACAAGTAGGTACATAATTGAGTAAGTTTCTCACTGTAATAGCTTATTTTATTTAGTAGGATACTTCTTGGAGTAACAGACATATATTTATTGATACCTATGTCGATGCTTAAAGGTCTTATAGGAATATGGTGTGCGACAGATGGTTCGAATAACTGGGTTACTTTGATAATTTGTACCAAAAGACATTATACATAGCTACTGCAATCTATCGCTTAAGGGTCCGGCGGAGCTTGAATTGCTCACAAAAACGTAATACCGAAATAAATCGTAATCCAGACAATATTTTATCAAATTATGTTATTATTCGGATTTGGATACCGCTAATCTAGGTTCCTACGGTACTATTTCGTCTACTACTGCTTTACTGAAAATAAAAGACCGAAAAATCTCAATCTCACAACGCAATAGCTTGACGTTTAGTTTGACTTACGACCTTTTATTCATTGTCATTAACAAGTGACACGCACTGGCTGTATCGAGCTCGCTCGTACTATTCATAGTAATGTAATCCTTAGCGTGCTTATGGACTTTTGAGCGTTTACTGTACATCCACAGTACGACGGTATGTTTAGGTTCCATGTAATATGGCGCGAACATAAGTCCTTTAACCGGGCACAAATACAAACTCAATGCTATTTTGGATCTCACAACACAGGGTATCCTAGTGTGAGGTTCAATGCTACTGTTAAGCCTTGTTAGTAAACATCTGTCGTTATAATTACTTAAATAAATACATTTAAATTAATAAATTTTCATAGAATAACCCAATAACACTTTGAACCGACAACCGTACCCAAGAACTCTAGCTTACCAGTAGCGCGTAGTACTACTAGACTATTAAGGCATGTTCCTGACGTCACGTCCGAGCTGTGCCGAGGAGTCGATTGGGGACCGGTTCTATCATTCAACAGCGGGCCCCACCTTTCAGACTACCTCAGCGGGTCCCTCACTCGCCGTTACGGAACCGCGCGCACGCATCGGTCGTCTTCTCTTTTATTGTAATTAGCGCCTATCGAAATACAGTTTATCAAGTTAAACAGTTTTATTATCATTTGAGACCCCCAGAAACACACCTGGTGCACACACAGCTTGACATTCAAACAGGCAATACAATAAAAGTTTACATTGAAAAGTATTGATACATTGAGTATTTATACTGATCTAAAGCGTTAGATCAGTATAAAAACAGCTTTATTTTAAAAAAAGTCACCCCTCTGTCAACCCTAAAGTCAACAGCGAAAAAAGTACCCAAGAGGAAACCACTTAACCGCTTAATTCCGTACAACGATGTCAAGATCCGATTCAGCGCAGTCAGGAAACTGAGCTAGTTTCCGTTCATTAACATATCCCCTTTCTACAGGCTGTGAACTTTCCACTTTTAGCTTTGCACTATCGACTGAAAACCGCTGAATATTTAACAGTTTGCGGAGAACAGATTTGAATATTGAATTTTTAATTCACCTCACAGACAGTGATTCCGTAAATTTATTATCTTGGGTATAGGTATTATTTTATTTATTCTCTTGTCTCATATATGTATGCCGTGAAAGCTAATGTTTTAGCTACTAGTATATTTTCTTTTATTACTGATTAAGTTCGCAAACAAGCAGACGAGCTATCTAATGAAAAGTAAATCATCGCCCATGGGGGTGATGATCGACCCCATGAACACCTGCAAAACTAAAGGAGTTGCTGATGCGTTGCCGAGCCTAAGAGCCCCTACGAATAGCAGACTGCCAGAGCCGCAGCAACCGAAAACGTCGGTTATTTTGGGCCTGTCACTACCACTAACGATTGTTTTAGCTGTTAGTTTGGCGACGAGAACTTATAGCATGAGATCTTGAAGTGTTAAGAATAGTCACCCATCCTTAGACTGACCGCAGTAAGCGCAGATTATCATTACAGATCGTTTAATGAGCGTAGTTATCACCTAACCACGAGCGCCATACGGTAAAGGTATTAATTTATGTCGGAGCACCAACCACCTTAGTGACGTCAGACCTATTAAATTATTCATTACATTTACACAGATGTGCCTAAATGTTATGTTTGAATAGGCCTCACAAAGAGCTTACAAACCTGTTTCAAGTTACTATAAAAACAAATTATGTAGAAGCCCCAACTTCCTGCCCACTTTATCCACATAATTTTCCGTAGTTATTATTCAAATATAGTGAAACAAAAGCTTTTATATGAATAGGAACTTGTGTAATAGGATAATGATAGTGTGTTCAGTAATGTGTGCGCTACTGATTACCTACTCTACTATTCAAATAGTTATATTCGACCAAACAGTGAAGGAAAACCTCGTGAGGAAGCCCGTGTTTTGAACTGACAGGGTATGTCGGACTCACATCAACTAAATACGCAATTGTATTCTCTTCGCCTATACATGACATTCGCCTCGATCATGACAACCTATGATCCAGCTTCCGAGGCCCTTAAAAGCCAAGCGTGGCTATCCTACTCGATGACGCGGGTGATTTCAACACGCGCGCCGCCTACCGGTGCCATTATCTGTACGGAAAGCCAGTATACCCGGGAGATTTTCTCGACAGTGCGGCGTGTGAAATCTGTCTCGTTTCGAACTTGACTCCGTTAATTGTATGTTTGTGAAGTCCCACGATACAAACCCTTTTATTCCTTGTGGAAGCAGTCTATAAAAGAAAAGGACAAAATTGTTTATTCCTAGTACTAACATTAAATTTAACATTTAAAAAGCTCCCACAGTATAAAGTTATAGTGACCATATTCTTGCAATATTATTGAAGTAACAGGATATCAAGTTTCAAATTCAAGTTTCCATAGAAGTTGCTCACATCCCTTCATGACCTAGAAAAGAGCTAATAATTTTCAAACGGCTATCCGGATATTCTTAAATCATAGCTAAGAACACTCTCGATCAAGTCACCTTTCAAACTAAATAACGGATAAGATATTATTCATAAATTATATCTCAATAAGAATGTGTCTAAAAGTTTAAATTGAATTACAACCTTTCCCTCGACTCTAACCAAACACACGCCACGCTTGCACACCGAAATTTTACACAGAAATTACAATTTAAATCTCTGTAAAAGATTGTACATGTTGTTAAATGCAGTAATTAATTTGACTAAGACGTAGAGAGCCGTCACTTGTCTGTTTAAAATGCGTTGGCGCCTCTGTTCTTAATTTTGTGAGATTAAAATGGAAGATGTTACTTTTGTAAGCAATTTACAAATAACATTTTGTTTATGCAATGTGGGGATGGTTAACCCGAAAATAAATAAATAGCTCATGTAATTTGCTTAGGTACTTTAGATCTATTATTGCATGGTAGTTTCACCCGCGCTGCTCCGTTCCTAAGAGGCAAAGCGTGATGTTATATAACCTATAACCATGACTGCCTTATTAGTCTAGTGGTCCCAAGTGAGACTGCTACACTAGAGGTCCTGGGTTCGATCCCCAGGTCGAGCAAAGTGTTATTGGGTTTTTCTATGAAATTCTCATTAGCAGCTCGGAGTCTGGATTGGTGCCCGGTTAATGGCTATACGCTCGCCCCCTATAACATGGGACCTAAACATACCGGCGAACTGTGGGTGTACATTAAGTACACCTCTGTCTAACCCTTCGGGGAATACAGGCGTGATGGTATGTTATGTTATGTTATGCTATAACCATCCTCGATAAATGGACTATCCAATACAAATAGATTTTTTCAATTCCAACCAGTAGTTCCTGAGATTAGCGTGTTACAACAAACAAACTCTTCAGCTTTATAATATTAATGTAAATAAGTAGGTACCTACTTAAATTAATTAAAAATAATGATTTCAAATTATGATGAGCTATCAACAAAATACCGTTGTATATTTTGGGTTTAAAATTTATGCAAAATTGGTTTAGTCGCTTAAAACTTAGACAGACAGCGTGAAAAAATAAGTATCAATTGAAAGAAATTGTAATAATATCAGTAGTATTATATTTTTAACGACTCCTTGAAGTTGGTAATTATCTTAAAAGAACAAACTATCGGGAAAGGCTAAAGCAAGGATAAACTTAATCAAGTATTATTTTATCGATAAACTTTTACGCGAAGTTGCGAAGTTTTTTGCAGTCAACGGTTTCAATAAATGATTCAATAGTTCGTTAGCCATTTTTATTCAACGGCTGGTGATAATTAGATTGTTAATTATTATTAACCTTTTTGTTAATATTAAAAAAGTTGATTGATTGAAACAAAACAATTGATTGCAGAGAGACAAAAACTATCCATTTACACACTAGAGTTTAAAGCTGCGGATCGCCTTGTCAAACGTAGTATTCGTAAAGATTTAAGGAACCACAACATCTATGTTATTCAGACAGCTTTAGAAAGAAATACTTCAGTGATTTCTGACATTTACGCGAATATTAGACATTGAAATAAAACTACTTTTTACGGATTTTATCGCTTTGTATTGATATTATTTGATTCCCGACGTTTCGGATCCTTTACAGCATCCATGGTCACGGGTAGACTAAGTTGTTGGACGTCTTAATGTTACAATTACTAACAGCTACCTTACATTTTTGTTAATTATTGGCGTGTCAGCTGTTTTGCATAAATTACTCAAAACTATTATGTTGGTTCAACTATGGTTCCACTATTATGGTCTGTCGGAGTCATATCATGGGGAATAAGAATTTAATGATCACGAAATTTGTGACGTCGTTTGACATTCGGAACCGAGAGATTAACGTGCTCTCTGAGCCATGGAAGAGTATCGATGTGCTAAGAATGTTCGGTGATCGGGGCAGACGCAAATCGATCAGCGTAGTAATTACTTAGCCACAAACCCCTATATTTATTCAAATATTCGAAATTCAAACTTCAGCGACAGTCATGATAATGTTCACAAGAATATAATATACCTCTAAGTAAATACAGCCAACTATTTAGTGAACGATATTTGTTTGTTCGGTAACAAAGGTCACCTACGATGTTAGGTGACATTGGTATATAGACTAAGTAAGGTCGACATGTTACGGAAACATGTCTGTAGTGAATTTTCTACACATCAAATTACTTGATGTGTAGAAATCCGGTTGGGCAGGGTAGCATTTGGAAAACTACGTCAAATCTTCTCATCACCCATACTGGAAAGTTTGAAAACGAAAGTTGTTAATCAGTGCATCCTACCCGTGATGACCTACGGTGCTGAGGCGTGGACACTCACAGTACGGATAGTCCACCCATTTAAAGTCGCTCAGCGTGCTATGCTCGGAGTCTCTCTGTAGGATAAAATCCGCAACGAGATTAACCGAGAGAGAACCAAAATTACTGACATAGCGCACCGAATTAGCAAGCTGAAGTGGCAGTGGGCTGGCCATATCTGAAGAACCAATAACCGCTGGAGAAGACGTGTTCTCAAATGGAGACCGCGACTCAGCAAGCGTAGTGTAGGATGCCCTCCCTCCCTCGTGATGATTTGCGAAATATTGCTGCCAGAAGCTGGATGTGACAAGCATTGGGGAAGGCCAACGTCCAGCAGTAGACTTGTATTAGCTGATGATGATGATAAAACTACATATTTCCAGTATAAGCTGATATCTCACCGTATCCATCTGATCTGATCTCGACGAGTACATCTGTGTTCCATGTGTTATTACTAATCCTAACATTATTTTGTACGTAAATGGTTATTTAAAGTGGGAGAGCCAAGCTTCGAACTTCTTACGAATGGGCCCATTCGTGCCAACTGGATTGATACCACGGCCTCACAGAAAACCGGCGTTAAACAACGCTTACGTTGTGTTTTACCGCGTGAGTGAGGTTACCGGAGGCCCAATCCCCTTTTAAATGGCGAGCAACGCACTTGTGACTACTTTGGTGTTGCGGGCGTCCATGGGCGGCGGTAATCGCTTACCATCAGGCGATCCGCCTGTTCGTTTGACTCCTTATCTCATAAAAAAAAATGAGAAAGAGAAGAAATAATATAGTTGGGTCAGTTTAGCTCCTTACTGTCATCTCAATCATCGGTATTAAAACACAATTTTACATAAATTATAATATTGCCAGTAGAATAAGCTATTCTGTCCTAACTCAAACACTGGTACGAATATCAACCTGAGCATATCTCATAATATTTCCATCTGCAATTCCAGTAAAGATCGCGTCTAAAATATATTTAGCATACACAGCTATGAGTTATGACATCTCTCGTCTAGTAAATTTAGGGCATAAATAATGTAAGCTATGATTCAGATTTATTTCCGTCTCGTAGCATATTTTTCAACCCGATGCCAATTTTTTAATGTACAACGATTTTTATTTGGAAATAGAATAAGCTTTGTTTATTTTCTTTTCTAATGTCAGATGTGTTTTTTGTAATGTGACAGATGAAGATTGAAGATGTTAATGTTATATTGATGCTAATGATAATTTGTCAAGCTCATCATTTATAAAGTTCGATGATTGAAGATGGTTTCTCACAGATAAGAAATTGAATACAGTTGAATCCATTTATTATTTGAGTAAATATACAAAAAGTTTGAAAGAATTCCGGTTTGAATTATGTCACTATTGGGCAACTTTTCGATGTAAACTATTGCTTTGCTATATAAATTCATGTAAGTATAATAAAATATTAAAAAAAACCCACATTTTTACCTATTCTGTCGTCATCACTACATAGTATAAAACAAAGTCACTGTCGCTGTCTATCCGTCCCTATGTATGATTAAATCTTTAAAACTACGCAACGGATTTTGAAGCGGTTTTTTTTAATAGATAGAATGATTCAAGTGGAAGGTTTTAAGCTATTTAACATTACGCTACGGCTCTTAGGAATGGGGCAACGCGGGTGAAACCGCGGGCGGGCCGCTAGTGTCAAATATTTTGTTCATTCTCAGTTTTTTTATATTTATATAAACGATTATATGCACCACCACCTCATCTCAGTCTCATCCCAAGAGCTCATGTGAGCGCTCCGTTCAACTTCATTTTCTAGATACATCGTTAGCGTATCTCCCTTTATGAAACGTTACGGTAACAATTTTCAAGTCGGTGCCTTGATACCGCTTCAAGTCTCGTTTATTTTAAATATTGCAACGACACAACTCCGAATGTTACACTATAACCGAAATTATACCGAGACTGTTAGTACACAACGTGTCAAAATACGTTTTCGGCAAAGTAATATTATACACTAACTTCTGCCCGCGACATTATCTGCGTGGATTTCCGCGGTGGGTCCGATCTGGATAAAAAGTAGCTTAAGTGTTATTCCAGACTGCAATCTATCTCCGTGCCAAATTTTATCCAGATCCGTTCCACCGTTTTAGCGTGAAAGAGTAACAAACATCTATACATACAAACTTTCGCGTTTATAATATTAGTAAGGATATACACTCATGCCTTTTTTCAAAAGGGTAGGCAGAAACTACAGACCTACACTTGCAACGATTCTCTCAAACTTAATTTTCTTCGAATTTCTATCGAATTTGGCTTATTTTATTTAATTAAACTTTAATTATTGTGTCCTATGTTTCATAGGACATATAGTTAGCTTGATTCCCAGGTTGAGACATGTGTAATTCTCATTAGCAACTCGCGAGGTTGGATTTATGGTTGCTGTTATCATTTCGCTCACCTCCTATTACGGCATCTTAAATATAATGGAAAAATCTGGTCGTGTACTAGGTCACCCCTGCCTAACTTTTCGGGGATTCAGGCATAATGGCATGTAAACAATAATTTTAATTTACCTGCACAAACGTAGATTACATAAGTACTAAATTACTTTTTCCGTCAAACTTATAAGTGCTTTCCAAACCATACAGCGAAATTGAATTGCATTTCTTTTTAAAGAATCCTACCAAACTGTAAACTTTTCATACTTTTCAAGTAAATAGAAAGTTAATTTAAGAGTGTGTTCGTTGTTCAGACAGTTTCCATTTAAAGGTCACATCAAAATTGGCTCGCGGCAAATCAGGTTATTTGCCGCGGTCGAACATTTTACGCGCGACAATCGTAGATAATCTAGACGCGGCTTTAGACTCTCGCATTCATAGGATGGAATAGCACTCATTTTATTTTGATCACACTCTATCTGGATCGAACGAGTAATCGGAATTAGCACTCAAAATTGACGGCCACGTCATAAGAGTGATTCAGGCTAAGAATTGTGATAGTTTTTAACATCCATACAATAGTAGCTAACAATGATTGACTACAAAATAAATAATACAACTATAGAAGAAATGACAGACAGACAAGAAAGAACACAACAGAGAACACATAGAGAAATGTCGCAGACCAAAGTAATTATTAATACCATCGCGTGCATCAATGTGTAAACACAGAAACATTTATTAACATCCCTATTTATTAATTGAATTAATTAATTTGATGCGGCGGTAGCCTAATGGCTATGGCGTCGGACTTGTGATCATGTGGTTGCCAGTTCGAAACCCACCCATTGCACTAGTGACGTGAACCCACTCGTAACACAAGCATTTAGCTTAGCACGAGGGGTTAACAAGAATACTAGTAATGAGCGACCTCACATTACTAGTAAGCTTTTAAAAAAATAAAAATTAAGCCGCTCTAAAAGCTTTGGTCTGCGTAATTTTGTTACCAATTGCAAGCAAATCTCTTACCTCGCGTCAGAAGGTTTGTACGTGACGTCATACTTCTCCACGAGGTCCGCCGTGGTGGACCAGGATACCCTCACCGTGGTGGGGTTAAGGAACGTCACGGTAATGTTTTCGGGCACTCCGGGGCCCATTGATCCTGGAATGGAATATCGTTATAAATTCACTGACTTAAATTAAATATCTATAACATAATTAACCCATTATACTGTCCCACTGCTGGGCACGGGTCTCCTCTCAGAATGAGAGGGATTAGGCTATAGTCCACCGCGCTGGCCTAGTGCGGTTCGGCAGACTTCACACGCCGTTGAGAAAATCTCTCAAGCATGCAGGTTTCCTCACGATGTTGTCCTTCACCTTTTTAAGCGCCTGATAAATAACTCTTAATACGCACATAACTTCGAAAAGTCAGAGGTGCGTGCCTTGGGTTTGAACTCGAGATCTTTGACTTGGCAGTCCAACGGTCATCATCATATCACTGCTTACTTACTGCTTTTATGTTTAGGCTTTATCGGGACTTAAAAGTGGTGGACTAAATAAAAATTGGTGAAAATTACGAACGAAATGCCCGTAGTCTAATGCGGCGATCAGCTGTTTGGTGAGCAGAGTCACAGCGCACACACAAAAGTGCGCCTTCTGTGCCTACTACACTGACTATCCCCGCCCGGTTGTCGCATCGCCAAAAATCCTCTTTTGGCTGTTAAGATGATGATAGAGAGGGGTACTCACCGGCGTTCACGATGCGCAAGAGCAACGAGAGCGCGAGTGCGACGGCGGCGGGTTGCGCGGGCGGCGCGCGCCGCATGTCGCGCCCACCCCACCGCTCATGCCATGCCGCTTCTATAACAACAAAATATTCTTATTAATGACTAGCTGTTCCCGCGCTTTCACTCACGTCCCAAAAAGATTAACATACCGGATCATCGGATTTTAGGCGGTGTATCAAGCCGAAACATACCAGATTTTAAGTTAGACCTCTTACAATACATCGGTGAAAACTGCATTCAATTTCATGGAGTAGTTTTTGCGTGATGCGCGTACAAATATACAGACAGACAGACAAAAATTTTAAAAATTGTTTTTTGGCTTTTGCAGTTAAGTTAAGTTAAGTTAATATAATAATAATTTATTGCCCAAAAGAAAGAAACAGAAAATACATGAAATGTTACATATAAAGTCTATGAGTTCTTTTTTACAATATTTTTTTATTTATTTTTTTTGAATAATGTCCCCTATGCTAGGAAAGTCCTGTGTTATAGGAGACATCCATTCGTCTGTTATTACAATTTAACAAGAATTGGGTGAACCAGACGTGTAACATTATACAATAATTTATGTACGTGAGCGCGCGTGCGTGAGTTTTGTGTATGTGTGAGAGAGAGTTTGTGTGAGTGTGGGGAGAGTGTGGGGAGAGTGTCATATGGTGTGTGTGTGTGTGATGGATGATGTGTGTGTGATGGTGTTTGGGCGTGTGTGTAGTTTGTATGGTGATTGATTTTAGGAATTTATGAGGATGAGGGATTAACCAGTGCTTCTGTCTCGTCATAATCTAGGGTAAGTAGAAAAGTTTTAAGTAATTTTTTACAATTGAATGTGTTTCGGGAGTGGATATCTAGCGTTTCGTGCATTTTGTTGTAGATGCGTGCACTTAAGTAAGTGAAATGTCGCCTAGCAAATGTGGTGTTTGTGTGTGTTATGGGGCATGGCGGTTTGGGTCTTCTTCTGGCTGTTGGGCTATTATTTGTGGTATATGGAAGGCTTACATGTTTTTTCATGGCTGTGCGGAAAATGTACAGTTGTCGGACTGTTAGTGTCTCAAACTCTGCGTATAATTGTCGTGTTGGAAATCTGAAGGGTTTTTTTAAGGTGACTTTTATAACTGCTCTTTGTGCTCGTTCTACCTGAATAATGTCAGTCTTGGCAGCCCCTCCCCATGCAGTGATGCAATAATTTAATATAGAATCGCATAATGCCGAGTAAACGATCTTAAGGATGTTGCTATTGGCAGATACTCGTAGTTTTTTAAATAAGAAAATGAGTTTTCGAACTCGCGCGGACATTACATGTAAGTGTGGTTTCCATGATAAACAGGAGTCTAATTGGATACCGAGATATTGTATTACTGATGCTCTGGTAACAGTGGGGCATGGACAAGGGGGGGAAAGGTTGGTACATTTGTGGGCTTTTATTGATAAAGAACCATCTGGTGGAAGGGTGGAGGGTCGTAGGCCGAAAGTAATGAAGTTAGTTTTTTTTATGTTGAGGGTGAGGTTGTTTTTTCCCAACCATAGCATCACTTCGCTCAGTCCCCTTTCGGCAATCTCTTTAGCTGAGGTCCAATCACGGTCATACGATAGAAGTACCGTGTCATCCGCATAGGCTATTATTTTTGTGGAGGGGAGGGATAGCTGACAGAGTTCGTTAACGTATATTTGAAAGAGAAGGGGACTGAGAAGACTTCCCTGTGGCAAGCCGACCACCACACTACATGCGTCGCTAATATATTCCCCAATCTTAACGCATTGCAACCTATCTGTGAGAAAATTGCGAAATAGAGACAGAGCAATGCCTCGAACTCCGATGGTTTCAAGTTTGGAAAGAAGTAGAGGGACAGAGACAGTGTCGAACGCCTTTGAAAGGTCTAGAAAGATTCCCAAACATTTGAATTTATTGTCAACCCTATCAACTACAAAGTCGAGTAGGGATGTTACCGCATCTTCAGTTGACAATCCGCGTCTGAAGCCGAATTGGTTTTGGGAAATAATTTTGTGTTTGTCGAGGAAATTATTCAAGCGCTTGTACATAATTCTTTCCAGAACCTTGGAGATCGCAGGGAGGACTGATATTGGGCGGTAGTTAGTGACCTTTTCTCTGTCCCCAGACTTGTAGATTGGGTGTACAATTGCCTTTTTCAGGGCACTTGGGAATGTACCTGTAGATATTGCCAGGTTGCATATATGTGTTATAGGTGGAGCTAGAATGTGACTGGTGTGTATTAGTAATTTTGGTGGAATGCCGTCCCATCCGGTAGCACTATTGATTCGGAGATTGTTTATTATCGATTTAACTTCTTCTTCATCTGTTTCTAGAACAACCATTGAGTTAACCGTACCTTGTTGGTCGTAGTTGGGGGGTTGAGGGGGATTCTGAGGGTAGATATTATTGGTTAGATTTATGCCCACATTTGCAAAGAATGTATTAACTGTGTTGACTGATTTAGTAGGGCAAGTTTCAATTGTCAAAAGGTCTGTTGATTTTGAGCGTATGCATTTAGTGTCAGTTACATTGCGAATTACTTCCCACATTTTTTTGGGGTTGTTTTTAGCCTTTTCGAATTCTTTTTCTTCATATTCTTTTTTTTGTTTTTTTAATATATTATTGCAGAAATTGCGATATCTTAAATAGGTTAATTTTAGGATATGATTAGTTGGCTCTTTATTGGATTTCTTGTGCATTTTGTCCCTATTATGTATGCATCTCAAAAGACCGATGGTAATCCAAGGTTTTATAATTCTTTGTTTGCTTGGGATTGATTTGTAGATAGTATTTTTAGATATAATGGGGGAAATAATATTTAGAAATTCGTTGCTGGCCTGGTTAGCGTCAGTTATTGTGTATATTGTAGAGAAATCACAGGTTATAATATCAGAGATAGTTTTTGAAATATCAAGGCTAGATGTTTGAAATTTGGTGTTTTTAGGTTTTGGTTTGCTGATCTCGAGGTTTAAAAGGACTGCTGCGTGGTCCGTGATTGACGTTTCCAGTATTAAGGTGGTTGCTTTGTTATTGGTTTTCAGGAGTATGTGATCGATACAGCTGTGTAAGCGAGTAGGTAAAAGGTAAGCTGGGAGAAATCCGTGAGATGCAGTCAGGTTTAAGTATTGCTGTGTACGTGGGTCATGACAATCCGGACTGATATTAATGTTTGTATCTCCAATAATTATGATATGATTGTGTTTTTTGTGGTCGAGTATGACATTGTTTAAGTTTTCTAAGAAAGGGTCAATGTTTCTTTGTGACGGTGGTCTATAAAGGGCTATAATAGTTAGGTTTTTGTCAAGGTTGCAGATTAGACAGCTGGCATCATTAAAAGTAGGTTCTGTTACAGTGTGACGTAGGTTATTTCTGATATATATGACCAGACCGTCATTTTGGTTAATTAAGTTCTGGGTTTGATGTGATGAATATCCGTCTAAGGTAGGAATGTTTCCTGATTTTTTGAGCCAACATTCAGATAGCACTATTACATCGCATGTAATGTTCATTGTGACTAAAAGACATCCAAGTTCGTCAAAATTTTTATTAATGCTTCTAATGTTTAGGTGTAGGACATTTAGTGCCTTTGAGGTTTGTATGTAATCCGTGCAATGGTCTGGTAGGCACATATATGATGACGAAACTTGCATATCGTCTAAATCGTTAACTATGTTGTTTAGAGTGGCCATTTGTGTGACATAGGGCGGCGAGGTATGTATGGGAGTTCGTTATTAAGTTGAGAATGGGTCATAGCAGGTTTTAAGTAGAGTGGGTTGGTAATGTATATTGGGAATGTGTAGGAATTGAGATAATGTAAGTGCACTAAGTGAGTTATGTTTTTGTATTGAATATATACTAACGAGGCAAACTGATATATGATAGGTGTTTTGATTAAATTATTATATTTTATTAAGGCAGTGGTATTAGTTATGTTTGTGTTTAGTGTCGTTTGTGTGATGATATTGTATAAATTGTTTAATTTAGTATAGGTATATAAGGTAGATGTAGTTGGAGCTTGTTTGCGTAGTTGAAATCTTTTGTGTATATATGGTAGTTTAAAAACAACAATATGTGTGTTGTATAGTCATTTACAACTTTGAGCCTGCAGTTCAGCAAGCGATTGTTCGGACTTAATAAGAAGTTGTTTGGCGCCTTCCTCCTTACGCAGAAATATATTTCCATTCGATGTCCAACAATACTTGTACTCCATTCGTTTTGCGAATTCTCTCGTTACATAGAAGAGTTTCCGTGAGCTGGCAGGAAGATATTCTGCGACATAAATCGGTCGGCGATCGCCGGTCAGGCCAATGCTGAGGGTATTCAAGCGTCCTTCATTTGGGTTTCCCTTGTTGAAGTTGCGTGTAGAGGTAATAATGTTATTTTTGGTCTCCACATTGGTAAATTCAACGACTATTGGTCTGACCGCTCCGGGTTTACCTGGTAGGCGGTAAATATCGCGCACGTGCGTGAGATTAACCGGCATATTGATCGTTGCACCTACTTTGTCGACAATGGCGGTGAGATCGGCTGTGGTTTCCTTCTCCTTGTTGGGAACGTTGCGGATTTCTACGATGGATGAGCGTGACAGTTGCTGCAGGTCCTGTAGCTTTGCTTCCAGCTGTTGCACGCTGTCTCTGTAGGCTCTTTTTTCCTTTTCCAATGTTTCAATTTGATTTGACATATCGTCATATTGTTTACTAATAAACGAAACGGTCTTTTCCATTTCTGAGAATGTTTTTTGCATTGAATTATTATGTGTTTTTAGTTCGGCTATGTCAGCGATCAGCATTTTTAGTTGAGTACTTTGTTCATTTATTATTTTAGTGAGGTATTCTTGTTGTTCGTGTTTCCAAGTTGTCAGCATCTGGCGTATGTCTTGTTTAAAGTCCTGGAGTTCGCTGGTTTCAGGTGAAGGTTCGTGTTCGTTGTTTTTAGGTGGGGGTGAGGGTTCTGGGCGTTGGCGTTTACTACGTGAAGTGGTATTTACACTTCCGAAAGGACTACTAGACATCGCTTGTGGAATGTCCGAATCGGACCTCGCCTGAGATAAGTTAGTTGTTGATGCAGAAGATTTTGGTGGTGTGCGTCTGACTGACATTACGCGGCTTAAATGGCAACGAATGGGTCGTATTGCACTGTGATACGGGTCGGCTCAAAGTCTCAGTTAATACACGTTGACACAGTATGACACAGAACACGATCCCTTCCAATTGCCGTGCACCGTGTAACACTGTGTGTGGTAGGCGGAGCTTCGCACGTCGCAGCAAAGCATTCACGGACGCGAGGCGACACGGAACGACACAGAACACGATCCTTTCCAGTTAGTCAATACTGTGTTTTTTATTTTATATGTTTAGGCTACCCGTTATTTAAATGTTAAATAAAGTTTATTGATTTATTTAGATACCACTCAATGATTTAACGTTCTGTTTTCACAGTCACTTAAGTTGCTTGAAAATACACATCACAGTTTATTCCGTTATATAGATCTTTTGCTTTTTATGCATAAAATATAATTTATGACACGGCACTCGTTCGACACACGTCTCACTCGCTTGACTCTTATCGACGAATCGAGTTGCTTTAATAAAGCCCCCATTATTATTTTTTTCTTTAATATCTATAATATACAGACATACTCGTGTACCTGTTACAATTTTACTATTATATATAGATTTATAGTCTGCTACATTAGTGTAAGAGTTTGAATTTCTTCTCGCATTACATGGGACCTAAATATAGACCTAAATAAAGTTCGCCGGAACTTTAGGTGTTATGTTATGCTGGGGTCCAATGTCCATTGGAAGCTGACCCCAACATAACACTGTCCATTGTCAAAGGAGAACTGCGCTTGTCATGCGCAAAAGTCGAAACGCATCCTACAGACCACGACGTAAGGGTGGTCGCCACTCAGTCAAAGCTCAAGAGGTCTAACCACCAAGCGTGTGTTTTATGTGGTTATCACACATTTATTTTGGTTGCTTAGATGTGTTGGTGGTTCATTTTCTTTGCTTGAAACTTTACGAAAGCAACTTTACTGCACTATAAAAGAGTTAAGTTTTGGCACGTCAAATATTGCTTCATAGTCATAGTGGCATGAATCCCTAACGGCATCCACTATCGTCTTCTTATTTTTGTTATTCTAATGTGTTATTTTAATTAACCACCCTGATTAACAACTGACCAATTACTTATGTAAATAACTTCGACATTTCTCTTCGAAACAGTATTATCTAGTTAATTCACTTCTCTAATCCTTACAATTAAACTGGTTTCAACTTTTTGCTGATTGGCTAAGTGATAATTCTCGGCTTAAAGTGACTTTGCGCTAATTAATTCGATTGCGCTGTCTATTCGCTTGTGTGAACTCAGCTTTGGATCATTGTATTAAGAAAATGTATTCTGTGCGTTACAATTTACATTTATTTAAACTGTTTAAAATGCAGAATAGAATAAATGAATAAGTATTATATATTAAGAGTCTTAAGGATCTTGAATTGCACAAAAACGTAATACCGAAATAAATATTAATCCAGATAATATTCTATCAAATTATGTTATTATTCGGATTTGGATACCATTAATCTAAGTTTCTACAGTACTATTTCGTCTACTACAACTTCTCTGGAAATATAAGAACGAAAAATCGTTCCAAACTTGGTAAAGTTATCAAAAGCTGTATTCGCTTATTTTTATTTCCAGTGAAGTATTTTGGACTAAATGGTAATGTAGGAACCTAGATTAACGGAATCCGAATAATAACCGAATTTGATTAAATTGTGTTTGAATTAAGATTTATTTTGGTATTATGTTTGTAAGAGAAATTCGTTCCGCCGGACTCTTAATATTTATAAAAATAAAATTTTGAAATTAGTATTTAGTATGCAACTCGGAATTCGGGTTTGTAGAATAGGCTCCCAGAGCTCAGATATTGTCTGAGATTGTGAGATCTCTATCCTCTGCCTTTTTGACCTCTTGATAAGATGCACCCGTTCCACATGAGACTAAACACATACCGTTGACGTATAATTATGTTCTCTTTTATGTATTTCACATTTGAAACTGTAACCTAGTTTCCAATGTGTTACAAAAATTGCCTTATTACAGGACATAATGAAATTGTGTCAAGCCGTACAAACCTACATGATGACGTCACTCGGGAAATTTACATAATTCTGTAGTAACATTGAACCACAACGATTAGATAGAGTGCGTGTGATGTCATTACATTAAATGTAACGGATGAGTTTGTAACCTCCTTCCATAGTTAGCAGTGCGAGGCTTATATATACCTACTTACGATCGGCCCACGATATATATAAATATACCTATATTTATATATATCGTGGGCCGATCGTTTAAATGGGCCGATCGAGATCTGTCTGGGCAATACTGGGCATATCGCGATGCACCAGATAATGTGACCATACGAGCAGTAATTGGTGGTCTATAGTTTCTGCCTATCCCTGTGGGAGAAAAGCGTGAGTGTATGTATGTAGTTAAATAACTAGGCTGACAACAGAACTAAAAACTGTCATAAACTGAAACTAGAACTTTAACCGAAATTCGCGCCAACAAAATGATTAGGTACGTATTCTGATGTTAATTCCAAAAAGTTTTGTAAGAAACTTCGAACGATGTTATTTGACTAAATAGCTTGAGGCGTCCCCATTAAAATTCAATAACAAAGGCAGGTCACAGTGAAATTGGTCGCCGTGTCACGTTGGTCGTTAATCCAAAATACAGGCAGTATATTAGAAACACAAAACTTAAATTGGAATCGAATAATAAATTGTTAGGCGAAATTTTACAACTTGTAATAAGCACAAGACCTGAAAGTAGTTTGTTCAGAATCGACTACTGAATCGATTACAGTGGTTTTCAATGTGTTAATTTTAATTTTATTTAACACCTGAAATATGGCCCCCTGATCCATCACTAGGTAGGGCACATCTATCTATACTTATAATAAATCTGTAGAGAGGTCAATTCTGTACATGAAATATATTTCCAAAATAACTATCAGCGGGTGATTAGTGATCGATACTGACGCCAAAAATGTAATCAGTAAAATTTTTGTCTGTCTGTCTGTCTGTCTGTCTGTCTGTCTGTCTGTCTGTCTGTCTGTATGTTCGTAATAGAAACAAAAACCACTCGACGGATTTCAACGAAACTTGGTACAATTGTTCTTCATACTCCTGGGCAGGTTATAGTATACTTTTCATCACGCTACGATCAATAGGAGCAGAGCAGTGAAGGGAAATGTTGAGAAAACAGGAGAACTTACTCCATTTTTTAAACTTCCGTCGCGTGTGCAGCCTTAATGGTTAAAGCTGCACAGAAATCATGTATGACGGAAATGTTCTCCCTAAAATTATATAAAAAATATTCCACGACAGCAAATGTCTATCTTTTATGGTTGACTCACAATAACACGTGTAACTCCCGATAGCTTAGCAGGTCGGAGCTTTCTGATTATATTTGTCTACTCTTACGTTAGGTGACTGACTGACTGACATAGTGATCTATCAACGCACAGCCCAAACCACAGGTTATAGTATACTTTTACTCACGCTATGATCAATAGGAGCAGAGCAGTGAAGGGAAATGTTGGGAAAATGAGTGATTCATGGGAAAGGTTTCAAGCTATAAAACATCACGCTACAACCCTTAGGAACGGGGCAACGCAGGTAAAACCATGGGCGAAGAACTAGGGAACAAAGTAACTATTCCACGCGGACGAAGTCGCTGGCAAAAGCTAGTCAACAATATAAACACAAACATTGGTTAGTAGCAAAATACAGAGGCAAAGACTAGTGTTTATATCAATTATAGATATGCACAACATTTAGGATAACATTTCACAGTAGTTATAATTATATTATAATTATATTAAATAAGCTGTTGTTAATGTTAAATAATAATAACCTTAAAAATGAACTAAAATTGTATTATAATTATCTTTTTGTGATTTTTTTTTGCATTTTCCATGCTAATATTATTAAGTTATTTTTTAATAAAGGAAAAAATTCAATCGCGGGCAGGATTAGAACCTGCGTCTTCTGGTTTGATATACCAGACGCTCTGACCTCTAAGCCACCGCGAACCCTACCCGCATGATTGAAATTTTGCCTTCACATTCTGAATTTATCAACGTCACCTTATGACGTAAATTCATGAGATTTTTTATTTTTTTAAATTAAACGTTTTTTGCTATTTCAGACTCTATCTCCGTACCAAATTTCATCGAGATCCGTTCAGCCATTCTGACGTGATTGAGTAACAAACATCATAATACATCCACACATCCTCACAAACTTTCACGTTTGTTATATTAATAGGATAAAACTTTTATCCAAGAATATTGAAACAAAAATCCTAATAATCAAGTTTACAGTCTGTATTAAAGAAAATATTCTATAACTCAGAACTGCGTGACCGAACATGATTAGCGACGTTGTTAGGCGAGGTGCGATTGTGAGCGGGTACCAATTACCTAGACGTTTCAATAACTATGCACTGGGTAATTGAAACCGCTGCCTTGAACGATGGATCAATGCATCGTGGTAATAGATAAGGCGTATATACAATTCAATTCAAGCATTTATTTAGAGATGTTGTCTGTCCATTCTTGTGTCAGTAAGGATAATAATAAATGTATTTATTGTTCAAGAGATACTGTTAAGATGAATATATTTGTTTTTTTTTATAGAATAGGAGGGCAAACGAGCAGACGGATCGCCTGATGGTAAGCGATTACCGCCGCCCATGGACATCCGCAACACCATAGGAGTCACAAGTGCGTTGCTGAACTTTTAAAAGGGGATTGGGCCTCCGGCAACCTCACTCACTCGGCGAAACACAACGTAAGCGTTGTTTAACGCCGGTTTTCTGTGAGGCTGTGGTATCACTCCGGTCGAGCTGGCCCATTCGTGCTAAAGCATGACTCTCCCAAATA